>JAJTUV010000793.1:0-750000 GCA_021653895.1 Mastomys natalensis | reverse complement strand
CTGCACTTTGTAACCTGAGAGACGGATCCACGAGGAAGCAAGTTACTTAGTGATAGATGGAGAAACTCAAGCTCAATCCAAACCTTGCGTCCAATAGTAGACGCCTAATTTGGGATTTCAGGGGACAGAGGGGAGCAGATGTATTAGAGGTTCTTCCCCTGGCATGAGGAGCTTACCGCTCTGCCATCCTCAGACAGAGAGCAACCTAATGTACATGGCCCCAGAGAAAGCTAGATCCTGCAGCAGTGATGATCTTAGATGATTATGTGAGTAGCAGTGTCCACTGCTCTTAGGGACTAACTTCCCCACATCCAAGGAAACAAAATAGGAAAATCGCATTGGTTAGCTAATAATTCTAGTTAATATTTCCACTTTGAAATAAAAAGTGAATACAGTCTCCAAACTCCTTTACTGAGGTGATTTCTTTCAACATCGAGTACCTGCGTTTGAAGTTACTCCTGAGGAGATTAAAGTCATTGGAATTTCTTTTCTGTTTCATCTTTACTCAAAATTGCTTGCATTTTTCCATTTCCATTTTGTTATGGAAATCAGGGTAATCATGTGAAGGCTCAGCGTGCACTTTGAGACACTTGGCAGGTGATGTTTGTGTTCATTCATTTTCCAAGAATGCTGTCTGGAACCTAACAGAAGTGTGATTTGGATCATCTAGTTTGGGGTCCAGGTGCTTAGATTCCCAGAACATATTGAATTCTATTTTCTCTCCATTTCTGTAAGCAATTGGTTTCAAACTCAGAAAGAACTTCCAGGTAAGCACAATCTTCTTTTACAGAAATCAGGAAAACCCCTATACTCTCTGTATCATTACAATTGGGCATTTTTCTTCCTTTGTCTATAAGACGAATTTGTATAAAGACTATTTGGGTTTGTTGAGGTGGAATATTGACTCTCTTGGCTATCTGGAACCGGGTTCAAGTTCCTGGGTTCAGTTCCTGACACAAGGAAACAAAAGGTCAGACATATGAATGAGTAATGAATAAAACCATCCACCTCAATCATCACTGATTTAGTTGGTTAGATCTAGCCTGGTGGCCTTTTTTTCTGATGGACAGTTGTGGTGTGTGGTGGTTATTGCTCTCACTAATTCTATGGCAGTGCCAGGTTAGAACAGCACTAGCTAGAGTTGCAAGACTCTCCAACATGTCAGTCAAGGTCTGTGTGCCTTTTCCAGACTATCTTCCCACTGCTCCAACCACCATGCAGTGCTTTATGTTCCTTATAGGGCTTATTATTCTTTACAGATGAGAAATTTGCTTCATACATAGGCACTCATGTTTTGTGTGCATGTTCAATTTGGCCTGTGGGAAAGTTGAAAACAGAATAAATACAAACCGCTACCCTGATCGGTATAGATGCTGGCTTGGTAGATTATACATAGTATTCAGAACCAATCAAAGACTAGAAAAGAGATGATTATTTAAATAGGGAGATGGAAGTTGTAGAAATCAAGTCAATCTCCAACTACACTTAGAAGAAGGAAAGGAGTAGAGAATTCAGATTACTTAGACTTTTTAACCATGTACCATAGGACTAAACTAGCTGCTCTGCAGTGTCCTGCATATTCACCTTCCCCACAAAGAGAAGGAAGAGAATTTGGAATCTAATAGATGTGGAACCAGAGAGCTGTCCCATTTCCATGGGATAGATGATGTACACACATTACAATTTTCTCATCTTTGAACCAGGTTATGTATAAAGGGAAAATTTAAAGGGAAGTAGTCTTATTATTTAAGTGATCGTAACAAAGTACTACAGACTGATGGCTCAAACAACTGTCACTTCTGGTCTCACAAGTCTGGAGTCTGAAAGTGCAAAAAGGAGATGCCAAGGTCAATCAACCTGGAATTCTGAGGTCTCTCTTGGTCTGCACATTCTTATTTTGATGATCTTAATACTAGTCCATTAAAGTTATCGAGTACCTTCATTTTAACCTCAGTTACTCTTAAGAAATCTCATTCTAAATGAGGTTCCATTTCTTTTTTTTTTATTGGATATTTTATTTACATTTCAGATGTAATCACCTCTGCCCTCAACCCAGGAACCCCGATCTCATTCCCCTTCCTCCTGCTTCTATGGAGGATAATTGCCCTCACCCACCCTCCCATCTCTCACCTCCCCACCCATGATTTCTCCCACACTGGGGTGTCCAGCCTTCACTGGACCAAGGACTTCCTCACCCACCTATGCCTGACACTGTCATCCTCCTCTACCTATACAGCTGGAGCTATGAGCCCCTCCCTATGTGCTCCCAGGCTGGTGATTTAGGTCCTGGGAGCTCTGGTTGGTCGGCATTGTTGCTCTCCTCATGGGGCCACAAACCCTTTCAGTCTTCTCTCTCACTCCTCCATTGGGGACCCCATGATCAGATAAATGGTTAGCTGTGAGCATCTGCCTCTGTTTATTTCAGGCTTTGGCAAACTTCTAAGGAGACAGCTATGTCAGGCTCCTGTCAGCATGCACTTCCTGACATCCATATCAGTCTCTACCTTTGGTGACTGCACATGGGATGGATACCCAGGTGGAGCAGTCTCCAGACAGCCCCTCCTTCAGTTTCTGTCCCATGCTTTGTCTCCATATTTGCTCCCATGAGTATTTTGTAATCCCTTCTATGAAGGGCCAAAGCACCCACACTTTGATCTTTCTTGTTCATGAGCTTCAATTAGTCTGTGAGTTATAACTTGGATATTGCCAGCTTTTGGGCTAATATCCAATTATCAGTGAGTACGTACCATGTGTGTTCTTTTGTGATTGGATTACCTCACTCAGGATGGTATTTTCTAGTTCCATCCATTTACCTAAGAATTTCTTGAATTCGTTGTTTTTAATAGCTGAGTAATATTCCATTGTATAAATGTACCACATTTTTTTGTATCCATTCCTCTGTTGAAGGACATCTGTGTTCTTTCCAGCTTCTGGCTATTAGAAATAAGGCTGCTATGAACATAGTGGAGCATGGGTCTTTGTTATATGTTGGAGTATCTTCTGGGTATATGCTCAGGAGTGGTATAGCTGGGTCTTCAGGTAATGCTATGTTCAATTTTCTGAGGAACTGCCAGACTAATTTCCAGAGTGGTTGTACCAGTTTGCAATCCCACCAACAATGGAGGAGTGTTCCTCTTTCTCCACATCCCCACCAGCATCTATTATCATCTGAGATATTTTATCTTGGCCATTCATACTGGTGTGAGATGGAATCTCAGGGTTGTTTTGATTTGCATTTCCTTAATGACTAAAGATATTGAACATTTCTTTAGGTGCTTCTCATCCATTCGAGTTTCCTCAATTGAGAATTCTTTGTTTAGCTCTGTACCCCATTTTTTAATAGGGTTATTTGGTTGTCAGGAGTCCAATTTCTTGAGTTCTTTGTATTTATTGGATATTAGCCCTCTATCAGATGTAGGATGTGTAAAGATCTTTTCCCAATTTGTTGGTTGCTGTTTTGTCCTATTGACTTATTTGCCTTAAAGAAGCTTTGCAATTTTATGAGGTCCCATTTGTCTGTTCTTGATCTTAGAGCATAAGCCATTGGTGTTCTGTTCAGGAACTTTCCCCCTGTGCCTAGGGTCTTCCCTACCTTTTCTTCTATTAGTTTCTGTGTATCTGGTACTACTTGAAGGATAAACAGGCTGAGAAAGAAATTAGAGAAATGACACCCTTCATAATAGTCACAAATAATATAAAATACCTCGGTGTGAATCTAACCAAGCAAGTGAAAGATCTGTATGACAAGAACTTCAAGTCTCTGAAGAAAGAAATCGAAGAAGATCTCAGAAGATGAAAAGATCTCCCATGCTCATGGATTGGCAGGATTAATATAGTAAAAGTGGCCATCTTACCAAAAGCAATCTACAGATTCAGTGCAATCCCCATTAAAATTACAAATCAGTTCTTCATAGAGATAGAAAGAGCAATTTGCAAATTCATTTGGAATAACAAAAAAACCAGGATAGCAAGAACTATTCTCAACAATAAAAGAACTTCTGGGGGAATCACCATCCCTGACCTCAAGCTGTACTACAGAACAATGGTGATAAAAACTGCATGGTATTCATACAGAACAGGCAAGAAGATCAGTGGAATAGAATTGAAGACCCAGAAATGAACCCACACACCTGTGGTCACTTGATCTTTGACAAAGGAGCTAAAACCGTCCAGTGGAAAAAAGACAGCATTTTCAACAAATGGTGCTGGTTCAACTAGAGGTCAGCATGTAGAAGAATGCAAATCGATCCATTCTTATCTCCTTCTACAAAGCTCAAGTCCAAGTGGACAGAGGTCTCACTTGGTGATGGTGGTGATGGTGGTGGTAGAGGTGGTGGTGGTGGTGGTGGTGTGTGTGTATGTGTGTGTGTGTGTGTATGGGTGTGTGCACTCTTGTGCTTATCTCAGGAACAATGATAAGCTGTGCTCTCCTTTTTCATAGAATATTTCCCTTCATATTTTACCTCAATGGCTGATGAAAGAAATAATTTTTAATTAATATTCTGACCTATTAGTGTAGGGCAGAAAGAGAGAGAGAATCTCAGAGATACCTTTAGTGGAGTGGTATTCAAGTACAGATTTGCCTGAACTCATTTTCAATGGTCAAGGACATTGGTTTTGTTTAATAAGATTCAAATACTTACAAGAAAAGAGATAAGAAAGATCTCCAAGGTCAAGTTGGTTGTTAATGTTGCTTTTTTATCTATACTGATAACACCCCTGGTGCTTGAGGCAGAGTGTAGGCTACAATGCAATGAGTAAAGCAGAAAGAGATGAAGGCTTACTTTTATGCACACATCATATGCCATGGATGCACTGGAAAGGGAGAGGAAGAAGGATAGAGGGAAGGGGAAGAGAAGGAGGAAGAGGGAGACAGAGTTCATCTACGTAATTGAAAAGAACCTGGTGCATGTGTAGAGAGAACAACAGGAAAGGGAGAGAATAAGAGAACTAGTTTAGACATATTTTTAGAGATTAATAGCCATTTCTCAGAATGGATAAAGATATTACATCAACAAAATCTAAAATCTTGTAGGAGTCTCTAACCTATCAGGATCGATTTAATTTTACTTTAAAATCTGAGGGACCATAGTTATGAAAGGTAGGAGATTTCCTGGTAGTGAGATCTCGGCACAGATGCCCAGATCATCCAAGTCTGACCTCCTCCACGACGTCCATTTGCTGTATCAAATGTCCTATCTAAACATCCTTCACTTCCCTATGATGGGTAGGAAGAGTAATATTTCTGCCTAGGTTTTATCCATTTCTGTCAGAGTGGTAAGATATTTTCCTTGGTAAGACTCTCCCAGAATCATGGTCCAGCGCCACATTGACTTCTGCATCTCAAGAGCAATGCCCATGTATTAGCAGCAAGGGGGCTGTTGCTACATTGTAATGCCAGTGTCCTTTCCTGACCAACCATCATGTAGTTGCTGACATGGATGATGTTTGCTCCCTTTTATTTTCTCCACAAACCTTGAAAAATAAGGCCTGCTAGCTGCCATAAGAGGTATAGAAAGCGGTTGAGATTGTAATCATTTTCTTGTTTGGTTTTCTCTTGCTGGGATAAAGCACTGACCAAAAGCAACTTGGCAAGCAGGCAAGCAGACTATTGTGTCTTAAAGTTCCCAGGACACAGTTCTTCACTGAGGCAAGGCAGGGCAGGAACTCAGGAAACGAACCTGAAGGCAGGAACTCAACCACAAGCACAGAGAAATGTTCACTGCTTACTGCCTACTGATAAGACCCAGAGCTACCTTCTCAGGAGTGGTAAACACTACATCAATCAAATATATATATTTATATTTATATTTTATATATATATATATATATATATATATATATATATATATATATATCTCCACAGAGTTGCCTAGAGGCAATCCTAAATGAGACAACTGAGTTTCTGTCTTTCTAGACAATGTGTCAAGTTGAGAAAAACTATCAAGAAGAGATGGGAAGGCTCAAATTCCAAATATTGATGACTATAGGACTCAACAGATCATGTGCAAATGTCTATATTACTTTTATTATCCATCTCCCAACTATCTGTGGCTGTCACACACTCTGAGAGGAAATAATCCAGAGGACTTTTAGTTGCTAAGAGTCAGCCTAAACTCTTTTCTTTTTCCAGGCATGCTAGGTGTTAAAGGTGGTAATGTTTGAAGCTGACTTTTCAAAACTGCTCAAGCCCTAGATAACAAGTCTTACTGTTACTCACCTTATCTACACCAATATAAAGTATTTCTCTGTTTCAGATGATACATACCCACATTTTCTTCTTCTAAAAATAAATGATTAATTCATATTTCTTTAAAAAAACTTTTGAAAATGCTCATGGAATATTGATGGAGGGAGAGAATATCATTCCAAATTTCTTGTTTTTTCCAAAGTATTTTTGGTTTCAATGCTTTTTTCCCCTTTCTCTAATCTAGATTTCCATGGACTCAATGATAAGTTGTGAGAATATGATGTCTCTTTACAAGCATGCAGTACTCTCTATAAGTCACAGTGAGGAATAGCTAGCAATATGCTACACCATGCTTCATGGGGAGTTAATAACCTGCTTCTTGAGTGAGGTATAATCTTCTATCTCTTCTCTTTACATGCATTGTGCAGAGAGCTAGGACTGTGTTTGATTATGCATTCAAGGAAGTGCCCATGATGGTGTCAAAAGACCGTGCATGTATCTTCCCATGCATATTTTATCTAATAGAGAGGAGCTTAATATTGAAAAGGGTAATAGTATTCATAAAGAGACTATATATTAGATTTCCCAAAGGAGTATTTTTGATAACAAATAGCACTCCAGATCTGGGCCCACAGCCCTGAAGATGGATCAAAGAAAGTAAGTCTGGACACAAACTGTGATGAGCTATAAATATTGGAAAGAAGTAAAATTTCCAAGAATTACTTTTTCAACAATATGCAAAATACAGGAAAACTTCCTAAAGAAAAAAAATGTAAAGGCTTATCAAAGTAATTAATATAGTCTTCTGAATGTTTGTGGAACCAGACATTTCTATTTAGGTAGAATCTAGACCATTTTTTCCAGACACAGTAAAGGCAATTTTTTTTCTGGATATTGTTAAACTTATTTGAAATACTGTCTCCCTATAGATCCAAGCCTGGCCTAGAACTCACTATATAGACCAAATTGGTCTTCAGCTTGGAACAGTTCTCAAAGGCTTAGATTAAAGCAGTACACCACCATGCCTTTCTGGTTATGGCATTGATTTTTAATGCATTTATTTAAGATTTATTTATTTGTATTTTATGGATGTGAGTATTTGGTTGTCATGTATGTCTGTGCACTACATGAATGCAGTGCCTGCAAAGGCCAGAAGAGGGCATCAGATCCCCTAGTATTGGAGCTGGAGAAGGTTGTGAGTCACCTTGTGAGCACTGGGAATTGAACTCAGGTCTGTACCAGCACCAGATACAGAATGGCACAGCCTTCTCTTTTGCTCTTTGTTTATTTTCTTGTGTGTGTCTGTATGTGTGTGTGTTGGTGTATGTGCATGTTTATGTAGCTGTGGGTACCTGTGCATGTGTGCACAGATGCACAGAAGAGGGCTTTGGGTATCTGCCTCTTTCACTTCCCACTTACTCTCCTCAAGATTGTGTCTTTTCTAAGACTTGCGTTTTCTCAGGTAGGCTGGAAGCTAGCAAGCTCCAGAGAGCTCTGAGGTCCTCGGAGCTGGGATTGCAGGTGTGCCCTGGATGCCAGGTTTGTTATATAGGCGTTGGGATCTGAACTCCAGTCCTCATGATTGCTCTGAACTGTTGAGTCATGTTGCCAACTCCAGAACATTTTAATTTATAGATCTTCTTGTACTCACAGCAAGTAATGTACCATTTATTATATAACAAAGTCCATTGCATCTTGTCTCTCAAGGGATCAATGCAGAAATTTAAAGAAGTCATAACAGCTTTTTTCAAAAAACCATAAGTTTTTTCCCTACATATTATTTCTCAACTAGGTACAATGTTTCAGATGTGGTCTTTGTGTTCCCAAAGGCCCATCATAACCAAGAACTTAAATTCCAAATGATGTTATTGGGAGACAGAATCTTAAGAAGAGAGGGCCCCTACTGAGAGGGTCTTTGAGTCTCTGGTTGCAGGAAGGAATTTATATATGAGTCCTTGGCAGTGCAGGTACAACCTTTGAAGACTGTCATGGAATCAAGCCTAATATGCCCTTCCTTCTCTCTGTTGCCATTTGATGATCTGTGACCATTTGCTCCCACACACTCTAGCAATGGTAAGACGTCATCTCCCAACCATCAATAAAACATACATAAACCTTTCAAAGTTCTGTGGATGATACTCAGCTGACAAGCCACAGTGGGCCCCAAGACTAGAGACTAGAAAGAAAATGCATGTCTTTCAAGGGGTGTTATATGCAGGGAGAGAAGCTGCCTGCTCGCCATATGTAGAGGAGCCAAACCACAGAGGCTCTCACTGCTAACCCTTCAACACATTGTACTCCCCAAACTACAAGCTCAATAAATTTTTCTCTGTGTAAGTTAGCAGCCTCGGGCATTTCATTAAAGCACTGAGGAGGTGACTACTGAGGTAGTTTGCAATAAAAGTAAAGTATTTCCTCAAGTAACTCATGGCAAGTCTGGCATCCCTGGCTTTTTAGGGCTCTCCTCAGAAGTATGTAACAACAAAACACTTCAACAGAAGGAGAGCCTCGAAGAAAACACTTCGAAGCTAAACTAAGAAAGAAAGAAAGTGAAGGAGAATTTTTTCCCTAGACACGCCTTTTTTTTTTCTCTTAAAACATAATTTAAAAGGATGAATGTAAACTCTGCTGGTGTAACAAACCATGGAACTAGAGAGCATGTAAGACTTCCAGGTTAGGACTCAGTCAGAGAAGATGTACCTAGCCCCAGGGAGTGCGGAGGTCTAGTGGAATGGAGTGGGGGTAGTAGGGTCATCCTCTTGGAGACAGGGATGGGGGGGGATGAGATATGGGATGTGGAACAGTTGGAAGGTGGACCAGGAGGGGATAAAGTCTAGACTGTAAAAAAAAGATTAAAGAAATAAATAAATAAATAAATAAATAAATAAATAAATAAATAAATAAATGACTTTCTGTGTCCCAGGAGCACCTCTGCAAACTCCAAGGCTGAGACTACTTACTCTTCCTACACCACAGCGAACTGGGAGACCCTTCTCCACATAAAGCTGCACTGTCTTCTGTAATGAAAGAGGGCTCCATGCCCAATCATGTACCACAAGGGTAAGTTAGAAACATGCTACAGGACAAAAGTAGTAGACTTGTTTTTAAACTTTTTGAGTTTCAAAAACTGACCTTCTCATTGGCTTGGAAGTACCCACTGGAAACCTGGTGGGCTCCTTGTTGGGTTGTACAACCGGAAAAAAAAATAAGTTCCTTTTTCCATAAGACTGTCAGCAGCAAATGGGTTAGAATTGAGGAGCTGGGACCTGGACCTTCCCCTCCATCCATGTCTAGCTGTTAGCAGTCAATTCTTACACAGACACGGCACAGGTGCTTATAGCTGCTATGCTTTCCTGGTGGCGAAAGTCATCAGAATAATATACACCTGTGCGAAATGTTCAATTAACAAAATTAATCAATAGAAGAAAACCATGAGCTAACAATGGCATTGTGGTGCGTTTCTGTAAGCCAAGCATGTGGGAGCAAGAAGCCGGAGGATCAGTAGGTCAGGGTCATCCTCAGCGACACAGCAAGTGTGAGAGTCAGACAAGATGACCTGAGAACCTATCTCAAAAAAGGCAAAAATTAGAAATTAGTTATTCAATGCCGTATTAACTAATTAACCTCGCTGATCATTTTCATTTGATAATTAGTATTTTAAGTTATTAAATAAATGAAAAATTATTCATTTTAAATTAATTTCCACCCAAACAGACATAAACCTGTCTATGTTTGGGGATAGGACTCATTTGTCAAGCCACAGTGTTCTCTAGGAAGAATAGAAAATGCTTGTCTCCCAAGGGGTGGTATATGCAGCTCCCTGCCACTTGCTACTCCCTCATTGAATGTATCCTTAATCACAACTCCATTTAAATACTCTATTCACTTTGAAACTCCACTAGTGAGGCATTGAGATAGAACTTGGAAGAAAGCATAGTCAAACTGGAGAAAGGTGCAAATGCCTGTAATCTCAGTTCTGCAGAGACAGGCATAGGTAGAGGCAGAGAGGCAGAGGGGCAGAGAGGGACAGAGAGGGGCAGAAGCAGAGGGGCAGAGAGGGGCAGAGAGGGAGAGACGAGGGAGAGAGAGACGGAGAGAGGCAGAGAGAGCGAGAGAGGCAGAGAGAGGCAGAGAGAGGCAGAGAGAGGCAGAGAGAGAGGCAGAGAGAGGCAGAGAGAGGCAGAGAAGGCAGAGAGGCAGAGAGGAGAGAGGCAAAGAGGCAGAGAGGCAGATGCAGAAGTGAGAATCAGGTCAGAAGCAAGCCTGAGCTACAGAGCAAGACATCATCTTAACAAAACAAAACAAACTAAAATGCATTTATAGTCAATTGATTAAGAAAAAAAAGTTCTGCCAGGCGGTGGTGGCGCACGCCTTTAGTCCCAGCACTTGGGAGGCAGAGGCAGGCGGATTTCTGAGTTCGAGGCCAGCCTGGTCTACAGAGTGAGTTCCAGGACAGCCAGGGCTATACAGAGAAACCCTGTCTCGAAAAACCAAAAAAAAAAAAAAAAAAAAAGTTCTACCAAATAGAAGCTGACTTTGTAATCTTTGGCAGGATTGAGAACAAAGCCTCCTGAATGACAGGCAAGGACTCTAACACTGAGTTACATCTTTAGCCTACTTATTTCTCTGAGCCAGGGTCTCACTAACTTCCCCAGCCAGGTCTTGATATGATGGTCCAACCTCAACCTCCCAAGAGGCTGGGATTACAAAGCTGTGCCCTGGGTTCAAGAGACTGGGATTACAAGCCTGTGCCCTGGGTTAAGTTTATTTTTGATCATTCTCTGTTCACCGATAGAGAAGATAACTAAATCCAAAAAGTTTGAATACTAATGAGAATAAAAAAAAAAACCCAACCTCAAACAACAGGACTTTTATAGCCAGGAAACTTGAAGCATTGATTCAAGGAGCTGCATTGTTCAGAGGCTTTTTAAAAAACCTCTGTACTCAGCTCATTTTGTGAATGTGCTTTATACACTTAAGATTTAAAGAGGAGGTTAGACAAGATGACCTCTTGAATTTTTTCCAGCCCTATATGAATGACAAGGAAGGCAACCACAGGTAAGATTTATAGCCAAAACACTGTAGAATATAGAAACATAGGCAAATGTTCAGTTGGCCCTGGTAATGCTCATTATTATGTTAAGGTAAAACAAAATCCCACTTTAATATTGCTGATTTATTTTAATAGGGCCACTCACGGAAGATCTATTACAGAGAAGGGTAAAATGGTTCACTTTGCCTGTGCAATTTAATGATCTGAGGATACTCATCCCATCTCTGCTGATGTAGATGTTGACATAATCATTCGAATGGGTGTGCTGCAAATGCATGTTTCAAATCAAAAAGCATTGCCAAAAGAATAAATGGGCAACTGAACGTGTTTATATATGAAAATTGAGAAGATGTTTGATTGTAATGTTTCTTTTTCAGAAGGCCTCCATTTTCTGGCTGGATCTTATCATCATAGTCATTCAACAAGAATTTATTGACCTTTACTATGTACCAAAAACCATTGCCAGTGCTGGAGATTCAATGGTGAACACATCTGACAAATACAAACAAACAAAAATCCTATTTTAGATTTTTTTTTTTAAATCTCGTTTGCTTTCTGTTGCTATGATAAGCACCTGACAACACCACAAGCAATTCACTGAGGGAAGGGATTGTTAGCTTACACTTCGGGTCATAATCCATCATGGAAGGAAGTCAGACAGGAGCTCAAAGCAAATAACTGGAGGCAGGAACGGAAGCAGAGATAGACCATGGAGGAATGCTTCTCACTGGCTTACTCTCTGCTTCATACTCAGTTTCAGGTCTCATATAGTCTCAGCCCATCTGGTAAGGATGGTACCACCCACAGCGGTCCGGATCCTCCTATCTCAATTAGCAATAAAGAGAATGGCTCACAGATATGTCTCTGAGCCAATCTGATGTAGGCAATTCTTCAGTTGAAGTTTCCCTTACCGATCACTGTAGGTTTATGTATGGTTGACAGCTAAACTATGACTGGGACATTATTTCATAATCCCACAGACTTAAGAAAGAAAATAAGTAAGGCCTTTAGTAGAGAGCATTGGGGTGGGATTGAGAAGGTGGAATTCGAAACTTTCTAAATTATGTCATCATCAATGGTCTGAACCAGAAACTTAGAAGACTAGACTCTCACTAAAGTTCTGCCAGCAGCCAGCTGACTGTGCTTAGGCAAGGGACATATTGGGACAGAAGGTTTGTTGGAATGCCCATCAAAAAAGAATATGTCTCTAAATATGACTATCACTAATTCTTGAAGCCTATCAGGATACAGCATCACATAGCCTAAAGGAACTTTCTAGATGTGATATTATAGTTAAGTGCTATAACACGAGATTATTCAATGTGTTCAGATAGGACCCCTTTTTTATAATATCGTGAGTCCTTATGATCCCAGAAGGAGGCAGAACAGAGATACAGAAGAAAGATGAAGCATGGAGATCCAATAGGAAAGAAAAATTTGGCATGAAGGAAAATACCCCTCCATTATAGGGAGAGCCCGTGGAGAGAATGTAAAGAGTGTGCTGCTCCTGGAACCAAAGTCTTGCCTTAGTTAACACATGGGACCTTAGTGCTGCAGTATGGAGGGATTCACTTCTCAATTCAGATGGACTCAAGTGCAAACCCCTTCTCAGACCTTCTCCAAAGGATGGAGCTCTGCCAACCCTTGGGTTCAGCTTTGTTTGCGAGATTCTGATCAGAGGATGCAGCTGAGATGAGCTGTGGGGAATAAATGGTGTTGTTTTAAGCTGGTAAGTGAGTGTGTACTCCTTTTCTGACAATAGAAAACTAATGGACCACCACTGGGAACCATTCACGAGCCCTCTCTGTCCTCCATTTCCATAACCTCCCACTCCCATCCCCAAATGATAAACATTTACATCATTTTTTTCCCTTCTAGAACACATGTTATACTAGTTTTTGGCTCTGTAGAATTCAGCTTCTTCTCTTGACAAACTGTTCCGAAAACTCATCCCTCTTCCCCTGTCTTATTCCCTCTCTTGGTTTTCAGGCTATCTTCCAAACAACTGATAACATACTTTTCTAGGAAAATGTTATGACAACTCTTTATTTAAAACATTTCAAAGATTCCAAATACCAACAGATTAAGATCCAGATCCTCCTAAATAAAAACATGGCATTGGCTCTTGTCTAGATCTCCAACATTTCACTCCACTCCCCTGCCTCTCTCTTCATTGTCAGTGGAATAGAGAAGTATAATTTGCCATCAGGACCATTCTGCTGTCAGGATGTTGAGATGTCACCAGAGATGGAGAGATTGCAACTAGGGCTTCTTGGTCTTCAACATAGAGGAAGAATCATGTTGCTAAGTAAAATAATTTACTAAGAATCCAGGTTTCCTCCTTGTGTTCCAGATGCCTGGTGTTCCAGTCTCCCTGGGAAATGGCCCAAAGTCTTTTCAACACTGACATAGATCACTTCCCTGAATTTATGGCTGTAGGATCAATAATAGTACTTCTGGGCAGGACTGAGGTATATTGGCCAAGGGACAAATACTGACAGCATTTCCAGAGATGTGATTGGGCTATGGAGCCAGACTTAAGAAAGAGATGGTGGGTGTATCCTTTTGTTTGAGGTGCTACAACAAATACCACAGACCACGTGACTTAAACCACAGGCATTTCTTGCTCACAGTTCTGCAGGCTGGGAAGGTTCTGATCAAGGAGCTGGCAGGTCTGTCTAGAAGGACATTAGTTCCATCACTGGAGCTCCACCCTCTGTCTGAAAGACTCTGTTTCTAGCATCACACGAGTGATCAAAGTTACAACATGTCTTTGGACAGACATGACAATTCAGCTCAGCAGTGGGCCATGGGCTAACAGCTAGCTCACCCCTCTCACTTATTTTGAGCCTGGAATCCCAGAATGTTCTAGAATTCTGAATTACAGCTCAGCCTGCAAGAATGTTATGAAGATATATTTATCTAGGCAAGAGAAGAAGCCATATTTTATGTAACTAAGTTTGTGATCTTGGTTGACAACTTCTCTTTAGGTTCAAGTCCACAGTGGCTGTTTGCATTCTTTATTTAATAATTTCCACAAATGTTAAATAAAGCACATTCCCATCAACACGCTGTGGCTTCATGATGTTCCTTTCTGTGTTCTGGGTTCTTCTTATAATCTAGACAGGTTTGCCAGTGTTCTTCACTGGGTTCAGGGTTGTTCCAATGCTTCCTCACATCAAGAAGCCTTCAGTGACTAGTCTCTCCAATGTGCCCTCCCAATTTCACATGTGCAAATGAGAAGGTGTTAACTGGGTCTCTTCTAAGCTGTCAGATGAAGAAAGGAGAACACATTTTATTCATTCTGTTGTCTTACTCTTGTGGTTTCTGGTACATGTTATGGGTTTAATTAACATTTATAGAACCGAAAACAGCTAGCAAGCGATGAGTGCTTTATTCAAAAGACATTCCACAAGCGCTTAAGGAATAACAGCAAAAAGGGAAGAAAAAGACCATCTGTGGATGGAAGGGGGATGACAGGTTCCTTATTCCAGGCCAGACAATAGTAATAGTTGCCATTTCTTGATCAGTATTTGCCAGAAGCTACAATACAAATTCTATGCGTGTGGCATTTACTTCTGATTCTAGGAGGCAGGAGCTATCATCTCCATGTTATAAATTAGAAAAGGAAGGGATATTAAATAGTTTGCCCAAAGTCCCAGAGCCAGTAGGTGCTGGAGACCAGAGGATCCCAAAGCCTCTGTGTGACTGCCCAACATCTCCCATGTATAGCAGAGGAACTGAGCCCACAGTCCTTTGTTGAAAACAGAAAAGCTACAAATCATTATGCATTAGTTAGTAGGAAGTGAGTAACATGCACTAGGGAATAAATACAGGGACATGAGAAATGTGTAAACAATAAGATGGAGAACCAGGAGAGCAATTTGGATTAAAATAAGAAAATGAGAATGTACTTCACTGACAGCAGGGATGTGTCCCAAAGGAAGCTGGGAGGTCTTCTACAGAGGACCTCACTGCAGCAAGAGTTTCTGGAAAGTTCCTAGCACAGGATGTGAGAAGGGAATGTATGGGGGCTGATCTGGTCTTCAAATCCAACAACACAATACCAACACAAGTTTTACATTAAAATATTTTAAGACAGAGATTGTTCCCCACAACAGTTTTTCATTTGAAAGAGAAGTTACCATCTTTCCTGAAATGTTTATAGCCAATTTACATGTCAACTAATTGGAGTACATTATTACTTTTGAGTTGAGTTTTATTTTAAAAAAAAGTAACTATTTTTCTATTTGGGGAAAATATATATCCATGCCCAATCAACAGTAATTCGTGTGTGGTAGGCAAAAAAAGAAACTCTTTATAAATGCTTGTACAGGGAATTTCTTCATTCTAACTGAACTCCGTGTTTATTTTCGTTCCCGTGCAACCAAATCTTAAAGATTCGATTTCAGCTAACACAGAGCACACTCCCCATTCACGTAGTCACTCCACACTCCATGAGTAGGTTTAAATTTGGGGCACATATGTGGTATTGATGCCTGGACAAAAGCTGGAGGGAGGGAGGGCCACACACTCCTCTCCATCCAATACCTCAGACTTCTTGTTGGACTCACACGATTTTGCTGCACACATTCTCTTTGGGCGCATGGGATCATGTTTTATTTATCTGAACAGAGGAGTGAGGTGGAGAGCTCTGGGCCCTGTCTAGCCCAGCATTCTCCTTGCCTTGAGGTCTGTGCAGGCGGAGAATCCTTCCTACTGCAAAGGCCAGGAACTCAGGTCAACTTTACCTGTGGGCCCTCCAACTGCATCCTGGGTTCCATGGCTCACACTTGAACAGGCACTGGCTTCAGAGAAGTAGGCCACAGGCCCTTTCCCGGAAACAACGTCTAAATTTCACTTCTAGTTTTTGAGATTCTCCCTTCTTATCCAAGACAATCTTTTGCCTGGGGCAGGAATTTTAAAAAAAATGTTAATTAAAATATAGTTACATCATTTCCTCCATGAGCAGTTGCTCTAGTCTTCTGTCTCATTAATGATCTAGGCTGATGAAACATCACTGCCAGGAACAGAATATTTTGACTTTGCAATTTCTTCTCTTCCTTAGTATTATGTAAAAGAAAGTTTCCTGGACCATCCAAAGGAGGCAATTCAAAACCTAAGTTATGTCCACAGTGCAGAGACAAGCATCAGGGCTAAATGCAGTTTTTCACACTGGTAATCTCAACACTCAGGAGGCTGAGACAGGAGGATTGTTTAAACCCCTTAAGTTAAAAGACAGCCTGGGCAATACAGTAAACCTAGTAAACAAAAAATACTTAAATAATAAGATCCAATATTAGAATAAATGTGTACATTCTAATTAATAATAATAATTCTTAGTTATTTTTGAAAAAAATGTTAGTTGCATTGGTATTAAAACTAGATTTTTTTTCTGAGATTTTTCTTTCTTCATAGATTTTATAGTCCCCTGGCTTTAAGGGTAATTACAAAGACTAAGAATTATTTGTTCCTGACATTTATGGTGCTGATATCCCTTATCCAGAGTTTTAAATGTTAATTCATAGCTCTTACTGAATATAATAAGTCAACTAGTAATCCTAAAATAAAAATTAAGGTGGCTTAACCTTTGCTGTAGTGGACTGTATTTTTAATAATATTTATTATTGTTATTTATTTATGAGCATTTGCATATGTCTATGTATAATGGGATAGAGATGCCAGATTCCTGGAGCTAGAGTAACAGACAGTTGTGAATTTCCTGATGTGGGTGCTGAGAATTGAACTCAGGTCCTCTACAAGACCAATATGTGCTCTTAACCGCTCAGCCATCTCTCTAGCCCATGAGCTCTGTTGTTGTTGGTTTTGTTTTTTTCTGTTTTTTTTTTTTTTAACATGGCCTTCACTGGGTAAAGACCATATAACTATCATGATATAATGATCCCTGAATAGTCATTGTCTTTCCTTGGTGAAAGGGGAAAACCGAGAGAGAACTAAATAGGCTATGACACTGGGCTAGCACAACTAGCTTTTGTTATGGTTAGGAAATGGCCTGGCATTCAGAGGTGAGCCTAGAATTTTCTGAACCTAGACATTCTTTTAAACAAGTTTAGGGTATAAGGGATAAGAAGTGGATTACAAAAGAATTAAAGTTGTATTCTTAGAAAAGTTTCCAGAAATTATGGACCCTTTTCAACAAAGTTTACAATGACAAAAAGATGAATAATTTCTAGTAAAAACTATCAAAGAGATGGGGATCCTTCAGACAGTGTATCATAAAATTCAGATGTAAAACCAGTCACCAGATAATACAATGAGAATAGTGGCTAAACTTCCAAGCCACCAAGAGAAGTAGTAATTGTTTTATAGGTATGATACAATACTTTAAATTGGAGTGACAGAAAACTTATCTGTAATACTTCCCAGGTCTCATCTTTGTCGTTTTATTTTTTATAAAGAGTTGGTGCATTGCATATAAGCATATATTATAAAGCACCAAACCTTGTTTTCAGCTACCAACAAAAGAAGACTGTTTTCAGCTACCATACAAACGAAAAGGCAATTCAAAGAAGAGTTTACTTTCGCTCTAATTTTAGTTGCTCCTGGGACTTTGAGGAATTTCTTTTACTCTGTTTGTCCTGACTATAAGGAAGGTGATTTCCAAGGATTCTATCAGCATTAAAATTCCTGATTCTGTACCTTTCCTCTTAGTTCTAAGACAGACAGAGAAGTATTTTCCATTACCTATCTCAGAAATCAATATAAAAATCAAAGTTCTTTCATTCGGTAGAATTTGCAAATGCCGCGTTTGTGCCACTATGTGCTTAATGGCTGTTGCCCTGTTTGGTTCCAGGAGAGTGGAAAGTATGTCTCTGATACACTGTGGTAATTTTAGGACCAAGGGGAGCTTGTGGACGTTAGTTTATGGCCAGTGAATGGAAAGCATCAGCCTTGTATAGGGAATTGGAAATGTGTGAACAGCATCTTTACTCCAATTGCTTGGGAAAACAAGCTGGAAACATAGAGCCACATTTGCTCAGGCCAGTGCCAGACAGCAAACTCCTTTTCTAGAAGAGGAAAAACGACTGTAATATGGAGTTCCTCCAAGTATGAAACAGGATCAGCCATAGTCACATGGGTTGGGACTTTGTTAGAAATTTTATTGTTCTACAGACAACACACTAACAGAAACAGAGCAGCTTGCAGCAGTCTGTGTGTCACAAGCTCTAGTTGACTCTGATATTAAGAGCCCTGTCTTCAACAATCTCCCTTATGTATCTTTTTCATAACTTACATGCATATTCTTTGACTTCTTAGTCCAAAATGAAATTCTCTCCCTTCATCTTAGACCATGGTAACAACAGCAGCAGCAATAGCTAATGTTCCTTGAGTATCCTCTCTAGGCTATAGCTATACTCCATAAGTCTTAGGGAAAGTTGTGAGCTAACACATATTAATTTTATATATTACCAAAAATAACTCATTTTTTAATTAATCTTTTTTTACACTCCAGATTTTATCGCCCTCCTGGTCCAACCTCTGATTGTTCTACGTCATGTATCTCCTCCTACCCCACACTCCTGTCTCCATAAGGATCCCCCCAACCCCCATGCTACCAGACTTCCCACTCCCTGGGGCCTCCAGTCTCTTGAGGGTTAGTGCATCTTATCTGACTGAACCCAGACCCAGCAGTCCTTTGCTGTATATGTGTTGGGGCCTCGTATCAGCTGGTGTATCCTGCCTGGTTGGTGGTCCAGTGTCTGAGACTACCATTGTTCTTTCAGCTCTTCCCTAATTCAACCACAGGGGTCAGCAGCTTCTGTCCATTGGTTGGGTGCAAATATCTGCATCTGACTCTTTCAGCTGATTGTTGGTTTTTCAGAGGGCAGTCATGATAGGTCCCTTTTGTGAGCACTGCATAGTCTCAGTAATAATGTCAGGCCTTGGGGATCTCCTCTTGAGTTGGATCCCACTTTGGGCCTGTTACTGTACCTCCTTTTCCTTAGGTTTGTCTTCATTTTTGTTCCTGTAGTTCTTTCAGACAGGAACAATTCTGGGTCAGAATGTGACTGTGGGATGACAACCCATCCCTCACTTGATGCCCTGTTTTTCTGGTGGAGGTGAGCTCTACAAGTTCCCTCTCCCTACTGTAGGACATTTCATCTAAGGTCCCTCCTTTTGAGTCCTGAGAGTTTCTCACCTCCCAGGTCCCTGGTATATTCTGGAGGGACCCCACCTCCCACAGCCGAGATTGCCTATTTTCATTCTTTCTGTGGGCCCTCAGAGCTTTAGTCCTTTTCCCCCACCCAACACCTGATCCCCTCCCTGTCCCCTACCCAGACAGGACACTCCCTCCTTCCCCCTCCTGTGATTGCTTTTCTTCTCCCCACAAAGTGGGACTGAGGCATCTGTCCTCACTTGGGCCCTTCAGCTTGCTGACCTTTTGAGTTCTGTGGATTGTATCTTGGGTATTCTGTACTTTTTTTTGGCTAATATCCACTTATTAGTGAGTACATATCATGTGTGTTCCTTTGAGTCTGAGTTACCTCACTGAGGATGATACTTTAAAATCCAGCTTTTATTGACTTTTCCTGTGTCTGATAAGTGACTGCATCATAGCTCAGTTGCCCCATACCATACTGGGCTGCTCAGTATGACATCACATAGCCTCCATGTGATGCTTTAGACTGACGGTAGTCTCCTTATATTTTGGGTCTTAGTTGTTCAGTGAGAAGCATGATTAAACAAGCTAAGAAAGCTGACAGACACCACATTCAGATGGGAGAAAAAAGCACCTTCCCCGGAAACTAGGCACATGATACCTGATAGGAAGGTCAGAGTTTTCTGTAAGAATTGCCTCTGGACCTCTCCTCATGCAAGAATGAAATTATTGACTCTTGTCTACATAAACCTCCATTTAGTGCCAAAATCTATGATTATTTTCAGCTTGGCAGACTTCATACTAATCGGCTGTTTCTGGAAATACTTACACAATGGTATCCATTGTTTCTTAAGATTTATTTTTTTTCCCTCAGAAGCCAGTGGTATCTGAAAAGTTTGTTACTTGAAACTAAAAAAAAAAAAAAAAAAAAAAAAAAACAAACAACCAAAAAAGAGCAACCCAACTCTGGTTTCGAATAAGAAATGTAGTTAGCAAGGGAAATGAATATAATTAGGTTACAAATCCTGTATCAGAAAGTATACAGACATTTTCCTCTCCACCTCAGCCCACAGTTTCTCTATCAAACAGGCTTATTTCTTTCAAAGATTTCATTATGAGTAAATTGAATGTGTATTTGTGTCTAGCCTGCATAATATGTTGATGTATCAAGGTGTCAAGTCCCCAAAGAACTGGAGTTACAAAAGATTGTGACCTGCCTCGTGGGTGCTGGGAACCAAACTCAGGTCCTTCAGAAGAACAGCTAGTGCCCTTAACAACTGAGCCATCTATCCAGGGCTGCTAATAGAGTTCTTAAGGAAAGAATAAAATTGGAAGAAGGAAATTTATGACCCTGAACATAATTCCCTCCCAGATTTAATTCATATTCCACTTTTAAGAAATATGAGAAAGTCCATACTTCAAAAGGTTTTTAAAAATAAACTAGAGAAGAAACCTGGGCCCCACCTCATAGGCTTATCCCAGGAGACATTTCAGAATGTGAGAAATGTGACCTGCACCTTTCTAGTTAGGAACTGAGACCCACTGTGCCCACTCATCTTCACTGCTTGGATCTACCTTATATGGCTCTCAGGGGCATCAGAAAAGACAAGACCTCAACAAGAGGGACCAGTCCAAAACAGTGCAGCCCTAGAAGGACATGTGATTCCCTGGGGAACATAACCGTTAGCAGCCAGGCAATGCTCTTAGTTGTTCTTACCCTCAACCTATTACTGTATTCATGACTATAGACTGGAGCCTGAAACAGTGCCTATCATATGCCAAGCAATCAAAACATATTTACTGAATGAATAAATGAAGTAACTATGTCAGAGAATTCAAAGCCCATTTCCTCCATAGTTGGTTGAAGAAGATGAATTCTAGGTAGAGCAAAAAGACATCTCTAATATTCTTTATAAAATTAATTTCTATTAGAGTAAAATAAAATCATCTTGCAAATTTGAGATTGTAGGTTATAATTATAAAGATAATGAAGTTCATTTGAAGAACATATATTATTGAGTAATTTTTAACTTTTCCTTTGTTACTTCCAATAGGTATAATCTCCAAAAATATTTAATCCAAGATGGAAGCTAGTTCTAAGATAAAATTAGAAAAGGCAGTAAATAGTCTATAAACATATTTGCATTTATTGAGCAAGACAGGTAATTAAAAAACCATGAGTTTCAGAAAACTTACTATACTCCTCGAGGCTACATACTTAGAGTAATATATTAATTAAAATATCAGATAAGCATAAAGATACACTCAAAATATTTCAAAATATTCTGGTAAGTAAAGATGTGATAATTTTAAGATTTTTAACAATAAAATTCACAAGACAGAATTCATTCATGAAATGACTTTGGGTGAAAAACGATATTGACAAATTAAAAAATAAGAATAAATAAAATCTGTGCATAAGTAAAAACTTAACATTTTATCTAATATTTGCTGTTTATAAAATTATAAGGAAACACACATACTTACTTATTCACTATTTATCATCTTTTGAGACCCAACAGTGGAGCCAGGACTGAGGAAACCAAGATGGCCCCAGAGGCATCATGACTTCTTTGGGAAGGTGGACAGGTCTATAGACAATGTCAAAGGACAGTTTATAGCAGACACATCATTCAGCCTACAGGAAGCATGACAAGACTTGTCCACCCTTGGTCTTATCTACTGTACCTGACCTGGGATTCTAATACCTAAGGAAAGAGAGTTAATTCAACACAGTGGCAGTGAAGGTAAGTAGGGCAAAGAAAGTATCCAATCTGATACAAGGCATGCCGACAAGAGAAAGCCAGTGATTAGGGAAGATACATTTCAACAGAGGAGCAAGCTGCTGGTTACCTGATATCATGGCTTAATTCCCTTGACTTAGCTATACCTTCACTTGCTGTGTTCAGGGCAAATCAAAATGCTCACTCTTCTCACATGGGGGGTGGGTAAGAGCACAGGGTGTAACAACAACACTAGGATAATATGAATTGTATAAATGGAGAGATATCAGTTCTAAAATAGACTCTGGAGCTCTAGGGAACTAGATCCAACACAGGCTTTCTGCTGCCTGGCCTCTATCGGAACACGTTTTGAGAGCTCTCTGTCACCGAAGGTGTACTGGAGGAGAACATTTGGGTACCTGTCCTAGGGGAAACAGGATGAGTAAGGATGACTGTGGAGTTGTTTCATGGTTCACTTAAAGAGTCTCTCAGCTTTGGGGAGAGAGAGAACTGTGTGACAAGAATGGAGAAAAGATATTTGAGCATGTCGGAGCAAGCTTTATAAAACTGTCCCCATTTCTTTGCTCTCTGCCTTTGCTCTCAACCATGCATCCGGGCAAAGGCCCTTTTTTCAGGGCCACAGAAGCATCAAATGATCAAAGACTTCAACCTAGAAGCCTCAACCCCCAATATCTTCTTATGCTGGCTGCTCCCTGAAGGTACCGCCATTTTCTAGTCTCATAGTCTGAAAAAAGAAACTGGCACTCCCTACTATAGTCAGTCAGTACTCAAATGTGTTTCAACACTCATACTAGGTTATGTCAGCCTCCTAAGGTATATAATTTTGTGCCCATTTTAAAAATAAAGAAATTCAGGCTAAGAAGAGTTTGTATTAAATTAGGCATGGTGGTGCTTGCCTATAATCCTAGCATTCAGGAGGCTGAGGGGGGAATATTGCCAAAAGCACAAGGTTAGCGTGATCTATATAATCAGTTGAAAGCTAGCCTAGATTACAAATTAAGCAAAAACAACAACAACAAAAAATCCCCTCACAAAACTACAATAAAGAGGCAAACGTACATGTGTAAGTGTGGCTATGCTAACTTAGTGGTAAATAAATTGGAGATATACAGAGCACCTTCTATTGCCCATGGGGTGTGATGACCTTCAAGGGCCTTTTAAAGGCCACAGAGCCATCTCTAGTTGCCTCTTTTCCCTTCTCCTTTCCTGTTTTCACCCTCTTGTCCCCGTTCTGCTGAAGCTCCCAGTGCTGCCCTTGCAGGCTCAATTCTTGGAAGAATCTTCAGCTGTGTTTCCAAAGCCATTCTGACCAGTTCCACTGCCCCAGTGATGCTCACTCCACCGGCTGTCTTTTGACAATGGCTCACACCTGGGCTCCCTTTCTGCATCTAAGCAGTGCCACACTGAGGTCTGCTCTGAGCATGGTGATGTGTTCTCTTGTTATCTTTAGGGCTTAGAACTTTAATGGAGCAAGACATTTTATAAATATTCATCTGTGCATTCAGGCTGGCAAGGGCTTCATGGATCTATTCTGTCTCTTTCTTTCCCATCATGCTCCTTTGGATCGGGCCACTACCATAGCTCACAAGGTCATAGGACTGTAGATTTCAGTCTGTTTACTTTTATGTGCTTATTTTTACCTCACTTTGTCATCAATGCGTAAGTCACCTTCCTGTATGATACACATCTGTCCTGTCCCTTATCTCTTCTGAGACCTCCAAACTCTCTACAGTAAAACCTGCATTTGTTATTGTGAGGTTAATAGCTTCCTATCACGTCATTTCGAAGTACCTCAGCATGAGATTTCCTCAGTAATATTCTGTGTTCTAGACACAGTAGACAGGTTCTGCAAATAGCTCAGACATTCACACACTTTATCTTTTGACCTATCAAACTCCAGTACAAAAGTCATGATCAAAAGAAGGGATTGTGAGACGGAAGTTGAAGAAAGGAATAGAAAGAAACGAATACATGGTTGATCTTAAGTAAAAGAGACAAGTTGACCTTGACTAGATGGTGTGAGGATGGGAAAAACACAAGATAGGAAATAACCTAACAAGTACATAGGAAAGAGCCTAGGAAGTGGGCATCACAAGAGTGAAGTTGAAAGGAAGCATGGTCATTGGTTGAAAACGCTTTCATTTCATTTTGTGTTAACATACGTGTTTATTTTTACCACCTAGTTTCCAGAGTGAGGTCTGTCGATACTAGGGGCTAGACTTTCCTAAGAAGAGCGTACTCTGGTTCAGGTCCTGGTGTATGATACAGGCATGAACTTACTTGGTCTTCACAACAGTAGGAGTGGTAGGAGGGTGTAGCTCACCTTTTAGAAGAGGATGTAAAGTTGACATGGCCCACCGTACCCTGCAGCAATGAATGAGAACAGCAGCTCTCAGACTAGAATCCACGTCTCACGCTATCGTCAATCAACAGCCTTGAAATCTGGAGAGGGTTCCGGAGTCCTGCCTTTTGCTATTTTTTTTCTTTGTGGCAAGGCCAAGCACACAATTGGCTCCACAAAGAAACACACTGAAGAGTGCTGTCCCACACTATACTGCCAAGAAGAGTCTAACTGCTAGTTTTTGTGAAAAATGAGGTTTTTGTTGAAAATTTTGAATTATGTAGTAGCACAAGCGTGCATTCTCATTATTGGTGGGAAGAAATGACAGCTCTTTTGCACTTTATTCCTAATGTCTAAGATTTAAAGCAGATCTTTTGAAAAGCACAATAGAGGGCAATAGAAGAATGGATTTCAGAGTCATAATGTTTGGATTCAACTTACACCTATGCCATAGTCAAAATGATTATGTAATTTGTCTATAAGCCTATTAAGAGGAGTTGGTTTGTATATTTAAACTAACCTTGAATCTTGGGATGAAACCAATTTTATCTTGATATACGATCTACTCAAGGTGATTATAAATTTTGTAAGTTTTTTCATTTATTCAATTTTTTGCATTTATGTTCATCATCAAGAGTAGTTGGCTGTGTTCTTTATTTGGGGTTGCTGTTGTGTCATTATTCAGGATTGTATAACAGTTATATAGTTGAACCAATTTAAACCTATCTCTGTCTAGCTTATGGATAAAAGAGACTCAGACTATGGCTATTTTATTTGGCTTTGACAATTTTGGGGTTAAGGCCTAATCTGCTTTTCTAACTGCTGGTCTGGCAACCTCCCAAGCCATGTACTCCAAATACTTGCTGTTTCTTCTGACTGTGTGCTCATCCTTCATGTCTCTTCATGGCAGTTTCCTCCTCTCTCCATGTCTTTTCTTCTCTCCCACTTTTTTAACCTCCAACCAGGTAACTTAAAACCTATCTACTACTAATCCCTCAAGTAATTGGCTGTAGCTGTTTTTATTTAACCAATAGATTCAAATTAAGGAACAAGGTTCGTACAACATAAGCTGATAAACATAAGAATTCATTCATAGGAAACTAGACCTTCAGGTACAGAATTTAGTGTTACAATACATAGCAATAGACCAAACCTCAACCGGGTTATACTGGTTTTATAGAAGAAGTTTGTTGATTTCTCCTTTTCTATTTTATGGAACTGTTTGGAAGAGTTAGTATTCAATCTTTCCTAGTATTTGATAAAATCTAGAGGTCCAGATTTCTGTCCAGACTTAGGTTTGCTGTTGTTGTTGTTGTTTTGTGGGAAACTTTTAATTATTGCTTCAATCTTTTTGCTTTTTCTGGCTTTAATTTGGTAGTTCATATATGCTTAAATATAGATATATATCTTCTGGGTTTTTCCAACATATGAGAAATATACATTTTAAAAATGTATATTTTAAAATTCCTTGAGGAATTGGATTTCATCAAAGTCTGTTGTAATCACTCCCATTTCATCTCTAATTTTATTAATTTGAGTTTAATCTCTATTTTGGTTTGTGTTGCTAGGACTTATTCAATCTTGTTAATCCTTACATGAACCATTTTTTTTAATTATTATTAAATCTATGCATTGCTCTTTTACTCTCTATTTCATTAACTTTTGCCCCAATCTTTATTATTTTTTGCTGTTGCCATGTTTGGATTTGGATTCATCTTGCTTCTTCTAGATGATCATTTACAGGAGATCTCACTGATTTGTTTAATATAATCATGCACTGCTACAAACTTTGCTCTTGGGACTGCCATGGCTATATCCCACAGATTTTGACAAGTGACAGTCTCATTTTCATTTTATTTTTGGGATTGTAAAATTTAAGTGCTAATTTCTTCCATGATTTCTTGTCCATTTAAGAGCATTTTGTTCAGCTTCCAAGTATCTGGGTACTTTCTGTGGATCTTCTTGCTATCTATGTCTAGTTTTATTCCACTATGGTCTGGCAATGTGTGGTGAATTACTTAGGTTTTGAAATTATTAAGACTTGCTTTGTGGCTTATAATGTGGTCAGTTTTAGAGAAGTTTCCATGTACTGCTGAGAAGAGTGGGTCTTGCCTATCTGTTGGGTGGAAGGTTCAGTAGATATTTGTTAGGTACAGATGATCTATGGCATAGACCAGATCTGGAGTTTCTTGGCTGTTTTTTAATTTGGAAGATCTCTCTATATGTATGAGTATACTGTTATTATTGTGTTAGGACTCAGTGGTTTTTATGACTTTTACCATTTGTTTTTATGAAGTTAGGGGCCCAAGATTTGGTGCACAAATATTGATAATAATTATGTTCTCTTGGTGAATTATTTCATTTACTAATATGCAGTGGTCTCTTTTATCTTTTCTGCCTAAGTTTTGTATGATATCTACATTATCAGATATGAGAACTGCTACTCCAGGCTATTTGCAGTTCTTATGTACTTGATAGTTTAATTTCTAACCCTTGACTCTCAATTTATGTATGTCTTTCCTAAGTATGTATTTTTGGAAACAGCAGACAGTTGGTGCTGGGTCTTGCATGGGGCAGCATGACATAGTTCCCACCCCTGGGGCAGGTCATAAGGCTTGTGTAGTAATATAATATAGTATTCATGTACATAATTTACTTTATGTTCTTCCTTTGGAAATGTTCTCTCTTCCAAGGTTATCAGAAACAGCACAATTCTGGGAAGCTAGAATGAGTCCCTGTGATGCTGAGACCTTCAGGACTACACTTAAAGCTGTCAGAAAGAACTCTGAAAACATGAGTTCAAGAATAAATAAGTCACTGTAAAAGCTGTCTTTTAGAGTATTCTTTAACTATGAAAAATATATGAATTGTGTAAGGGGTTTATTGGACCTATAAGAACAAAGGCAACTGTACTTATGAGCCAGCTTGTCAGAAAAATGTTAAGAAAAGAGATACAGAATTTAGGCAAGACCCCACCCAGCTAAACTTACTGGTTATGCTTACAAAAGCAGAAAAATCTCTGAATTCATTTGCCATGTTAAAAAATAAAATAATAAAATAAAATAAAATAAAAATAAAATAAAAGGACTTGCTGTCTTTTTCTAAGAATCAAGGAGCTGAGGTCATAAAATGCTGATTCATGGGATAATCAAAAGGGCATATGAGGTATATGGCTGGATTGATATGTAAATAAAAGACTGGGCTTTTGTCTCTGAGAGAGAGCTACGTAGAGAGAACAGCTTAGAGAACTAACATAGCTCTTTTAAATATTTTGGCAGGTTTTCTGATTGTGGTTGGAGAACCAAAAAGCTATTATAGCTCTTTTAGAATTTTTTCTAGTAAGTTTTCTGACTTTGGTTGGAAAATCCAAGATCTATCTAGAGATATAACTTGAACAGAGAGCTATTTCAAGCAGAGAGCTGTCTAGTAAGCCATCTCCAGTAGACAACAGAGCTGTCAGCTTGCACCCCATCAATGATTTTGAGTCATTTCTTCTAATGATCCCAAACAACCCTTTCTCAGGACCTTATCCCAATTTGAGCTGTATCCTTGGCAGCTTGGAATTTACATTTTAAATTCAGTCCATTATTCAGTATCTTTTTATTGTTGAGCTAAGACTTTTTGCATTTAAGGTTGTAATCTCGAAAGGTTTGTTATTATTTATAGTCTTGTTGTCTATTGCTCTGGGTAGTTGATTACTTAATAGTTCTTTTCTTCTCCTTTTTCTCATAGTGTTGGATATTTGCTGGCTTGCTGTGTTGAGTATAACTGATTCCTTCCTAGGTCTCGTCTATTCGTCTGTTGCTTTCAAGGAATGCATTCTTCCCTGCATTATCATGTGTGGATCTTTTTCCTTATGCAAGATTCCTTTAAGAATCTTCCATAGTGCCATCTTAGTTGTCATGAGTTAAACACATGCCTTAACATGTATTTGTCTTTTGTCTGGAAATGGTCTTATTTTCCCATCTCTTTCAGCAGATAATTTTGCTGCAGTATACAGCAATCTTAGTTGACAGCTATTTACTTTCAAAGCTTGAAATATGTCACTCCATGCTGTCCTGCTTCTTAGGTTTGGTGCTGATGTATATGATATCATTTTCATCTGTATATGTAGTTGGCAGTGTTTCCTTATAGGTTTGTGTGTATGTGTGTGTGTGTGTGATTTTTTTATGTATTATTTCATTTTATTTATTTTATTCTTTTCACTCTCAAAGTTACACACTCTCATTACCCTGTCTCAGGCCACTCTTCTACTCTTCCCCTTGCTTCTTCATAGACCTGAAGCCATGCCCTTGGGATCCCCAATCTAGTCTTATCCTTCTGGTTCTACGTCTTCACCTTCCCTCCTCTACATGCTCCTCATGCCCCTATGTTCTACACTCTGTTTTAAGCCTAGAACTACTGACAAGGCACGTTGGTTTTGTTGCTGGCTTTTCCCTGTTATACTGTTGTAGTCAGTCTGGATCCTTTGGACCCATGTGTGTACACACACCCTGCCCAAAGCTGAACTTTCTATTCTGCAACATACTCCTCCCTATGTACTTTTCCCAGAGGTCTCATTTTTGTGGTCCATCTGTGTTATGTGTCTGCTGATATCATATGGCCAGGGCAAACAAAACTCCAGTATCTCCCACCATCATCCTCCAAGGTTACTGTGATGATTAGTGTAAACCCTCAACTTGAAAGAATCTAGAATCACCTGGGAGAAGGGAGTCTGGCATGCCTTTGGAAGAATTATCTTGCTTACAGGGATTATCTGTCTCAGCGTTGGGCAGAACATCCAAAAGTGTATAAAGTAGGGAAAGCAAGATGAACACTAGCACCCATTCATTTATTGCTCTCTTCTATGATGCAATGTGATCAGCTGCTTCACATTTCTGACATCCAGAGTTCAAAGCCATGATGGGGATGCACCCTATGCCCCATGGAAATATCAAAAAAAAAAGCTCCTTGTGCCTTAATTTTTTTGGGGGGGTGGTCAGGGCTTTTTTTTTTTTTTTTTAATCACAACAAAAAAGTAATTAAGGTAATCACTTTCCAAGATCTCTTTTGTGACCATAAAAAATCAGCTGTTAAAAAAATATCTGTTGTTAAATCTGTCACCAGAACATCAGTAGGCAAAGAACCTAAAATTGAAAACAATTGTTATTTGAAAGTAAATAGTCATGCATGCAAGATTAACACTATCATGATGTTGTTTTGAGTCATTTTGCTTAATTAATCAGGCTGAAGAGGGTGTATGTGGGAAGTGAACTGGATAACTTCGTGGGAGAGTACCATGAACCTTATTCATCATCTTAGCTATGGCTTCCATTGCTGTGAGCAGGCATCGTGATCAAGGCAACTCTTATAAAGGTTCAGGTGTGTAGTCCAATAACATCATGGTAGGAAGCATGAGCACATGCAGGCTAAGACAGTACTGGATATGGAGCTGAGAGCTCTACATCTTGATCCACAGGCAGCCAGGAGGAGACTGGCTGCTTGAGCACTTAGGACCTTAAAGCTCCACCTCCACAGTGACACACTTCCTCTAACAAGGCCATACCTCTTCCAGTAAAGCAATACTTCCTAATAGTGCCACTTCGTATGGCCAAGTCTTCAAACATGAATATAAACATGAATCTATGGGGACCATATCTACTCAAAACACTGCGTTCATCATGGGCCAAATTAGTTGAAAGTTCTGACAGATTTTTTAAAATCATTTCTACTACTCAGGAAGTCCATAGGACTATAGACATGACCATTTAAAGCTGTGTGCTTCAACTTTTATGATGAGGTTGGCTCCACGTACCCAGGAAACTCTAAACCACATAAAAAGTTAACATTTTGCTTCCAAGTCAAGAAGTCACACTAGAACTCTGTTGTTCTATTATTTTCTCTTTATCAAAATCCTTCAAAACCAGGGTCTCAACACAGTGCTGACAGAGTTGGGGATGGAGCTCGGTGGTGCAGCTCTTGCTCAGCACGTGTGGGCTCAATATAAAATACTATTATCACTGTCAATGAAGCAGATAGCTGCTGTCTCACTCCATAGGACAAGAGTCTGACAGGACAGGCTACCTAGGTTCTCTGCCTGGTCCTCTAAGAGTCAAAAGTCAGCCAGTGTGGAGATCTCATCTCACTGTTCCCATCTAAGATGTTTAACCCTCCTCTAAACTTCACAGTCATTGACAGAGTTCAGTTCCTCAGAGCTGGGACTAAAGCTTTGATTCATTAATGAAGTAAGTATGTCACTTTGCTTCCTAAAGGCCACTAGGGATCTCTCTGGGTTCTTTCATTATCTTCCCTAGGATTGTCTCTTCAACTTAAGGTGAAGTGATTAAGAACTTCAATTATTTCTGGAAAGTTTCTTCACAGAAATAGCTAGATTACTACTTGAGTGAGTAACCTGGATAATGTGCACCTCATTCAGGTAGGGAATCATACCAGGGTAAAGAATCTTGAGATCACCTTAGAATCAACACTGTCCATATTTCAGATGGAACACATATCTCTAATATTGCTGCTGATCTTGAGGAGCCAAGAATTCCTTGTACATTCTTAATTTGTGGGGGGAAAGAATCATCTCTACATAGCTGGTGCCAAGAGCAGCTACAATTCTTGTAGGCCACTTGGATGCACTTCAAGTTGTAGGAAGTTGTTTTCTTCAGCGGGCTTTCCATCATAATCAAACTGTGGGAAGCTGTGTGGGAAAACACAACTGGTTAGTTGCAAGAGATGAAGATCATGAAAGAGACTCCACAAGAAGAGGTCAAGGTACCAGTAATTAAGAAAAGATTTGTTGAATAGCCAGTCACCTGGGTTAAATTAAGTCCATTTCCTTGGCTACGATGCGCCTGGGTCTCCGACAACCAGTCTCTTCTAGAATCCCTCTGTGCCTTTTCAGTAACCCACAGAAATTTTGGTATTCAATACTTTGAGTCCATAAATCCATTATAAAAATAAGAACACACATCACTCTCTGGGAGGTCTGTTTGTTCTAATGAGCAAAGAAGAAAACAATTATCTCACACACTGCTGCAGGTGTAGCTGCTCGCCCTTCTGTAACTGTATGCGCAACTGCCAATGGGCCTCCAGTGAGTGAGGATTTTCAGATCTCCCACTTCTCATAGTCCTCTTTTTCTTATAAAGTAGCTAATGCCAAAATTAGCTCAATTGCTCTTTTTGAGCCTTTCACAAACTGCAGTCACATCATTGAATCTTTTGTTTAATATATACTATCCATATTCAGCTGGCCTGACTCTTCAAAGAGTTTAAATCTTTTATCTACTCCTGGAAAAAGACTTATGGCCTCTGTTTGAAGTCAATAAGCGTTGGCTTCCCATTCTGCTTCTGAGTCAGATTCATCCGCACTGCTTCCATTTAGACGATGCAATGTGGTTCAAAGTGTCGGTAGCCTTCCTGAGCACATCGGTCTTTGTCCGCCCATGGTTGTGAGCTGACCCTGTTGGGAACAATGAAAGCTAGTGGAGAGGCGTCATTCTAAGACACATCTGTGTGTCTCATTTATGACAGTACAGAAATGGAGGTCTCTGCAAACGAGAGTCCTGTTCATTGGTTACAAAATGCCAGTTCCTGAGTAAAATACAACCGACTACAGACTCGGCTGTGTGCTTTAAACATAATTAAAAATAGAATGTTAACTTTTTAAAAACTGGAAGCACTTTTTTATCATCTTGACTGACTGAACTGGAAAACAACACCATTAATTAAACAAACTCTTGACGTCCAGAAAAGTGATTGAAAACTGCTGACCCTCTTTACCACCCTTCAGCAGACTGAATTCCTTACACTTGCAGACAGACGGCTGCAGGCAAACATCTGCTGATGTACCTCCGGAACCTGCAGGGGCTGCAGGGTAACTTGAAGAAGGGATGGCAGATTAGCAGAAATGGATTTTTATTCTTGATCACTTTAGCTCTTTTCAAGTAGAAGAGATCCTCTCCTCTTGAGTATGGAAACTGATGGAGACGGGTCTTTTACCTGTGATTGGGCCTCCCATCGTCTCGGCCTGGCTCCAATAGTCAACCATACTGATACACTTTCATGCCTCCCACGTCACTCACTCCATTTTCTATCACCATAGCAGGCAAGCATGCTTCAGCTCTCTTTTCTTTCCTTTCTATATACATTGATTTGTGTATACACATATGCCATATATACATATACAAATCTATATTATTATGTACATAAAAGTTTTGATTTGTTCAGACATTCCTATGTTGGTAAGTACCTGGTTTGCTTACTCTTGTAAGAATGCTTCTGTCGTCTGTTCCCAAGCCACATAAAATAGCATGCCTAAGGTTGCTTCTTGCTTTCTTTTCAACAGTTTACTTAATTATTGTATGTGTTTGCATGCATTGCCTGCATGCTTGCCCATGCACCATGTGAGTGTAGTACCTTCAGAGATCAGGAAAGACTTCAGATCCCCCAGAAGACTGCAGTTACAGATGGTTACTGCTGTCATGTGGTACTAGGAATGAAACTCCCATCCTCTGAAGAGCAGCAAATGCTCTTAACCACTGAGCCATCTCCAGCCACTCAGCATTATTTCTTAAAAGCCCAATAGAGTCAATTAACCTGACCCTTGGGGCTCTCAGAGTCTGAACCACCAACCAAAGGATACACATGGGCTAGATCTAGGTCTCCCCTCACATATGTAGCAGATGTGCAGTTTGACCTTCATGTGGGTCCCAAACAACTGAAATGGGGGCTATTACCAAAGCTGTTGTCTGTACATGGGATATGTTCTTCTAGCTGGTCTGCCTTGTCTGGCCTCAGTGGGAGAGGAAGCACCTACCCTCTCAGAGACTTGAAGTGCAAAGGGTGGGTGGGGGATGGGGGTGGGCACCTGCTCAGAGGAGAAAAGAAGAGAGGGTGAGAGAAGGATTGTGGGAATGGGTGATCAGGAGCAGGGCAGTGAGAAAAGTAAAAAAATAAATTTAATTAAAAAAAAAGCCCCATGGGCAATCCTAATGAGCCACTTAACTGACAACTATGATTCTTGGGGGACACATGGATACAAGCGATACGAGCACATTTTATTTTCAAATGCTGCCCATTTGTTCTTCATCTTATCTGTACATATAGTTTTTTCTATGTGTATAGACAGAAATATCTTGTTGCTCCTTCACTTGACTGACAACTGTCAAACCCTTCACCTTCCCTCATGCAGGTGTAAAATAGATTTCATATGATTTTGATTCTGATTTATTCCAATGGCTGATGAGAGGAAGGATAATTTTACATATTATACCTCCATGTCTCTTCTGGTTAGTCATGTTCTGTTCACACTTCTTGCTTCTTTTCCTGTTGTTTTTGATATTGTTGCTGGTGCTATTGTTTGGTTTTGTTTGCTTATTTTTTGAGATGAGGCTCAGCCCAAGTTCAGGATCCTTCCTAGTAATGAAATATATAGCCAGAAGTGTTTGTCTGCCAAAAAAAAAATCAACCGAAACCTGTTATCACTACAATACATCCTATGAAACAATCTGTTTCCTCCTGTGTGTAGAAAAGTATCTTTCCCAACTGGTTGTCAGTCATTTTGTATTCATTATATACTTAAAATACGATGTGCTTATAATGTTGGGTAGGTTGAATGGCAGCTTACAAAAGGATACCAAATAATTGCTCCCAATTTATGTTTTAAAATTTATTTGATATCGTTGTGAACATGCTCTAATATCAGAACGATCATCAATAGTTTCAATTTGGGATGGAACATTAAATTATTTTTTAAATATTTTATTTTTATGTGTGTTTTTTGACAGATTCGCCATGTGTGTGCCTGGTGCCTGCAGAAGGCAGAAAGAGGTGTGGAATTCCCTGGAAGTGGAGAAACAGATAGTTGTGACGGATCTGTGGGTACTAGAAACTGAACCTGGATCTCCTGCAAGAGAAATAAATGCTCTTTCCCACTGGACCATCTCTCCAATCCGGTAAAGTGTTTTCTGATATATTTAATCAGTCAGTCTTTTAGACATGTGGACTCTTTGGAGAAAACGCTTGGGTCCTGCCACTTCTTGTAATAAGATTCCCCCCTCCCGAGAACTAGAAGTGGATGTTTGTGAATATTTTGTTTTGTTTTAGATTTCTGCAGTAATTTGTGAAGTCTAATGAAAACATCATGCTAGGCTTTTGCTTATAATTGTCTAAAACAGCAGACTGATTGGCATCTTAAGGCTTCCTGCATCTTCTCTTTTTGAAAATGAGATACTGCCCTGTGGATGTAGCTCTTCTTTTGTTTCTTTTATGATGTTTACAAAAGGTTTTCTTTTAATATAATTTTAAAATGTATTCCTTGATATCTATTTGGAGATTTTATTGTTATGGTAAATTGGATCTTTTCCTGACTTTACTTGGTTATTACTGATGTTGAAGAGGGCTATTGGTCTTTATATGCTGATACTTACCAAGTAATCTTGTAAATACTTATTGCCTCACAGACATCACGTTTTAGATATTTCTATATATAATATCATACTAATTATAAGCAACAGTTGTGTTTTTAGTGACTTAACCCACTTATTTCATTTCCTTTTTTTGCTTGTATAATGGCCAGGATTATTGAATATCAACATTGTAGAAATCCACTGTATTGCTCAGATCCCTCTGTAAAGATGGACTTGCTGCCCAGGCGGCTAATATCACCTTTCAAAGATGCTTAAGCTGCAAAATGACCAAAATCATGCTTTCTTGTGTAGTAGAAGTTGTTATTTAACCCACCAAATTTGTCGCTATAAGATCTCCTACCCGAATGAGACCAGTAAAGGAAGACACAGCTCAATAGTTATGGTATAAATCGCACGCCTGCATTGGGCAGATTTACCACTATACTATTCTAATCCCTGGCTATGGTTGCCCTTATAACTTGCGGGGTTTTTTTTTTTTTTTTATTGGACTTTTATTTACATTTCAGATGTCCCCCCTCCCTCCAGGAACTCCTATCCCTTCCCCCCACTCTGCCTCTATAATGGTGTACCCACACCCACCCTCCCCAGTACCTTACTCCACCCTCGAATACACCCCCTACGATGTAACTTGCGGTTTCATCCACGCCACATGGTTGTCCAGCTCTGTGGTTGTCCAGCTCCATCGTTGGCTTCCTTCTGCTTCGACTTCCTCTGCTTCTCTCTCTGCTTCTCTCTTTCTGCATCTCCTAACGACTCCCTTCTCTTTCCTCTGCTCTACCTTTTATATCGAATTCCTCTCACTCTCTCCTCCCCTAAGCCTTTTTCTCTGCCTCCCCTTCTACTGCCCAATCTCTGGCTCTAGCCTTTATTTTACAGGTTTTAATTGGACAGAAGGTTTACAAGATGTCCTCTGTGTACAGATTCAATCATCCTCTGCAGCCTCTCCCAGAAGGGTGGAACTAGGATCAAATACAAGGCTGAGGCTATCCACTGGGAACTAGGATCAAAATACAAGGCTGAGGCTATCCACAACATTGATTCAATCCTCCTCTGGAGCCCCTCTCAGGGGGGTGGAACTAGGATCAAAATACAAGCCTGGGGCTTATCCACAACATTCTTGGAATGGCCAACATCCTTGCTTACAAACCCACTTTCAGACAGCTCCAATGAATGCTCCAACCTTAATAGTTCTCATAGATTAGCTGAGGCTCTTGTTGCAATTACTTTAACATTCAGCATTTCCCTTGCCAGACTCTTCCTGTGATCAAAGTTGGTCTAATGATGCTTCTTGGTCCTGAGGTTGTATCTATGGGTACTATTTATTGTGTGATAGTTGTGGGCATCCTTAAGTTTTGCAGGCAACATCCCACTTTGGCAGAGTGTGTGGCTACAAGCATCTGAGATTGTCTCTGGGCTATTTGAGTTATGGTAAGCTCCATGAATGCTCTAGTGTTCAGAACATGTTTACTCCATTAATATATTACATTCCTACATAAAGAAAAGATAAATGAAGAGGTTTACAGAAGGTTAGATGTGAAAAGGAAAGACATGCACAGTCTTGAGAGGGCATACAAAGAGAAGTAACAACACCCAGATTGGAAGCCACGAAAATGAGGAACATCGCCATGACACTGGCCTTCCTCTTGCTTAGAGGCTGATATTATTCTATTTTTAAATTCAGCCTTATTTGTTTATAATCAAAATCTAGGAATGAGTGGTGGTTCCCCATCCTTGCAGCCAGATGCCTGTGTGTTTGGGCTTTGTAAGCAGGGAGGAGCTCCGCCGGCACTGGGACATTTGAAGACAGGTTCTCTCATAGCAGCAAGGAGAATTCAAGTGCTGGGCTGCCAAACCATGCTAAATATCCAGTGTAGCTTCAGCATTTGTTTGTGTAGACAGCAATGTGCTGGCACATTGGGGAAAGGAACAATGGCTTGTAGCTTTTTCCAATTTTTATCTTAAGGTGCTCCCATTGTAGCCCGTTTCTAGCTATCAGTGTTAAAATCATTGCCACAGAGTGGGAAGGGGTGGGGCAGAATCCTGTCTTAGGAGCTGGACTGAGCATCCAGACACCACTGCAGCATTATGAGGACCACAGTAAGTCAGCTGTCTCTTTTACAAAAGTGACAGACAATTCAATGTTTCCCTTTCAGATTAGCCTTCTCTCCACAGAAGCTTTGTTTCTGCCTGCTACCCACCTGCCTTCAAATCATGCAGTCCTCACTTCCTCTGACTCTGTCCACCTCAGTGTATGATATCTCTTTAGGCCATGATAGTGAGATTTCCTGAATATGTTCCTGTGGTTGTTGTGTCCCAGGGCATCTTCACTGATGATCTGTGAGCCCCTCGAAACTCCCTTGCCAGAATCTGCAACATCTTGTTCTACATTCAACTATCAGATTCTCTCCTTTGGTCATCTCAACCTCTTCTGTTTTTATTGCTCATTTTTCATTAATGTGTAGCATATTAGTATGTACATGATTGCAGTGTGTGTGATTGTATGCATGTGCACACTCATGCATAGGTGTGTGTGTGCACATTTGGAGGCCATTGGTCAATGTCTTGTATCAACTTCAATCACTTTCCACTTTAGCTTTTGAGACAGGTCCTCTCCCTCAACGTGCTGGACTTCACCATTTGGCAAGGATGGTTGTCAAGAAAAAGTCCTGTATTCATGACTCTAGCCATGCCATGGGTGCCAGACATCTGAACTTACGACCTCATGCTTACATACTATGTTCTTGATCAACTGAGCTCCACTCTCTCTTTTATGAATGCCCCCTTGTCAGTTCTCCCCTAAGACCTGTGGTTCCTCACAGCTCTTCTGACTGCTGACTTATATTATTGTTAATTATTATTATTGTTATGATTATCATTTATTATTCACTGTCACTATAACCTATGTGTAAAACAAATCAACTTTTAGGGTGAAAGGATATAATAATACTACTTTAATTTCGGCACATGAGAGGCTGAGGCAAGAGAGGCCAGCCTGTGCTACATAGTAGAAACCCTCCTGCCTCAAGAGGGACAGGGAGGAAGAGGGGGAGAGAAGAAGAGGGGAGAGGGAGAAGGGAGAGAGGAGAGGAAGAGGGAGAAAGGAAAGAGAGAGAGGGAGAGAGAGAGAGAGAGAGAGAGAGAGAGAGAGAGGGAGAGAGACGAGAAGAGAGAGAGAGAGAGAGAGATCCAGAATCAGGGCTATGCTCCCAGTGACCTACAGATCTGGTCTAGCCTTGCCTCTTTATGTTCTCACCATCTTTTAGTAGTGTTCATCTGGCAACTAAGCCAGCATATGGGCTGCTGGGGACATTGAAGACTCAGATGGTGGCAGCAACAAGGACAGCACTTCCAGTGACGTAGTTTCTGATTACCTCCCAGCTCCTTGTCTTCTTATCACTTTGCCCTCAAAAGTATCCTCAGGGGATCACAATCCTGACATCAGCACTGAACCGATTGGCCCCTGTTCAGATAAAGCAAACCAGAATTCCTGTGTGATGCCAACTCTTGAGTTTCAACCCAATGAGATTTAGGATCATTGCTGGGCTGGGGGAGCCTGGTTGAGTCTGTCAGGGATTTTCTAGAGTCCATTGATTGAGATGTACTGATCTAGCGTACATGTGAGAACCAGCATGATGGGCTGGGACCACGACCTGAGAGAAAGGAGAAAGCGAACTGAACATGGGCATCGTTTTGCCCTGCTTCCTGGCAGCAGATCCAGTGTGAGCAGCTACTTCCAGCTCCTGTGATACACACCTTCTCTGCCACACGGACTGCACCTCTAAGCTGTGAGCCAAAAGTGGCTATTCCTTTGTTGAATTGCTTTTTCTGAGTAGTTTCTTGAAGACATGAGATCAGTAGCTACATGTAACAAGGTCCCTGGGTGGTCAATTGCTCTTTTGGAGTCTGGGAGGCTTTATTTTTGACTGGTTGCTTTTCAGGTACAGGCCCCTCAGTTTGCAGTATCAGCACCCATAGTACTTTCAATTTATTAGAAGGCCAAATGCTTTCTACCCTGAATCTGTGAAATCAGAGACTCTGGGAGTCTCCTTCTTTACCGTGAGTATAGACTTGACTTTTATTTTGTGGTTCTAGACTTCTTGAAAACTGCTTCTGTGCTACTAACTCCTAAGCCCGGATCACAAAAAGAGTTTTACAGAACACTGATATTGGGATCCCACCCTACGAGAGTTCTGATTGACAGACACAGCTTGCCCTAGAAATATTTTTAACATGATTTATTTACTTATTAAGATCATAATACAATTATTCCCTGTTCTCTTTCTTATCCCTCCTTTGTGGTCTTTTATCTTTATGAATATATAAATACAATGTGTAGAGCATCTGCATGATGTCACTTGCTATGTATGTGTTCAGGGATGGCCATTTGGTATTGGATAACTAGTTGGTGTGCTCTTACATATTTCAAGGGAAGACTTATAGGGGGAAGGCTATTTCTTCCACTCTCAGCATTCCTTAGGTGCTGCGTTATTTGTTATTTGTATAGGGCTGAGGCTCACGAGCTCCCCTTCCATGTTGGCATATCTACTCATGCAATACTTGCTTAGGTCACGTTGGGCAGCCATATTCTAACTTTTAAATACTTAGGCTAGATCTATACCCTAGCTACACTGAATTATCTTTCACATTTTCCCAAACCACGAAGACTTCAATCTCTTTTTCTAAGATTGCTTTGCCCCTGGAACTGTGGTACATTGGCTTCCTCCTTGCAGGAACTTTCTGTTTCCTGAGTTTGGGTTAACACACACACACACACACACACACACACACACACACACACACAAGAGAGAGAGAGAGACACATGCACAGACTCTCTCTCGTGTGCACAAGCACACATGTACACAGGTTATGCATGCACACACACACATACAGTTCTCACACTATTTTTAGTTTTTTAAATCTTTCCCAGTTAAAGTCCTCATACAATTATAGATTTTCGAGTGCGCAAGTCGGTCATACACATTGTTTCACTCCTTTGAGCTTAAACAAGATCTATATTTTTAAAGTGGGAGTTAAGTGTTTGCAGGATACTTGTAGCTGTAATAATTTCTCAAAAATACTTACTGAACTCTCCAGAACTGTTTTCTAAAGGAATTCCTGGGATTTTAACCTCCACCCCCTCCCCCTAAATAATACAAGAAAGTGCTACAGGCAGGAGAAACGGGAGGGTATTAAGTGAACTGGGTTAAAACCATCGTTTACTACTGAAAAAAGAAAGAGAGTATAACTGAAGCCACTATCTCAGGGACCAGGGTGTGGATTCAGCTCAGAGGGTCCAGCTATGTTCCACAGCAGTGTACTTTAGAGCCAGGCTGCTGGCAGACATCTTTGCTCTTCTTCCTCACTGTGTCTCTCTGACTTTGATAAGCTTCCGGAGCCTTTCTTTCTAACACAAGTGTGGCGATGTGGATCCCACAGGATCAAGTGAGGATTAAGAATTAAGTGATACCACATTTATTATGTTAGAGTACACAGTAAATGTCACGTGAGTAGGAGCCAAGAGCTCTTAATGTCCTTCTGGATCCCATAGAGGTAATGATGTATTTTACTCCCATCTTTGCTGATGGAATTCTGATCAAGATATAAGGGTCTGTCTTCAGACCCACTGATTTTATGAACAACTCCTGATTACAAAGCAGAAACTGTGGGCGCAGTGATGCTTATCATGTAACCCACAAAGACCTGTCTTCCTTTAAATATAGTTTGACTTCTATATCCAGAAAAATAAGTACTTTCTAAAGTAGTGAGAAGTCCCAAAAGATGGGGCTGGACAAATGGCTCAACAGCTAAGAGCACTTACTGCCCTCACAGAGGACCTAAGTTGGTTCCTGACACCCATATTCTGTAGATCACAACCTATTGATTGTAACTTCCACTTCAGGAAATTGCACACCCTCTTTTGGTGTATGTGGGCACTGCACTTAAAAGCACAAAGCATCTCTCTCTCTCTCTCTTTCACACACACACACACACACACACACCACACACACACACACACACACACCAAACTCACAGAGAGACATTTAAAATTAAAATTAAAGATAAAAATGTAAAGTCCCAAAGGATGACTTGAAAGAATCTAGGACAAAGGGCTGCTTTGGACAAACAACCCATGAGCAACAAATAATTGATCCAAATTGAAAGCTCACTTGCAAGAGGAAAAGGAACCCCCTGTCCTTTAGGGTTGTAGCCTACAGCTGTAAAACCTAGGCCTTTGTGTGCTGAATTCTGAGCCAGGACACATTAAGACAAGAAATGTTTGTTTTTAGGCATCAATAAAGTGAAACCCTAAGCTTTAAGATCAGATTGGGCCAGTCAGGGACAGCTAATTCCTGCAAATATCTTGTTACTCATTGAATGTAAATGATCCATGCTACATTTTATCATGTTTGCACAGTGATATTTTGCGGTGGCTGTGTCCAGGTTTATGTGGATTTTTTTTTAAATCAGGGAAAGTCCAGAGGGTTTTTTCCCCCACTCATATGTTAAATAAAAGGTCGTTGGTAAAACCAGGAACCCACTTATATACAAGTTTGATCAAGTGTGAGGTAACTGATTTCTGTAGTTTCTTTAGACATATATTATCGTTAGACAAGAACTGCAACCAAAGCAGCATGGCACTCCAGGGAGGGAACAGCAGTGGCAGCTGCAGACACTGTCCTCTGCTTTCTTCAGAGTTGCTGAGGAAACATGTTGTAGACAGACGGGATAAAAGCAGAAGAAAATAGGCAACGCCCTAGACTCATGCCTCGTCTATTGGTTAAATGTCATCCATCGAAGAAACCCCCAAACACTGCTCTTACTCTTCAGATAAGAACCTGAAGACCAGGGTCTGATCTATATCCCTGATGCCTACGAAGCCAGAGAGCTACAAGGTTGGGCTCTGAACACACCTATTCTCTGCCTTGTTGAATTCTGAACTGTCACTGCAGTTGAAACTTGTTTGTTCATTGAGTCTACAAAACAAGTTTTCTTATTTTTTTCTTTTTGGTGACAACACACACATTCATGCACTCACACACACGACACACACACACATACACATCTTCCAGCTTAACACCAGTAATTAGTGAGTTCATTACCATAAATTGGTTAAAACTTGAGTACTAGGATTACCTACTAATCACATAACCTCTGACAAACTTGTTAAACTTGTGGACATTAGCTTCCTCACATATGGAATGCGATGATAGCAGGAGGATTACAATGGTTAAAGTTTTATTTTATTCTAATTATGTGTAGATGTGTGTGTGTGGGGGGGGGTATATGCAAGTTAGTTTAGGTATTCATGAGGGTCATAAGAGGGTGTTCTTTCCTCTGGGGCTGGAGTTACTGTTGGCTGTGAAGCACTGGATGAAGGTATGCTGAGAATTGAACTTAGATCCTGTCTCTCTGCCAGAGCAGTCTGAGCTCTTAACTGTAGAAGCGTCTTTCCAGCCCTAGTATTGTGATGTTTCAGCAGATAAACCCAACATCAGTGTGAAACAGAACTGCTGTTCTGAGCAGGTCATGGGTGGTACCCAAATGTTGTCTCCTGCTGCCGAGAGCAGCTGTGGTTCCAGACTTTTGGTAAGGCTCTTCTAAAAGATGAAAATGGCACTTGTAGGTCTCCTTGAGGAAACTGGCCAAAACTAGAGGAAATTCCCTTTAGCTAAAGTGTTTTGTTCAATACAGGGAAGAGACACTGGGCAACACTGGATTTTGTATGCCAAGGAAATCTATGCTTTGTGCACCTGAATTAAAAAAAAAAAAAAAAAACTCATTGTTCATGGAATTTCTCCACCACAGAGATTCATCCGCTTGAGCTGAAATAAACTGGTATTACAGCTAACAGTTTGCTCAAGATCAGGAAGAAAAATGTGTTTCCTCAAAGGACAGGTGTTTCAAAAAGCCACAAAAGACTCCAGGTGGCTTATTCAGCTCTAAGAAGCCCACTTTGTTACACAGATAGCCTGGCAAGGTGATGGTGATGTTTTTAAAGTTTTTGTTTGTATATCAGTCAGCTCCATTGGTTTTTCACCAACATCCCAGAGATGGTTCATATTCTCCTAGAGTGAAGGACCGAATTTCACAGAAAAATAAAACACATTACATGGTTCAACTGTTGCCTGTACGTCTCCAGTCTTTATTTTAATTAAGTCTTCACATCTGGTAGTGTTTTGTAGCCTAAGAGCAGACTTGAAGAGTCAAAATAAATAAGACCGACAAACTCCAAAACCTCAAGTAAGATGTGGTACTCTAACAACTCGCCTTGTAACGAAATGATAAGCCTTTTCTGTTTGGCTATTAGATTTGTGGACTCTTGGGTATGAGAGTAAGTTTCCTTATTGAATAGAACACAGGCATTCCTGAAGCAAACCCCATAAATTAGGTGAAGACTGTTTCCCCTGCTCTCTTATCTCTCCTTCATGCACCTTTGCAAGTTCCCAATTGTATGTCTTGACACTTCTGTAACTGCCGAAGACCAAGCACAGCCACAGAGCCAGTAGTTCAGCTCTCTACATGCCTTCTTTTCCTCCAAAGCTGCTTTTTACAACATGCTTACAGACTCGTTCATATTAACCGGCTCCCTTTGCCCTTCAAAGCTTCTGCTGTTAAGTGATAAGGAACCTTAGACAAGGAAATAAAATCCAATGTGTAATTTCAAACTCCAAGTGAGCAAATAGAGAACATAGTTACCAGGGTGAGAAGATTTAAAAAAAAAAAAATACCCACATTCTTAGATGATCCATTAAAAATGGTTTGCTGTCAATCTATGTGGGTTAAGGCCGGGTACCATCTCGTTCTTAAAGAGATGTAATTCTTTGTCCCCAAATCTTAATGCCCACACTCCAAGCAAAAATATGCCATTTTCTTTCTAGGAGACCAATGGGGAAATGGCTCCGAGGCCCATGTAAGGAGATGGCTGCCATAAAGGCCTGAAAACTGATCTTCCTCTAGACTGGGCACAGAAATAGGGCTGAGCAAGGACACGCCCCTTCTCCATGTGACATAATGATGCAGACACATGCTTCATGCTCTCTTCTGAGAGCGCATGGAGCCATAGTAGTGGTAAAACAGATTCTTCTGAACTTGCCCTCCTGTGGAGGGAAGTCCTCTGTCTCTATGAACTTGAGGCAGATTGACCTTGTACTCAGCACCTTCTGTGCATTCTATGTCCACCTCCCAGCATGACAAGTAAGCAACATTATTATCTCAGGGTTAGATGCATCTTCTCAAGCAAGGGAGATTCTGAGATCTGTTGGCAAACCCAGTAACCAACCAATGGCTTCCATGCAATCCTTTTTTTTTCTTAAGATTTACTTCATTTTACGTGTATGGATGGGTGTTTTGCCGGCCACATGTGCATGGTGGCCTTGGAGGTAGGAAGAGGGCATGAGATTCCCTGGAACTGTAATTATGGATACATAGGAATTGCCATGTTTCTGCTGGATATAGAACTTTGTCCCTTCTTCAAGAACAAGTGCTTGTAACTGTGGAGCCATCTATCTGTCCCTCCCATTTGGTCTTGAGCTGAGTGTTAACAGTTTATGCAGCAACCTTCTGCAACCAAGACCAGGACAACATAGCTCCAGCTCCACCAGTATCTTTTATTATGTTTCTGTGTTAAGTTGTGCATCCCAGACACCATGACAATATCCTACTTATCATATCTGGCATCATGGAAAAGGATCTGTTTCCAAGATGGGGTTTAGTTTATCCTCTCTCAATATGAAATAAAAAAAAAGTTACAGTCACACTATCATCACCCATGACTGCACCCTGAATCTTCTTTACATTTACCTGGAGCACACCATATTTGTGAACTGATACCAACAGGGCAATGGCATTTCCTTGACTCTAAGGCAGAGGAAGCTCTCAACAATAACACATTCTACGGAATGGAATTATGACTGCAGAGCCCCCGACTGGTTGATAAGGAAGCTGGAAGGCAAAGCACGAGTGTATGTATGAGGCTTTATGGAGCAGTTAACCTTGAGACTCACCTGTGTGTACAGATAAATCGGCAGCTTCAGGTCAGCTTGTTTATAGAGCTTTACAAATCCTTGGCTTTCTCCATTTGTGCTTTTATCTCTTTCTGAACTTTATGCCCGGTTTCTGTCTGCTGATAGTCTTTACTCGAACAGACTGCCACAAGATTAAACAGGGAGAAGTCTAAAGGTTTCCTTTGTCATCTTTGATGTCTGAGAATCTTTAATAAAAAGTGCACAGCTCCCACCAGTTAGAGAGCTGCAGAAAATGCCATGCTTTGCCCTGCCTGACTGACAAGTGTTTGACAAATCACAGCCTCCAGATAAGAGACAAGAAACCTTCAAAGGTTATGGTGGAAAATAACCAGCTCACAGTTAGATGTTCACTGCAGACTCAGAAGAAAATCTAGATACATCATAGGATGCAGTCAGCAAACTGGTGGATATATCTGTATAGTTACACGTCATAAAACGCTATTGTTACAGTTTTAGAAAGAAATGAAGAAGAAAAAACAGGAAATGCAAACCTATTTTAGTCTCCATCTGGGCTGAGGGATTTTAATACCACAGAATGCTTCACAAAAGGCAGGAAATGACGAGGCTATATAAAATATATTCATATTGAAAGAAGAAAGCAAACAGCTCACTGTTATATGAGATGGCTTGCTCCCACTTGCCCTAGCTTCGAGAACCCACCTTGCAAATTCAGGTCTTCATGGTCCTGGATGCTCGGTGGCACAGGAGCAAGCCACTGTGAATTCTCTGGGTCTAGAGAAGGCATTTCTGATTGGGACATTTACAGTCTTATCTACTCAGGAGGAGCTGCGTTCATAGATTTTATTTTTACTTGAAGAAGACTGTTTTTCCGACTGCAGTAAATCCTGAATACCAGCTTCGATCCTAGCTAGCTCTTAAGGTTTTTTCATCCAGTTATCAGGTGATTATGTAAGATGTGCATGATGTCAAGGTAGAACTTCTTAAGTGTGAGTTGCCATAAAGATGCTTCTCCAGAAAGATGTCAAAGTGTTAAAAATCAAAAAGAAAAAAAGAAGAGAAAGAGAAAGAAAGAAAGAAAGAAAAGAAAGAAAGAAAGAAAGAAAGAAAGAAAAGAAAGAAAGAAAGAAGTTTAGTTTCTTGATGAGCACAATAATGTGTTAGACTAGGAGTGGAAAAGTGACGTCATGCCCATTAGAGGGTTGGCCACTTGGAGAGAGAGAGCAAACTTTCAGATGAAACAATACCTTAGATTTTTGGGTGTTTTGAAACTTCACATAGAGTACTTAGATATCTTGACTAAAAGCTTAGTTTCTAATTTTTAATAAGAAAATTTTGAACTTTATCATAAATTATATAGGTAGAGAAATTCCAGTGGATAATTATTGGATGGATTTTAATCACTTTCTTCTGTTGGTAGTTATTTAGTATTGGTATTGTTAGTATTGACATGAGTACTGAGAATCCATTCTACAGCTTCTCATGCTAAATCCGTGCCGTGACTACTGAGCTACATCTCCAGCCCTGAATAAATTTATAATTAATTATTTTCCATACTCCTTTAAGAAAATAATCTATTGGTAAGTGTGGAAATGCACTTAAAATCTAATCTGAACGTTAAATTACTAGATCATCTGTTTTTTTTTTTTTTTTTTTTTTTTTTTTTTTTTTTTTTTTTTTGCAATAACATCTTGTTATTCTCTTTACTACCTAGATAACAAAGTCCAAATTCTGGAATTTAGTCTTTTGAATGTCTGTGATCTGTTTCAGAAGTATGCTTCCAACTTTTCTTTTTCTCTCCTCCTCATTAAAACCTTATCTCTATCTACAGAGTGAGTTCCAGGACAGCCAGGTCTACACAGAGAAACCCTTTTTCGAAAAACCAGAAACCAAAAACCAAAAACCACCCCCCCCAAAAAAAAACCACCCTATCTCTAAATTGGATCATTTGCACAGCTATCAACTTTCATAGGAAATGAGTTCTCTCCATGCATCGCATTGGGCTCTCTGGAATGAGAGATGAAGGAGAGGCTCTTCCCTCTCAAACAGCTCACAATCTAGCAAAGGAGAAGGTATCATGGTAGCTCCTTAGAATCTTGGAGGTGTAATACTTGCCATGTGCTTACAGACTATGAGCAGACACTACTCACCTCCTTGAAGGATGGGTAAACAGTTTGGGAAGAACCCTGAGGGGAGCAAACAGGCAAGGTAGAATTCACAAAGCAAAACACACAAGAAGCAAGGGAGCATTGTGTTCTCGGGCACAAAAACTTGAGACAGAACTATGGGTGTGTTAGTAGGGTTCTCTAGAGGAACAGAATCAACATAATGAATACATACCAAAGTGGGATGAGTTAGACTGGCTTCCATGATATATGCTGAGTAGTCCAAACGTGGTTGTCTGCATTCTGGGAAGGATGAGCCCCAATAGCAGCTCAGCCCATGAGGCTGGCTGTCTCAGAAGGTCCAATCTGCTGCTGAAGGCTTGGAGACTTCTTGGAGAGCCATTAGCCTTGAGTCCACATTGGAAGGTTAAGAGACTGGGTTCTTACGTTAGTGAAGGACAGCAGCAGCAACAGAATTAGATACACTCACCATCAAAGACGGACAGGGAACATAGCAATAGCTTTTTCCTTGAAACTCTTTATATCTGGGTCACCACTTGGGGGAGGGGTGTAGCCCACATTGGAAGAGTATCTTCTCCCCAGATTTAATCCATTCCAAGCTATCCCATAGGAAAGGAAAGTAACTCAAGTTAAAACCTAGAGTCATAGATATGTGTGAACACCACCACTTATTGATGAAGACTATGGCTCTACTCGGTAGGGAGGATATTATAGAATCCACACCATATTAAAAATTTACAGGAATAGGAGGATACAATTTCACATATTAACCAAATGCATGCAAATCCAATCAAATAGAACTGTACTATGTAGTTGTATAGACTTCTCCAAGGATGTGGGAACATTAGGTCAATGAACAAAAGTGACAACAACTATAGAAACAACATCCACAAATCCAAAGCCAACAGAACATGTAACTCCAGAATACAGATACATGATCCCTGTGGCTGAGCTGGAGATTTCCTATTCTTTGTTCTAAAATGGGGCTTCTTGTTTCCAATTTTTTGAGTTTCCCATCTGTTTTGCGAATGGGATATTAGTGTCTCACATGAGAACTCCCATCTTATACAACTTAAACCATCTGCGAAGGTAAGATGCAATCTGTATAAGATTTCATAATTAGTTCCTTTGGATCCTATGACCATTTATAATTGAGTATAGGAATATTTAAGAACCAAAACTGCAGGATGAATATTTAAACCTAGGAAATTAGCACATATTTGGTGCTTTACTAGCTTGGAATGACTAAGAGAAATTGGCCTTTGAGAAGTCAATCTTGTGACTTAAATGTGTAATTTCAGCAATTATGTGAAATTTTAAAACTTTGAGTTTACATAAAAAGCCACAGCACTTGGAGAATTTATGAATTCAGAGATTGATTTTGTTCTTAAAAGAAGAGTCCCAGAGCTCCCTGGGACTAACCACAACTAAAGGGTATACATGGATAGGTCCACAGCATCATATGTAGCAGAGGATAGCCTTATCTGGCATCAATGGGAGGGGAGACCCTTGGTCCTATGGAGGCTTGAAGTCCCAGCTTAAGGGGGATGCTAGAGGGATGAGATGGGACGCAAAGGGGAGGGAGGAATGAAATGGGGCTTTGCCGGGGAGACTGGGAATGGGGACATTTGAAATGTAAATAAATAAAGTAATAATTAAAATAAATTAATAAACAAAAGATAAAAAGGAAAAAAAAAGGGCTGTTTACTGGAAGCCTTTTTGTGTGGAAGCACAAACCACAGATAAGTCACCTATGCTGAACCTTTGACTGAAGCCACCAATGGTTGTCCTGCATCACATCCCACAAAGCTGACCCTGGTACCTCTGTTTTTAACTGCAGCTGGGACCAGGGTTTTTATGAGGATGGAGACCTCTGTGTTGAGAAAAAAAATGTCTTTATTGGTCACCTAGATTCTGAGGTGACAAAGATGGGCAGGATCTTGAGAAACGTAACATATGAGCCGGCGTGGTGGCGCACGCCTTTATCAGCACTTGGAGCAGCAGCGGATTTCTGAGTTCGAGGTCAGCTGTCACAAGGATTCCAGGACAGCAGGGCTATACAGAGAAACTGTCTCGAAACAAAAAAAAAAAAAAAAGGAAAAAAAAAAAAAAGTAACATATGGATGCCATTAGGATTTTCCAGAAGAACAAAGACAACTAATATGTGTCTAGTTCAATGCAGACATTTATTTTGAAAGAGTTAGTTTATGGAGCTCAGGAGATAGTTTGTTAATTACATCCTGCTTTGTAAGCATGAGGACATGAGTTCAGTCCCTAGAACATTGATATGGGGGTGCATCCTTGAAATCCCATGCTGGAGAGACAGAGACAAGGGGATTTCTGGGATGCACTGGCTAGTAACCTCTAGTCAATGAAAGACTCTATCTCTAAGAAGGTAGATAGTTTTTCTAAGGCTGAAACTTGAGATTGTTCTCTGGTGCCATGTATTTGCTTGTGACTCCACTAAACTCCAGCCTATTTCAGAAGTTTAAGGATTCTGGTTTGCTGCACTACTGTGAAACTCCAAATCAGTCATCCAATGTGGTCATATCTGTGGACTCTATTTCAGCAATAGATGGTCTATGCCACACTAATGTAAGATTTCAGAGTCACGAGAATGAGCAATAATGGCTAATCTTCTATGGCATTCACTGTATGGCCTGATCTACGTCCATATCTAAGGAAACAGCAGTCTAAGAGGCTCCTGTTGGGATGCTGTGCTGACCTGTAACTTAGCAACAAACTGGGGGATCTGAAACATGTACTACAGCAGCCCATGGCACAGACATTTAGATCTTGCCATTCTTTACAGGAAAATGGATGGCAGTATATATACATATACATACATATCATATACATACTGTAGCAATGGTAAGACAAAGGAGTACTCATATACACGCACCTATTTAAAGTTCTGTACCTTTCTTGAGTCAATCTGTTGTCAGAATACTTGCCTGATATTGTTGATATCTTCATGACCTTCTACAACTCTCTCTCTCTCTCTCTCTCTCTCTCTCTCTCTCTCTCTCTCTCTCTCTCACACACACACACACACACACACACACACACACACAAGAAAAGATCATGTAAAAGTTGTCCCTATAAAAGAGAATGTGATTTATTTCAGAAATGCACAATTCCTCCTATATGTTGTGTATTTCACTGGTGAATTTAGACTAAACAGGAAGTAATGTAGATTATATTTATTACACTGTTGGGAGAAAAATATATTAAATCCAGACAGCATGAGGACAAAGCACAAGCAATCCACTGTGTTGAAGAAAACCATGTAACTTTGGTGGGAAGACAATAAACTATGTACTAGAAACATAGTGGCCACTGGGGATTGAAATAAGTTTTCAGGGATCTACTTTTTTCCAGTACTGAATATCTGAGCACACACACACACATCACACACCCAAGGCATTCTAACTGTAAGCACATTCTCTACTTTTAACTATTCTATGAACTGTTTCCTAGTCATCCAATTGGAACCTGTAATGAACAATGAGATCATCAATATCACAATTAAAAATCAGTTATGTCCAGACACCCTGCTACTAGCTGCATCTAGTGAATTTTCCAGCTACCACCATGTAATCTTAGTCATTGGCATGTCTTGGAATCACGTGACTGAAGTAATACAGGTAAATCAGAACATCTTATGTGCTCTGGGAGACTTGTCTCAGTGGCCTACTGGATGGTACAGGGGAGACTGATGCACAACAAAGTAAAACAAACAACAACAACCAACCAAAACAAAACAACAACCAAACCAACCAACCAAAACAAAGCCAAAAACCTGGTTTGGCTGATTTTATTGCCTAAAGAACACTTTTTTTTTTAAACTGGCTTAAATTTAAGCAAATGATATATAAGTCTAACAGTCAACTTCCTATTTTATTAAAGACCATATTCAAAATGAAGTAAGGGATGGATTAGGGTGAGCTTGTAAGTGCTTCTACCCCAGACAATAAATCCAGAAGACAAGATTTGTTCATTACTGGTCTCTGCCTTAGAGGGACATTTCTAAAAAATGTCACCACTCATGGTATTGCAGTTTTTAAAGCAAAATTGGACTGTTTTGGGGGGGTGGCTGGAAAGATGGCTCAGTGGTTAAGAGAACTGGATATTCTTGTGGAAGACCTATGCTTGTCTTTCCACATCCATATGATGGCTCACCGGCACCTGTAACTCCAGTTCCAAGCGTCTGAGGCTTTCTTCTGACCTGCATGACTACCAGGCATGCAGGTGGTGCACATACATCAATATAGAGAAAACACACACACACACACACACACACACACAAAATAATACTTTTAAAAATGTATTGGAATGGATTAAAATCATCGAGATGGCTTAGCAGGCAAAGGTGACTGAAGTGTGTATCTGGCAATATAAGTCCAATCACCAGAATATACATGAAGGTAACTAGAGAGAACTGATGCCATAAAGTTGTCCTCTGATTTTTATGTGTGTGTTAGCATGCATGCTTACACACACACACACACACACACACACACACACACACACACACACACTCATATGCACATCAAATTTATAAAAACTGCTTTACTGCATCAGACTTTAAGAACCATATACTGTTAGTGAGTTGTTAAAATGTAGTGTAATTCCCAGGAAACCACCTAGAAGGCTTTCAGTGGTAGAGAAAGAGACTTTTTCAAGACTCCTCAGTGATGTTCCAACAAGGGTGGACTTGAGAAAGTCAGACAGTAATGTTGACTTGACTTCTGCACAAGGTGAAAGGGACGGGCTTTGGTGCTGGGGGACATTAGGTACAGTTTGCAGGCTCTGGCTAGTTCACTGGTATGTAGTAGAATAATGTCACAGAACTCACTATTCTTTTGAAAAAGAATTTGAGGTAGTGGCAGAGTGATCCAACACCTCTTTGGCTCTCTGGTTTTTCTTTGCAGACTATGAAAGACATTTTGATGGGCTTGTGGTTTTTTTCTAGGTGGATAATCAAAGGTATCTACTGAATGTTGCCGGCTCACCATTATCCCTAATTCTCTCATCTCCCACTCCCTACCTCCCATCCATCTACCTCTCCTGATGGCTAAGGGAACTGATCCCACAACCAGACTGACTGGGAAAGTTGCCTAAACGGAGTACTTCACTTTTCATTTCCATTCCATATTCAATAGAATATGGCTAGATTATAACCTGAGATTTTTAGAATGAACAAAAGTATTGAAGATGCTGTCAAGAATAACTTAGAGCCATTTCTGGACCACCTTTGAGTGAGTTAATCATTAAAACATTAGGAATCTCTTTCTAGGTGATGGTTGTTGCAAAATAAAATCTCACTCTTTTTAAAACTCTGATTCTATCTTCTCCCGGTTTCAATATACTATTTGCAATCAGTAAAACTTCCCTAACAAAGGTTTAATTAGAATCGTTAATAACTATGATTTCCAAAGCGCCTGAGTCAGCCTTGGTAATAATTAGGGAGTCTTGTTCCATACAAAATGCTTTATTTAACCTTCATGCCTTCATTCAGATAATTATACAAATGCATACAGATAAAGGTTTAAACTCTATTTCAGTTCACAGCTCAATTCATAGGAAAGTTGAATACAGAAAAGCGATGCACCAACAGAATATGTCTGAGACACCATTGAAAACGATAACACTTGTTCATTTAAATCTCTGAGAATAGACTGGAATAATCTTCTGAGAGAACCTCATTAGGAGAGTCTCCCTTTTCATTATCATAGGGCAAAAAAAAAAAAAATCACCATTTTACAGTAAAAAGGAAAAGCTCTGAGTATATTTACAATACATACACTATACATAAATACAAGAACAACACTTACATAATATTAATAAACTTATAACAGGAGCTGCCTAAACACTACAGAGTATATAAATGCGGAGGAAACTATTAGGAAATTAGATCTTGAAGCTGAAGAAATAAATTCATTTGCAATTAAAACTCTGAACAGAAAAACCGAACAAAGATTTAAGAACTCAACACATTTGCTTGCCAGCATCCTTGGGGACTTTATCCTTTAATATGTAGGCTCTCCTCTGGGCACACTAACTCTCTGGGTCATATGCCCAAGAGTCTTTTTCTAAGATTACATCCATAAATATGAACCAGAAGCAGCTCATCTATTCACCTTGCTGTGCAGAGGTTTCCATAAGTAAACAACATTTTCATATTTTTACACAGAACGATCTTGTGATCCAATCACCATGTGTAATGAGCTCAGTGTTGAGGAAAAGCAAAGAGACGTCTGCTTGATTTGGCCAAAGATGACTTTTTTTTTTTATTCTCATGTTTTTTTTTTTTTTTTTTTCAGATATGACTGGGAGATTTATTCAAAGGATTATGATGTCTGCACTGACCCCCCCACACAAAAGAGCAACGTCTAGACTACTACTAATTATAACTAAGTCATTTTAAGTGGCAGGTGGGTATATTAAAGGTGGTCTGTTCTCATAGTTTCACAACACAGACAATTCCTAGTACACCCTTCTATGGACAAACATGAATTTGCTGGTTTCTCTTTGTAAAAGGTGATCATGATACACATAATTGCATTATGAGGCAGGATGATGTAATACATAAGACAATGTTTTCAAGCTGGTTTTGTTAATTCGTTATCTCACATCCATTTATAGTTGCTTTGCCATGTGATGCAATGTGTCCCACATAGACATGGACAAAACAATACAACCACCATTCCATGGTGCTTCAAAGACAAACCTCCAAACACAACAAGTTGTACACACACACGTTGATAGGAAAGAGCCTTGCATGTAGGCACCAGTGCCCAGTTCAATGATACCTACTGAATGTAATAATTTGAGGAACAAAATACATTCTATGGTTTGGATACAGTCACAAAATTCTGCCCGGGAAAGCTAGAAACATGAGTAGGGGAAAACACATCTGTAATGTTTTATGTTGTATTTTTAGAGAACAAAATGAGTATAAAAGGAAGATGTCAAAATATTCCTAAAATATCTTAGTTTTTGATTGCCTGGACACTTTTACTAGTAGAATTGGAGAGGAATTCTCTCTTATAAACCCTCATTTCTCAACAAAGATTAATCTCTGTCAAGGACTTGGCTACACCTGCTTTTGTAAAAAGAATAATTCATAACTAGAGTCACTGAAACACTTCACGTTTCTAGAGATGAAATTCAGGGAAAAAAAACCCAGTTATTGATGTGACTATTCCCACTTATCAACCCACTTTGTGTGGTGGCATTGTCATCTGAGAAATAATTGTTGTTGAAACTCAATTAAGTGACAGGAGTCCCCGTCTGCAGGAGGCTACGGACAAAGACCCTTGCTTTCAGCATGGAAGAGAAGTTGTTTATACAGCTTTTATCTCTTCCCCAGCCAACTAACAGGGAGAAAGATCATAATTCAGTAGATTCATTTTCAGAAACTGAAACACTCTGAGAAATGGCATTCTTAATGTTTTCAAAGTCCATTAGCGCTTCCATGAATCAATACTGTCAGAGACCTTCTATGCAGACAGGGAGAGATTTCATTTCTCTGATATTAGACAGCTCCTCACATAAAACTCAACTAACAATACTATAAGCAAATTATTTATGAGACTATTTAAAACATTCCAAGGCAGTACTGTTAAGTGAGAGGCCAGGGAAGGAGTGGTCCACTGATCTAGATGCTGACATCACTACTCATGAACACCTGTAAGAGTGGCCTCTGCAACTAAGAAGTAGCTCTACTCAGGTGAGGGTCTCAGATGCCCTTTTCCAGATTATAACAGGCCTGTTATGGAAAAGGAAGTATGTAAATTGAGGAAAACTAACCAGGACAAAATTGTAGTAGGAAGTAAGAAAGGTTTTGAAGATCTTGGATGCTCTGGGCAAACCTCTTAAAGAAAGTGCCAAGTTTAGGGAGATCTCTGGTTCAGTGTTTATCTGGAATGATCACCCATCAGTGACTTTGCAGGAAGGTTCGGATCTACTATAGTCTCATCATGTGCTAGGTGGTGGCCTTTTATTTTACCCTGGCAGAGCCCTCAGAACAAAACTGAATCAAAGACTGGGAACGTGGCAGCCAGGAATAAGGAACAGGGGTGAGTCTACAAAAGAAGGAACACAGGCTGCAGAGTCAGGAGGTTAGGTAATCCCACTCTACCCATGGACTTAATCCGTGCCTGTGGACATCTCAGCCATTCCTGTTGTGCCTCAGTTTCTCATCCATGAACTGGAGAATGATTATGAAGATGGGAGGTAATGTTAGACTTCTTAGTACAGCGGTCAGCACGTAGTATTAATTAGGAGTAGCTATCGTCTTCCCCGTGCACTGAGCTTTAAACCTTAAGGGATACGTTAGCACTTTTCAGACAACATAGGGAAAGAAGGAAGTCAGAAGGTTTGACTTCAGTGAGACCAGGGAACGCAGTAGCTGTGCTTTGACATGGCACCTCTCTGGTTTTCCCGTCTACCTCCTGATGCATTTGCTTTCACTCTTCATTTCTGAGACAGAGTAAGGTGAAGACTGGACAGTTTTCTCCACCTGAGTTTGGGCCTGGAGACTGTTGTTCTGCTCCAGTATCATAAGCTGTCTAAAACCCGACTGTGTATTCTCTGCCACACGTTAAGAACTGTTCTTGCCTAATGTTTTCTCGTAGCCTCAACTGCTTGTCTGGGTGGATTCATGCTTTCAGATAGCAAGGCTGGAGAACAGGCTGGGTTCATGTCTATATATATTTCTACCCCTGACTCTACTTGTAGTTATAAAACAATTTTAAAAAAGAGCTTGTGAACTTCTTGATTGTACATCATGAGGTAACTGTTAGGATTAACTAAATAACTGTCTGAAGGCCTTCACAAGTATCCGAGGACTTTTTTGGGGACAGGAGAGGGATAATTTGTCAATGTGCATCTCTAAATGCTTCTTGATGATACAAGGGTGCATGTCAGGTGACAAGAGTGAAGCACATAAAGACAGACCTGTGCACTGAGCTCTAAGTGGGTAAAATCAAGCAGACAGAAAAATCCCTTACAATTCTGCTCTAAGAACGTCAGTGTTTTTAACTGAGCAAACCTGTCAGAGCTATACATGCTCTGTCATAAGTTTGAGGTTCATCACAATCAAAATTTTTATCTATTATAATTGTCATGTATACTAAAGATAACCTTAATCTCCATATATATCGCCTGCTTATATTCAAGTAAGGAAAATGGAATAAAGAGATAGTAAATTGCAAATAAGATTTGTTATACTTCAAAGCGATGAAAGCCCTCTTCTGTGGGTTTTCGTGAACAGATTTAATTTACTATGTGCATTCGTTTACTGTGTGTGTGTGTGTGTGTCTGTGTGTGTGTGTGTGTGTCTGTGTGTGTGTGTGTGTGTGAGAGAGAGAGAGAGAGAGAGAGAGAGAGAGAAAGAGAGCGAGAGAGAGAGAACTCTCAAACTGTGCAGGAAAAAGCATGTATGATAAATAATTATTGCTGTGTGAAAGTATAAGATTATGTCATTGGTCATATTCATTGACAGGCACTTTCAGCATTTAATTCATTTCTGAAACATGGGCATTACCCTTTTCCTATTGCCACTGCAGACTCTTAATATGTGGTCATATCCATACACTTAACCTCATCCACCCACGCCTACAGCAGAGAACAATCCCTCTGGAACTTAAACAAGAATAAATACCTCTATTTTATTTTGTTTCCTAAATTGAGAGCCATCTTGTTGAGGAAGAAGATATGTGAGAGAGGAGAATGATTGCCAGGTGATTCTTTCTAGAATGAATAAGTCCCCATTTTTTCAGTCCCAAGGAAAGACATGACAAGTTTGAAAATGTGACTTCATTGGAGTTTCAAATCATTCTGGCTAAACTATGACAAGTGGCCACTCGGCTCTAACCAAGCACCAAGAACATCAACAAGTGGGACCAGTTCCCATGGCAACATTGCTAATTGTGTGTATCATCCATACACAAGGCATATCTGAACAAGTGTTTTTTTTTTTTTTATTGTGATGAAAACTAGAAGCTTTCCCCCAACATACGTCATCAAACTATTTACAACCTTTGTAAAATTTGCATGTTTGAAAATACTTTTCCACTATCACATATGTTACGAATACAGTAAAATAGCGTCACTCTGTTTTTAAAGATGCAGTATCCTTCTGTTTTATCTTCTTATGAAAATCTGAATTTCTATTGCAATTGTTCAATATTTAGCATATTTAAAATACCAATGGGCATGGGTTGCTAAACAGACATTACTCTATAATGAAATTGTGAAAATATAGCATTTTAAATTTTTTATATACATTTCTTAACTATAAAATGCAGGCAGAGTTACATAGTATTATAAGCTGATTCTCTAGTGGGTAATAACTTACATTTCTACATAGGATGGATTATTACAAATTATTTCTTTAAAAAAGTTCTTTGTTGATATTTACTTGCCTGCCGGCTGCTGCATATGCAGATGTGTACACACAGGTGCATGTGTTGGGGTGTCTGTCCAGATAAGTGAAAGGCAGTGTGGGAATAAGTAGACATGTAATATGGAAGACATGACTGGCCAAACCTCTTTCCTTAACTGAGCCAAGTCCATTTGAGAACACTTCTGTGGGATACACAACCTCAGGCAAAGGAAAGAGAGAGATCTGGCCGGTGACCTACATTTATGTGATAAACTTACAGGCAATGGTAAAGGATAAACTCTGATCTTGAACTATGAGTATTAAGGCTTCCTGGGCCTGTGTGGTTCATCAGCATCAGTTCACATTCGATCCTTTCTATGCAGACTGTGTGTATGCTGGTATTAACACTGCTTCAGTCCTAAGAATCCTCACTCTACAAGAGATTGGACAGCCTCATAGCAACATCTCAGCTACGTTTTAGGCAGTCATTACAACAAAACAAAGGCATGTGAGTACAACTGAAGGCCTCGCCTCACCAGATTGATTCAGTTGCAGCTTTGGTACGTATCATAAACAAAGCACAAACTAAGGAATACTGCATCTTTATCTGTATACACGTATCATTCTAATGAACTGATCTCAAAGTGCAGACTTCCATTTCCGTTCCGGACCCGAATGGCAATCTGACGTTAAACAAGTTGCATGGAAATGAACACAGTCTTCGCATGAGCTGTTCCAAATTTCAACCATGATGAACATGGCTTTTCTAATCACCTACAACGTTTGTTTGTAAACACTGAAGCATCTTGAAAGCCCCCCTACCATTCCTGTAACTCATCTTGTTTCCCTTTTAATCTTTAAAGTGATATTTTAAAGTGCTCATTTTACTCATGTAACCATAAGACTGGAATATAAGGGACTCTCTGAAAACCCCTAATAGCCCAACTCTTTTGTCATCAGCCTTTACATTGCAAGGAAACAATTGGTTCTCCATGCTGTGTGCAAGGTGGTCCCAAGCACACACTCCCTAGCTGCAAGCTGAACCACTTCAAACCTGAAACCAAAGCGTGCTCTGCTTAGGAAACCATTGAGAAGCGCTTTAGGATTCTATCTCTCTTTGGTAGCTTATCATACACTGTGCTTTTCAAGAAGCTACACTCACATATGAAATGGGTGGAGGCTTTTCTGCGCCCAAGGATATCCCATTCCCTTTAGTCTCAAACCAGTCTCTATTATACTGGAAACACACCTAGGAAACTAACCGAGGAGGATTGGTTACATATCCCCAGACAAGGGCCAAATAAGTTTCAGTTCTTGGGCCAGATCAGGGATGTATTCATTTGTGCTTGCATCTCTTCTAAAAAATATCGCTATGTCAAAAAGAGGGAAATGCTATAATGGTGGCAGGTTTGATCCGTTACCTGACCATCTCAGTATGCTTTCCCCTTACAGGGAGTGAGGGGGAAGAGCTCACTTCCCCCAAGTCTTCCCTGTGCTGTTAGAGAGGTGCGCCTCGTTTAGTTCTGTGCTAAATTTAAATCAAGATGTCAGTCAGGAAGCTTCCCTTGTCTGTCAGTTCAGTGAATTCTCCCTGTAAAACTTGCAAGATGCATCTCTGTTGAAAAAGGATTGGCTCTTATGAGAGCTGCCAGAATGAAGCCAAATCTATACTTCACTTGAATGACTCTCTCACTACCTGCCAACTAGGCCCTGGGGCCAGCGCTTGGAGGATCGTGCTTGTTTGCTACCGTCAGTGTTCTTTGTCCTGGACAGTTACTAATGCTGGCATGCATCAGGAAGCCTGTTTTTATTCTGGATGACTACAGGCAATGAGAAGTAGGAAGTGCATACAGTACAGATTAAAAAATGTTCCAGTTGGTATATAAAAAACAACAACAAAAAATGCCAAAAAAAAAAAAAAAAAAAAAACCCAACCAAACAAAAAAAACCCCTGCTGGCTGGTGGGTACCAACCTGTGTAGCTGAAGCTATTTATCATAGAACTACAGCCCTTGTAGGAGGAAAATTGCCTGATGAAGGTTTTAGACCTGGCAGAAAATACAGAGCACATATTTCTGAAGCTGGGACTTGACCTGTAAATCATGATACTTTTGCCTGAACATTTATCAAAATTCTTTTAAAAGCTACCCGACACAAATGGTTCTCCTTGTAGGTTTATAGTTCTTGCTCTGTCAGAATACAATTATCCCAATTAAAAGCTGATACTATAAAGGATAACTCTCACCAAAAATCATTTTAGAATGTGCAGACATTTAAAAACGAGCTAGGAATCTTATGAGGTTGATTTGTGCAATTCCCCAAATCAAGTGTATCATTGAAATATATTGCAAAGGCCTTCACTGGAGACCTTTTATATTGAAGCTATAAAACGTCTTAACAACAATAATCTCACCAAACCCAATTGCCACAGAAAGCTGGGAAAAACCGCAGCTTTTAGTGGGGACAAAATATTCTGGAAAGAGTGCTTGTCGGGATGTATTGCTTTTTCTGTACATTTTGCTAGATACAAAACGCTCTTCATTTGAGAGGAAGGATGGAACCTAACTTTGCTCTCACCCTTCTCCCAGGATGAGCAGGTATCTGTCCCTGCGGATGTCAACGTGGGAGCACAGGGATTCTGGGACAGTTTAAAAAGTGAAATGTGTAGAGTCAGACTCTTGGCTCTCCCAGTTGGAGAAGTAGCACCAGGACAGGCTTTCCATGGGGACATTCTTTCCACGGACTCACGCCCAAGTGGAACCGAGCCACTGGCTGCAGAATTAACCTTCAGCTCTGCCTCCCTTGCCTCTCTAGTCACCAAATAACTGTTTTCAACCAAGAAGAGGGGAGCATAATCTTTAATTGTGGTACTTAAGCAAGTAGGACAGCAAACAGTGGAAAGACTGCCTCCGTGCTGTGGATGTAAACTAAGACATCCGAAATGCTGGGGTGTTTTTTACAATCCCTTTAGTAAGTATGAAAATCGGTAACGTGAGTCCTCAGTGGCGTTATTGTAGGAAAGTCTTTCTGTTCATTATTGCTTTTCTCCTCAAGAGGAGCATTATTTTCATCTCTGCTTTGTCTCGTTTTCATGTTCACTGACTTTGCCTGGGCAGCTCCACCTCTCACCTTGGTGCCAGTGTGTCTAAGAAAGTCCTCGTCCCCTCAGTTCCTTGTAATCAAACACTGAGGGCAGAAGGAGACGGTGCCTAGGTGACAGAGCACTGCAATTTGAAGTGGGACACTGGTTATTATTATTATTATTATTATTTTAGACAGGCTCTTCCTAGTCAACTACAGAACACCTCTGCCAGTCCACGTCAGGGAGGAGCAGGCCTAGCCTTTGAGAAACTGCTCTGCCCCTCGGCTGGAACAGATGCACAAAACAGAATAGAAACAGAACAGAAACAAGCAACAACAAACAAATGAAAAGACTCAATGTTGGTTCTTTTCGGGGATGGCATGAGGACAGGGTATGAGCGCTATCTAGGTCTGCCATCGCTAGCACAGAGGGTTACTTCTGTGAGCCTTTCTTTTTTTGGGGTAATGAGCGTCTCCAATAGCCCCTTCCTTTCTAGTTCATGCTGCTTGCTGGTAACAGACTGGATGTGTGTTCTAGCTTACTGAGATCGGAACTGAAATTGTTGTCAAAAGTGTTTGGGGTTGGGGTGCCATGGAAGAATCATCCAAACTGAGAAGGGTCTCCTCTAACCATCAATTTGCAGTAGATGACCTTTAAGGGACGATAGCAGAGTGTCTGCCAGCTCGGAAAATGTACAAGCTACAAACATCTTTTCGATGGTAGAGGACATAGCATGGAAAACAATGCCTGTCTCTTCAGGACCTGAGGCGCTGAACTCCCAGGCCAGCGTGGACGCAGACGGCGGCTCTCTCACGCGTGTGGTCATGATGGGGGGGTTACCTTCAGGCCGAAGGGAGAAGGGTTCCTTCTTGTTCCTGCTCTGGTTTCAGGCACCGTGGGAATGGCGGTGCCCTTGACGTTAACACTGTAGAGGGAGCTCAGCCCTGCTGAGTTAGTTGCTCCTGAAGAGACCCAGCTCTTGCATATAGCTGGACCGGAGCCTTCCTCACACCAGCATGTGCCTCCTACGGTGCAGCGCCAGGTGGTCTGACCTCGAGAAGCTGCGGTCACAGTCCGCGCACTTGAATGGCTTCACTCCCGTGTGTTTGCGGTAATGCCTGGTCAGTTCATCTGAACGGGCAAACTTCCAGGTGCAGCCTTCCCATGTGCATTTGTAGGGCTTCTCTCCTGGAAGAAACAAAGACACACAGCTTTGGGGCTCCATCCTTTTTTTTTTCTGTAACAACCCAGCCACCGCTGAATACTGGGAAAGTGTCTTTGTCAATGGGTGTTCCATTTGGCAGGTCCCTTGAGGAAACCTTAGCATCCCACCAGGGGCTCTGGGGACAGAGAGGTGAGATTCAATTTCGTCTTTCCTGCTGTGACATCAGAGAAGTCAGTTAACATTTACCTGTGTAGCTAATAAGGGATGCTACTTGGTTTGCCTGTTTTACTGGTGGGCTAAAGAGGAAGAGTATTAACACTTCACGTCTGATTTAGCTGTAGGGTTGGAAGTCACAGAGAACAGTAAAGCATACTTGGTTACATTTTAATAGGCCCCCTTTCATGTAGGATACCCATCACTTCCATGTTACAGTGCTGTAGAGGACACAGTGTCCATTTCTGTCATTCAGTATATCCATATCACTTTATTAGTACTTAAACCAACCCAGACATTAGACATATGTTATTCCCAAACATCTACATTTTCTTCACACTTTGGGAAGAAATCTTAGATAGCTTAGCTGTGCCAAAACAAGTACATTTTTTAAGACTGGAGAACCAAACTGAGTCTGAGGAATTCTGAGTTTGGACCGTAAAGTCCCTGTAAAAAGTGAAAAAGTGTGTAACCCGACCCGGGCCCTTCAGTCAACTTGTAAGGACAGTAAAATATCCAAGGCCTGTGCTGGAAAAGATAGCCTCTGCATTGTCTAATGGGCTCCCAGGGGGAGCAGGACAATAGCTGACCCGGGTGCACTGTTTTTCTAGCTCTCTTCCAAATGGAAGCTCTGTCCCCGTACGACCCCACACAACTGATCTCTCCTGTCCCATCTGTCCAATGGACTACAACGAAGGGGCCTATAATGACGACAGGGTAAGCAGCTGATGCTAATCCTGTGTGTGGAGCATCCCCCACATCACAGGTCAGAAAACTGATGCTCAATGTGCAAGGTAAATAACCCAAGACCCGGGGAAGACATGCCCGGCTCTGAATCCAGCACCGTCCATTATGCTCCAGAGGGACAGTAATTCTGATTCTAACTAAACTATTGCATCCTCAGACACACTTTGTTCTATGTTTGGTCCTCTCACCCAATTTAAATCCTATTTCAACTAAGTCACTAATACAATATACAGTGACCTTATTTTGAGGCTGGTGTCCTCTATGGCTGAATTCTTAACAAGTCTGGAGCCATACTTTTACTGTCCGTAGCGTCTAGATTAGGGCTTAAGCAAGTTCCTGTAACAGAACTGTAAAGTGTATGTATTTAACTTTCTCCTGTCACACATGCACACACTCAAAGCATGTGGATGCAAGCACATGTATGTAACACACACAACACACAGTGAAAGCATGTGTGTTGTGCAGCACACAAACACACACACACACAGACAGAGACAGAGAGATACAGGGACAGGGACATAGAGAGACAGAGAGTGAGAGGAAGGACAGACAGAAACAGAGATTGGGGGGGGGGGGGAAAGCCAGCAGCAGCAGCGCAGCAGCATAAATGCACAGGAAACGTTTAATCCCTATAAGTGAAATGTATAGGTAAAGCCAACATGGTAAAATTTGAGCAAGCTTAGAATGAACCTTTTTTTTTTTTTTTTCTAATTCAACTGTTAAGTTAGTGCTGGGTCTTAGGATCAAGTGGCCCTTTCAGAAGAGAATGAATAAGTGGTTCAGATGCAGGGAATCTAGAAATGCTGAGGCACTAATTGTGGCCACAGGAAGCACCACAATACTCTGAAAGGATTCATTCAAGTAAAACATCCTGATTGCATTGACCAAAAACCTCAACTTCTAATTCATTCCAGTGTTCCAAGGATATAGCGGGATACCATCCACTACATTGTATAAAGCTCACGATTGGATTGTATGAGAGTAGGCGGGGTGAGGAGAGGAAGAGGAGGAGCTAGAGCCATCGAGAGCATCCCATCCCACTACATTTGTATAAAGCTCAGCGATTGGATTGTATGAGAGGTAGGCGGGGTGAGGAGAGGAAGAGGAGGAGCTAGGAAGAAGCAGAGATGTAGGAGCCATTGAGAGCCATGCATGTATCAAGAGCAGTCCTGGGTAATAACTTATATCTAGGTTAGTCAATTAGCTAACACCTCTAATTGTGTGGGCATCTTGTTAATTGAGCATTACTAAACATATAAAGCCACTGGATAATCTTTAAGCATTAGAGTCTCATTTCTACCGGGAACTGCGTGGATGGTGGGATGGTCTGGGCTCAGCCCAACCTTTTGGAGACAGCGTGATAGATTGGCAGAACCATCTCCCAAGCTGGAGTCTCGTGGGTGGCAGGGCCGGTGTCTCTGGCTGCCTGAGTCGGTGGCCTGAGCCAAGCAGCGGTGAGAACACGCTGCCACTGTTCGTGGCCTCAGGCCTAGCCTAATACGGAACATGGCGGCTCTATAACAACAAGCCAGATTGGGTGCTGCTGTTTTAAAATATTAAAGTAACACAAGGAGACAAAGTATCTAGGCTCATTTCAACACAAACAAGGCAAGCATCTAACTTAGATTTGAATTGAAGATCTAGAACAGAATATATTCCTGACAAGGAGTAGCATGTATTTACGTGTTTAATGTTGCTGATATATTTTTAGTTCTTATTGTCTGTATGTGTTCTGGCACCTAGTACAATATATATAAACTTTTCAAATGTCCTTTCTCCTTTGCTGGTCTGAGCTAATTGTTACCAAGAGATGTCTCCTAACAAAGACTTGTGTTATGTGATCACCCAGAGAGAACATGTCAACCCTAGGAAGGAAGGAGAAAAGATCATCTCTTTTCCACCCTTTATTGAAAACTGCTTTCTTTCTAACATAATATATTCTGATTACAGTTTTTCCTCCCTCCTTTCTTCCCAATTCCCCCCTCCCCGTCTCCCCTCTCATCCAGATTCACTCCCTTTCTGTCTCTCATAAGAAAATAAACAGGCTTCTATGGGATAATAGTAAAATAAGATAAAACAAAAACTATCACACTGGAATAGGACAAAACAAACAGTAGGAAAGGTGCCCTCGAAAAGACACAAGAAACAGATATAGTGACCCTGTACAAATTACACACACCCAGGAATCCCATATAAACAAACACTAAGCTTGAAGCCATAATATATATACAAAGCATCTGTATCGTAAAAATAGCTGCCACTCTTTTGTTGATTGTACCATTTTAACAGAACATGGAATCTCAAGTACTTTTTGACTGACATTTCTCTGATGGCTAAGGATACTGGACATTTCTCTGATGGCTAAGGGTACTGAACATTTCTCAGGTATCTAAGTTTCTACTTTTGAGACTTCTCTGTTTAGATCTGTACACCTATTTTAAAATTGGGTTGTCTTATTGATACCTAGGGTTTTTTTTTTTTAAGTTCTTTATATAATTTGGATATTAGGTCTCTCTCTATTGGATGGATGGTTGATCAAACTTCTTTTCCTATTCTGCAAGGTTCTGTCCAAATGACAGTGTTCTTTGCTGTGTAGTAGCTTCTCACTTTTGAGAGGTCCATTTATTAAGTTTTGATTTTAGCCCCTGTGCTCTCATTGTTGTATTCAGAAAGTCCGAGAAAGGCTCTTTCTTCTTGGGGAGATGAAAAGCATTGCTCAGTTGGTGGTAGGATGCTGTGTGTTTCTATGTTGGTAAGGAAGTAGCAGATGAGATTAGAACATGGATGATGGACCCATTCCTCACTGCAAGGGAAAGAAAGGATGCATAATTATGAAGCTGACAGTATGAGGGTAACTGGGGTCAAGAAGATCCAGGCTCACCTCATGGGACATGGGGGGAAACGATGTGGCCAAGAGGATAGACAGGCTGCATGCTATCTGTGGACTAACTGAATTTGCTTGTCTAATATAAGCACATATAGTCTCCATTTTCCTTTTCAGAGTTAATTTTTATCAATTTAATAATGGTACTTATACCTTTTTTTTTTTACTTGAAAAATATATAGAAGGGATTGGTCAACTCTGCTCCCCTCTTTTAAAGGTTGAAGAAAATATGGAAAGCAGGATAGGTTATATTTGCAAGCACTGAATGCAAGTTAAACATTAGAGTCTGTAAATATGTCTTTGTTGGCGCGTGTCTACATTAACTTGTTTATATGTTGTTTTGGTTGATTACCAGTGAGGTCAACATTGCTCAGTTACAACACAAAACATATGGCCTTCTGTGTACTAAAATATGGAGCATCTGACCTTTTATAGAAAACCCACCGAACTGAGATCTAAGAGATGGACACTTCTGTTTATGGTTGGCTTTTTTGAATATATGTTAATTTATTCAACTACAGTATATATTACACACTGCTAGCTTGGTGTAGGGATGTTAGTGGAATACTTGGGTTATGGTAGCCAAATTCTCAAAGTAAGAGCCTGAATTCAAAGGTTAAAAGTCCTCTCAGTCATATATACATGATATTTCTGGTTTTTTGTATCATTCTCCAACATAATTATTTATTTGAATATAAGTTCTCTTGTAATCATCAAGCCACCAGGTTGTATTATAATAAATTATTTTAGTAATCATATTTTAAATATAATTTTTAAAATTACCATTATTTGGTACATATGATATGTACATGTGTGGGCGTCATAGCAACTTTATAGAGTCAGTTCTCTCCTTCTGTGTTCATGTGGATTCTGGAGATTGAAACCTGGCCACCAAGCTTGAATGGCAAAGTCCTTTACCCACTGAGCCATTTCAAATGAAATATACTTAACTTTTTTTAATCAATCAATCAATCTATCCATGTATGTATGTATGTATGTATGTATTATCAGTGACTCAGGGTGTGTATGGAGTATGCATATGTGCAATTGCACACAGGTGTATCTGAAAGGACAACTTGACATATTTGGTTCTCTTTTTCCACCACGGGGAATCTAGGGATCAATCTCAGGTTTCCAGACTTGGTGGCAAGCTCTTTCACCCAATGAGCTATCACACTGGCCAAAAATGTCATCTTAATTGATAGCCATAAGTTCTCTGTCTTTAATTGTGCACCATGTGGCATTTATATATGTGTATATACTTTTGCAGTGTTTAAATCATGTTAAACACATCTAGTTACTTACCATGCATTCACAGGGAAAACTTTCAGAATCCTTTCTCCTAAGAATTTGGAATATCATTACTTATGATAGCCAGTCAACTGTGCATTAGTACACTAGAACTTACTATGCCCATCTAACTGTAACTTGGCGCTGTTTGCTCAACCATCTCCTTCTATTTCTGTTCTGCTTTTTCTCTGACAATCACCCCTCTGCTTTCGTCTTTCATGGGATAAACTTCCCTTCATTCCATGGATTAGCGAGACCATGTATATAGTCATTGTCTTTTGTTGTCCGGATGCATGTTATTTCTTAACAAATCATTTAAACTGAGAGTCCTGAACAAGAGGAAATGAATGCTTCTCATAAGATTCACACAACTCCATGAGACCTTAAAAAGTATTTTCTGACATAGGAAAGTATTGAAAGTGAGGGTCAGATGCCATGTGGGTGGGGTATACCTCTCTGCATGTTCACTAGTTTCCAGAAATGATAGCCCTGCATAAAGATCCGAGTTCTGCTCCATGTCCAGCTTCTTTATACACTTGGGAAAAGTAGCAACTATGAACAATGGTGAGTGGCTACTCTACTGAGTCTAGGAAGGGGTGTCTACATTTGGAAGATCAGTGTGTGTGTGTGTGTGTGTGTGTGTGTGTGTGTGTACCAATAGTAATTAAAGTCGTTTGTGTAGCAAAAGTAAGTTAAATAGTAATTTTATAGGAATTAAAATGTAATGAACTTGAGGGGAGCAAGTGAAGAGTTGGATGCCATAGAAGAAGATGTAGAAATGAAGTAAAAATAGTACTCATGTGGGGCAGTGGGCAGTGGGCTGTGAGAGGCCGTGGGGTACCCAGTTGAGTCTGCTTCTACCCCCAGAGACCCTAAAGGGACGGTGGGAGTTGGTACTTCTGGACTTCCTAGTTCCTGGTTCCTCTCACTTAGCTTCAGCCATCCACAGCCCCTCCCAAAGAAAGGTTTGTGGCCTTTGGTCTTATAGCACAGGTAGTGGGTGTGACTACAGACCACAGAGCCTCAAGACATCTCCATATTAATGAGCTATCTAAAGGCCAGACAGCGTAACCAATTAAACATTCCTTCTCAGACCCTCCTCCTACTTACAAAAGGTATTTAACCTCAGGCCCGCCCTGAGGACACGGGATACACTGTCATCTACTTTCTGCCATGACAATAAACCTTTTAAAACCATGGACTTCCTCTTGTCTTTGCCCCCCACCCCTGAGAATCTCTCTGCCTTCCATCCAGCCATGGAGGCCTGTCAACTCAAGCAAGTCGAGCTAGCCATGACCCAGCCAAGCGAGTTGACATGATAAGAGTCTCATTTTCCTACGGGGCGCTGCCGGAGCCTGCCTCTCCTTTTGACAGACACTCGGGACCTACAACTCAGCCCAACAGGACCCACGCCCATGTGTGAACTACAGCCTTTACAGTATTTAGACATATTCATGTATAAAATTCTCAAAAATATAATAAAATTAAAAACAAAATGTCAGTCTATTCTGACAAAGTGGTTGTTCGTTGTTTTGTTACTTGAAGAAGCTGTGTTGCATGGCAACATGCTCTAAAGTCCAATAGGTAACATGAAGTGGACTAAGGTCACGTCTTGTTTTCTGTTTCTGATAGCTATGAGTTTTCAAAACAAAAAATTCAATCCCTAGACACTTTCTTAGTACATTAGAACCACAAAAATCACTGGTACTATAAGTCACAACTTTGAGTTTCGTTTTTTTAAATTCACTTTCATTGTTTAAAGGGAGTATTAAAAGAATCAATAGTAAAATGTAAAAGATCTTTTAAAAGTTGTGATGTTAAAAATGTACATCCCAATCAATAAATCTATGTCATTGGCATATAATTTATAATGCACAAATCAAAATACTGGATCATCTGATATGTACTATGTTCCAGAACTTTTTAAAAAACCTAATAAACTATTAATATTGAATCATGTCAATATCAGCCATGTTTGCAACTGGGAGAGCTTCTAACGCTTTTTTTTTTTTTTTTTTTTTTTTTGGAAACTGTGAATATAAAACAGGGATATTTTTATTTATGTATATAAAGAAAATGAGCATTTGACTTTAAAAGACAGCCAGTGCCAGGAACAGAATGTGAGGTGAATTTTATACAGCATTATTTCTATGGAAGAGTTGGCTAAGAGTTGGACCTAGTGGCTTAAATCTGAAATATTGTCATTTGTGAGGCTGTGCCAAGAAGATTCGCCCTGAATTTGACACTGTTATGGGGTATAAAGAGAGTTCCATGATATTCCTGCTACAGAATAAGACTCTTATAAAAAGTACAACACAACAAAACAAGACAAAGACATAAGCCTGAACAATATAAACAGAGCAACACCAAGGGTTGTCTGTTTGCTCTTCATAGCTCTGTCTTCACTAAGACAAACTGCTCTGACAGTGAGAACATTTCTGATAATTTCTTCGGGAACAGCAAGTTTCCCTTAAAGATTAATTTATTGGTAGCAGAATCCCAAATTTATTTTATCCTAAACTGTTTTCCAAAGAAATATGCTGAAAACAAAAATATATGCCTTCCTCTTTTGTAATAAATTATTAATGTGGAGGGGTTTCTTTTTGACTGTGAATATGTTGTGACCACTGATATGCCTGGTGCCCACAGAGGCAAGAGAGGCATTGGTTTCTCTGTGACTGTAGGCTCATATGGCTGTGAGCCACAATGTGGGTGCTGGGAATCAAACCTGGGACCTCTGAAAGAGCAGCCAGGGCTCTTAACCACTGAGCCACGTTTCCAGGCCCCATCATACCTTTTAAATGCCATTTAGAAAAGAGGATTAGGCAAAATATTTTAAAACTATGTCGAATATTCACAAAACACCTGGCGACTGTGACTTTACTATCAGACTGTTCTTGATTCTTATTTCTTCATGTTAATTCTATGAAAGAGAATGAAATTATTGGCAAAAGTTTGGTATAGTGCTGTAGCAATAAGTTAATAATTAAGCAATAATTTTGTTGTTGCAACATAAAGTTAAAATGTAAAAGTAGAATAAAGAATACAAAGACAACGATGGCTGGCTTGTTGGGGGACACGTTGCTACTCCTTAGGTGTATAGTTTAGCTTCCCTTTAATCCATTTCTTTCGTTGTTACATATGACAGTTTAATCAAGCATCTTCAGCGTAATCTTAAGAAAGCCAACATAGCAGATGGGAGATGAGGGCACCTGGGGGCTGCTGAGATGGCTCAGTGGCTGAGGGAGCTTACCATACAACTGACCATCTCACTGGAATGCAGGCAACAGTGCAAAGAGCACATCAACTCCACAAGGGTGTCCTCTGACCTCCCCGTGTGTGCACTGTGGCATAAGCCCCTCCCAACTCCCTCCCTTACTACCACCTCCACCTCCTCATCAATAACTTTAAAAAGTATCATTTTGTAGTTGTTCTAAAAGGTTTATGACAGCACACTTGGAGTTCGTGTTGGACACAATTTGCTATGCGTATACAGGCAGCCTTTGCCTCTGTACTAGTGGGTGTTATTAATGAAGTGTCCTAGTAAAATATGAAACTCATATCAGATTTTTTTTTTCTGTCTCAAAACAGTCAACACAAACTGATTTATTATGAGATACTTGTCTTTTTCCATTCTGGTTAAAGAAAAGGATTAAGACTAGCTCAGAGCCTTTCTATGGCATTTACTCAGCAGAAGGTACAATAAAGTCTAAAGAAAACATCAGATATTCAATGGATTCCCCAAACCTACCAAACAAAAATCACTTTTTCAGGGCCTCCCATGTCACCACCTGAAACGCTAAAAGGTAAATGTGGACTGAGACAAAGGGCAGGTGCCTTTTCATAGGGAGATGACGTGTGAGCTGTACACTCAGAGGAATGTGCAATTTCAAAAGGCCCATGTTAAACAAAACCCCTGTGCTCTCAGTGCCTCCTCTGTTATTTTCTCAAGCAACTGAAAAGGAACCCCTTCAGTAACAGGAAGTGCAGGCATTTTCCAGGTTCAGAAGTGCCTCTTTGAAATATGTTTAACTTTTACAAAGTTACAGAGCCCAGACACTGACAAATGAGCTTCATTGCATTCGGGGCTCAACATATTTGCTGTGACAACTTGTTTCACTTGAGGAATGGTATTTGCATATAAGGGAAGAGAAGTGGGGGGGGCAGCCAAGTCAAGATTCCTATCTTGTCCTCTGGTTTCTGTTACATCAGTTCATGAAAGTTCACAGATATCTAGATCTGGAAGGAAATTAGGTACTTTCAAGACAAGGAACTAGAAACCTGGGGATCAGGAAAGAGATGGTATTACAAGCTTCTGCATTGCCCATGGATGGGCTAGACCATACTCCCTCTTGGAGTTAACACAGTCCATGCTACCTGGAGCTTTAAAATCAGGCTGAATGGCCAAACATGGCCATTACCAACTTGTATCTGGGTTCTAGGCTGTAGAACTCAATGCCTAGAAGCAGCTGCTCATACTAATGCATTGGCTTCCCATCTATTTCTACAAGCTATGAAACTCCAAGCTGCACATTCCAGAATATTTAATTTTATGGTTATAAAACTCAAGGTAATCCTGTTTACCGTGAAGAAATATAAATAAAATACATCTTTACTGCTTCGTGGGATGTGAAGACGTGTGTACGCACACGTGCGTGTGTGCTTGCGCGTATGTTACATGGTTTTATAAAAAAATGTATTTAGGTGTGCTCACCCACACAAGCTTATGTAGATCCCAGAGGCTGACACAGACTGTCTTCATTAATTGCTTCTCCACTTTCCTTTTTGAGGTCTATTTTCTCCCTGAACCTGCAGCTTACTGACTGGAATAAACTGGCTGGCCGCTGAATTCCAAGGATCCTCCTGTCTGTCCCAGTGCTGGGATTATGTACCTTTTTAAGCATAGCTTTTTTTCTCTTTAATTTTCTCTTCTTTTTTCTAACCTAGGTCCCAGGGAATCAGCACTCAGGTCCTCTGAGCCATCTCTCCAAGCACTGTTTGCTGTTTTTTAAGGAACAAATTAAATTGTTCAGGTAACTTGATGTCTATTCCAATTTTGGCGTTCGAAAACATTTTAAGTACAAAACTGCCTGGGCCAGGGATTCCAATCTATTGTATAATATGTGTGATCGATTTATTTGGTCTTGGAAATGTAATCAAATAATCGATGTGTTACTCTTCATTCCCCTGAACTGTCTGGACTAACTTCTTCATTGTGTGTGACTAACACCAAGTGAGCCCCTGTGTCGTTTTATAATGGCAGACCTTGATGTCAATAATATTCTTTACTTTCCACACACCACGCCTTTTTCTAAGCGATTTCATGATTTTTAATACATTTGATCTTGAGAGCTTTCTCATCTAGCAGCTGCAGTAGCTAATCCTAATCCAACCAGGCATCCGGTCAGTATGAGTCTTAAGCACTTTTTATATTACCACTCTACACTTCAACTTACTGCTTTAATAAGCCAGGATTTCAAGTCAGAACTGGACTGGCAGACAAGGCCCAAGTTACGACTTACTGGATAGATAGTATTGTTAACACAAAGTCTAGCTTTCTCACCCAGAAAGCAAACACTAACAGAGAAAATATTCTATAATAAAATCTACTTTATAGAGAGTAAAAAGTTCAAGGTCAAAGGACATTGTTTTCTTTGGCTGTTCTGAGTTTATGTTTCTATGAGATGTCAACACTTATCTGCCTATGTGTCTGGTTACCTTACGTTTCTTTTGCAGACTCTTCTTTAACCTGTCACATAGATGTATGCAAGAGTGTAAGATTTTCTTCTCACTGACATAGCTCCCCCTGTTCCCACAGTCCCTGCTGTAAGCTACCAGGGAAATCCCAAGTGTCTACTTCCCAGTCTCACTTTTAAGTGCCGGAGACAATATAAGACAGTCAACTGTGGCCCTGAAAGTCATCTCAGGTGACCCAAACTTTACTCAGCGCCTACCACCTCTAAAACATTTTGCTTTGCTGTAGAAAAGGGGTAACCTTATCCACACTAGTTTCCAAATTCCAAATCTCTTTGAATGGAAAAAGGTTTTTTTTTTTTGGAGATGATTCTATAGGGAGGTAGGGCAGGTTTTCTCCATCTGTCCTGTCATGATTATCACAGGTGCCAGCTCTGGCTTCTAACTTCCACCCGGCAGTCCTCAACATTCAGCCTCACAGGAGTGGCCTCACCAGGTGCAGCTTCAATGGTTTTATTCCTGGGAACTATGTCCACCCTGTATTGAACCACTATGCAGAGAACCTTCCAGCAACATGAAAGTTAGCCAGTAGCAATAAGGTGCTCAGGAAGGTACCAGCTTGATGTCTCCATGTTCTATGATGTAAGTATGAGGTGCCTTATTATCAAGTTTTGGAAGGGGATAAAAACTATGGCAGTAGCTTGTACTGCTTGAGAGAAAGAGATATAGGAACCCACAGACCAATAGTTGCAAAACAAAACAAAACAAAAAGATAGCCATACTTGGCACTGAATTTTTATCTGACAGCCTAAGGTGTCTAGAAGAGGCACTGTCTCCCAACTCCAACTCCTACAGTATATGCATAGGACCACATTTCCGGAAGATTCTACAGTAGATTTCCTCATGGCTTTTTAAAAGATCTTCAGTGTTAGCAGTTCTTCCTCAAGCTATCTCCTCTACCATATCCCCACAGCCCTTGCCCCATTTAACCCTTCTTGTTCCGTTATTCTCCTTTATTCCTTCCCACTACTTGTACTCTACATACACTCTCTTGAAATCTCCCACAAGACCCCTTACTGTTTTTCTGCCTTCTGTGGGTACTCAAATTTAAATGTATGAATTTAAAGATTCAGAGCTATCATATGAAAGAGAAGATGGGGCATTTGATTTATGGGTCTGGATTACCTCAGTGTAATGTGTTCCAGCTCTAGCCAATTACTTGAGAATTTTATTTGTATTTACAGTTGAATAGTATCATATCATATATATGTACCATAGTTTCATTTAGATGCTAACCCTCTGCCATATGTATAGCTGGTAAAGATTTTTTTTTCATTCCACAAAGTGACTTGTTCCTCAAAGGATGGTATGTTTTGCAGTATAGAAGCATTATAGTTTCATGAGATTCTACTCTTTAATTGTTTATCTTAATGCCTATAGTACCAGGTTCTGTTAAGAAAATCCTTTCTTGTGACTATAAATTGAATTGTATTCCTTACTTCCTCCTCTATAAGTTCAAGGTACCAGGTCTTATGTGGATGTCTTAGACAGTATTAAGTATATATCAGAATCCCAGAAACATTGGCTCTAACGCCAGTAAGGAATGGTCTTGCCAGCAAGAGTGAGCGGGCAAAGAACAAAAGCTTCCTTCTTCCATGTCATTTATATAGGCTGAAACTAGAGGTGTGTCCCAGATTAAACATATTTGGATTAAAGGTGTATCTTTTAACCTCAAAAGATCTGGATTTAAAGTGGGTCTTCACACTTCAAATAATTTAATTAAGAAAAAAAATCACTCACAGGTAAACCCAATCAATGGATTTTACTTAATTCCAGATGTAGTAAAGATGGTAACCAAGAATAGCCATCATAAGTTCATACTTTGTCACCCTGACATACAATCATCTACTTATGTCAAATTTAATTTCCAAATGAAAAAATAATCAGGCCGTAATTATGTCTACCATGATATAACTATCTCATACACAATCACTAATGCATTGTACACTTAATCAGGTCATAATTATGCCTAACATGCTATAACTATCCTTTATACAACTGCATAATAAACATAAATTTTAGAATAGGAGGCAATGCCCCTTGAGGGATAACCTTTTGGTATTTTAAAACTTAAATATGATAACTATTGATATCTTTTAACTGATGTTACATTACATGATAAAGAAATTGAGGAAGGAACATGTTCTTAACAAAATGTCACAGAAATACTCAACATTAATTATAATCTTTAATTCTCCAACTGTTCATATGGCCTTAGCTGTTATTCATAACTACTTTCCTCGACTAACCATTTTGTATTTTTATTCACCCTTTACAAGCACCTCAACAAATCTTAGTTCTTTTCCCAGAAGAGTGACCTACACTTTCTTTCCTGAAGGGTCTGTGCCCTTTGTCATCTTGCATGGATTAGGATGTTGTAGTTTCCAATTGACTTTAATCATGGGACATGGTAGTACCAATAAACTCTCCAAAGTATCTTCTGCACTCCAGACATAATCTTTTATAGGTTTTTGGAGAAGCAACCCAATTTCTCCTTGGTATAATCTAGATCAAGCACCCATCCTCACACTGTTATTCCTTTCTTAGCCTGTTGGTCTAAGGGCATCAGAAAGCCAAAGTGGCCAGGGGGAAGGAAGTGTGAGCTTCCAATTCAATGGAATATTTTGTGTGTATCCGGGTAAAAGCACCCCTACCTCTGGAAACAAAACTTCTAGAACAGAAGAACTTAAGGTCACAAAAACAGGAAGCAAAAATTTTCCTAGTGGCTCATCAGGAATGATAGTAAGTGGATTGCCTTTCCATCCCTTGATCCTGGATCCCTGAGTCCTAGGTATGGGAGAAACCATACCCTATATTGAAGGGTGATTCAAAGTATGTACTTCCTTCTGGAGAACCAGGCCCCAGTCCTCTAGGCTGCTATCCTCTAATTAGCTCTGTAATTATATCTCCAATAGGCCATTCCATCTTTCTATGAAGGAAACTGCTTCAGGATCATGAGGAACAAAGACCAATGTATTCCATAATCAAGGACCCATTGTTGGACTTCTCTGGATGTGAAGTGAGTCCCTTTGTTAAAAGAAATACAATGTAGACTACCATAATGGTGAATAAGATGTTCTATGAATATACCAATGGTAGTTTTGGCAGAACCATTATGTGAAGGAAAGGTAAATCCATAACTAGAATAAGTATCTACTCTAGGATGGCCAATGTAGTTAACCTGCCACCAAATCGCTGGATGGTCCATTGTGGGGTATGGTGTCATATATGGGGCTTAGTATTAGTCTCTGCTGCTGGAATATCTGGCACTCAGCAGCAGCTTATATAGCCAGGTCAGACTTGGTGAATGACAGTTTCTATTGTCAAGTTTATGGGTCCATTGGGCAATGATAGGGATGGCTGGAGAAAGAGGCCCTCTGTTCATAGACTGAGTCATCCTATCTATTTGATTACTGAACGCCTCCTCAAGTGAAGTTTTAATGAACATTTACATGGGACAAAAGTGTCATCCAATTCCTTGCCCATTTGGAGAGATATATCTGCATAATTCTTCCCCAGATGTCTTTCTCACCTATTTTCCAATCATGCTTTTTCCAAATCCCTGACCATCCAGGCTACAGCCCATGAATCTGAACAATTGCATATCTGGAAAATTCTCATTCTAAACAACATGCATGGCCATGTGCACTGCCTGAAGTTCTGCCCACTCTGAAGATTTCCCTCCACTGTTGTATTTCAGGGTTGTCACATAAAGCAGATATAATGCTGTAGCTGTTGACTTCTGGTTGGTGCCCAAATAACATGCAGAGTCACCAGTAAGCTGTGCCTAGTCTTCTCTTCCTTAGTCAAATGATCAATGGGCACACCCTATGAGGCTATAGGTGCATATGTGGCTGCAGACGGCATTGTAATAGGAATACAAACCATAGGCATTTGGGCAGTATCTTTATGTAACTTGCTTGTGCTTTCAGGTCCTGATTGGCTGGTCATGTATATACCGCTTCTACTTGATAATCAGTTGCTGCACACACATCTAACTTTATGGTAGGTTAAATAATACCTACAGCTCATGTTGAACAGCTTAGATTGGCCCATTGTCAAACATTCAGTTTCCACCAAGGCCTGACAGCAGGTTAAGAATTGTCTCTCAAAGGGAGCATAGTTGTCTGCAGATGATGGTAGAGCTTTGCTCCAACATCCCAATATCTCTTCTGTGATTCACCTCATGGGCCCACCAAAGGCTCTAAACAGCATTCCTCTCTGCCACTGATACCTCAGGTACCACTGGGTCTGCTGGATCATATGGTCCAAGTGGTCGAGCAGCCTGCATACCTGTTGAAGAGTACTCAAAGCTAGGAGATATCTGAGTCATTTGGTATATGGGCCAGAGTAACACACCCAAGCGAGAAAGTGCTGTCTCCAGATTCCAAATAGGTCCACTAAACATTGTCCTTTCTTGGTGGTGGGAGAGGTCAGGTGCAATAACTCATCCTTCACCTTAGAAGGAATGTCTTTGTATACCCCATACCATTGGACTCTTAAGACCTTCACTGAGGAAGAAGGCCCTTAAATTTTGGCTGGATTATTTCCTATCCTCAGGTACACGTGTGCCAACTGGTCCAAAGTGGTGCCTACCTCTTGCTCTCTTGTTCCAATCAGCATAACATCATCACATAGTAGACCAATGTGATATTTTGTGGAAAAGACAAACTAAGTTATGGTACAGGGCTGGAAAGTTAATATATTCTTAAGGTAAAACTGTAAAGGCATACTGCTAGCCTTACTAACTGAAATGCCATCTACAGCTACACACACACACCTATAGCCTCATGGACAGAGGCCTATGGTCAGTTGACTAAGGAAGAGATGTGTTAATCTGCTCAAGTAAGGGCCCCACATCTAGTACAAGCAGCTGTAATTTGGGTCACTGCTTGATTGAGTTTTCGATAGTAAAGGGTACCAGGTTTTATGCCAAGATCCTTTGTCCACTGATGTCAGTTTTGTGCAGGGTGAGAGATAAGCATCTAGAATTATTCTTCTACATGTACCTATCCAGTTTTGCCAGCACCATTTGTTGAAGATGCTGTCTTTTCTCCAAGGTGTATTGCTGGTCTCTGTCAAAAATCAAGTAGCTGTAGAAACGTGGACTTATATCTAGTTTCTCAGCTTTATTTTCTTGATTGATGTGTCTGTTTATATGCCAGTATGATATTGTTTATTACAATGGTTTGCAGTATAACCTGAAATCAGGATGGTGATACCTCCAGGAATGTATTTATTATTCAGAATTGCTTTGACTCCCCTGGGTCTTTCGTATTTCCACACTCATTTGGAGATTATTTTTTTTTCTTTTCTCTTCTTTTCCTTTCATTTTCTTTTTGAGATAGGGTCTTACCAGACTAACTTTGACCTTGCATTCCTCTCGCATTATAAGCATGTGCCACAACGGTATTTTCTGTGAATGCTAGATTCTGTGAATTAAGTTATTCTGAAGGATCATCACATCTCTGCATTGCCTGATTACACTTCCTGCAGTTTCTTTTTGCAGAAGCCTCTTAACTTACCTGCCCCATAAATACTTCCCAAGATTTTGATGTTGTCATTTTCTCATCTGCACAGTGCTTCCAGCCCAGATTACGTGAACAATGTCTACATTAAGACTCTCCTTACTCTATGTTGTGATGGAAAATTGTCCCATCTGTCCATTGAACTGAACACTGTGATACTGAACATGGCTTTGACGTCATCCCCTGGGCTTAATACAGAGTATTCGGTCTTGGTATGTGAATGTATGGCTTGAAATGTTTTCTTCATTTGTTTTCCACCTTACTTTTAAGAATATATTTGTTATATTTAAATGTATTTGTGTGTGCCCATGTGCCACATGAACATAGGAGTGTACAGATGCCAGAGGAGAGTATCAGACCTCCTGAAGTTGGAGTCAGAGGTAGTTGTGAGCTGCTTTGTGGGTGCTGAAAACTGAACCCAGATTCTCGGCAAGAGCAATAAGTGTTCTTAACTACCAGGCCACTTCGTTTTCATCTTAGTTTTTGAGACAGAGTCTCTCATTGAACTTGGAGCTTACAGATTCAAGTAGAGCAGTTGATCAAGAAGTCACATGAATCCTCCAGTTTCTGCTTGTCCAGTGCTAGATAATAGGCCTGCTGCTGCACTTGGCTTTACATGGGTTCTGAGGATAAAACTTGGGACCTCATGCTTATACAATGAGCACTGTCTTACTGAGTTATGTCCCTCGTTACTTAGCCTTGCATGTTCTTATTCAGATGAACATTATTTTAATCTTTATGGTAATAAGCTTATTCTTAGTTATAAAGAGTCCATTGAAATGTGTATCACAAATAAACCCTTTCCAAATTCGTTCATAACAAAAATATAGATTCTACCAAAACACAGTAATAAGTACTATAACTTTGTAATAAGTACTGTGCTTAATAATTATATTAAAAACCACACAATCTATTCTAGTAAGAAGTACTCCTACCATTCAGGATAAGGTGATATTCAATTCTCAGGTAGAATATGAGAAAGTACAGAGGCTGGGAATAACATTTCCCGAATTCTTCTCCTCACAGTACTCTGATAAATGTAAAGATAACATTGGACTCAAAATGAAAGGAAGTCCATAAATATCTCACAGCAATTTTAACTTGATGATATATGTGCTCACATAAATAAAATTCAGAAAGCAAAATTCACTTTGTAATGTATTATTAAACAGAGACATTCATTGGCAGGTGGTTTTACAAGCTTTTTTAAGTGTATGTAAAAGATCAACTTTTAAAACAGATATTCAGTAAGATACAGCTTTTAGTATAAAATTAAATCAAATGCATACAAGTATGATCACTATGGCTCTCAGGCACTTTCTTTTAAAAGACATTAACTCTCTGATGGGTCAAGAGAACTCCCTTCCCTTTAGGGAAAACAGTATAATATTTGTAATATTTTCTAAGCATATTGATAGAAATCTAGATTGAAAAGGTTTCTTCCTTTCGTGTAGCCATGGGAAGTGCTTGCTTGCGAAGGAAATGGGCACAAGGATGGTTGCTGATAGTCTCTCTGTGCCACCCAGGCAACTTCCATAGACAAGCTGCTTCCCCCTTTGCTATTATGCTCCCTTTGGAAGAGATTTGCCGATATGGCTGTCTCACCCACCGGATTTAGAACCTCTTGTCTTCATTTTTACATCTTATTCATTAGCATGCAAAGAGCTGTGTGGTGAGCAGTGGAGCACTCCAGAGCTGCCTATCTGGTTTTATTTAGGGACTAGTGCTCCTGGTCTGTGTCTTCTCACATAAAATTTTCGTAGAGTGGGGAGAAAGGCTAGTTATCAGGGGAAAGCCTCAAAGACACCTAGCCAGTTACCTCTCGTGCCATCTTGTCACGCTAATGCTAAGTAGGTATGTGCTGCTGTACAGGCAAGCATCGGGTGGTGGCTCTCTTGAACGGATTGACTGGGCAGGTTTGTGAACTTGTCAAAGACTGGGTGGAATGACAAGAACACAGACCCTAGAGCAGCCAGGGCCTCAATTTGAAATGTGCTTTTTCCTCAATACTTGAGCGTGGTGGGTGTTGTAACCTGGCTCCTTTCCTGGGATTTACACAGCCGATGAAAATGTGTAACAAACTTGCATAGCTGTGTGTGATTTTGTGGGACAGACAAATGTCTGCACCCTCCATGTGAGATCTTCATGTGTACAAGTATCCTAAGCACCATGGTAAGCCCACAGGCTGGCTATTCTTAGCTTAGCCATCTCCTCTTTCATCCTCACATCTGGTCAGCTGTCATGAATGTTGTTCTACTTGCCTCTGTTTTTCCCACATGCCTTTCCTTCCACCATCACATCTTCATAGTATCAGGCAACACATACTAGAGGGCTCTGCAGGATGGAATGCCTACTTGTGGGCACAAGCGGTGTGTTTGTTTGTGTGTGAGTGTGTGTGTGTGTGTGTGTGTGAGAGAGAGCTTAATAAGCCAGGTGACAATGAGGCATTTTGGAAAATGAATAGAAGTTAATGACTGATGAAGCAGGAAGAAAAGAGTCAGGTAGGCAGCCATTTGAGGGTTGAGGAGAGGTTCAGAATGGGCTGCACATACCCAGGCTCATCTGGAGAGCTAGGCACTGCTGCAGTTGAGGAACAGATTGTCTGCATGGCTGCATGCTTGCTCTTTCATGGCTACCGTGTGAATTATCTACTCTGCTCTGGGCAAGCTCTCCAAGGATAGTCCATGTCTTTTTCTGCCCTTCTGAAAGTCGATCTATAGGAAGGCAGAAAATGTTCAACCAATAGTTGCTGAGTTCAATCCATGAACAGGGCCTTTCTAATGGGAAACTGTTTTAAGGATATAAACAACTGTTTATTTATTATAACAGTGACTCACTAGGCTTACTCAATGGTGGTTAGCTTCACTCCCAAACAACTACAACCCATACATATTAAATCCATTAGAGTCCCAAGTAAAGTTACTTAATTATAGCCATATGCTTACAATGACATGTATCTATAGCTGGATCCACTTCAGCAAGGGACTGCTGAATGCCAATGATGTGTTATCACTGGAGCTATCGGGTTGGAAAACTGATGTCCTGAGTCATACATTTGTAAGGAGACTTTACAACATCTGGGGATGAAGCTCAAAATGAAAATCTGTGAGATTCCCACAGCTTTGGTAGCTGCTCCTAGCGTACCAGTTATGAGATAAAGATAGATGCAAACTTTACTTTCATCACTTCAAATTTCATATTTCATTTTTAAAATTCTCAGCACACTTTTCCTGTCGTTTGAATGTGATTTACACCAACACCCACCAACCCCACAAACCAGCACCACCAAAAAAAAAAAAAAATCAAATTTCATGTTGAAATTAATCCCTACCATGAGGCATTAAGGAGTAGGAATAAGTCTCTCAAACATTCCTGTCTCCCGTCTTGTGACAGTCACCTTGGTACTCCAGTATCAAGAAGGTCATCATCTAATGTAGTCCTTTAACCTTGGACCAGACCCAGAAATCATGATCAACCTCATCTCTAAACATCTTGCCTAGTCTATGCTACTGTACTATCTGCAGCAGAAAACAGACTAAGCCACACAGCTCATATAATACATGAACTCTGGTTAGGACTCACAAACTATTTACCATGAGAGGATTCTACCCTGAAAAGACTCAGTTCTTAGATGATACCTCAGCACCATCACTAGGCCATATGCTTTTTCTTATAGTTGATAGAGGTGGGAGGGGGTCCTAATAAGGGGAGGTCCATGGACCATGAACTCTGCATTGACGACACAAATATCGGAACAGTAGCACTGTACGTATCTGAAGGTAGACCCAAAGGCCACCAGGATGTGCAGCTGTCAGAGAATCTGCCTGAACCACTTTAGAATCTCATTCAGAGAAGAAAAAAAAATAGAGATGTCAATTTAGAAGAAAGAAATACATGAATAACAGGAAGAACTGATGAGTCAAGGGAAAAGTGAGACTGTGGAATCTGCAGCCACTTAGGATCACCGTGTGGGAGGGAGCGTGGGTGTAAGTGGGCCTTAAGTGCATCACACACGTGTAATTTATAAATAACAAGGATCCAGTTATAGCACAAGTTCCTTTCATCAGAGGAGGCGTTACTAATTAGTGTACAGTTTCCTTTCTTTTTAAAGGTAAATAAGAACGGATTTTAGAGTCTGTTTAATCATCCCTGGTTCATATTTTCAAGCCTCCATAAGTAACCTTTTGATGGCCAAGATTCTGATAGGAGTTATTTTTATAAAGTCAGATACATGAGAAATGTATCTATCTCAAGTTCAGTTTTCATACAAATTCTGATGAGCACTAAGCAAAACTGCCCTATTAAGCTCCCCAGATTTGTGGGCAGAGTCATAAGATTAATTTTATAATATGAAGTATTTCACAAATATTTATTGAAAAAGAAAAGACAGGTTGGAATTATTTTTAGAAACTTGGTTTGAAATTTAACTCTGTCTTCCATTCATCACTAAGTTGAAGTGTTCTGTGGAACATTTCATTCTGATTGCCATGTGTTTCATTTTAGTGTGTCCTTATACAACAGGAGGGCCATCAAGTTTCCCACCTAGACTAGCTGCAACAGCTGAGTCTAGTGCTCCATCTAGTGGCTGTACGAATTACTGACACCTGCGTGTTAAAGCACTGCATTGAAATGGCTATGGCATGTTGTGGTTCTCAACCTTCCTCATGTAGCAGCCCTTTAACACAGTTCCTCATGTTGTGGTGACGCTCAACCATAAAACTACTTTTGTTGCTACTTCATAACTGTAATTTTGCTAATGCTCTGAATCATACTGTAAATATCTGTGTTTTTTAATGATCTTAGCTGACCCCCATGAAAGGGTACTCTGAGCCCCAAAGGGGCTGTCACCCATAGGTTGAGCAGCACTGCTTTAGAATATAATGAGCATTCTAAATGATACCATGTTTTCTTTTAAAGTGCACACTTAGATAATTTAATATACCTATACTATCTTTAAATAAAGAAACCCAACAGTAGTTGTTCATTGTACGAATAAGACTCCATTAACTTACATCTTCCACGTCCTCATTTAAATAAACTGCACACTTCATTGTGTGGAAGACATTTGCAATGCAGACTACAGAGTATGAACAATAGGCCTGCTGGCAAAATTGTGATGACTCTCGAGTTACATTTTCTCCTCTGTGATGTTCCTTTAACAGTGGAACCTCCGCAGGTGTTGCCATAATGACAACCTTTCAAAATACTTGCTCACATGTCCATATTATTACCTAAGGTGCACAGTAACAAAATCGAGTTGATGGTTTTAAAATTTAAATTACTTAAATGTGCACTTCCACGCTCTTCTTTAATTGTGTACCCACAGCAAATATCTAGAAAAGATCCCTTTCCTGTATCCCTATAAATGTTTACAATGCTAAGGATATACACAAGTGATCAGACACTACTGGAGTGCAGAAAGTTAAAGAGTTCACAGGATAATCACTGTGTCTTTCTTAAGGAAAATTTCTCATTTCAGCCCGCTCCCCTCCCATAGCGTGCGTGGATTTCGTAAGCCATCTTTTATAATCCCAAACTCCACAGTATTATTGGTCACACATAAGGATCTTACTCAACACGCCTGAGGCAAAGGTAAGGCTAAGAAGCTGTTTATTAAAAGCATGCAAGCCAGCCTGAATTTCTATAGAACCAGTGTTGATTACATTTTACTCACTATGTTATGAAATCTTGTGTATAATTATAAATTATAAGCTAGCCTGGGATCACATTTGACACCAGTTACAACAAGTTAACCAAATTTCTTTCTTTCTATATGACAATAATGTCACTTGACTGTCATCTCAAGAGGGTATGCCTGCACAGACTAGAGTGGTCCCTTGGTATCAGAGAACTGGTTCTTGCCCTATCCCCATTACCTGTACAAAAAAAAAAAAACAAAAAAAAACCCACAGATACTCAAGGTGTAAGATAGAAACCAGTGAAATATTTGCATTTAACCTCCACACATCTTCTTGCACACCTCCGATAAGATCTGGCTGTTTATAGCATCTGATACAATGCAAATGCTTCCCACAGCTGCTAAGCATACTGCTGAGGGATGCTGACAAGAGCAAGTCCACAGATGTTAAGTAAAATGCAAGGTTAGTGGAATGAACAGAAGCAGACCCTTTGGATACAGAGGGTTGGCTGTAAGTAATTGCCTGGTAAAGGGATGAATGGCTTTGATACATTTTGGGTTTTGAGCAGAAGTTTAGCAAGTATATATTGCTGCAGACTAGAGGTAGCATATTTAAAAGAAGAGCCTGCCATAGGGAGGTCTCGAGGATTACAACTTGGGGCATTTTCTTTGCATGTGTCATGTTCAATCTGTCAATCAATGGACTGGCAAAGATGGAAAAGATGAAGGAGAGATGGTGTATGTGTGTGAGAGTGTGTATTATTCAGATCCTTTTGCATTACTGGTTTCAACACAATACAATAAGCCACTACAGTGGGCTTATAATATGTATTTTTCTGGATTGGAAAAAGTACATATAAGTCCCCAGGCTGACAACATTACAGCAAGATTTTCCTGGGTCCCCAGATGTTACTGGCTCAATCCTCCTTCCAGGGAAAATCATCTCAGGGACAGCTCGAACATTACAAGTCTAGGTCTAAACTAGACCAGTTTCTATCTACTACAATGGATAAACTAGATCTAGTTGGCAGCATTCCTTGATCTAGATGCTCCTAATAGAGTTAACCTGCAGAAGACTTAAACTTATTTTGTACACATTGAAGAGACTTCCATAAATATCTCTTCCTTCAGTATATAGGGAATACAAACTTTATAAAGACAGCACAACAAGACAAGTTTGAGTGTACTTAGAAAGGTGTGGCTGACAAAGATGGCAGTGTCCAATCTGGAGGTCAGTGGGTGCTTGACCATTGTTGGACCCAGTGACTGACAGTCAATGACAGAAAAAAAGTGTGGCCGGGCGGTGGTGGCGCACGCCTTTAATCCCAGCACTTGGGAGGCAGAGGCAGGCGGATTTCTGAGTTCAAGGCCAGCCTGGTCTACAGAGTGAGTTCCAGGACAGCCAGGGCTACACAGAGAAACCCTGTCTCGAAAAAAAAAAAAAGTGTGATCATTCAATTCATTTGGAAGCCCCAAATGGCACCATAAGGGTCATTTGATAAGAGGACAGGACTCTGTCTTCAACTTCCACCCACTGTCTTGCTAACAACCAGGCTGCTGGTGGACGTTTATAAGGAGAGGCAGACAACCTAGTGTTGGGGAAAGAGTGCTTGTAGGAAAAAGAGTTGAACACTGCCACTGCCAGGCCGCTGTGCAGACTGAACAAGACAAAGGATATACAAGTCTGTGGAAAACAGTGGAGTAGCCCCTATGAGAGGTTGACAGGCAAGAGCTTCCTCTGGTTAGAAAACATACTCTGTGTTGTGACGTATAAGGCCACTGTGACCTTTAAAGTCTATGAGGTCATCTTACTAATAACTCAAGCTTACTAATTCAGCTTCAGAAGTCCAAGGTTTATGTTGCCTTGAATTATGTTGAATAACTGACGTCTCTTTTACTTGCTTAGTATATGTTAAAAGCTGTAAGATGAAATCCAATAGTCCTGGGGAAATACGTTCTTTAATCACACCCGATTGAAAACCTTCCTCTCTTTGGCTATGCATCACTTGGATGAATAGAATTGGGGTGTGTCTGTGTGAAAATGATGCTAATATGTATTGCAGAAAGCTCACGGAGAATAGGAAGAGCTCAACATGTGATGATTCATGGAAGACAATTTCTGTGCGTGTGTGTGTGTGTGTGTGTATAGAAATTTCTCCATAACAATTAGGGTATGGACTCACCACACTTCCTGCTTGTGGGCTTTCATGTCTTGATGCTCATTTATTTGTCTTAATGACTAAGAATGTGATTTAAAAACAGTCCAATGGGCTGAGAATGGACCTCTCTAGTCCATCTATTGGTAGCATGTGCGTTGCTGTGGACTTGATCCCCAGAACCGTAGTACATCAATATACCACAAATTTAAAAGTAGTGCCTAAGAAAGATGAGAACTTCTCACAAGGAAGTGTACAATCAAAGGAGAAGGAAGAACACAGAATTAAGAAGAAAGTGGGGAAAAGATTGGAAGCAGAGCAGAAGCACAGAAGAAGAAACCATAAACCATAAACCAGCTAACAAAAACTCCAGTTCCAAGCTGGGGATATTGGTCAGGAGGGTCCAAGCGACCCCTAAACCAGTACAGGCTACTGACATTTCTTCTGGTTGGCTCTCTGTTTAATTACAGTTGCCCTGCTTAAAACATGTTATTTCTCCCAGAAGTCATAGGGTGCCAGATATAAACTCCAGGGTCAGTTAGGGGATATTTTCCATGACTTGTTGATCAGGGGTATCCCAGAGACACCCTCAAACAATAAAAGCTATTGATCTTGTTTATCCAGCAGTACTTGATTGTACAACACTATTGCTAAAATCATCACATACTTTGGCCAGAGGGCATGCAGAAGCCAACTGGGTACTGACCAGAAAACTTCTTTCCTGTTGGCTAGCTCTCTTAGTACTGGAAGGTGCAGTGCAGGGTGCTGGGGTGGGGTTGAGTTGTCAACAGTCTTACTCAGTTGTGAACCCTGTGAGCTACAATAATGACCAGCATGACAAAATATGCTCATAGGTGAAATTGTGGAGTGACTCCAATTAAACTCTTGAATTTATAGCATGTTACACCCCTTTGCACCCCCTGTAGATAGCATGCGTGATTAATGCTTCTGGCCCATGACTTTGCAAACACATGGAGTAACATGGGCTCAAGAAATGGCAAAGAAGGCCAGTTTAAATGATTTTACAATTTAATCTGGGAAGTGGTTTGCCTTGAGTGGTTATTTTGATATGGGGGAGAATGTGTTTTACACAGTCACACAGGAATCTATTATGCTTGAAGCTTCCCATGAGAGAACCTTGCTGGAGTCTGGTCTGTGTCAACGAAAGGCACTTGACAGGACTTGCTGGTTTGTAGCCTGTTTCAGCAGGGAGCCTATGACTGTCTCCCTGTTTCATCTGCTCCTTTGAGTGTCACTGAATTCGGTTATTAGTGGCGTGGTATGGTACAGAAGGCAGAGTGGTGGTAAGCTTTTCTTGTCTTTTTTTCTTGCCAGTAGCTCCCGTTGAGTATATTCAGAAGAAGCCCAGGGCCACACAGCACAAAAAAAAACCATACTGTGGCCAATGGCTAATAATGACAATCAGCGTTCTCTCGATCGCTGGGGCATAGGTGTATGGGAGGGTGGAGAGTTGAATTGTGGCTAAATTGTGAATTACTTGTGGTATCAATTTCTTTTTTCTGTAAGTATTGAAAATCTGCCCCCTATGGGGCAACAACTACCAAGGAAAATCACACAGGATTTTATGGAACTGGTTTAAAAATCCCCTCAGTGCTAATTTGTATATATACATTTTGAGTTTTAAGTTTATTTCTCTACTACTTAAGAAAAGAGTATTGCCGGCCAGTGGTGGTGCTCACCTTTAATCTCAGCATGTGGGAGGCAAAGACAGGTGGATTTCTGAGTTTGAGACCAGTCTGGTCTACAGAGTGAGTTCCAGGACAACCAGGGCTACACAGAAAAACTATGTCTTAAAAAAAACTAAAACTAGACTAAAATAAAGAGGAAGAGTATTGAAAACAGAACACATATGCCCCAAGGACGGTGGTGAATCAGATGGAAGTTTGAAGGAAGGAAAGAATTTTGTTCATCTTGCTGTTTGAAGTGTCCTGTGGATATTTTAAAAACCTAATAAATTATATAATTATTAAGTGGTAAAGTTGATTACCAGAAAGATGATTAGCTCATTCTGTTCACAGCATTTAGAAAAGAAAATGTATGCAAGACAGAAGGAATGACCCAAACTCAAATGTTGAGAATGTCCGTCATACACTAACGAGGCCGGGTGAGCTGATGCCGTTTCCCACTGCCCTCACCACCTCCCCCCAACCCCCCATGAGAAGCCCGCGGGAGCTGTACCTGTGTGTGTTCTCCGGTGTGCCTTCAGGTGAGAAACTTTTTGTGTATACTTTGTTGCAGCCTTCGAAGTCACATCTGTGGATGCGCCGCTTCCTGGAGTCCGGGGATTCTGATCGTCTCTGGCGTCTTGTGCTCTCGATGCTAAATGGTGAGATTGAACTGAAAAGAAGTAGCATTGCATGATGAGAAGCCCAGCCCTTGATCTGGGGCCTTAGCAGGCTGAGAACATACATGGTCATGGATGCCGTAGCCTTATGGGCTCCATGATCACACACAGTGCTCTCATCTCCTGGACGTTTCTCAATAGCCCAGGAAAGCAGCATGGCTATTTTTATTTAAGGAGTTCTGGAGAAAGAAAACCAATGTTTACAACAGCAAGCTAGACACAGTGATACAGGCATGTAACCTCAGCATGTGAGAGGCTGAGTCAGGAGGACCCAGAACTGGAGGGAGGCTAGCCTGGGGTACATGATAAAACCTGTTTAGAAACACCCAAACCCACCAAGCGAGTCGAATGCAACAAACTCCAAAAGCAACTGGCAGCAGAGGCAAGCAAGAAAATAGCCTTGTCATGTAGCCCTTGTCATGTAGCAACTCAACTTTGCACGTCTAAATAGTCTTTCTAGCGAATGCTTTGGGAAGCCCCACTCTAGACAACGTCAAGACAAACATATTTAACGAGGGGGGTGATCTGAGTTGCAGGCAGCGTTACACTACCATGCAAATCACAGTGCACATTTCCAAACAACTGAGGTCAGGGTAAAAGAGTTGGTCTCGGGTACATCAACACGTGACTCACGGCAAGCCATTTCTGTACACAGAAATGCACTTGCTGCTTAACTCTCCTACTTGGTGTGTTTTTGTGGTGAGGAATAGCGTGCGTTTTCTTTAAAGATTAGCTGTACTACTATCATGAGAAAAAAAAAAAAGACTTTAACTATGAAGTTTGGCCCGGACTTGTGTGTTGTTTCATTTTAATGCCAGTAGAAAAACAGGATTAGTTTGTAATGTCAGGTAATTCATTTACATGTACCTTTTTCAAACCTTAATCTCTTTTGATTGAGACAGAAAGTACATGAGTCATCTTTTTATTAGTTACCCATGAAGTTCTCTAAAATTACAATGGAATACAACAAAGAGACAGGCACCCCTGTTTCTCTAAGACACATTTACCATGACCAACATTTTGTCGTTCTTTCCCTTCCCTCCACCCCTTCAGGTTTTAACCTGTTCTGATGGTTTTGTTTTGAGGACTTTTTATGTGTCTGTTATAAGCTATTCTGCATATTTTAAACATTAAAATTAGTATTATTGGGAGCAGGGAGTGAGCCACCTCGGCAGTGCTTGCTACTGAGTCTGACAACCTGAGTTAGAACCTTGGCATGGTGAAAGGAGAGGCCTCACTCATGCATGCTTCTTTCTAGCTTCCATGATCATGCCAAAATACGCACGCTTACACAGAGACATCACTCCTATGCCCTGAACACAATAAATGTAAAAAGAAAAGCCATTTGATTAGCAATTCGCCTCTTTTAAGAACTCAACACAAAGACAGAGATACCTGTTTGCTCTTGGGCCATTGCTTCAACCTTTCTCCTCCCTGGGAAAAGCTACTACCAATTTCTTTAGATGTTTCTAATGAAAACTGTTTTGCTACAGTGTATCCATTGTCTGTGACACTGTGGCTACACAGGTGTCCTTACACACAGGTATATGCTGTATGATGAGCACATCTTCCCTATACCTGCCTTCTCTTCATGCCTTGTCCTCCTATTAGGCCCCTCTGTTCCCCTACAAACCTACATTCATGTCATATATGTTTAACTATGTTACTCTATGTATAATCTGTAATCATAGAAGTTTATAATATGACCATGGGATTTTGAAACATTGTAAGTAATGCTACGCCAATGTTATAACTTTGCAGAGTCTCTATCTTTACTCCAACCCCACCACCTCTTTAACATTAAGCATCTGAGCTTAATCTAATATGGAACTGTCCACATGTCACAGTCTGCTGACCCCTCAAGTATGGATTATGGGAGTGGTTCATCCTGCATTTTAAAATGCCATCACTTAAGTGACAAATGGACTGTTTCTGATACCACACTATTCCCTTACTTCAGCCAACTGTTTTACAACATCTCCTTCTAGCATATTCCTGGTTTTTGTTTTGTTTTGTAGTGTATTTTCGTGTCTACCAATAGCAGAACAGGCCATCAGAGCTTCTGAGAAGGTAAGATCAGACGTCAATGCCGTTCATCAAGCCTCAAGCAGTTTGATTTGAGATCTGTGCTACAGTGAAAGTAGGCCGTGTGGCTGGCTGAGCCACTTTTTCAAGCCTTCATTATCAATCAGCATGGATTTGTGGTTTTCCATGTCATTGACTCAGTTGCTGGGACAGGAGTCTATTGTGAAAAGAGTCAAAACAACATGAAAGAACAGCTTGAGTCAGGCCTCAGAGTGATTCCAGAACTGAGTGGGATTCCTGTGAACAAGAAGACTGTGTGTGCCCAGACACGGTGAAAGCGATTCATTTCTTGAATATGTGACCGTGTAAATAAATATAGATTTTGGCCCAAGGAACCTTATAAAAGAAAGTCCTTTATTGGGTTGTACGATGTTTGGCATCTTTCACAAACCAAGACAACGATAGTATTTGTTTCCATCAAATTGAAATTTAAGGTCTTTTAACAAGTACACTGTTTTTACACTACTTCCTAGCATTAACATATGAATAGTAATGTCAACCCAAAAGCCCAGCCTCAGCTTTTGCTTGTGATTGACTTTAACCAGTTATCTTGCTACGAATTTCTGAAACCAAAACAGCTTTCCATGGTCTTGAGGGTACCTGTAATAAAAATCCATCTACCAGTTAACTGACAGGCAGAGGCTGGGCACAGCGAGGACCTATTTTACTGAGTTTAGAATTGAATCAAGGCAAAGAAGTATTATGTGAACGTTCTTCATGTTCAGCCCTTAGTCTCTGCTCTTCCTCATTCTAAAGGATAGTATTTTTAGATGTTACACAGAACAGCCATGTAAAGGAATCTGGACAACAAAAATGAATTGTAAAATACCTCTAAAAGGTATGTACCCGAGGAGGACTGGAATGCAGTAAGGCTGGTTCTGAGGAGTGGCTTGCTTTGTCCACACTTCCCCATTTTTGACAGCACAGGCTCTGTCAGCAGATACAGAGGAAGCACCACTTAAGCTTACCCTTTTGGTGCTACTTACTGGATTTTTCTCTGCAGAAAGCGGTCAAAGAGAACCAAGCAGACAGAAAACTTCAGAGAGTACAGAGAAGGCAGGAAGAAGCTAGGTCAATCCAGTGCTCTGCAGGATGGTAGCTACTGGGTGCAACCCACAGTTAGCAAGCACTGCTGGTGGACTACAGCAGGAAAAGGGTTTGGCTAAAGCAATTCCATGACCAAGTTCAGTACCATCTTACATCCTAGGATGTTGTGAGCATTTGAGAAATGTATTACAAGGAAGTCATTTCTGCTTCGTTTCACATATAATTTTGAGTTGACTGGTAAATCCTCATTAGATTCTTCCATTGTTGAGTCTTCGGAAAGCAGACACTCAGCCCTCCTCTGTTTCCTTCTCCAAGCTTCATATTTTAAATGGGATTGGATATTGGGGGTTCAGGGTTAACCATCAACAAATACATGCCTATAAAGATCACAGTCCTTCCAGCAGCTCAGGAGCATGGCTTTCTAAATAGGGCATGACTAATACCTATATAGAAGGCTGGGATCTATTGTAGGTAGGTACCTGGGTAAGTAGGTAGGAGAACATGAGTGACCCTGATCCCAGAATCATTGCCCCAACAGGGTCTCATTCTGGAGCTTCTCTTGAGCATGAAATGTCTGTAACAAAATGGCCAGCAGCCTCCGCCCAAGTTTCTACTCTATCCTCCATGACCCATGCTTTCAGAGCAAGTGCTGTCTGTTTAGACGATGTGGATTCAAGCTGACTTGGTACTTCACAAGTTGGGCTTATTTTAAAGAATGGCAACGTGCAATTGATGATTGCATTCCAGGTTCAGGATTATTCCAATCGCATTCAGTGATAATCTCTGTATTTTCGAAATGGCCCTGAGAAGGCTGTTGACACTGTGGTCACAAAGTTGGTACTAAATAGATCCTTACAGTTCAGAAGTCCACTGACTGCAGCTGGCCAGATGCCCAGTGGTTAAAGACAGTAGTTGCTGTGCAATCCTACAGACCTGAGTTCAATCCCTGAAACAGACTGAAAGTCTGAAGGAGAGAACTAACTCTACAGTTGTCCTCTGACCTCCTCATGTGTGCTGAGCCACGTGAATGAGCTCCATCAGACATATGCAAACACACATGTGCACGCACACACACATACTCACACGTAACACCACCACCACAAAAATAAACAAATATTTTTAAAAGCAATAACTTCATGTCTCCTCTATTTCCCAGAAGGTCAGCCCACTCAGAGCAATTGATATATGCCCGAGGGGCTTCCGAGGCCCATGTCGTAGTTTTAGATCCTGAGAGAACAAAAGAACAAATCATGACTTCAGCAGCAGCACAATCTGGCTTGGAGTGGCACGTTAAATTAGAATTAAATCCAGAGAGTCTGGCAGAGTCACATGCAGAAACAGCCCCATTTAATAAACCTAAGGTACTGCATGGCTGCCACGGAAAAAGAAAATCCGGGTTAACTGTAATCAGCAGGTAATAAAAGGCCATTTGTCATGGGTGACCTCAGGGAGAAGAGATGCCCTCTGCTGAAACTGGATTTCCTAAAGGAGTGAAAGGGAGAGAGGGATGGAGAAAAGGAGGGAGGGAGAAAATAAAGAAGGAAGGGAGGGAGAGAATAAGGAAGGAAGGGAGGGAGGGAGAGAATAAGGAAGGGAGGAAGGGAGAGGATAAAGAAGGGAGGGAGGGAGAGAATAAGGAAGGGAAGGAAGAAGGAAGTGAGGGAGGAAGAAAGAGAAGGAGGGAGGAAGGGAAGGAGGAAGGGAGAAAATAAATAAGGGAAAGACAAAGAGACAAAAGGAATAAAAGGGCTAGATCACCTCTCAAGGTTAAGAAGACACACACACACATAAAAACATAAAATCTGGAAGCAGAAAACAGTGGAATTGACAGTATTTCAGCACACACACACACACACACACACACACACACACAGAGGCACACATACACAGGCACACACAGGCAAACACATACACAGGCACACACAGGCACACACAGGCACACAGGCACACACAGGCACACACAGGCACACAGGCACACTCAGGCACACACAGGCACACAGGCACATACAGGCACACACAGGCACACTCAGGCACACACAGGCACACAGGCACATACAGGCACACAGGCACACACAGGCACACAGGCACACACAGGCACACAGGCACACTCAGGCACACACAGGCACACAAGCACACAGGCACACACATACACAGGCACACACATACACAGGCACACACAGGCACACACATACTCAGTAGCATTGTTGAGGATACCTATGATAACGTACATTCACAGAATACTTAGTGTGCATCAGGCTCTTCTCTGTTAAGTCTCAAAGCCAGCCTCAGGCAGCCAGTGGCATCCAATCTTGCACAGGAAGAACCAGGCATCCGGAGTCAGAGTCAGTGTCAGGATGTGGAGCCAAGAGGCTGACCCTGAGCTCGGTGCTGTCTATCGCTTTACACGTTGGGAGAACATGTAGAAAGCATTACAAATGAATGTATGAGAAAATGTAAAAAAGCAAGGAAACAATATGCATCACTTAAGGTTCGACTCACAACCAGTTATGTAAAGCACACTCACACAGTTATGTAAAGGAACACTCGTGAATGTTGCTTATTCCATAGGCATCCATTGTTTAGTTGAGAATTATAAGGCAGACTGCTTTGCAAACACTATCAGAGAGGCACAGGGTTAAGTTGCCATTGTTCTACAATAAAATATTTTCTTTAATTTTTTTTTTACATTCATTTATTGGTTGATTGTGTACAGGGGTACATCCTATAGCATACTTGTGAAGATCAGAGGACAGCTTGAAGAAGCTGGTTCTCTTCAACTATGTGGGTCCCCAAAATTGAACTCAGGTCATTGGGCATAGCAGCAAGAACCTTTACAGACAGAGCCGTCTCACTGGCCCCAGAAAATACTTTCTTAAAGTTTCCGTGAAGTGTACATTTATTATTATTAAACAGTTTTCTAAAGGGAGGGGCCCACGGTGGCGTGAGTCAAGCAAGGCGTACTGCTGACCAAGTCCCTCCTGTCACTCTGGTTCACTTACAGTGCTACCAGAAGGAATTCAGAGTTGGACTGAACCAAGCAATGATTACTTTAAGGAAATTGGAGATATAGTTTAAAAAGTACATTTTCCACTACTTCTGAAGTTCAAAAATTCTAAGATTAGCAGTTGTCATTGTTTCTAAGAAGTTGCGATTCAGACATTTTTCCCACTGCATGTTGGAGTTGGAATTCATAGGCTCCCAGAATGTATATATTGACAGTAAATAATACCTAGTCGAAATAATCCCTACTCTAAATAGAAAGCTCAGTCTTATAAATTTGAACTAAACCTGACACTTTTTCACATGAACAGAATATGCCCCAAATGTATTTCTAATTACCGTTTTATTTCAGTAAACAGAATCTTGTACAGACTTGACAGGAAGATAATGGCTTTAGAAGTGAGTCCCTTGGGAGGCTGAGGGATCGGCGTAAAGTTCCAGTGTTTCATGACTGACCTCACTGAAATACCTGCTATGAAATGCTACCCTACACTGGCTTCTAGACCATTAATAGATTAAAAACTACCATAGGCTGACCTTTCCGTTTCAGCCACTTCATGTTTTAGCAAGCAAGATGAAGCCATGTTAACAAGAAAGGATAAAGATAATAATAATAAAAAAAAGTTCTAAAAAGCTGAAGCAATAAAGGTACCAGATATGATTATGTTTCTTCATCAAACTTTTATGACGCAATTACACTAGCAGTTGAAAGAATTGTTTTGGAACAGCAAAAGAAAGATCTCCGCTAGACAGATGACATCTCTTCAGCCAGCAACTTCTGAAAACACTTTGTGCGTCGCAAAGACTCTATGCCCCAAATCACTTCATAGTACCAGGTGAAACATTTGCTCTGGACTTAGGAACTTCTGAAGTATGCAGGACACACCCACGGCACGAGAGACACATAAGCTGCTTAAATATTTAGGAAGACTTTTCTACAGAGAGTCTTCAGAACACTGAAGGTTTCTGGAGGAGTTGTAGCTTGGTGGATCATGAGAACTTGAAAAGGAACAAAACAAACCATCTAGGTCAAAGCAGGATTACAGGTAATTATTTTAATCCGAATGCCTTTAAGGCAAGCCCTACCCTTCTCACTGAGGCCTATGTCCCACTGTCTCCTGCTGCCTTACTTAGTCTCACTGATTCCTTTTGTTGTGGTCCTAGGGATTCAATCCAGGGCCTCCTGATTTGTAGACACATGGTCTATAACCAAGGAACAGCCCAACAGAAAAGCAGGCCTCTGTATCTTTCTTATCTACATGGTTCTTGAACACATCTACTTTGATACCTTCTAGAATCATGCTGGCTTAGAAAATTAGTTCTCTTGGGTTTGTGGAGATGGCTCAGCGATTAAGAATGTATACTGAACTTCCACCAGAGAACTCCTAAACCTGATAAACAACTTCAGCAAGGTGGCAGGTTAAAAAATCAACTCGAACAAATCAGTAGCCTTCCTCTATGTGAAAGATAAACAGGCTGAAAAAGAAATTAGGGAAATGACACCCTTCATAATAGTCACAAATAATATAAAATACCTTGGAGTGAACCTAACCAAGCAAGTGAAAGATCTGTATGACAAGAACTTCAAGTCTCTGAAGAAAGAAATTGAAGAAGATCTCAGGAAATGGAAAGAGCTCCCATGCTCATGGATTGGCAGGATTAATATAGTAAAAATGGCCATTTTGCCAAAAGCAATCTACAGATTCAATGCAATCCCCATTAAAATACCAACTCAATTCTTTACAGAGCTAGAAAGAGAAATTCTCAAATTTATTTGGAACAACAAAAAACCCAGGATAGCGAAAACCATTCTCAACAATAAAAGAACTTCTGGAGGAATCGCCATCCCTGACCTCAAGCTGGACTACAGAGCAATAGTGATAAAAACTGCCTGGTATTGGTACAGAGACAGGCAGGAAGATCAGTGGAATAGAGTTGAAGACCCAGAAATGAACCCACACACCTATGGTCATTTGATCTTTGACAAAGGAACTAAAACCATCCAGTGGAACAAGGACAGCATTTTCAACAAATGGTGCTGGTTCAACTGGATGACAACATGCAGAAGAATGCAAATCAATCCATTCTTATCTCCTTGTACAAAGCTCAAGTCCAAGTGGATAAAGGACCTTCACATAAAACCAGACACACTGAAACTAATAGAGGAGAAGGTGGGGAAGACCCTCGAATATCTAGGCACAGGGGAAAAGTTCCTGAACAGAACACCAATGGCCTATGCTCTAAGATCAAGAATTGACAAATGGGACTTCATAAAATTGCAAAGTTTCTGTAAGGCAAAGGACACTGTCAATAGGACAAAACGGCAACCAACAGATTGGGAAAAGATCTTTACCAATCCCACATCTGATAGAGGACTAATATCCAATATATACAAAGAACTCAAGAAATTAGGCTCTAAACAACCAAATAACCCTATTAAAAATGGGGTATGGAGCTAAACAAAGAATTCTCAACTGAGGAAATCCGAATGGCCGAGAAGCACCTAAAGAAATGTTCATCATCCTTAGTCATCAGGGAAATGCAAATCAAAACAACCCTGAGATTCCACCTCACACCAGTATGAATGGCTAAGATAAAAAACTCAGGTGATAGTAGATGCTGGCGAGGATGTGGAGAAAGAGGAACACTCCTCCATTGTTGGTGGGATTGCAAGATGGTGCAACTACTATGGAAAACAGTCTGGTGGTTCCTCAGAAAATTGGACATATCACTACCTGAGGACCCAGCTATACCACTCCTGGGCATATACCCAGAAGATGCTCTAACATATAACAAGGACATATGCTCCACTATGTTCATAGCAGCTTTATTTATAATAGCTAGAAACTGGAAAGAACCCAGATGTCCTTCAACAGAGGAATGGATACAAAAAATGTGGTACATTTACACAATGGAATATTACTCAGCTATTAAAAACAATGACTTCAATAAATTCTTATGTAAATGGATGGAACTAGAAAATATCAACCATGAGTGAAGTAACCCAATCACAAAAGAACATACATGGTATTCACTCACTGATTATTGGATTTTAGCCCAGAAGCTTGAAATACCCAAGATTCAACTCACAGACCACATAAAGCTCATGAAGAATGATGACCAAGTGTGTGTGTGGGGGCTTCAGTCCTTCTTAGAAGAAGTAACAAAACACTCAAGGGAGCAAATATGGAGACAAAGTACAGGACAGAAACTGAAAGAGGGGCCATTTGTAGACCATTCCACCAGGGTATCCATCCCATGTGCAGTCACCAAAGGTAGACGTTGATGTGGATGTCAGGATGTACATGCTGACAGGATGTACATGCTGACAGGACCTGATATAGCTGTCTCCTTAGAGGTCTGCAAGAGTCTGACATACTCAGAGGCAGATGCTCACAGCTAACCATTAAACTGATCATGGGGTTCAGTGAAGACTGAAGGACTTGAGAGGATTCGTGACATCATGAGGAAAGCAACAATCCCAACCAACCAGAGCCCCCAGGGTCTAAACCACCAGCCTGGGAGCGCTTAGGGAGGGACCCATGGCTCCAGCTATATATGCAAGGGAGCTATTTATAAGTGGGAGAAGAGATCCTTGGTCCCATGAAGGCTGGATGTCGTGGAGTGGGGATATTCGAGGGTGGGGAGGTGAGGTATGGGGGAGGGTGGGTGGGAGTACACCATAGAGGCAAGAGGAGGGGGGAAGGGATAGTGAGTTCCTGGGAGGGAGAGGGGAAAGGGGGTAAGGGGAAAACATCTGAAATGTAAATAAAATTTTCAATAATAAAAAAAAAAGAATGTATACTGCTCTCCTTGAGAACTTGAGTTTGGTTCTTAGTTCTCACATTGGACAGCTCAGGATCATCTATTACCTCTAGCCCCCTGAGGCCCTCTTCCAGTCTCTGGTGGGCACATGTACTTACCCCACCCCCCTTCATTAAAAAATTATATCTTAAAAAAAAAGAAACAGTCTTTATTTAACAAAGACAGTAGCTTAGTTTTAAGCTGCTCAGAAAATGGATACCTCATCTCAAAGGCATCTCTCTATTATGAACAGAGGTTTGAATGGCTGAACAGGAAAAGGAGGCAGGAAGGAGTCTGGGGATCATTCTCTGACTGGCAAGAGAGAACACTGCTTGCTCTCACACATAACTGTACAGTGAGATGCTCAATTTTCCACATTGGAAAGATCTTAGAAGGCAGATTCACAACTAAGGCAGTTCTGTTTATGTACCCCAGACAAGAACAGCATAGGATGGGACTCTATGTTTTAAATATTAAAACAAATATAAGATTGTTCAATTAGAAAGTTCCAATGAGATATTTTAACACAAGCATAAAATAAAACTTTTGACATGACCATCAAAACAAGCTTCCATCTATTATATGCTGGTCATTAGCCAGGTCTATGTCACACTAGGGATTTGTTTTATTGAAGAGCATTGAAATTTTGTCAGCTAACTGCCTCGCACTTTGGTTTGCATAAATTATTGCAAAGCTTTTATTGCTCATGTGGGGCTACATAAATAACAAGACCAAGTAGGACTCCTTGGTAGATTTCCACATAAGTATTTGTGTCACCAAGATGACTATAGTGTGCCACCAATACCTATTTTTCCTACCACAAAATGTCTATATATTTAAATTTTGGAGAAAACCTAAACTTTTCAAATCAGACAGAGAAGTATATTTTCCTTGCTCCCCCATAAACACTTTGACCTTCAAATAATATGTCAAATATTATTGGTGCTACAGTTGGATGAAATATTATGATCCAATTTCATACTTGGAATACCTTTAGAAAATAAGGAAATAGGCTTTTCAAGATTAATCATTATTCCAAGGGCATATAGCTAACTGGTGGCAGACTCCAAGTCAGAGATCTGTCTTCTTGACCCTGTTCATAACTAAGACCTTACTTAGAATCAATAAAAGTCTGTCTGGTAACACTAACATTCCTTACTTTCATCAGACAGAACTCAGAGTCTCACAATGTGTATTGCTTTGGTTGCTAGGAAACTCAGGCTAAACAGGCTAGGGATTTTGATTGCTTATTCTCCATTCTAATTACACAATTTGGAACAAAAACTTCAAGTTTTAATCTCATGTAGTATATTTTTTATTAACGATTTATTTTTCTTGCACGTGTGTGTATGTGTGTGTACTTGTTTGAGTGTGTGTGTTTATATGCATATGGATGCCCACAGAGGTCAGAAGAGAGTAAAAGATTCCCTGGAACTAGAGGTGCAGGCTTTTGTGAGTCTATTGATAATAGTGATGGCAACTGAATTCAGTTCATCTGCAAACCTGCTCCAGCCTTTAATGGAGCAATTTTTAAAAGTGTACACAATGAAATCCTACTCTAACTAGTTGATCTATTAATACACAGGAAAATAAAAGCAAAACAAACAAACAAACAAAATGTACTGTTTAAAATGGAGGGGATCAATCTCTGGCTGTCGGCTCATCACCAAACAGGCTTGCTAGCTGAGCCACCCCCCACCCCCACCCCTACCCCAAAAATGATTTAAATAACGTCTTGTGTTTTCTAATGTTCAACTTAAACACTTGATTTGTTAAATTTCTTGCTAGGTGTTTTCTTCCATTCTATGCTATTGTAGATGGAACTGTTTCCTTAATTTCATTTTGATCACCCACTGTTAGGATATAGAGACATAAGTGATTTTTGTGTACTGATCTTGTGGTCTGCTACTGTATTGAACTTATCTGTCAGTTATAATAGTTTTCTGGAAATACCTTTAGGATTTTCTATGAAGAAGATCTCATGTCAACTGCGAATGAAGGTAATCTGAGTTTATTATTTATTCTTAATTGCCCTTGGCTAAGCTGTTGCATGAAAGCTGTAAATACGGACATCTGTGTCTTGATCTTTTCAGTCTTTCATCTGTGATGATCTTTTATCCTGTCTGTTAGATGTGAGTCTTTCATACCTGGTCCTCATGAGGATGGGGACATTCCCCTGGATTCCAACTGTGATGAGCGTTTTCATCATGAAAGGATGGTAGATATTGCCAAATGCCTTTTCTGCACACATAGAGACAATCACGGGTTTTTGTCATTCTTTCTACTAATGTAGTGTGTCCTGCTGGTTTTCATGTTAGAAAAGCCTCACTTGTGGATTAATCCCACTCATTATAGTATACAGTTCTTTATGCACTGTTGGATCTGTTTACTAGGGTTCTGTTGCAGGTTCTGAAGTCTCTAGCCAGAACATATATTGGTGTAGTTTATTCGGATGTTTTTGGTTCTGATATTGAGGTGATGTTGTCCTCATAGGATAAGCTGAAAAGTAAGTGTTTTGTATCCTTTGTAATATTCTACATTTTCTTTGCCTTTGCAACCATTCTGCACTAGGCTGGTTGTCTTCCTTTATGCATCTTTATCCACTGTTTTCAAATGCATTCCAACGTTAGACCCTTCTACAGAGCTGCTGTTTCTGATATGTCTTTGTTCACCTAGAACGCTTCCTTTTATTCAAGTCTTGGGGTCATGCTGACTACCAACTGTATAGACCTTGCCCATCCCCTACTCAGCTAGGAAGGAGAGCCACATAAGGATTTTGCAAGTTTCAAATGATGTTTGTACTAGTTATTTTCTTAATTTCATTCTCCTCCATTATTGGTACAAGGCTGTCCATAGTTATCAGTCCTAGAGTCTTATTGGATATTGTTTAACCCTCAACATGTACTGGTTTGTTAACAGTGCAGCCAGCGAACACTGTAAAACACTTGGGCAATGAAACAGTGGCTTATGTACACATACACTGATGAGTCTATCATGAAAATTATGTTAATATTAGCAGTGCAGATAATTCCTACCGGCAATCTCAATGGTAAGAAGGGGGTGCTTGGAACTGCTAAATGCTTGCCTAGTGAGTCTTACTAGCTCTACTATTTCACATCTTTCCTGTGGAAGGGATGAAAAATCTTTTTCATAGTAAAATGAGAACAGTAAGTGACTGTAATTAATGATTAAATGTTTTACGCCCTGTTAATTTTTTAACTTGACCTTTTGCTGCTAAGATCATCAGTAAGACTGGAGTAAAATACTAGTCACTTATAAGTATTTTTCAATTTAACAAGACTGACTCAATACAATAGTTATTTCCTGTGAGTCCATCACAGAAAAGCAGGTGTCTGTATGAAGCATTGTCAGAGAGTTTATAATCCATTGAGGTGTGACAGTTGGTTATTTATCTACTTTAAATATGTGAGATATGACTCAAATCTCTCCTAACATACAGCAGTCAGGCAGTGTGTACTTCTAAAAACTTTATGTTCTCAGGGCTATCTCTGTCTGAAGCATTAATTCTGATGTTAAAAATATCACCTTCTTCAATTGGCATTTCCCAGACAACCACACAGCAGCTACAAGAAGAGCGTTTAATGGCTGTGTCCCCGCCCCCTTGCCAAGAGGCTGAGAGTCTCTTGGAGCTGCCTCCTCTCTGCCCTGGGGCTCCCTCTATTTATAAAATATTTCTGGCTCCTCTGCGCATTGGATGGTCCAGCCCAGCCTGTGGCTCCTTTCATTTTCTTGGGCGCTTTCCTTTTCATCACCTCTCTGATTTCTCCCTCATCCCATGCCAAGTATATGTGAGAGGAAAACAACAAACTCCTTCCCTTGGCACAGGCATCAGCTTTCCCTACCCATAGCCTTGGGAGAAAGGTCTCATCCAAGGGCTGTGAAGCCTCTGCTCACCATCCATGCCCAGGTCTTTCTAAGGGCACCATTTCCACATCAAGAGTTTTGCTGTGGAGGAATCTGGTGCCAGCTGTGAAGATAATAAAAATTTCTCCAATTTATTATGTATGCAAATCATAATTATGTAAGTCATAAAAAATGATATGTGACCAAGAGAGGCACCATCAAGTGTAATGAGTGTCAAGGGAGGGAGGGTCTAGTTCTGAATGGGAAGTACAGGACAAGCTGAATGGAGGACGCCAAAAAATGGGGTCTTGACTCTTGGGGAGTAGATGTGTCTGTGGTAAGTAGCGAGCAGAAGAGACGAGAGAGCTGATAATTATGGAGGAAGACTAACTGACGTATTTCACCTTGACACCAAATTGTCTCACATGCAAAATCACATGGCATGAATGGGTTGGGGAAGGCCTAGTTTATCCAGGATGGCCAAGCACAGGTCAGATGGACTCTGAATGGTTCCTTAAGAAGACCTAATTTTCCAAGCTCAGACAAATTGTCATGATTTAGTTTTTATCTTTACTTGATGAGGTTCAGGAGGAAACTTTTAGTTTATGAAAATAGGATTTGCTGGTGAAGGAACTGATTTACGTTAAAGCTTTTATCAATGAGAGAGCCGTCTACTATTACCATGGAAGGAAATGACTGAAGCAAAGTCATGGCCTTAAATCTGAACCAGAGGGGCAAGTTTCTCAGGCATTTCATAAGCTGACTGTCAGTTGTTGGTGATTGACTGGATAATAGGGAATGAAACGTGACTCAGGTAGGTTAGCTCCGGTGACCAAGATAAAAGTAATGTGATTAACCTGAGCCACAGGGAATAAGACACCATGGGAGACGCTAATAAGAAAAATTACCCTGTATGTAAACAGTAGATTTATGTCTCCAAGACAATAGGGCAGCACTTTCTTTTCATCTGCCTGACAAGTAATAATTTAAGAGAGTCATATAAACTAGGTAATAAAAACGTATTTTCAGGGATAGCTTGAATGGGTTTTATCAAAGAAAGCTCATAAAATAAACTTAATGGTAATGGAATTTCATTAAACACTATCCAATGTATAATTCTAAAGGCCAGGTACTTTGTAAAGAAAATTAGAGAAAAAAACTACACAGTTTTTGTTTATTCAGTCAATTAACGTTCATTAAATTCTTTCAGGGATATTGCTGAGTTTATGGTTGGCAGTTTACATACTTGATGAACTAGGTGATTGCTTTTCTGATTGGTTTTAATTATAGGAGTTTGTTTTTCAGCACCTCAGAGAGATGCACTTCTGTGCAGGAAAGGACGAGTGGATGAAGGAATGAAGTTCCGAGAGAGTTTACCATGGCCTGCGGCAGAAAGCTGAGTGTTCTCTCCAGCCTGAACTAGTGGATAGTCAGGGTGGTGGAAGCTAAGAACTACAGAACCAGGAATCTTGCTGACATGTTCTCAGGCATGTCCCAGAAAACTGTCAGCTCCTCTATGCTTTGGTTGCTCTTTCTGTAAGACACTAACATCTATGCCTTGCAAGGTCTTAGAAAGAATTAGGCTTATGAGAATCAAATCATTTAGGCCAGTACTGGGAAATGACTGATGTTCCTGTCATTTCGTGCTAGTTATGAACCTCACTTGAACAAGGTGAGCACTGGAGTGAGTCAAGCAACATGCCCAGGAGTACAGACGTGAAGAGGTGGGTGCTGTCTTTTCAGTGTTTCTTTGTCTCAGCACCTAGACCAGTGGCTTGCAGCTATCTGCTGAACTTTTAGTTGATGAATTTCATACTGATGCCACAGCCTGTCTCCTGACCTCTGGAGGCTGGCTGGTCCCCTATCTCAGACCTAGGACTACTTTTCTTCTGTGCTTCATCTCCTTTCCCAATGGAACTTGCTTATCAGTCCCGTATTCTTTACAGTAGGCTTCATAGTTCATTTTTTTAAAGCCACACTAGTGTATCTCATGACCTCTCTCGCAAATAAAAGATGCAGTGTTTGATCTGTCATTCTTGTATCATCTGTGAGATTTTCATATGCAATGCCCAGGACCAGATGGGGTCGCATTTATCTAGAGTCCCAGCACATGGTAGACAGAAACAGGTGAATTTCAACTCTGAGGCTAACCTGTGTTAACTATCACGATATAGCTAAAACAAAATCCAATACTGTTCTTTGGTTTTCTCCACCTCAGGAAGTAACTGTTATTTTCCTGACAGTTTGGAAAAAGACCAAGCGTCATCTGTGGTTATTATTCTTTTCTACCACTTCCAATCTGTCCACCGTTCCTATTTGTTCAACTTTCAAAATGTATCTCAAGTTTGAGTACTTCTGATATAATCATTGTGTATCTAGCTTCCTTCTACATCAACAGGAACAAGTTTCAACCCCCTACTCTTGAGACTCTGAGCCTTTTTTGATGTGTTACTGTAAGACATACATAACATAAAATTGAGTTTGTAACCACTCTGAAGGTTACAGTCCAGGGGGTGCTTAGGATATTCATGGTGATGTTCAACCATCACTCTGTGTCTAAGACTTTCCACCCTCTCAATAGACACTCCCATTGTACGCTAGCTACTCAACTTTTGCCTTAATATCTGGGATTTTCTACTATCCTCCCTGTCTCCTCCCTCCTTTATTTCTTTTCCCCTTCCTTTCTTCTCTTTCTTAGTCTTTCTCTCCATCTTGTCTCTTTTTTTCATAGTTTCCATACATAGCCCAAGCTGGAACTCAGTCTCTTTTGTGCTAGTCACCAGTTCTACTGTGTTTCCTATCTTTATAAATTTACCTAGGCCAGGTTTTCACTCACATAGAATCGTGGAACGTTTGTCTTTTATTTGCCTATTCACATTGTAGCACATGTCAGAATTTTATTTCTTTTCTAGGTCAAATAATGCCACTACTGAGTTCCAGTTTTATTCATAAACCATATTTTTATCCACCCATTCATTCACTGATGACCATGTGGACTATCTACCATTTAGCTACTGGGAAAAAACTCTGCCATTATCACTGAGTCCCTGTTTGTAAATCTATTGGGTAGCTAACCAATCTGTTGTATTAAGTGTCAACTGTTTAAGTTTGAGAGGGACCACCAGAATTTCCAATAGAAGCTGTACAGTTTTACACCCCTATAAGGTGTAAAACACAAGGGGTCCAATGCTTCAATACTCTTTTTAACATCTGTTCTTTGTCATTAAAAAATGAGGCCATTCTAATAGCTGTGACATGTCTCCTATATAGTCCTTAAGGGAACAAGTCATGTCAATCAAATCAGTAGTACTTTTCAATCCCACTTAGAACTGATCCCAGTCTTTACTATTGTCTAGTAGACCTGAAGGACCAAGACACCACTGTGAGTCTTCCAGGTTCCTCTGCTCAGTGTCTCCGCTCTTGATATTGTGCTCAGAGCTCACACCATCACATGGTTTTAGTGTCACTAAACTTCACTCTTGTTTCTGATCAAACATCAGTTCTTCAAGGGGAACTTCCTCAGGTCCCAACCTGAAGAGTTTCTCTTGACATCTCACCACCCATTTCTCTAGTTTTTCTCCTATCCATATCACTCCTAAGATGAAACTGACATTTATTTGCTGATCATTAGTCTCTCTCAGTAGCATGTCAATCCCATGTGGAGAAGGAACGGATATTCACTCACTGCCATGCATACTGTAAATGCTATTGTTAAGAGAACATGGTTTAGTGCTGGAGAGATGGATCAGAAGTTCAGAGCACTGGCTGCTCTTCCAGAGGTCCTGAAAACACATGGTGGCTCATAACCCTCTATATTGAAATCTGTTGTCTTCTTCTGGTGTACAGGCATGCAGAGCACTATATAGTAAATAAATAAATCTTTTAGAGAGGGGGGATGTTTTATAAGGTTACATATGCTTAGTAGTCTCAAAAGAACTTCATAATTTTTATATTTTTTCATAACAGATGCCCAAAGATTCATTGATGGCCAAATATAAAATAACTCATGATCTTTCTTTGGGAAAAGGTAGAGTTTGCTACCACTATTGACTGGTTAAACAAAGATCTACTGCTGATATGCTGAATCATAACAATAATATGAAGTCTTCATCTGAACCTCAAAATGTGTTAGCTAATTATGTCTAATTTTCACAAAATTCTATAGGGTATTTGATTTCTTCTTCCTTCCTCTTCTTCTCTTCCTCCTCTTCCTTCTCCCCCTCCTTCTTCTTCCTCCTTATTCTCCTTTGTATTTTCATTTTTAAGAGAGAAAAATAAAATCCAAAAATCTAGAAAAAACTGGCCAAGATCACACAGCAAGCAGGCAGTGAGGTGGCCATTTTAATGATGCACTGTCTGTACCCAAAGCTTATTGTTTACACCTGCCACAGAGAAGTCATGGTATTCCACAGAGAAGTCATACTGGGTAATTTAGAGGTCATAAACTGCAACTATCTCAAATCCTTGACCTTAACAAATATATTCTTTAGTTAGTAGTATGATCAGGCACATTTCCACATGTCATTAAAAAGACATCAGTGAACACAAGGGACAAAAAGAGTGGTGTTACCATAGTTATTCAAGGTTATTAGAGAACTGCAGAAGGAAGTCTGAGGGGGTCAGAAAATAACATGCAGGAGGTGAGACTGACTACAGAGGACAAGTTACATAAAGGAAGCATGTGAGAGAGAGGTGTCATCTCAGACTGGATGAGCCACCCAAGCAGTAGTCTAAGGACTAAGGGGGCTGAAAGGCAATTGATCGTTAATGGAGAACAGGGCATTTGAAAGTTAGAGTATCTTTGGAGGAACTAATGAGGAGAATCATTAGCTGGTTTAGTGACCATTTAGCAAGAGATGCCAAGCCCTGGGCTATCTACTTTATCAAGACTGTCTTTTTAATTTTCAGAACAACTCTCTGCAATCAATACTGTTCTCCTCTACTGTTTATTTCTGTGGAGATTGAACCTTCTGCAAGCTAGGCAAGGGCTCTACCAGGTATTCTTTGCTTTTTATTTGGAGACAGATTCTCATTAAATTGCCCAGGCTGACTTTGAACTGCCTCTATAGCTCAAGCAGACCTTGAACTTGATATCTTCCTGCCTAAGCTGTTCAAGTATCTGGGACTTCAGGCCTGTTGTAACAAGTCCAGATAAAACTAAGGGAGATGGAGAGATGTACAGTGACAGGTACTTCAGCAGACCGGGAAAAGAGTTTGAATGTTGTGACAAATGCTTGTCTTTGTTCTGAACATTTTCCTTTCTGTTTTAGCCAGAGTTGAACTGTCATTGTATTTATTTTGTCATTGCTGTTGCAGATGGGAACTCTGTATGTAGGCCTGGCTTAGATCTTACTATGTAGTCCAGGCTGGCCTTAAATGTACAAGATCCACCTGCCTTTGCCTTCTGAGTGTTGTGTCACTGTACCAGCATGAGCTTTAGTGTCATCCAGCTTAAGAAGCTTAATAAGTATCATCACATCTCTCATCTCATGTATATCACAATGAGTCTACTAGCCATCAAACATGACTCATAAAATAGCCACTGTTACCGTAAGGCTATTGACCTAAATGCTCATGGTCGACCTCCTCACTCTTCTATTGAAGTACTTATCTTCCAGCCCTTAACACTCCACTGTAATTCAATGAGAAAACTATGGTGGTTGAGAGCTGTACTAAACACCAATGACATTAATTAAGGGGTCTGGAGCATCTATAAATTAACTTCTATTCTCTAAACTCAGAACTAATTGTCAATATAATAAATTCTTGATTCTTATAGATGCAAGCATGAACTATAGCACTTAAGAGGATCAGACTCTGAGACAACCCATGCCCTAAGAATCTCGCAATTTTAAAACATTCCAATATATATCAGAAACTTTCAAGCTTTCCTGTTTGTTCATTTAGAGCCACAAATGAAACATTTCCTTATTTGATTTGTAGTTCTCTTTACACATAATAACTAAAAGTGTATCAATGAGCTAATTTAAAAGAAAGGCTATGATTCCAGCACTAGGGAGGCAGAGGTAGGCAGATCTTTGTGTGTTCAAGGATAGAGTGAGTTCTAGGAAGGAAGGAACAAAGGAAAGAAAGGAAGGATTTAAGGATTTATGACAACCCTTTACCTATTTTCTGACTAATACCTAAGTTTTTTACTTTTTTTTTTTTTTTTTTACCTATTTTACTTTTTTTTTTTCGTCTTTTGTCTTCTCTACAGGGTACCTGAGGGCAACTTCTGTGATACTTCAAGAGCTGTGTGCTCATAAAAGTAGCAAGTCACTTGAGTGCTCAATAGAGCCCATGTATCACTGACAATGTGGAGAATCCTATTAAGTTTATATCCTCCCATTTCTCCAGCTTTCACTGTAGCTGTCCTCTGAATCACAGACTGAAGAGGTTTCATCCACAGCCATATTTATTTATTCTCCAAACTGACTTTACGAGCTACTGTGACAGCCCGTTTATAACTTTCTCCCAGAGTCCTTCCCCATGAGTGTCAACAGTGAGGGGAGTTATTTTTATCCAACCTTGGACAAAGCATTTAGCGCCTCATGATTCTAGTTTTTTTTTCATGTGTAAAATAAGAGAGTGAAGCAAACTTATCCTTCTTGTCTTTCAAACTCTATGTACCTGTGATCATACAATGCTTTAGACTAACATCGAAAAATAAACTGACCATAAAACAAGGACAAAGTTCATACCAATTCCCAGCTTGCTTTTCCTTGTTTATAGGGCAATTAAAACATATTTTAATGTAGAAGAGCAAGGCGTTGGTGCTTTCTAATTCAGTGTTAAGAATACTATCTATATATATAAAGACATGTAAACATCTCACTTAGCTGTATCTCAAGCTGTTACTGGGTTTTTCTGCTTTCTTTTGTTTTCTTTTCTTTTTCAGACAGAAGATTAAAGAATATGGACAATGTCAAGAAAAGATCCTGTCAGAGCATTTCAGAAGAAAACCAGACTGTCCAAACCCACCTTGGTATTGATTTTTGTTGTTGTTGTTTTGTTTTTGCTTTAGTTTTTCTGGACAGTGTTCTCTGTGTAGCCCTAGCTGTCCTGGTTCACTATGTAGACTAGGCTGGCCTCAAACTCCGAGATCTGCCTGCCTGTGTCTTCCAAGTGTCCACCACTGTCCACAACCTTGGTGTTGAAATGGGACTGCAAGAAACACCCTCTTAAATAAAATCAAGATTATTTAATTTTATTAAATTAATTCTAAAGATACACATTAAGCCTCAGTCTACAAGTTTGGGGGTGTTGTTGTTTGCACTGAAAGGAGAGAAGCACACAGTATCTGTTCTTTCGAATTTGAAAACAGTCTCAGCAGAGCGTGGTTATGTATACAAAGTAGTATCAATAACAAAAGTAATACAGAAACCAAATGGGATGGTTATACATAGTCTATTAAAGTGTGTGTGTGTGTGTGTGTGTGTGTGTGTGTGTGTGCGTGCGTGTGTCCCCAGAATGGTCTGTTACCCTAACAGGGCTCTGTGATTGAGACATTCTGAAGACTGAAGTCCATATTAAAATCAACCAGGGTGACTTTCTATCAACTTCCATTCATAACTATTTTCCTTGTGAACTGTGGTCTGCTTGCTATTTGCTTTAGAGGAAGAAAGTTTGTGGTCAAGTGCCTGGTGCAGCAGCCCAGTAGCCTAGGTCTACATATCCTGTTGTCTCCCTTTGGCCAGATGATAATTATGGCTTTGTAGATTCTGTTCACCTTCTGTGAAATGGAATAAATACACAAACTTGTCTGAAAGGATTATGGTAAGGATTAAACTAGCTACCCTGTGCCAAGCATTAAAGGCAGTGTGTGAGGGGCTAGGGATGGGAATACATTAGGACACTGTTGTTTACCTCATGGGAAATGGCAAGACGTGTTCACATGCACTTCAGCTTTAAGAACCAATGTCAAAACACTCCACCTGAGATGTAGACCTGCAGCTACAAACTCAGGAGGTTAAAGAGCTTCGTGTCTCTAAGAAGGTTGGAAGTCACTGTTAGGGGACAAAGATTAGAGAGTCAATCCACCACTTTGTTCCTGGTCTCATTCCTAGCTCTCAGGTTAGAGCCTAAGTGTGTCAGAGGCCTATTACATAGACCAAATTGGAAGCTACTACATTGCCTTTCAAGGGATGCATGGGTAAACACACTGGAGCACCTTCACAAACTAGAATATTATTCAGAAATACAAAGTGAAGCAAATCACCCACCCCTATCTCACTGTTTCTCTCCAGGACACTATGTAGTCCAGTTACGCCATGACCTTCTGTCTTTGCCTCATAGATGCTGGGGTTCCTGATGCAGCCACATGTGGGCACGCATGGCTGTTACATCTCTCTTTTTCCACTTTACTGTTACATGATACTCTCTGGACTAATCTCAGAGACTATTAGTTATTTCTGAATCGTTCTGGCATTCACCAAGAGCTGAGGGTCAATAGAGAAGTAGCTTTTCCAATACCAAAACAGTTATAAATTTATCAAACATTGGCACATTCTTGGATAATTTGGTTTTTTTCCCCACAAATTGTCTTGTTTCTAACTTTAAGTTATAATTTTAGTGGATACATGTTATGCTCTAAAGTGTGTCATTTAAAAACTGCAGATGTGTACAAGGACAGAGTCAACTGTCTCTCTGGCGCTGACCTGATAGGGTCCACCAATGCAGCAACCAGTACAGTACTGAGTTTGCTGAATTCTGTCCAAGAATATGCAACTTATTCTCATGGTTTTAAATTGCAATGAAACCTTTTCAGTTACTGGACTGTTATAAGAATTGTAGGGTTCTGTGGGGTGATATCTGTGTACTTCAAATTCATATGTAGGCCTCCCAGTGCTCAAAGTGAAAGACTTGGTTGGAGGTGTGATGTTTGCAGATGATTAAGTCACTGGACCATGTGAGTGACACCTGAGCCTGTGTACTAAGTCTCCAAAGAGCTTCTTTTTCCATTTACTGTGTCAAGACACCACTAGAGGTTAGGTCCAGAATTCTACAGCTAACCTTCTCTAGCACCGAATCTTCATGCACTTTGATCTTGGACTTTCCATCCCAAAGAACAATGAAACACAAATATCTGTGCTTTATAAGCCACAGATCCACAAGACTATAGCATCTTGGACATATCAAGTCACTGCTTAAACATTGACACAGAGAGTGGTTTAGGGCTAGCCAAAATACATATATTTTAGTTTTAGTAAATGGGTTCAGAGTTTGATTTGTGATTTCAAAGTCACTATTTGAACTTTGTCTGCCAAATGTTCCTTCATGTTGAGATTCAGGAATGGGGAAGGCATTGTAGAAATACCCTCTAAAAATCCTCCGGAATGTACCCAAGAGCTAACAAATATGCCTGCATGTAGGAAGCCCCTACACTCAGAGGACTCTCAGGGAGAATGGCAGGACAGCCTGAGTTGCAGAATGGAACACACGCATACAATTCCAACCCAGTGATGAAAAGAGGAAAACAAGACTTAAGAGTCTAGACACAAGTACACAATATAAGGAATAAGATGGGATGGGCACATCTCTAAGTACCAAAGATGTCGGAACATACTCTTGTGTTGAATTTATACTAATTTCTATTTCTATTACATAATCCCTCTGAGGAAGTTTTGAGTTTTAATTCACACTGTTAGTATTACTAAGAACAGAAGGCAATGTGCTTGTTGTATGAGAGAAAAGTCAAGGGCCAGGAGAGTGGGCAGGGACTCACACTAAGCTTGGCTGTGGCACCCCATAATAGAGTCCTGTCAAGGTTGTATCATGATCAAGAATGCTTTCAGACCCACAGAAGCTGCTTTCATCAAGTAGAGTCTTACAGGGTCATCTTCAGGCCAGAAACCTTGCTTTGACGTTCATAAAGAAGAATAGCAAAGACTTCTTCAGTCTACCGGATCCAGCCTTTTTAAATGGCCTTTAGGGCAATACAGTCTTGTTTGTCCATACCAACCAAGTTTATGTGCTGCCATGGAATCCCCAGAACATCAAGGTCTCACAATTTTGAATTACTTTCAAGTATGTAAGGCTAACACACACAGACTCAGCTGTATCTGTGAGTTCCCCTTATACATGTGTGTTCATCAGCAGCTCCACTGCTCTTGGGAGCTGACTTTAAGCAAACTGGATACTGCTCCTGAAAATATTTCATGCAAGACTATGTAAAACAAATCTTCCTCTTCCCTTAAATCTTGAGATTGGTCATTTCTCCGTGACCTCGAAGATATTTACTGAGTGCTTATTGTGTGGTCAGCATAGCACTATACTCTGGAGGTGTATCAGTGGAGAAGGATGAAGAAACTGTCCCTGTTGCCATCAGCCACAAATCTAGCACAGACTGCTAGTGACAAGATGCCTCATTCTCAGAGTCAGAGCCATTGTAAGGAAGGATGGAAAGCCATTGATATGGTAAGTTTCAGTCTACCACCACACCATCCTGACAAAGGTGAACTTCAAGTTCAACCCTGCTTTGAGTTGGGTTCTATTGTTCTCTTATTTAGCAGAGTCAACAAGTCAATTTAATCAAACTGAGTATATATTTTCTTTCATTTATGCTTCCCATGTGTTTTTCCCATGCCTGTGTATCCAAGTATATATATATATATGTGGGCAGCACATGTCAGGGGCTACACATGCATGTGGGTGCCTGTGCACATAGAGGTTTAAGGTTGATGATGCAGATTATCCCTGAGTGCTGGTCCACTGGACACAGCTAGTCCTGTTATCCAGCTTGCTTTGGGGAATCCCATCTCCACCTCAATGGCTGGAATAACAGGCAGGCTGCTATGCCCATGCCCAGAGGCATGGATTCTGAGGATCAGACCCCTGATTCTCACTTTTGCTCCACAAGTTTTTAATCACTGAACTATGACCCAATTAAGGTTCTTCCCATCCCCCAATTAAGGGCATTTAAAAATATCCTTAAAAACCAAAGGGAAGTAGTTGCTCATACTTCAGATTCTTGCATTAGATTTGGGGAAATATCCTGGATAAAGTGCTATCTGAAACAAATGGTTTCATTTTCTTCGGAAAAGCAGAAAGTGCTAAGAACAGAACCAAATCTGGAATTATTTGCCAGATTTACTTCAGTCAAACCCGAATGGAAGCTAAACGTAAATGGATTTCAATCTCAATTGAGAGCATTGGTAAATGGTTGTGTTTCTTTCATTGGGACGCTTTCATATTCGAATCTGATGAGCTAACAAGGGCTAACAGTTATACAACAATTTAACATTTGCTAGCCATGTTAAATATGTCACATGCATCATTTTATTATTCTCCCAATACTAAGAGGCTGACACTATTATCTCTGTGTTACAGATGAGACAAATAAAGCTTAGGCAGATTAAGTACCTTAAAGAGAATGAGGTCAGGCAGGAGATATTAGTAGCATCAACCCTTACTGTGGGGCGAGTAAGAAAATGAGAGCGCAGCTATTTTCAAATGAGATACAATTTTATGAAAACATCACAGTGAGGGACTGGATATGAGTCAGTGGCAGAGATTTGTCTTGTATGTTCACAGCTCTTACACTGAGCCTAGTTACAGGGGGAGAAAGAAAAACATATTACAGCCAGAAGACATTAATAAACTGCCCATGAAGGACTTGAAGCAGGCTCCCACAAGTCCTTAGCTCTTCATAACACTGTTCCCTAAGTTGGGGGAAAACCACAGTTTCTTGTTCTGGGCACAAAAGGGCAATGTTAGACTGTTACCTCATTCCTCTGGTCCTCTGAAGAAAATCCTGAATGTTTCCAACTTTAGGAAAACATTTCCAGAAGGGAGGAATCAGCCTCAGCCAGAGGATATGATCTCTTCATATAGCATTGCTCAGCTCTGGACAGTACTATATTTCCACAAATCAAGACAAAATGTGAGTGAATTGTGAGTGAAGACTGTGACTGTTTCCTTTGTGAAGACCAAGAGCTCTGTGTTATTTACCCAAAATACTAGCAGAATATTGTTTCAAGATTGACTCTTCAGTTTTATATTTGATTTAGCTTGTGTGTATATGTGCGCTCATGTAAAAAGTGTGTGTACATTATATGCAAATGTGTAGTGTGGGTGAGTGTGGAGGTCCCATGTTGGCACTGTGATGTCTTCTCCAATTGCGTTTCAATCCTGGTTTTTTTTTTTTTTTTTTGAGACAGAGCTTTTTTTTTTTCTTTTCTTAATTTATTTTATTTTTTAACTGAATATTTTATGTATTTACATTTCAAATGTTATCCCTTTTCCCAGTTTCCCCTCCGGAATCCCCTGTCTCATCCCCCTTCCCCCTTCCCCCTGCTTCTATGAGGATGCTCCCTCTCCCACTCACCCATTCCTACCTCGCCACTCTGGCATTCCCCTACACTGAGGAATCCAGCCTTCACAGGACCAAGGGCCTCTCCTCTCATTGATGCCAGATAAGGCCATCCTCTGCTACATAAGCGGCTGGAGTCATGGGTCCCTCATGTGTACTCTGTGGTTGGTGGTTTAGTCCCAAGGAGCTCTGGGGGGTCTGGTTGGTTGAAATTATTGTTCTTCCTATGGGATTGCAAACCCCTTCAGCTCCTTCAGTCCTTTCTCTAACTCTCCATTGGGGACCCAGAGCCTTTCCCTGAACCCTGAGATGACTGTTTCCACTAGATTACTGAATAGCAAGTCATTGGGATCCACGAATCTCCACTCTTAGCCCTAGGGCAACAGACTTATGTCAGTAGGCCTGGTGTTTCTATTTGTTAGGAATTGAAACTCAGGTCTCATACATGAATAAGCATTTTCCATTGAGTCACCATAAGTTAAATAGAGCCTTAGATTCTGCTTCTGGGTCAGTGTTATCTTACATAAAACAGACTAAAATGTAAGATCCTGACATCACAGTAGTCTATGCAAATTGGATGTATCTAGAAATCAGATGGAGAACACTAGAAAGAGCATTCTCTTGTTCAGTTATAATTACATGGAAACATCTTTCCCAATGGTTTCTACAAAAGCTGTCCAGATGACATAGGGTTTATATTATACTATATTCATAGCTCAGAAGCTATGATATTATGTATATTTGGTAAAAGCCGATACAAGAACCAGATTTTAAAACTCTGATTTGGTACTAGTATGATTCAGGCCCACCAGCAACTACATAATAATAATTCTGTTTTGATAAATCTTGCTATCCTAATGAGGAAACCGACCAGGCTTGAAGAGAACTTTGACCTTCAATGAAGGGATGAAGTCGTAAGAGTAGAAGTACATTGAGGGGACTTTCTACCTCACTAGTTCCCCGAGGCAGGGTTGCATGTTAAGCATTCCATGTAGAAGACATTAATTTACAGTTCTAGGACAGGGTTGAGATGACCTTTCAAAAACCTTAGTAACTTTTCACATTAATCTAGGAATTTCTTTATGCATGTCAAGCCCTCTCTATATATTTTTCCATACTTCAGTGAAACCAAAATCCTGAGTCCTGTGACATTATTAAATAGAAATAAAATATCTGGCATATGATTTTAAATTTCCCAGGTACAGATAAGAATTGCACTGTGATTTTGGGCAGCCTGGGTGGGATTAGGAAACCCAGTAACGCACTTGACAATGATGTACCTGGATGGCTGCCGGAGTATGTTCATGATAGACAATAGATTATTACTCTAGTTTGAATCCTCCCATCAATCACTGGCAACATATAGGTCAATGATACCTAATGGGAATGCTTCCAATATTAGTAGTGACTAGCTCATGAGAAAATGTTAAGACTTCAGGTCTGGGGGTGAGGGACAAAAACATTCTAAAGCTTGGTCAGCTGTGTGTGTCTACTGAGGTATTGGGAAAACAGTGAGCAGAGACAGGTGGAAGGACAGAAAGAATAGCCTGAAGTCCCAGGGTTATGGAAGAGCATCGGAGAAACTAACATTCACAAGGTAAGAACATCAGCACATGCTGCCTTGTACTACAAGGAGCTCACTGATCTTAAAACTGAGGCTAGGAGAAAGATGGAAGGGTGGCAAATGAGTGCAGATAAGGGCATAGGTTTGTGTCTACAGGAGAAGAATTCATTCATTTCTAAGGGAATCAAGTTGAGTTTACCTTCTATGGAGACTACTGCTTTGGGAAAGAAGTTGGCATTTAAGTATCATGGTGTTGATTTCTTAGGCAATTTCTGTATGTGGAGGTATGAAACATTCTGGTTTTAGTCAACTACATTTTTCATACTAAATGCTGCTAATTTGATCAGTAACTGTTGAATACCTGAATTATAGGCATATTACTTGAATACTTAATGCTTGTGAAAATTTTTGGTTTGTGATTGGCATGCTTTTTATAGCATAGCTCATTGCCGCAAATAATAACAGTGGTGTGTGTGTGTGTGTGTGTGTGTGTTGGTTTGAAATGCCTGGCTCATGGAAATGGCACTATTAGGAGGTGTGACCTTGTTGGAATAGGTGTAGCCTTCTTGGAGGAAATGTGTCACTGTGTAGGTGGACTTTGAGGTCTCCTAATGCTTAAGTTCTATGCAGTGCAGAAGCCAGGTCTCCTCCTGGCTGCATGAAGAAGGCAGTCTATCCTACTGCCTTCAGATCAAGATACAGAACTCTGCCTACTTTAGCACATGTCTCCTGCATGCGGCATGACTCCACATAATGATAATGGACTGAACCTCTGCAAATTGTAACCCAGCCCCGACTAAATTTTGCCTTTGTAAGAGTTTCCTTAGTCATGGTGTCTCTTCCAGCAATAAAATCCTAAGATAGAAGTTGATACCAGAGTGAGGTATTGCTGATTTAGGCCTGACATGCTTTTGCTTGGAGGAATGTGGATTTTGGGACTTTAGAAAGCAGTGGAATGCTTTAAGTGGGGATTAATGGGCCATACTAGTAGAAGTATGGAAGACAGAAGAGCTTAGGGTGATTTTAACTTTAGGAACATGATGCAAGAGGTTTCAGAGAAGAATAATTTTATGTAGCTTAGGAACTGTTCATATGATATTTTGGTGAAGAATGTGGCTACATTTTAACCTTGTCCTTAAGAGTCTGCCTGAGGCTAAGATGAAGAAATTTAGATTAAATGCATTTGGAAAGGAAATTTCTAAATAGCTAAGTTTAGACTTTGTCCTATGGGTCACATTTATGAAGAGCATTTTGATCAAGCATAGCAAGCTTAGAAAGGAAAAATACAAGATGCATGCTTCAAAGGTTTCAGGAGCACCATGAAGTGGAATGGAGCTAAACCCTGTGTTCAAGGCTATTAAATGGAATTAGGGAAATAGTGACTTTGGGACGAGATCTCACCCAGGTAACATTATTGTTTATGTGTTTGTGGTAGAATGAGGGATAGTTATATCATGCCAGGTATTATTATGACCTGATTATTGTTATTATTTGGACATAAGGGGATATGATTATGCTTCAAATTGACAAGGGGTAGATTACGATGGCTATTCTCAGTTGTCAACTTGACTATATCTAAACTGAACTACAATCCAGAACTTATAAAGATCTTGTGGAAAGGTACAGAAAGGGTTAGGTCCAGATGTGATGGTATATGCCTTTAATCCCAGCACTCTGGAGACAGGCATGTAGTCTGAGTTCAGTCAGTCTACAATGCAAGTTCCAGGACAGCCAAGCTTAGGCAGTAAAGGACATCATCAAAAACAGAAAGCTTGTGATAATGTAATAGTACAAGGGGGCCATGTTCCGGCCCCAGCAAGCAGCAGAACTTGGCAGCTTCAGCCATATGGCTCTGGCTTTAGAGTCAAGAATAAAAGGTGACTGCTGGGATCATTGAGGCTGGTTAGCTGAAGGTAAGAAATTAGTGGTGATTAAGAAGAGACCAACATCACTGAGTGAAATATTCTGACAAGTGTTTTCTGAGAGCACAAAGAAGCTATGTTCTAGAGATAACCAAGGTTGTACCTCATGTAGCAGTTGGACTTGGTAATGTGTAAGAGTCACGCAGGTGGTACTGGTTTTGAAGGCGTGAAGGAGTTATGGAGAGCAACTGAGGCTTGGCACTGTAAGAGGTCAGGAAAGACCATTAGTGAAGGTGCAGCTCAGTTGCAGTTGATGGCCCAGGCATGCAGGGGTCATGAAAAGAAGTTGAGTCTTGGCACCAGGAAGAGAGCCTATGAGTGTCTACTGGTGAAAGTGAAGCCTACTGGAGATGCCAATATTATGGGATGATCACCAAGAACAGCAGCAGCAGTGGAGCGGAGTTAGTCAGAGCCTAGAGTGCTAATGAATGCAAAGCTAGAGAAGTGACCCAAACCCTTTGGAGGAACCCGAAGAACAAATGTGGATCCTAGACACTGCAACAAGAAGCTGTGAAGGTGATGTGTGTCCTTGGAGACCCCAAAATGTTAGAGATGCCAAAGCTATGGGATACCTGGCAAGGAAAGCTGCTAATGAAGTAGAACCAGCCCAAGAGAAAGACTTGTGTTTCAGTCAACAAAGCTGAAATAAGGTGGACACAGACATGAAGATACAGAGTTTGGAGTTTGCCCAGCTGGTTTTCTGTCTTGCTTTGGTCCAGTATTTCCTCACATTGATGTTTTGAAATGGTAATTGGCATTCCAAATATTGGATATTGGCAGTATGTGATCTGCTTTTAGATTTTGATTTTATCGGTGATTACATACAGTTAAGAGACTGCATGACTTTCAGAAGAGAGTTTGAACTTCAGACTTTTAAACATTGTCGAGACTGTAATAAACTATGAGAACTTTTGAAGTTAGACTAAATGTATTTTGTATTATGCTATGGCTAGGTATGGCCTACATAGACTCATGTGTTTGAACAAGCCTGTGGGGCCAGGGAGTAGAATGTGATGGTTTGTATGTGCTTGGCTCATAGGAAGTGGCACTATTAGAAGGTGTAGCCTTCTTGGTATAGCTAATGCCTTGTTGAAGAAAGTATGTCACTGTGTAGGCAGGCTTTGAGTTTCCTAGTACTCAAATTCTACCTAGTGCAAGAGAGCCTCTTCCTGGATGCCTGTAGAAGACAATCTCATCCTTGCTGCCTTGGCTCCTCTAGTACCAAGTCTGCCTGTATGATGCCATGCTTCCTACCAGGATGATAATGAAATGAACCTCTGAAACTGTATGCAAGCCGCAACTAAATGTTTACCTATGTAAGAGTTGCCTTGGTCATGGTGTCTCACACAGCAATAAAACCCTAACTAAGACTCTGTGTGTCTGTGTGTGTGTGCACATGAGCTCCAGTGCATCTCTTGGAGAATATGAAAAGGAATGTTACAAACTGATATTCAATAGAACTATGTGTCTTAGGTAGGAAAGAGGTGACACTACTTTTGCCCAGACCTGACTAAAACCATGAAGGAGCTCATGATAAAGGGGCTGTATCTGCCGGCCTGATGGCAGCTCTGTTTCCTAGTATACAAAAATCATATAAATTGAAGCAACTGGGCTAAAGGACATGCTTTAACACATAAAACTGTAATTGTGTATTTATAAATGGAGGTGGTTATTATTATCCCTAACATGTATCCAACAGAAATTATGCACTGCCCAAATTGTGACACTACAGGATTCATTTTCTGTGAGAGTGTCACATACACACTGTATTTTACCTGTTAGGCCAAAGTACTCAATGCCAAAAGAATAAAGGAAATGATTCTTTGTCTACACTGAAGTACTCTTTAGAGTCACAGGCCTCTCAATCTAGAAAGGAGAAAAACCAAGGTTCCAGAGGACCTCCAGGCTCAGAGGGGCACTCTGTCTCCAATGAATACCCATCAGAACAATGAGGCCGACTTCACTTAAACTGTCAGCTCTCCATGAGTTCTCTGAATCTTTGCTCTTTGACTTTATTCATCTCAAGTCTGTTTGATGCTGGCAAGTCAAGGTTATGCACCTTTAGGACTGAATCAGCAGTTGTTGAAAACATTCATTAGTGTCTGTATGGCACACGTTGTATGTTGTTTACATTTCAAGGATCCCAATGTTCTGTTGCCTGCTTACCACCCAAGCTGTAAGTGAATGTCCGATGCCTTCTACGTGGAACTCTCGACCTATACAGAACTGCACTTCAAAGGACAATTTCATAACTGACTGAGATTAACGTAGCATTAGCCTGATAAGAGACATAGATGAAACCAACAGGCGGTTGGTTGATTCAACATGATCACAACTGGGAGTGTGTACCCTAGGGCAAGCGATCCTGGAACCATTACATCACTCATGTGCAAGGTGCAGTGGCAGGAGAAAAATGAAGGAGCACAGACAACTGTCACAGACTCACTTTCGTAAAACATAAATGAAAATTTAAAAATGTAAATAACATTCACCCCAAGTTCTATTAAATTGAACAAGGCTAGCTCCCACATCCACATGGGATGAAGTGTTTGAACACATCAAATATGTGTGGAACACAGAAAGTTCCACCTTTGATGATGGGGGACATTTTCTCTCTGAATTTCAACACACAGATGAATCTGTTGACTTCCTCCTGAGAGTTGGAATTCTTCTCCCCACCAAAGTCAGAAACTCCTTGAGGATTATATGCACTAGTACAATGCCTGCACACAGTAGGTGCTCAAAATGTGCTAAATCTCTAAATCCCTAATTGTTTTAGCTGGGTAAATTTGAAAAGTCTTAAAACATTCTGTTTCCTTTAAGATTACTGTTCCAAAAGTAAATAGTGGTTTAGGCATGTAATTTAGCAATGGACTTGAAAACTGGTTAAATCATTCCATTTTCAAGAAGCACATTATTCTTTCTGTCTCCTTCAAGTACTTATGCCAGGTCTTAGGCTAAGTACTGGAAACCCGACAGTCCAAGAGGAGCCCACATCCACTCCATTCATGCATAGCACACACTTACAAAGATGTGGTGTGGACGCAGAGAAACTAATGACTCTAGATCTTTTTCAGCAATGGGCTGTATACTTTACTTATGGAGAAGGGTTTTATCAGGGGAGACTATGTAAATGAGATAGAACTCTGGAGAACATGAATATTTAAATGCAAGACGAGTTAATGAGAAAGAAGTTCAAAGAAATGTCAAGGCAGCTTAGTTATATGGGGACTGTATTAGCTATGTCTTGGTTATAGCACTGTACTAAATAGTTGTGTATCTTTTTATAATGATCATCAAAATTTACTGACCATACTAAACACTGTTCCTAGGACATTTAGTGCTCATAAGAACCACAAGACAGATATTATTAGGAAGCCCCATTTTATAGATTAGGAAGTTGAGGAACAGATCTATTAAATAACTTGCCTAAGGTTATAGCTAGGATATAAAAACTGAACCGCAAAAGTCAGTAGACTGATCCCATAATCCTTACCTTATTCTGCCTCTTTTCATTTTCAAGATTAAGGTAATACCATCTTTCAAGGCATCTCAGAGGATGGCTATAAGCAATGATGAAGGTATTTATGCAACAGAAACTATGAAACATTAAAAAATTAAAATAGTATTGAAAAGTGGTTCTATCTGTTTCTGGCAAAATCGGACATCATTGCTTTCTTTTGGTGTGACATGGTAGAAATGAGTGGCAAGGACTGTGGAGACTTTTCTCCCTCCCTCCAGGGGATGAATTATTAACCAGCAATATAACCAGGAACACCTGCAAGTGAATTATTGATTCCAGGACCCACTTCCAATCCTGCAGTAGATTCTTCTGTCACAGAGAATGCAAAATCAAGGAAAAGTGGTATTTCAATAATTGGTTTTCAGCAAACTGATAATTAAGAATTGACATTTTATTAATAAGTAGAATAACAGACATGCCTGGTCCCAATCGGTTCACTTCCTTAACCGAATTAAAACTGTCATGGGCTAAAATTCTGAGTCCCTGGTAAATGCACAGAGAGAAGTCCTCTCCTTTCATGTGATGTTATTTGAAGATGAGACCTTCAGGAGACAATTAGGTTTAGAAGAGGCGTGGACCCATGCTTGGATTAGTGTCCTTATAAGTAAAGGAAGAAAGACCAAAGCTCCTCTTTTCTCTCTTCATTTTGGGAAAATACCAATAGAAAGTGGCCTGCTGCCAGCCAGGAAGGACCCCAAGCAGATATCGCCTTGATTTGGACTCCTAGCCTCCAGACCTTGGAGAAGGTCTACAGGCTTTGGTTGAATTATTAATCTGCTCAGCTCTAGCAAAAAAGATGTTCTTGTTCTACTTTCCTGCAGTAGAAGTGGTTGTAAAGAGACTGCAGGTTTGCTTCAGATCAACAGCAGATGGTTTCTGAACTGGACTCCCTTGATTACAAAGCCTGCTCTCCGACCACTGTGTCGCTCAGTTGTTCTTCATGTATATTCAAAAGCAGGCCAGTTTTAAAGCCATTAAAATAATTACTGGAGAATACAATCTACATTTATTGCCTTCAGAGGTCACATCTCCCTCTGTGGCCAATTATAACACTAGACTTTCTTGGGCGGCCACTTCCTGTAAACTGTCTTCAATGCCTTGGCATTGCAAGCTTTTCGGTGTTCCAGGTTCATGGGCACTCGGCCTGCTGGGATTTTGCATTCTAGCGTCTTAGTTCTTGGAAATATAAATGACTTAACTCTTTACACCATCCTAGATTAACACTCCTCTCGGTGCTGCTTAAAATTCAGTACCTGTTGAATAAGCTGATAGACTAAGGAACAAAGTTATCTAGTCTTTGTTCAAGCTGAAATGCCATGCACATTAATCCTGTTAAATCCTGGATCCGGCATTAAAGTCATGTTCCAAATCTTACACTCAGAGTTGCAATGTCTGAGGGTATTTGTGCTTTGGAAGCCATCATAGTAACAACCATAAGGTCAATCTTCAAATCCATTAATATAAACCACAAACAAACCCATTAAATTAATATACTCAAAGGACACAGATTTTTTTTTCTTTTGTTTTGTTTTTTGAAAGCCACACACAACACTCATTCAGTAGGAGAACCTTCTGCATCAGACTAATTCCAATTATAGGGAGATATAAAACGAAAGCCTTTATCAATCAAGGCCGTTGCACTGAGCCATGGAGAACTGTTGAGCAGAGCAAATGCTAAGAGACAGAAAGAGCTTCTGCGAAAGCCCATTGAGGAAAACCAGGATCAAGTGGAGAAAGCATGGTATCCGAAGGCAAGCAGAGACAAGGAGTGAAGTCAGAATCTCTTCAAACCGTATGTGGCCCGTGGAAATGAGGAACGAAGAGAAATGGGCAAAGATGTGCATTGTTAAAGCATCTATAAGAAGGTTACACTTAGAAAAAATGAAAGAGACAAACAATACCACAGAGGTACGTTGGACCAACTTCCCTCGTATGGCTTATAAAGTCCTTTCCTAAAAAGTCCCCTTCACTCGGTATCACATTGTCCCTATAAATAGGCAAGAGCCGGCAGGAGAGACTCAGTGTTGTCCCCACATCTCATAATTAGGGAGCGACAGAGCAGGTGTCATATGTGAGCTTCAGAACTACACGTCTGTTTCGCACCACACACACACAGTCTTCATACATTTGGTCAACCACAGTAGTTAGAAACAGGCAAGGAATGAAGATTATGCACTTGATAATTAGATATTGCTAACAGGAGTCAATCCCTTATTGCTTCCCAAATTTGAACTCTTCTGCTCTTTCTGAAGTAGGTTTTAAAAGACAGGAAATGGTCACAAAAGAGTGGAAAGAAAAAAAAATCACCAAAGTTAGGAGACAGATGTGCGGATTCTAATTTTGATTTGTTCCTCAAACTTGGACAAATCTTTTTAAACTTTCTGAGCTTCAGCTTTTTTGACAAGGCGAAAGTACCGAAAGGGATGTCGTGGCTTCAGTGATTAATATGGCTGGAGCCCATTGTGCATGTCCCCTACCGAATGTGGCTGAAACTTAGGGTCCAGGAAGATGGGAAAATGCACAGGAAGGAAAATGGGCAAGGATACAGAGTTGTGCAATGCACAAGGCCCAGACCCCTGGGAAAGGACTCATGTGCTATATGAAGGGCTCTGGACTTCCAAATCATTGCAAAGCACAGCTAAGCTTGGTAATTCCACTAAAAAGAGTGTATTCAGCTGTGGATGGTGAGGGCCTGCGGAGGAGGAGGAGGAGGAGGAGGAGGGGGAGGAGGAGGAAGGAGCCGAGAAACAGCAGGATTGCTAGCTCCGGTCAAATCCAGGCAGGTTCTGGTATGCTCCTGGATGCTATTGTGTCTTCCTCCAAAATGCTAGGATTAGAGGCACGCACTAGTTTGTACACATTCTTTGTAGGTTTGTACATGACTCAAGTGAGACTCAGAGTCCTCTCCTCTTGCTCGTGTACCCAGGAGTCCAAGCACACAGCTTGCCCCTGCCTCCTGCCCTGTTTTAGGAAGAAGTAAAACCGCACGAGCCACAAAATTTGATGAACACTGGGGCATCCCTAGAGGAAATTTTAGAATAATATTTGAAAGTGATATTCTAGAGTGTGGAAAAGACATTGTCCACCAGCTTGCAAACGGCTCACAATGTGCTGTGGAGGACGAAGACTTTCCGGAGTTAAAACTGCAGGAACAGAAAGAAACAAGGCTGCAGGGAGCAAAAATGGAAAAAAACAAAAATAAAAACCTAGAGCCACTACAATCTTATGGGGCAATGGGGCATCCGAGGCCCAGTTTTAATGGAGGCTAGAAGGGCAAATGAGTCCAGTCCTGTTTAGAGGTGGAGACAAGTCCCTAGATTGCATTTCGGTTTTAGGATTGTATGACATCAATCTTTACAGCACTCTCAGCGATATCCACTTTCACCTCTAGGTGGCAGCAACTCTCTTCCGTTCTTAATATGGCTTCCTGTGGCCTTTGTTTCGGTTCTCCAAGGTAATTCCATACTTCCTTTTCTTTCACAAATAAATACTATGCAGTTTGAGGAAGATAACTGTAAATCACTTCCACTGAAGGACATCGGTCTACTCTTTAGTTAAGCTACAGGGCTCTGCAAACCACACAAAATAATTCAGGTCTAAAGTGAAAAGTAACAGTAGTGTGTTTTCTTATCTCTCTCCTTCCTACAAAAAGTAGTATTTTTCTTTACAGATGTTTAAGGAAATGATTAGAGGAATGGGAAAACCTATGGAACTGAAGATATTTCTATTTTACAAGAATATTAATATCACCCTATAGGTGATTAAAGTCATTGCTTTTTTACAGGCTGTTAGTTGATGTGCTGGTTTATGAACGTTCTCCATATTTTATAGCTCAGGAGAGCAGTTCCAATGTTCATACAATGACAAGGACACAGAGTGCTGCTCTTGGGGGCAAACTGAAGCAAATACTGTACCACTCCCTACAAGTTCCCTTTCTGTTTAGCTGTGGCATATACCCTTTCTAGAACACATATTTACTGATTGTATTGAACCATAGCGGTTCTTCAACATACCTATAGGTCCAGAATTCTAAATTGTTTAAATTAAGAAATGCCCAAGAGAACTGAAGTAAACAGTAGCCTCATCAGAGGCTGTGAGAAATACTAGGCATACCAGGGCGGTAGGAAAGAGATTGCTTTTATATGAAGCCTAAATGTGACAGTGGCGAAAGAGCTAGGTTTATGAAGTATTTTCCTTCCAGGTGCTCCAGTGAGGAGTATGATCTCTTAAGCGCCTTGGTAAGACTGCAATAGTTTAGGCCTGACATTCTTTGATTGACATGAGAGAAATGCTGAGATGCAGGAGTTCAAAAGTAAATGTACATCAGAACACAAGCTTCTGGTCACGTGCTTTACCCATCTCCCAGGAGGCTCTGCTGTCCTCTGCCCATTTTTAGTATCAACACAACCTGTGTTTTCCATTTAGAGGGGGCATTTCTGATTGTGTGATTCAACGTCCGATGCTAGAGAGAGGGACTGCAGTGATGAGGCTGAAAGAGCGTACTGCATGGAAGAGGCACTGCTATATTCTGCCTGAGAATCCTTATGTCCTGGCTACTGATAACAGGGTGACACTTGATAAAGTCACTTTCTCTAGCTACTGATCTTGGTATCATCGGAAAGATGAGAAACTACAGCCGCCCAGAGAAATCTTTCCAGTTCCCAATTCCTAACGCTGATAGCTTCTTTCCTTTTTGAACAGAAAGGAAAACCAAAGAAAGGAAAAACGAATCTTCTCCATGGCTTGACACTAAAACCTCCTTGTCCTTAAGGAAACAACTCTTTTTCTTCCCCCTCTCTCTTCTCCTGAAAAAGCCTTAGTCCTGTCAACACCTAGGTCCTTCCTTCCTTGGCCAAGACCTGAAATCCATCATAATGATCTATCGTCCATTAGGCTGAGGCTGAGAGGCAGTGTGAAGGAGCGGGGCTGGGGCCTCTGGGTGACAGCTGCCCTACTAAGTCCTTCAGCTGGACCTGGCCTCCTGCTCTGAGTCAGGGGTTCCTCTTCTGCTTTCCTTCATTCAGTCTATCCTCTTCTAGTGTCTCCTTGGTTACGGCAGTCAGATTCACTTAGTTGCCTTTACTTCTAACTGGAGACTCCCATCTGATGCTAAAGTGAATGGAAACTTAGAGACAACGGCTTCCCCAGAGTGGGCGGTGGATTCCAGTGGAATGCACAGTGGATTTCAGTAGAATGGACAATGGATTTCAGCAGAATGAGTAGCTAATTAGCTGTGAATTTATATAGCTGGGACCAATGATACTGAGTTGTATATTTTGATAAATACATCATCTATTGCCCTTTTAAGATATTAAAAGATACATATTATTAAGATGCTTGTATGTAATAAGTAGTTTTAGTTAAATAATCAAGAAACATTATAAAAAGTTTCTGGCCACTGGCCAGAAAAAAATCATAATAATATGAAAGTACTTTATATTGAAATGACTGGTTACTTGGCTGTCTTGTGTCTACAGAGAATCCTCTGTGTGTGCGAAAGGGGTGGGCAGGTACAGATCAGGACAAACTTACAGTCCATGGCACATCCCTACTGGTAGGCCGTTTGGACTTATTCCTACCTGCTCCATTCCTAGTATCTTCATAGATACAGTGAGTTTTTATTGGCTTCCCATTTTAGTTGTTTCTCTCAAATACTTATATGGAACCCCCCCCCCTCTCTCTTTCTCTCTCTTTCTCTCACCAATAGCCAAATTTTCTGTTGAATATTATAATAAAAGAATACATTTCTCAGTCATCTGTGCTGAGTCATGGTGCACACCTATAATCCCAGGACTTGACAGGAGGAAGATATAGACTTCAATGTAGCTTTAGCTACATGAGTTATGGGCTAGCCTAGGCTACACAAGACCCCCTCTGCACACCCCTACCAAACAAGTAGACATTGGTACTTTTATATGGAGCACATATATATTTTCATATTGGAACATACTATTTTCTGCAATGCATATATTAATAACTCCATTTGTTCAGGTTTCATTACAATATTATTTATTGTAACCTTTACTATCTGAGCAAGTTTTGAAGGGAAAGGAATCTGAGAAAGGATAACCATGTGATGTAATTTCAAATCCGATAAGCAATAGCACTTTGGGTAGCTTTAAGAGTAAGTTGGGAGTATGTGGAGTTTAAATACTCATTTATTGTTACCCACAAGTAACAATTATATGAAGAGTCAACAAACACTAGAACAAAGCAAGTCATGTTAGAGCATAAATTAATATCCTTGTTAGTGTGAGAATGCAGTGTTATCTTGATAATCTGATACCTGGTAGTCCTATACCTTGATAGTTCTATACCTACACTGGCTACAGCAAGGAACAGATGACACAAACCAACAAGGACTGTTGCCCTCTGTGTCCGTACAGCATGTCTGCAGTATAATGTTTATATCTGGTTCTGAGCTGAAGGCTAATGAAAGCAAAACATTCACACACTTGTAACAGAAAAAACAAAATGTCAGAATTGGTGACCTTCGAGGCTCGGCATGATCTTATAGCCCCAATTCTCATATAATTAAGAAAATAACTACAGAAAATAACCTAGCTTAATTTCTTTCCCACATCATCTTTATTGTGTCGAAAGAGATATTAGAGAATCAGCTGACATCAGCAGGAACGAGAACCAACTTGCTACTTTTATCACGAAGGTCTCTTGCTGAAATTGTAGGTAATAAGAGAATTTAAGACAATTAGACCAAAGTTTTTTTTTTTTTTTTAAATAAAATCAATTTTGAAGGTGAAACACAGGATTTAAGCACATGTAATTGTCACCAAGCTAAATCGAGGTAGCTGAAGTTACCAAAGAATTAACTAGGCCAGCTGTGGTGAACATGCCCGTGACTCCAGCATAGCAGATGTGGAAGGATTGGGAATCCGAGGGCAGAGAGTTTGAAGTCAGCTTGCACTCAAAATAATTAAATAAATATAAAGCATTTTATATTTTTATATAAAATAGAAACATAAATAAATAATCAGAGCTATATGAGCAACTATTGAAACATTTGTTTTAAATAGCTGTGGATTGGGAGGGATTTGAGACGTAGTTTCCCCTAGAGGTATTCTTTTTAATAGAAATACAGGTGAAAGTACAAACAGGTTTACTAGTTACATCACCTGTGGCCCCACCACCTGTGGCCCACTTATAGGCGAAAGTCTTCTTCCAAACCAAACTTAAAAAGCTTATTGAGACTTATTTACCAAGTCACATGGGCTGAAAAAAAAAATCACAAATGGCCAGGAATTTATGGAACTTGAATTGTCACATAATGAGCTCTACATATAACATATGGATGCTTTTGTTCTCTAAGTCAAGAAATAACTTAAATGACACATTCACTATTGCCCATAAATATGGAATCTGCAGGAATATCCAAAAACAGTAGGTCAAAACATTGGCAGGAGTACTTGTTACTTGCCTACTGTGAGCAGCAATGGCTTCATCTTCCCTATTTTTCCTGTTGGCTTGACGTTACTCTAGTGGGAATTTCCTGGACAAAGCCTTCTGCTTAGTTTGTAGTGAATGGATGTTACATAATGTTGAAGGTTTTTCCCAGTTTCCAAATTGGTAGACAACTGCCACATGGTGGAAAGACTATTAGACAGGTGAGTAGGAACTTGGATTTATGCCCAGGTTTGAAACATGTCTTCTCTGTGTTGGGGTCTCTCATTTCTATTTGTGTAACGTGAGGGGTTGTCCTGAATTGGTGATGCTTACAGCTCAGAAATTGGCAATTTGCAAATATTCTGTCTCTCCTTAAATGGCTGAATCTACATGAAATTTCTGAGCGGTTTCTCAGAGCAGCAGCTTCAGTGTCTTCCTTTATTATGGGAAAAGGTGTAGACTCATCTCATTTTTATGGCATAAAATGACTGGAGTTTCATTCCTCTCGGAGATTCCATGAAGCCAGTGGTAACATTTGCAGTTGTACAGACATAAATATTTAAGCTTAATGTAGCATGTCTTCTACAGTAAAACATGTGTGAATAGGAACTTCCTGCCCTCTACAAAAACTTGTGACACGCACATTCAAATATTAAATGTGATTCAATCCAGAATGCATAATTTGGCTGGAGATGATTCAAACTAGAACTTTTCCGTGTCTACACAATTTCGGGCATACTGCTAAGAGAGAAATCATAATTGAGACAGTGATAGCAATATCCAATAGAGAAAATTACTTCTGCTTTCCTGAGGACAATTTCTATTAATGAGAAGAAATGCTTCACTTTCTGTGTCAGCATAAAAATAACCATAAAGTTTCGATTATGTGGCACCAAATACCAATGTATGCGACAACTCTTGGCACATGTTCTATAGACTGTGTTCAACAACTACCGCTAGCAAACAATGACCATTATCAGGTCCTTTAAACCTTTAGGAACAGGGAAGAGTGGAGGGGAAAGAAGAAGGACTCCTGCAAAGCTAAGGATGAAGATATACAGAGATAACCACATCGTTAAGCACTCACACATCCTACACATATCCGTAGCCATAACCTAACTTAACCTAACTTTGGTGTTTGTTTGACAAAAATTCCCACAGATCCCCTCCTAGGTTCTACAATAAACATACATTCAAACACACAGATCCCCAATTTGCATTGTAGCTTTAAGAACATAATGGTGGATGTCAGACTTGGAAATGGCCACTCCTGTGGATTTGGTAGGTGAAAAGCTTCTAACAAACATGTCAACAATGAGAGAAAATCTAACTTCACATTAAGTGTTTTTTTTTTTTTAACAGCAAGTTATCCCCACTTGCCTGAAAGATGACATGTTTTTCTTGCATTACCATGTCCAAGAAAGAAGAGAAGATGTCCTAAAAGAAGATTAATATAATGAAATGTATCAGGAACAAGATGCCCTAATGTGGCAGTTTGGCATAAGACTCCATGTGACACAAGGCAAATGAAAGGAAGCAGGTATAGTCGGGAGGCATGGCTATGTATGTCAAGAGCATTTCCTGCTCTTCCAGAGAACCAGAGTTTGGATCCCAGTACCCATAATGAGTGGATCACAATAGCCTGTAACTCCAGCTCCAAGGATTAAATGAAATCTTCTGTTCTCTGTGGGAATCTGCACACACACACACACCCCATACACATGAAAGTCAATCTTAAAAAGAAGCAGATATGAGAAATCTCTCTTCCCAGATGGACAGGATCATTTCTTATCAGGAAAGACAACGTTATCAATCTAGGGATGGCGCTGAGGACCTTACCTAAGCAGCTTTCCTCTCTCATTGGAGTACGCCCGTATCTGCCATCCCTAGAAGCCCAAAGTCCACTCTCTCTGTCTGATCATCTCTTAAAACCAAACCAAACCAATCCAATCCCAACCCAGCCCAACCCAGCCCAACCCAACCCAACCCAACCCAACCCAACCCAACCCAACCCAACCCAACCCTCTGGTAAAATGCTTTGGATGCAACAGAAGCCTAGGTTCCAACTGTTACTCAATCTGAGCCAATCGTTGGGTTTATTCCCTCCTTAATGAGCAGTGAAAGCATTCATAATTCTGTCTTTGCTTTTCTTATGATAGCCTCTCTCTTGTTAGTCAAATCAGCAGCATCTCAGCCTATGAACCAAAGGGGTAGTACAAGGAAAACATTTTCCCCTCTCCCTCTAATAGTTAATGGACAGTTGCTTATAGGAGCCATAGTGGAAGACAGAGGAGAAGTCCCATGCATGACTCAGAGAAAGACATTCATATGCCTAAAGCACAAAAGGTCAACAATCCCCAAATCAACTGTTCCTCAGTGTAAGGCAGTGAGGAGATAGGGCTTGTATCTGGACTGGCCCACTTTCTTCAGTTGGTTCTCTATTAAGTGAATCATATAATGACCCAGGCTTCTTTAATGCTGTGATGCTATCCCTTGTAGGAAGGTCTTCCTTCCATTCCTTAATCCCTGGAAGTTAACACATAGCTCAAACCTGCCTGCATCTTAACATCTGTCACTACCCTGGTTCCATCCCAGAACATGAACACAATGTTAATGTATCTCCTTTTGGTTTTGGCAGATGTTGTTTGCTTTGAAAAGACATCCGTGCACACATATTTCTTCCCCCAGAGCGCTGTTACCAGGAAAGTGGCTAGTGGATACTTCCCTGTGTCAGCGTTATGCAGAGGAAAATGCTACTTAAAAATTTTTAAACTCGTTTTACTCAATAATTAACAATGGCTTAGGAACTGTCAGGCACAGCCATTGCCTCGCAGAACCTACTGAGTGGACATCTAACTCCACAGTGGAAGTTCAAGCTTTTCCAATATTTATGGATTTTTTTTTTTTTTATTGCCCAGTTGATGAACAGCTTTAACTGACTGGAGCATTGGCTCGCCCAAATGCACAAGGACACTGTTCTTAGCTTAGTTATTATGTATACTCTTTGGAGATCTAAGGATGGCGAAGCCAATCTAGTGATGAAGTTGACATCTAATTCTACAAATTATCCCCAACTTCTACTTTGAGGCAAACAAATTTCTCTCGCCTGTACTCACTACTGCTAGATGAGTAGTTAAACTTTCTAAAATTTTCACAGTCAATATTTCACAACCAAGCATCAACCATTTATCACTTCGCTAGGAGTAGATGCTGGATGATTCATGAGTTTCGTCTTTGCCAGGTGATTTATCCATACACCAGAGTCACAGTATTTACCTAAGGAAGATTCAAGGTAGTATAGATCATAGACATTTTAGCTAGTGCCTGGCCAAACAAGTTTATTTATTAAATCTATCTGTGCTCCTGTTAGAATCAATTTAGAAATGTCTCCATCTTCTTCCATGTCTGGTTTCATCTCTAAGGCACAGGACACAATAATAGCTCATCTCTCAGTTTTCCCTGCTAACAATACGTCTTTACTCCAGCGTGTTCATCTCTAAAGGACCCAATAGCTCATCTCTCTGTTTTCTCTGCTAACAATATATTAGTAGTTTTCTTTTTCTGGGCTGGATTTTCTTTTTCTTTTCTTTTTCCAGCACTGAGAATCAAATCTAGAGCTTTTGAATGTGCCAGGAAAGAACTCTAGCACTATGCTCTAGTCTCAGTTTTTGGAATTGGCTTCTAGGTCTCTTTTTCCTACATAGTTTCTCCTTAGTACTTCCACTATCCAATTGGTCTTAAATAAAGGTCATAATTGATCCCTCTGAATGCTGCAATACAAACGCATGTCCACAGAGTATCATCATTTTTTGCATTAGAGAATCCAAGCTTATCACACACGTATGTGAGCATGCATAGCATACCAGGGTGAATGCCGCAGTATTATCAAGATTTAGGAGCACTTGTAGGGTCTATGTGTCGCGCAAACACACACACCCCTCCCCTACAAGCCATCTGAAGATAGAAACCATGCTTTCTTTATCTTTCTAATCCAGTGCTTGTAACAGTGCCTAGGGATAAATAAATGTTGTTAAGTAAACACGAGCTGAACTTTCTCAGGGCTAGTGGTAAAAGCCCTTTTGGTTTTTTCATGGATCACTTATTTAGAGGTAAAACCGTTTAAACTTACCAGGCAACAGGCTACAATTTTGTAGGAACAAATTATCTTTCCCTCTTGAGTAGAAAGAAAATGGGAGAGAAAGAAAATATATTATCTACTAGTGTTTCCTGTTCAGCTCTCCAGAGCAAAGGGGCAGAAACCTGATCTCGAGGCTCACAGTGTTCCCTGGGATCTTTGGCTCACCTGAGTATCTCAGGCTCTCTCTTCATGGAATAAAGTTTCGTTGGCATAAAGTGCCTTTAACCTTGACGGAACGCAGAGTCTATGCAGGCCGAACTGCACCTGGCTTCTCCCTTACCTTCTACTCTGTATCTCATGGCTTTGTTGGTCTCTCATCTTTCCAGGTCTGACAGGGGACAGCGTGCTTTAATGACCGAGAGTGACCATCAAGGATGCCCAGCCTTTGGGCAGGCAAACAAAAAGCTTCATTCCCTTGTGTTTCATTTCCCTCTTGGAAACAGTAAAGTATAATATTTCACAAGAGCACCAGGCTATTGTGAGGGTTAATTAGATTTAATGGGGCAATGGAGGCAAACTGATCAGGTAATATTTAAAGTGCCATTTTTATTTCTAAGGAAAAAAAAAAAAAAACAACCCTGGTTTAGGAATATAATTAATATGGAAGTGGAATCTTTGGCACTCATCTTCCCACATTAAACAAAAATCACAGTTGCTAATCAAAAATCTTGTTCTAAGCATAATTTTAAAAAAAGGAAGAAAGAGAGATCTATGAATTTCCATCTATTTTTGAAGTAACAGTACACGGCTCAATTGTTTCATTTTTCTTTCTTTTATCTTCTTTTCCATGATACATTATAAATTGAAAGGCTAATTTTGTGCAGTAATATAAAGCAACAGATTTTTGAACCAATATTAATCTATTTCCTTGGTTTCACATAAAACATTTTTGAAGTCCTTTTGTTGGCTCCTCAAAGAATCATTTATCAAATGCCCCAATGGTTGAAACAACTTAATGCAATTTCTGGGAAGTTTCAGTTAGACTTTTATTCAAGAAGATGTCAATTAAAGATCGTTGCATTGCCCTTCGCCCCACCCCTGAAAAAAAAAAGTCAATATATATTCAAGGTCAAGGCCAAAGGGGCCTGAGGTCATCGAAAGAGTCATTACTGAAATTAACAAACAGATTGATTAACTAGAAATTTTCACAAGAAGCTAAAGGTGACATCTACTTAAATCCTGGTTTAATTAAGTCACCTTTGAAAAAGGAACCACTTTTCAAAGGTGAAATGGGGGATCCTGGGAAGTTAGATTACATCTGATAGGAAAACAGTGTTGCCCAAAGTGACATGGTGAATGAAGCGTTTTAACTGCAGAGCAACTTCATTACCGTTTGTCTGTTTATTCCAGGCCAGTCTGGGACTCATAAGACACTGCCTCAATACGCAAAACCAAACCCCCACAGCACTAAAAGAGTTACAAATATTTACAAATTAACGTGTATACTCACCAAGCAAACTTCTGGTTATTCATTCGATTTCCTCGGACCCTGGATACCGGGGATGGATGGACCCTGTCAACAGAGAAGAATAAGTCAGTGATGGAGAAAACATATTTCTCATTGCCGACGGGGAAAGTAGGCGGCATCTGCTTTATCAGTAAACCCTTTCTTCGGTTTACTTCCTTTGTTCTCCCTGCGAACTTGACCATCTCTTAATAAACAGGTGCAATTAATTAAATTCCTATGCCTGCTTTCTTCTTTATCTCTCCTGAGGTAACAAGGTGCCACACGTTAACTGCAGAACTGAAGTCTCAGTGAACAGATGTACTCTTTAGCAGAAGAAACAGTTCACTGAAGATGTAATTCTTGCCTGGGGGTAACAGTGCATAAACTATACGGAGGGCATGGAGGGCATGGTACCTGCCCTCAGTGAGCCTTCTTATGTCCGTTCCCATGGAAACTGCACAAAGAGACAATGAAGTGGCCATTCTTTAGGTCAATTTCTACATGTAGCAGCAGGATTTCATCCATATGTCCAGGAACAGGGTATGTGTGGACAGGATGGGATGGACGGGTGGACAGTTATTTCCAGGAGACAGGCTTTCTGGAATTTATGTTTCTGTATTTGAGTTCAGGAAAGCAAAGTGAATTCAAAATGCTAACCAGGTAATAGAAGTCAATATATAGCTTCCCAATCTTCTGGGGTTGGAGCTATGCAGGGTTTGAGTTCAAACATCCAGGAACTGCTGGTATTCTCCAATCAGAAGCCAGAGGCCTAAATTTCTCTTCTTTAGTTACTAGCTGGCAAAACACTATGCCCTACTTCAGTGGCCTTGTGGCTGCCTTCTTGCTTTGAACTGATTGTCTAGGATGCTTGCCTAGGATTCCTGAGGTCTAGCCAGCCTTTCAGCTTGAGTCCTCTTCACAAGGCTAGACACACACACACACAGACACACACAGACACACACACACACACACACACACACACACACACACACACACACGTTACTTTTATTTACAGGGAGGGAGGGAAATAGGAGGGGAGGAAATCCAGGAAAGATGAAGGAAAGAAACAAAATTATCTTAACTGGCCTTCAGATTCCATTAAAACCAAAGCCCTGGGTCTACCTGAAGCCCAGCCCCTCATTGCTGCTAGTGAAAATCACATCAAAACAGACATGCCGGGCCAGCTCTTTCTGCAGGGCCAACCAACATCTTTCCAAACCTGGAGCTGGATTGCATTTGTTTCCTCCTGTATCCCTTATTAACATGATTTTTCTCCTAGGCTTCTTGATGGTGGCTGCAGCTGAGCTGCTCAGCACAGATTTTCTGCTCTGCATGGGGGAAGGGGGTGATAATTATGCAGAAAGATGGAGGGAGGCCAGACAGCCCCTCTGCTGAACTGCCTTATTCAAGCACAGCCCACTTCCTGCTGTTCTGCAGCTACAAGGATCACCTGTTGGTCTTGGCGGCTGTCCAAACTGGGGCCTGGCGGAAATGACAGCGTCAGCTAGAAAGGAAAGCCAGTTTATATCCCAGCACCTCAAGATATATACTTATCTTTCTCATCTATGGATATACATATGAGGGAGACATAAGAGTTCCATAGCAGGTGGTAAAACTCATTCTGTCCAGCCTTCTTGAAACAGAATCCTCTCAAGGACTATCTGAGCCAAAATGTTAATCCCCAGATAACCAGCTAAGGCCACTGACTAAAGGAAATCCTCATGAACTTCCTCTAGACCCTCCTGAGGTCTTGGTCCCGAGGGTTAAGAACCTTTTCAGAAGTCATTTGCTCCAAGGATTCAACTCTCCACTACACGCTAAGTCCTTAACCCCTTTCCTAAAAGTACACAGAAACCATGTCTTCCTCATGGTCAACTCTAGCAGCTGAGTGGAATGACTGCAGTATCTGGTATCTTGGTTGCCCACTTCACATGTCATGTGAACATGAGGGAGGGAGACTTGGGTTCACTACTCCCTAAGTACAAAGCATACTAGACATTGGTATCTTTCAGAAAAAAATTCAGTGAGCCTAGACCAAATATTATAAATACACAAGTCCTATTAGGTTTTAGCAATTGTAAGGGGAAAGAAAACCAAAACCAAAACCAAAAAACTGATTCTGATTACCTGTATGACCAAATAATTCTAACATTTTTTAAACTCAAATGAGGAATGGAGAAATATCTTCTTCCTCTGAGGGTGCTTACTTCATCCAAAAAAGGCAGACCGCAACTTTTGTCAAAAGGAGTTCCATTTTAAACGACAGCCCCTCTGCTATCTGCCTTTTTTTCCACATACAGCAGCCAGGCAGGTAGCAGAGTCAAAAACCCAGTAGCACAAACTATGGCCTAATCTGCATGTCATGCATTATTCATGATCCCCTGATTTCTGCACCTGCATCTAGGCAGGAAGCTTGCTGGGCATGTTCATTATTCTTCTCGGAGCCTCATACAGGCTCCATTACTCCTGAGCCACTTTGTTCTGTAACTAAGGGTTTCAGGCCTTAGTACTAACTGCTGGATATGAAAAGAAAAGGATACTCCAGGCAGAAGCAAAGGATGATCTTGGTGTTGTGTAACGCAGTGGATGTGACAATGTTCTCTACAGATCCGATTGCTATATGGGATATTACTGCTCACACAGGGTGATTTACATCACACAGAAGAGGCAGAGTCACCACCAGGGCCCTGGACACCAATTGTTCTATTTATACATCCTGACTCATCTGGGGCCCCAGGCATGTTTAGGATTTCACTCGATTTCTGAGCTTTTATTCTTTTTTTAACTTTCTTGCTATGTTTGAATGTCTTTGATATCTTAAAAGTAAAAATAATTCTTCCTTCTTTGGGTGCAAGTACTGAACCTGCTTCCCAGATCCTATGTCATAATGACTGTTAGAGTTAAGAGACTCTGATGGCTCTGCTTTTCAGTGTCTCCAGGAGGCAAGATAAATGGCGGGAAGAGATAACATGTAGAGTCTCGATCCTAGACACAAGTTATGAACGACTGAGGAGCTTCTAGGGTGGGAACACGATCTCACCCACATACTCTGTGGCCACTTACGGCATCAAGCGGAACTGAGACAAAGCAATGTGGAGTGTAAACTGTATCGCTGGCTTTCCTGAGATTAACCCAAATTGTTGCCAGCTAGTAACGGTGCATTCTAAGGCAAGTCTTATATCTACCCAGATCTCTGTATCCTCGTCCATCCAAGGAACGTTGTACAGTTATGGGAAACACACAGAGGACCACAGTCTTGAGAGTTTGTAAGAGGACTGAAGTAGTCCCATTGTCTTGTCACCTCACAGTCACCCTAGTGTCATATGTCCCTATAATACTGGTGTAAGCAAACCTCCTGTGCTGCCAGCGGCATCAACGTTTATCACATACAACCATGTAGAGTGCATAACATCTCACAGCGATGCTCACTGCACAGCGCACAGCATCTCATTGCAATTCTTAACTGACCACAGCAATGATTTATGTATCAATTACATTGTTAAAGTTACTTTAGAGTATATGACTACTACTTGTGCTTAAAACAAACAAACAAAATATTAAAATGTTATCATCTGTACTGGGATCGAATCCAAGATATTACACATGTTATTCAAGTACTCTACTCCTAAGTACCCAATTCCACTACAGCACCTATCGCCATGCACGTCTCCTGTACTGAGTCCTCTGGCCACAGACATTCATGCCATCCCTGTTTTCCAAGGTTAACTTTCAACCTTCACATCCCACACTACCATAATTTGTCACTCTTCCCTCGGCAGCTCTCGTCTCAACCATCTTCTAAGCTGTCTGTTTCTCCTTTGCTCAGCCGCTCAGCCCCGAGTGTGTTTACGGGTCATTTTCCTATGTCCTTTGCTCTCCCCTGCTGACGCTTACTCAGTTATTAGCTGAAATCCTTTCAAACATGGCCACCCTCACCATCTTACCACCCACATAATAATCAGAGCAGCTAGGCTTTGCTGGGTTTCTCTCTACCAATTTGCCACCCTTTGATCACATCATGTCGCCCAATCACATTCCCAAAGAGCTTTCCATGTGGCATGAAACCTAAGCATAAAAGTGAGCAATTACTCGAGAATCTCTTAGCTGATCTTTCTGATGTCTCCCCTAGCATAGAAGTCTTAGATGGAATCAGTGTGCCATGCTTTTTTCTTGCTAACTTATCTTTTGTTATATGAGTGCTGTCCAGTCCACAATTCCTGTTGATGGATAAGAAAAGGGATTACCTACTTCCAACCCCTATGTTACCCCTTTTAGGCCTCAATCAGACCAGGGGTTCTCAATCCTACTCTATCCCAGTGGAGACAGGAAGTAAGGAGTCATTTCAAAAAATAGCATTATGACACACAAGGCTGCACCCCAGGTAAGAGAGACAGCTTTCTACTGACAAAGCAGGATAAAGTTCACACACCAAGGTTATCTGAAAAAACAAATAGACAAACCAACAACAACCACAAACCCACTGGCCCTCTGACTCTCATACCCTGTGTCAGGGGCATTGCATCCTATTGAAGGAGTCAGAATAAACTACTTCACAGACCAAGGCAAGTTTCTGATAGGACATCACTTTTCTAGTGTGATTAAGTATTTGATAACTCTTAAAAATTAGCACACATAAATACTTGCTATTCTATTGTCTGACTATTATGTATAAGCCAAGACTTTTACCTACAAACTATGCAAATGGCCCCAGAGCCCTTTTAAGAATTCTCTTTACTGCAAAAGAATTCATTTGTCAAGGACTTAGAAATAAACCCACAGTTATTATTAAGTATCAGCATGTTCTTATGCAAAACATATGAAAGATAATTTAGAAATAATCATTGGCTTTGCTTTTTTTTCTTAGACTCAAAGCATCAGGAACAAGTTCTCATGAGTATTCAGGCTAGTCCAGATGTTATGTTAATAGATACATGCTACACCTGGACAAATAAAGAGGATACAAGCATTAAATGAAGTGGGCTCTTTTTATTCTTAGATTTTTAAAATTATATCTGTGATTCATGAGCATTACAAATAGAATATATCAAAGTGTATGAGTCATATCATAGGTAGGTGTTTCGTGAGTAGGTGTGAGTCCTTGGTTTACGCTGTCAAACCGCTAGGCAAAACCAGAAATTTCTCTCTCTCTCTCTCTCTCTCTCTCTCTCTCTCTCTCTCTCTCTCTAGTTAGTAAAAACACAGTTGATTTCATTTTGACACTGATACTGGTATCCATACAAATGTTGTTATTATGTCAACATATATTTTTTAATCTTTCTTTTAGGACTTTTTTGGACATCTCCTATGCAAAGGCATCAATATTTTTAGAGGAATGGGGGGGAAATTAAACAGCATATGGAATTCATGTTATGGACATTGTCTTCCACATTTACTGTAATACTTATCCAGATGCTGCAGTCACTTAGAAAGCTTATAGTAAACTGTGTTAAAAAAAAAAAAAAAAGTATAGCATGGGGGCCTGAGTTCGGATCTCCAGAACCCAGGGAGAACCTGGCCATGGCAGCATGCTCAGAGAACCTTAGTACTGAGGGGCAAAGACAGGTGGATGCCAGCCACAGCTAAGTCCATAGCTTCAGATTCAGTGAGAGAGTTTGTCTCACAAAAGAAGGTGAAGAACGATAGAGGCACATATAGGATGTTGAACTCTGACTTCTACAAACACACTCAAACACGTAGATATGTATGCACAAATATACAACATACTACATCCACATGACGCCACAAAAAGAAAAACATCTTATTGAAAGGGATAATGACATTCTCTTCTGCTGCATCTTTACAGAAGTTGCAATCTCCCAACATTTGCACTGGTGCATCATTTCAAGACATCAGTCTATCCTTACCCCTTCCCTCACCCTCTTTTGTACTCTCAGAGGCAGTGACACTGGATGTTCCTTTCCACATCTCCTTTGTCGCTTGTAGTTGATGTCTAGGTCTCAGAGGCCACCCAGAGTATGTTCCTAGTTCTCATGCCATGGGGTCCCCTGAAGATGCTGAATGAAGGGTACATATGGGGGCATGTATAATTCATATCATCTGTCTCTCCACCTCCACACTAATACTTCAAGAGGGCATTTCTCTCTTTGTACACAATCATATTTCCACTACCTGGCGTCAAACAGAAACTCAGCAAAAAGCAGTTGTATGGTAAGCCCTATTTTCCGATTGAACTCTAACCTCTTAAATAAATGAAGGCCATACTTTGTACAAGTCACCATTGTAACATTGGGACTTGGCAAAGGCACTATCCCAGTATGCATTAAGAAAGGAAGACACAAGCTGGGCGGTGGTGACGCTCGCCTTTAATCCCAGCACTTGGGAGGCAGAGGCAGGCGGATTTCTGAGTTCGAGGCCAACCTGGTCTACAGAGTGAGTTCCAGGACAGCCAGGACTACACAGAGAAACCCTGTCTCGAAAAACAAAAAAAAGAAAAAAAAGAAAAAAAAAAAAAGAAAGGAAGACACCAAGCTTTACATTTTAAGTGTGATCTATTTCCAGACTTACCAAATATCTATCTTCATACCTAAAACTTTAGTAAATAAGTAATGACGTCAGTCCAGCAGACATTGCTTAGTGGCTGCCTTGATGAGATGCTGCCATGGCAGAGCAGTAGTTGACAGTCTAGCTGACACAAACAGGTACAGGAATTAGAAGAAGTTACAAATTCGTAAGAGTAAAATGAAGTTACAATTGATTCAACGCGTAGAGTACCAAGGTTCCATGGAGGAAACAACGCAATGGAAGACAGGGACAATTTCTAGAGAAGGATGGGACAATGGTTGGAGGACACAGAGCAAAGGTGCTAAATGAGCCAACTCGAGAAGAACGTGAATGGAAGGTGTGAGGTGAACAATTTGGTCTTGTCAAAGGGTGAGGTTTTTAGAAACATTTGAGCGGAAAGAACTAGAATGTGAAGATGACATTAGAATGTAGATGCCCCAGGAGATGTCTAAGGAGACAGGAGCAAGGGAAGGGAGCTTTGGGATAATATCAACATTTCCTCTATGGTATGTATCCCTTATCACTTCTGTGTACCCAACATGGACTGGATGCCACTTGTTTATGATTCAATGTAAACTACTACTTGAGCATTTCCCTGTACCAGGCAGTGACTTAGGCCTCTGAATATTTTGTAGATTCCTGTATGCTGTAGCAGTGTATTGGATGTAGGAGGTGCTCTTGGTTTTGACAAAATTCCTAGCTTCAGGCTGCCCATCCTACAGAGTAAGTGCACAGAGACAAAGGCCCACACAATGCCCTGTGTTGAGCAGGGACAGGTACAGCTAAACCACCATGGGGACATATGCATGAAGCTATAATGAGGATATAGAAATCTCCTAACTAGATAGATGAGGGGAATTTTAAAAGATACATTTTTCAGTTAGGAAAAAGGAATTCTAGAGACAGAAATGCAATGTATGATGGAAACTGACAAACAAAATTATAAACTGGTAGACAGAGCTAGAGTAAGGGGCTGACAGGCCTAGAGGGGCAGGGGACTAAGGGTCTTATGTAGTATGCTAAATATTTGACGTAAAAGAATTAAAGGACAACTATCAAAGAATTTTCTGGTTAGATATGGTACAATCACGACTATGAACTAGAAACCATCATCTTGGCTGTGGTACAGAGGATGGCCTGAGGGGAATGTGTGACTCATGAAGAGCATTTGGAAGCTACAGTAATAATGTCCTGGGTGGCCCAGGGGAGTGGTGGTGGGCAGATGGAAGTGAGCAGAGGATGGATTCGTAATAGATTAGTGTTACCACCAGGTGTATTAGTTTATGCCTGTAATCACAGCTTACAGCAGTGGAGGCAGGAGGACTGCAAGCTTGAAGCCAGGCTGGGCTACATGGCCAGTTTAAGAATAACCTGAACATGTAGGGACATACATCTTAAAAATGCAAAACATGGAGATGTGCTCAGTTGGCATATGTAAGACTCTGGGTTAGACCCTCAATGCAACGCATTCACTATAAACAAGTAAATAAAATATAAAAGAACACACACACATTTGCACACTTATAATCAACAAAAGCAATGGAGAAGAAAGAGATAGAAACCATGCTAAGTAACTGTATATCCATTATAACTTGTGTGGAAGTGTGGAACAGGCTAATGTGATGTGGTTTATCAGAGTTTGGGGCCAATGATTGTGAGCTTGGGCTGTTTGTAAAACTCTGAGGGCAGAGGGCTAAGGCAATGTTAGTAGATATAGATAGTGTGGTGATCCATGTGGCTACTCGGCCAACTCCATTGTAAACACCACCATGCAGTGTGTATGTATGGTTTAGTCAGGGTGTGCAAGGCATCAAAATGAGAACTGAACTGCCTGGGTCCTGTGTGGACTGTCTCTAAGTAGCCCCTGCATGATTTCATGAGTATGACAGAATGTAAAAGAAGATTCTGTCTTCTCCCAGTTGAGAACCGGAAGGGCAAAGTCAGAGATGCCTGCTGTGTCCGAGCATCCTCTACAGAATTGCATCATCTCCTGGGTGGCTACAAATAGACTGAAATGTTGCTCCATAAGACTTTCAATAAAACTTTGTGTAAACACACACACACACACACAAACACACTGAACATTCTGTAAGACTTGATATAAATTCAAATGAGGTGTGGTACAGTAAGAAAATTAAGTTAAGAATATAGAGGAAAGAACTAAGAATCCGAGACAAGTGAGGAAAGCTGTTCTGTAGAGTTTCAGATTTAAAGAAATGTGTGTAGGGATGGGACAGAGCACTTGTGCAAGCATGAAGTGCTGAATCAGAATCCCTAATTCCCAGGTAGAAATCAAGATTTCCATGTTTCTGTAATCCTGGTACTCTTACAGAGAGATGAGAGGCAGTGACAGGAGAATTCCCGGAAGTTCACTGGCAGCCAGCATGGTGTATGCTGTAACCATCAACTAAGAGAAACCCTGCCCCAAAGAAGGTGGAAGGTGAGGGCTGGAACTCCAGACATCTTAAAACACATGAGACTCTCACAAGACTGATGCTTCAGTACTCAACTCTGTTGTCTCACAGGACTTCAGGTCCAATACCAAGAACACGAAGAGATGATGTCCATGTGGCCCTAATTAGAAGCCATACAAGCCAACCCAAGAGAAGGGAACCTTGAGCATAAATTGTACTAACATCGGTTCTGTCAATGAATCCAGAAACCCAGGAGAGATCTCCGAGGGAACATCCGCTATTACTCCTAATCTGCAGGTGGGTGTGTCCTTGTGAAACCTCCATTCTCCTAATCCTCATTTTCATAGTTAACTCATGACATTAACCCACTCCTCTACGAAGGACTTTCCCAAAACCTCCTGGGCAACCCACTTCCTGCACTATGAGCAGAGTAAATATATACATTATATTATGGTTTATATTATAGCATATATATATGTATATATATTATAATTTTATCATTTCACCCATTGTCCCTTAAAATCCTCCCATATACACATCCTCGCTCTATTTCAAACTCATGGTCTCTGTATAAATTAATTACTGTTCTACACATATACAACAGACATATATATATTTCTAAATACATAAATACAATCTGCTCAGTCAGTATAATGTGATGTGCATGCATATGTTTTCAGGGCTGACCATTTTTTTTTTTTTTGTGGAATAAGTCATTGGTGTTCTCTTGCCTAGGAAAGACTACATCTCCTACTCTTAGCCTCCCTAGTTGCCCGTGTAGGGGTGAAGTCTTATGAGCTTTCCTCTTTGCCCATTAATTTGTATCCTAGGGTCATCCTTGTTCAGCTCATGTCTAGGCAGTCATGGTGTTAAGGCATTATGGGTGTAGCTTCTGATACTACTAGGAGATACAAGCTCATACCATTCTCTTTTCTATTTCTCTGGCTCTTAGGCTCCTTCTGCCCTCTCTTTCACAATGATCCCTTAGCCTTAGGTATAGGAGTTGTAGTTTAGATATATCAGTTGGGAATAGGATCTATAACTCTACATTTTGATGGGTTGTGGTGTTCTATAGTGGTCTTTGTCTGTTGCAAGAAGTTTCCTTGATGAGAGGTAAGGACTATACTTGCCTGTCTGTGGACCTTTTATTTTTCCTTTCTATTTATTTATTTATTTATTTATTTTCTAATTAGTAACTTCTAGTGCTCTTGAAATACACCCAAGTATCAACCTTGCCTAAATGTCTGTTCAGGTCCTTATCCATCTTTTTCCGCTTTCTCTTCTATAATATGCCTCTGCCCTTTGGGATCCACTCGCCCTGGCTACTCTTTTTCTTATCTTCACTTTAGTGGTCCTTCACAAGCTGTGCCTCATGCTCAACTCCTTGCTTCACCTTTTTTATTCGCCCCTGGCTTTCTGAGTATATCAGTACTACTGACCACTCAGTTCTTCTGAACAACTATCCTTGTGTCTTCTCAACTCCTCCCAGCAGATGTTACCGAAATATCACACCAGCCTCATCCTTCATGATATCCGTGCATGTGATCATCTATAGATGCAATTATTTGATGAAAAAAGGGGAGCTACTTTTCTGTCACTCATACCACTCATGCAGTACCATGCCCAGCTCTAGAATGTTAAGTATCCATCACCAAAGCAAAATAAACATGGGAAATCATGATTACTTTTCTGGTTTTCTACTTCTTGCAATAATCTCGAAAAAATAAACCAACGTGTATGTGTGTATGTATATGTGTGTGAGTGTGCATATGTGTATAAACATATGTAAATATATGGGTATGTACATGGTATATAATAACCAAGGTGGAAGACAAGGTGAATGGATGTGATGTGACCCAAAGGAAAGGCTTGAACTCATGGGAGATGGTTTCCTTAAACCTGACTTACCTCACACCTGGCATCTAAGGCCAGGAGCTGCACCACACCTGAAAGCCAGTGCAGACACATAAATAGTTGCTCAGATACAGAGATATCTGTAGGCTTTGTGGAGATGCTAGTGGAATGCAGATGTTGTTAGTAAACTATTGAGGCAGTAATAATTTCCTGTGTTGAATAACTAGGGTTATGTAACATATTAAATTTAGGGAAATTGAGTGACAGGAATATGCTGTTATATGTTTTGCTACTTTTCAGTTCTAAAGTTATCTTAAAACAAAAAAAAAAATTTTTTTTAGGTGGTATGCTTTTGAAAGACTTTAAACAATGTAAACCTTCTGGGAGTGATTTCTTCCGTGTTGATCTCAGTGATCTATCATTTTTAATTTTTTCAATAGTTTGGTATTATAGATAATATCCCTTCTACGTGTGCTGATGAATACATAGGATATATCCAAGAGTATAACATTACATATATTTTTTTAAAAATAAACTAATCATCACGTGATATTACATTCATGGTTTTGTGCATAATACAGAATTACTCACTAAAGGCATGCTGCAGATAAAAATAGAGTAAGAAAGAAAGCAATGAAGCCATTTTTAAAAGTTAATAAAACTAATACTGAGGGCTGGGAGGAATTTTAGATTATTTCTCTGAGGTAACTCAAACTGCATTATGGAACTGACCTTTATCCACGCTGTACAGCTCCCAAATTCCTGCCCTGCCCTGAGACACACTGATAAGTCCTTCGATTTTCTGCTTGGCTTTGCACGTGTGTAACGTCCGACATTACTTTTCAGTGTTCTGTATATGGTGTATTAAAATTCTAGGCTTTTATCCTATGAGTTGAAGTACGCTGATTTGGCCATTAGCGCAGATTGAGCCGAGAATGTTTATGACTTGGCAGAATCCTTGGCTGGTAGTTATTCTATTACCCCACTGGCACCAACTTTTCTTTGGGGGTTCTGTGGGTGGAAAACATTAGCTAGTGGGGAACTACTCCAGGTGCATTTACTGTCTGGCTGCATTAATTCTGAGAGGCTTCATTTAGGCTTAAAGAACAGCACACCAAGAAGATAATCCAGGTATTCTGTCAGCCCAAATTGCAACCTATTTGAATTCAGCATTCTTTCAACAAGGTGTTAAAAGTAATATTTTTTTCCTCTGAGTAAGACATAATTTTATATCATTCAGTTCCTAGATAAAATAGAAATGGTATAAGCTGGATTCTAAATATAAATCATCACCAATGGGGGGAAAATACAGTTTACATTTTGCTTACAATAAAATCTCAACTGCTAGAAACCCCCAATATGGCAATTAAATGTAATCATTATCTTTATTTATGTGCTTACAAAAAAGGGTTTTGCCTGTGTGTATGCTGTGTGTATTTAAGTGTATAGAAATCTTTACTCGTGGCTTGTTTTTAAGTGAATTCTAAACAAATCAATGGGGAAAGTCTTGAGTTGGCTTCAGTGCTGAATCACAGAAAGCTCTAAGCCATAAAAGGATCTGCGGCAACGCTGTCCCTGTCAATACTGGCAGCCAGGTTGCCTGGAGAACTTTAAAGTAAGGCTGCTAGCACCTTATGAATACACTGAACCACAGAGACATCTTAGCTTCAGAGTTTGTCATCTGAAGTTATGAGTAGCTAAAGATCTCAGTCACACTCCACAGGGGCCAAGAAGCATGTGGAAACTGTTTGGGAATATATGCAGAACCACAGGCTTTCCCACTTAACCTGACTGAATAAACCCCAGGGAACTCCATATGTGCTTCTAAAATGGGGCAGGACATTAGCCACAAGCATCATGAAGCAAGTCATAGAGGAATTCACTATTCCTGTTTCACTGGCTTTTCCAGCCATTACCCTTCCTACAGCTCGGGCCAAAGATGATCCAGCTTTTATCTCTAAGAACATCCTGGATTTTCTTCTACTAACCAAATGACTAATTCAGAAAATTTAACAATTAATATTTCATGTGGGTCACTACATCCTTGTTTTGGTTGCTGATGAAGGATACTATCACTGATATAATTCAAGGAAAGATAAACAGGAGAAGAACTGATTAAAATGTATGAGACACAGCTTTGCTCAATACACTCACCAATCAAATTAGGTCATATTAATCTAGGATGTGAGTCTCGACTTTAAAAGGGACAATAATTCAGTTGTGTGAATACATGATAACAGATAACGGTTTGAGAAAGGTTAAACAAAATGACGTTCAGAACGTGTGGGCTTTTCAATAGCTGTTTCCAGGTAGTAAATAAACCAACACTCAAGGAATAGTGGAAGGATGGCTAGAAATAAGAGGATTAATAACTAGAGTGGTTTCTTAAAGGTTAAGTTGTGACCCCAGAGGAGTTCAAGAAGGATCACAAAACACAGTCAACAGTGAAAGTCAACCCTGGTTAACTTAGCAGGGTCAGGAGAGGCAAGTGTCCCTTTAAGCCAATGCTGTGAGCTTGGATCTGGATATCATAGCATATAGTTCTGATCAGACATAGGCAGCTAAGTGTTCTAGTGAAGAATGAGTCAAGAGGAAAAGAGACGGAAGAGGGAGGAGGGACACAAGACCACTATAGAAAGAAGTCACTGTGAGGGTACAGACCAGCAGTGATGGTACAGCCTAGCAGTGGGGTCACAGCCCAGCAGTGGGGTCCCAGCCCAGCAGTGGGGTGAAGCCCAGCAGTGAGAATGGCTCTGTGGCAACAGAAGAGTGTTCTGGGGTCTTCTCTCCAGAGTGCACAGGCCAGTAGGACATTCTGTCACATGAGGCAAGGATTCAGTAGCTAACATCATGCAAGTAATGGGGCAAAGAAGAAGAGGCCATGCATGACCCCATACAGGCTGTCTAACAATGCAAGGGTCAAGAATACTTTGGTCCCAGTGAAAAGTTTCTGAATGTACTGTGGCCAAAAATCAGTTTAGCCTCAAATGTGTACTGAGCACAATGTGTCTCTGGCAGCTTTCATCTGTGCTGCATCAGGGGATCTCTCTGCAGCTTTGAGTCTAGACATAGAACATGCACCTTACACACTGCATACCACCATGCCCATGACACCAATGAGAACTGGCCCAGGCTCAGAGTCCACACAGACTACAGTTTATGATGAACTGCAGTGTTTGCACTCCATACAAAGCATTCTTGTGTTACAGAAACAGTGATTTGATTATGGGAAACAAAGATTTTAAAAAAGATTTTCTGTCACTCCTTGGATGTAAATATCAACTTCGTATTTTTCAATTGTACTGTGTTATAATTTTTCATTTTAAAAATTGCTGCTTGAGTCACTGGTTTGAGTCTCACATACAGTCGAGCACATTTTGGTTTGGGATGAAAGACAGAATTTTTAGCATTTCTGAAAAGGCCCCAAATATCCTTCTGACATTTTGTGTTCCATATTTATGTGAGGCAGTGTTCTCAGCATTGATGATAATAAAATCAAAACATGGATCAACTCTGAAAAATGTTAAAGCTGCTCGGCATCCTGCAGTATCAAATATTTGGCCAAGATTTAATTCTTTATGTAAAAATAAACATGCAAATCTCTCTTAGTTAGCTTCAGCTGTCAATGCTATACAGCCCAGAGTTATGACAGGGAGTCTCATTTTGGGGGTTGCCTGAATCAGACTGGCCTACGGTCATGGCTATGAGGCATTTATTTGATTGTTGAGTGATGTGAGGGGGGGTCGAACCCCCGATGAGCAATGCAACCCCTGGGCAGGTGGTCCTGACTTTTATGAAAAAAGCTTCACACTAGCCTAAAGACGGACCGGAAGCGGCATTCCTTCATAGCCTCTGCTTCAGCTCCTGCTCTCTGGATGGTAACCTAAAAAGATGACATGCACCCTCACCAAGTGGCTTTCTCTCACTGACAGAAAGCAAGCAAGGACACCTATCACATTAGTATGAGATTTTAAGAAACACTAAGGCTGAATGTACATGAAACAATTACTTAAAAGCAACTCCCTATAATTTACTAGTCATTCTTCTTATTTATATCTATTTTAAACATTCGAATTTTCTTAGCTGAAAGATGGCTCTGCAAAAAGTTTAAGAAACAGTTCTGGGGCTGAAGAGATGATTTAGTGGTTAAGAGTGCTTGCTGCTCTGGCAGAGAATGGGAGTTCCATTCTCCAGAAAGTACAATGTCATCTTATGGCTTACACAGTGCTCAAATACACACACACACACACACACACACACACACACACACACACAGAGAGAGAGAGCGAGAGAGAGAGAGAGAGAGAGAGAGAGAGAGAGAGAGGAGAGAGAGAGAGAGGGGTAAAAATGAAATGAATCTTCTATTTAAAAAAAGAAGCTCTGCTAGTCCTTGGCCTCATCAGCAGTGTCAGGTGTGTATTGTATCCCTTGAAGCAGGCCTTAATCCAATATGAAGTGGTTGTTTACATTGATAACATTTGTGCCCCGACAGCACCAATATACTTTGCAGGCAATTCACTGTTACAGTTGGCAGAGACCGTAGCTAGATGAGATTGCTGCATACATGTATCCTGTGGTAGCATAAATAGTAACTTCCAGAATGAATGAATGCTAGGCCATAGGGGTGAAGTATATAGTTAGGCACTAGCTGATTTCTCCACACTCAATGACATAAGTGGTGTCTTCAGCAATAGGGGCTTTACTGTCAGGTTGTGGGGTGCATTCAATAGCACTGACAATAACCTGTAATTTTTATATTTGGAGGTGGTTTATAGTATCCTTTTGGCCACCAATATGTAATCCATTTCCAGTTTGGAGATTTTATTTGGTAGCATATAGTTGGAGCATTGTCTCCCCCATTATATGGTAATTCCATTTAAATTTCTTTTACAAGTTTAGGAAGCTTCTAGAGTAATAGGATGTCATTTGGCTTCTCAAAAGGCCTTCTCATATTCATCCCTCCCCATATACCCCCCTTAAGTAATCTTTCTATTTTCCTATCCTATTCATCCCTTTCTAACACTATATTCTTGTGGGACTGCATAAAGGTATCCTGGTTCTTGGCTGGGCATGGGCCTGGAACCCCGAGACTCCAAGGGAGAAACGTCAGGAGTTCAGCCACGCCCCCAGAACTCAGGGTCCTGACAAGCAGTCTAATCTCCATGGACCTACATTGTTCAGTCACGTAGGCCATTACAACCCCTCCCAAAGTGCACAGGTAGAGGGTGTGACTACAGGCCTCAGGCCCTAGAGATTTACATACAATGAAGGTCAGAGGGCAGAGTTAATTAAGCATTCCTCCCCAGAACCTCCCCCTTTCTCCCTCCCTACTTAACCCAGGTCTGCTCTGAGTTTGGGGGGGTACATCCAGATCCATCTACCCTCCATCATGACAATAAACCCTTTTGGAACCAAGGACTTCCTCGTATCATTGGGGCCTGCTGGGCCTGCCGCCACCGAAGCCTCCAGCCACTGGAACCTGGGACCTTCCTCCAGTCCGAGAGACAGGCTGCGGCCCCCCAGTTTTTCCCACATATTCTTATTTCTTTTTCTTGGCGATATAACACTATATTCTTATTTCCTTTGCTTGGCGATGCCCTCCTCCCCGGTGGTCTTTATGATCTACCTAACCTGTACAGATATCCTAAGTGAAGCACACATTTTTAAAGCTTAAACACTAACATCCACCTGTAGGACAAAACTTGCAGTTCTTTTCTTTCTCGTCTGGGTTACCTCACTCAGAGTGATTGGTTCCAGCTCTATCCACACACTTGTGAATTTCATAATTTCATTTTTCTTAAAAGCTACATAATATTCCACTGTGTAACTGTATCACATTTTCATTATTGATTCATCTAGGCAGTTCCCAATGTCTGGCTATGATGAATGGAACAGTAAGGAACATGAATGAGCAAGTCTTTCTGCAGAAAGATATAGAGATTTTTAGGCATATGCCCAAGAGCAATATAGCTGAAATTTTGTGGTGGATCTATTCTCATCATTTTGAGGAATTGAAATGATTACTAATGATATACTGCTGTACCCGTAGATCAGTTGCTCACCCAACCCTCATCAGAGAAGCTTTTTCTTAAAGTAGTTGTTAATTGACGTGGAGACCCAGAACTCCACAATGTGCAGACAGTGAGCTCGGCCATGTGTCGAATGTCTTTAACAAACTCTTCTATTCAAGACTTGGGGATCCATGTAGAAGATGAGGCAGGAAGGTTGTAAAGAGTCAGAGTTTATGAATGACTCCATGGAATCAGCACCTTGCAGGCACAACAGGGCTGTGCACATATGAGCTTATAGAGACTATAGTGTAAGAATAATAAAAAGGTAATGATAATAAAAAAAGAAGCTTTGATCTATAGGATGTCTTCCCATCCTTCCCTTGGCCTCTTATCTTTAAATCATACACACACACACACACACACACACACACACACACACACACACAACAGAGAGAGAGAGAGAGAGAGAGAGAGAGAGAGAGAGAGAGAGAGAGAGAGAGAGACAGAGACAGAGCACTCAAATAAAATGGAACCAGAGCACTGAGAATCTTTGCTTTATGTTTTCCTTGGTAGGTGGAGATGGTCAATGGAATCAGAGGATGCTCACAAGTGAGAATCTGAGTCCTGGAAAACAAAGGGGCATGTAGGTTCTTTATGATCTTTGTACTGTGTGGGGTTTGACCTGACAGTCTCAGGGGTCCACTCAGCAGCCTCTGGTGTGGGTATATAATCCTTACTTTTTAAATGAGAAGAGCATGCTTAGTGACGTCACAGATGCAGCAGAGCATCACACACCAGGGCTGAAATTCAAGTGTGGGCTGATATAGTTTCTGTCATACTTTTAAATGACAACTTTCCTTGTTTATTTTATAAGCAACGATTCCATTTTCTAGAATGTAGTGTGGCGATAAGATTCAATACTATACAATACATAGCAAAATTCAGTGATGTAGTTTCATCTTTGCTAACAATGATATACTTATAAGTGGAAATAATGTCAGCACTACTAGGAACTCTTTGCATTATGGGTTGGTAGGTCATATCAAAACACTGCTCATAATATAGCTCATGTCTATAATACAACAAAACATATATTTACTCTTCTCATTGAGGATCTCTTATGACTATTACAGTTTTCTAAATGCTTAGGTTGTCTTTGTTACCATCACATTTCATACTAAAGAACTGACTCATGAGTAGGGTTCCAAAATGGGTTTAGAAATAGGGATTGATCACTAGAAAGGATTGACATTTCAGTCATAAGATCAAAGTTCTGGAAAAGAGTAGGGAGTACAGAGTAAATTCCAATAGCAGCAGCCAGTGGAGCATGATTATGCAATGAAACTACTTATCTCACCCTCCATCCAACAGAAAAGAGAGAGAGAGAGAGAGAGAGAGAGAGAGAGAGAGAGAGAGAGAGAGAGAGAGAAATACAGACATGAACACAGACAGACAGACAGACAGACAGACACATACACACATACACACACACCACACACACACACACATCACAGTTGGACAGGCAGAAATTTAGGTCAGTTGATGACCCAGCTGTCACTTACAGCTACCTCTTTGAACACTGAGCCCTTGGCCTAGGCAAATCTGTGTGGAAACATCAGAAACTAGTGGATTTCTTGATTGCTCCCCTTGGGTCAGCACATTGGAAAATTGCTTCTTGTTGGGAAAAAATGATCACATGATTTATTATCCAAGCTCCCATGTACTAGATTTTCATGGTTTTCTTATGTCCTGTATCCAAATGCGAGAATTAGTGATGTGAAACCACTATCAACAATTGAGCCTGAAATTTTAAAGCACAGAAAACAAAATTATCTATTAAATTTCTACAGTGTTTTAATTGATACTATTCTATCTCAAACACTGCTATTAGAAAATGTAGATAGATGAATAGTCACAAAATACAATTAAGTGATATTAAATCTACCAATCTTGATAGTCTCTTTTAAATAATGGAGACAAAATAAATCCATAAAATATGACTAGTTTGTCTAAATGTGGTCTTTAATTAAATATAGATGGCTTGTAAAATAGACTAGTATTGGAAATTACCCATTAATGAATTCTTATTGTTTAGCTTTTTTTGCTTTAGAAAAAAGAAACAAGATCTCTCATAGAGTCACTGAAACAGATACAGAAATATGTCTATATATGTAACAAACAGGAACACTTTTAAACAACATGAATAAAATTGTACATTGATAAATGGTAAACAGGTATATTGCAATTAAAAAAAAATGCTAAAAAAAAAAAAAAAAACAGTTGATGCTTTCTGTTTTGTATTTCTATCCTGGAAAATTAAGAGACTATAACAGTAAGTCTCAGCTAACTACAAAAGTGAGAGAATTATAACTGTTCATAAATAGCAGCTGAAGCTTTTTCTTGCTTTCTATTGTTTTCCAGGTCCCCAACTAGCATTTGGGATTCATCAATGCCTAAGATATTATCCCTGCTTGAAGAGCATTCAAGGTAGAGAGTTCACAGTTCAGGACATTTCAAGGAAGAGCTATTGAGCCCTTTAGTTGGAACAGAGTCTTAGACATTAAAAGTTTACAGTTGTAACAGTACTTAAGAGGCAGAAGCAGGAGGATAAGAAGCTAGCCTGGATTATACTTTGAGTTCTAGGCCATCCAGTCATATAGAAGGACTGTGTCTCAAAAAACAAACAAATGAACAAACAAATAACAACAACCACAAAACACAAAGAAGACGAGACAGCCTCAGTTCTACTTCCCAACTTCATGGGCTCTGAAATCTCAGCTGTGTCTCACTTTCCTTTTTTATAATGAAGGAATTACTCTCTCATTCAGAACAAGGCTTAGAGTAATGGGTAGACAAGTCTTAGTTTGACAGTCTTGTCTTGTCTATTAAAGTTTTCACGTAGTCTGGGTGTTTTCTGCCCATTGTTACTCTATGTCTCTGTACCTAGCTTTCCCCTGAGCTAAGAACAATAACAGGCATGACATCCTATTTGTCTATGTCCAAACATTGACTGGGTGAAACACTAAGAGGCAACAGTGAAATCTTTCAACACAGCCAGCTCCCCAAATATATATAACAGGGAAATTCATTAGGAAATGTTTTCATGCTTTATTTTAGAGAAACTAACCAAATGTTGCAACACTCTGCTAAGTAGCTAGACAAACTTAAATCTCCGCAGCAATCCCTCTTAGCATTCTGCAGGAATACCAGAGAATATGTATAACTGTCTGCTGATTGGAGGAACGACCTTGAGGTTGCACAGTGACTTTAGTCTTAAGTCTGTACATTTTCCCATTTGGTGTTGATTATGTCTCAAATGAGCAACTGGCGGGAGGTCAGGAACGTTTATTAACTTTCTGTCAGAAGCTTTAATTTGCTATCTTCTAATCAGAGCTTGTGTTGACAAATGCATCATCAGATTGTCCAGGGAAAAACAAGAGGGTCAGCTGGACTGATTTACTGTATTCTGAATGCTGAGCGGTGCTGAAGAGCAGAGACCTCGACACTCTCCGCTGCTTACACATGAATCATTATGTTGAACACAAGCCTCCTCCCTTGTTTGAAAATTTACACCAAGCCAAGCATGTCATGGACATGTAACAGTCTGCATTCTTTAAGTAACGGCAACACCTCAAGGGTTGAATGGCACAGCACTTCCCTTTTCCTAATATGAATTACTGTAGAGTAGCAGTTTTGTTTCATGCACCTCTGTAAGACTATTCCGTGTACTAAGCTTCTGGAAACTGAATTGTACAGTATTATATTTAAATTATGCCAACAATTTAATATCTTCATGAACTTGAGCATGCTGTTTTGTCAGCTGGATGCAGGTCCAGCATAGATATGTCCTCATCCCTGCCTATCATGTTAAGCTTCTGTGGGTATATTCCTGCTAATTTTAACCCAGCACCAACATAACAGGCTGGCACAACACTGCCATATTGAATGTCTCACTATCCGTCTTTTTAGATGGCATCAATATTTGTATTTCTGATAATAAGTGTCCGATTTAAGTAATTCTGTGGTTTTCTTTTCTTGGTCTTCAGAAACAAGAAATGGAAGATTTCCTTGTAACAAACCTGCCATGGCAATGACCTGTGTTGTTTGCACCACTGAACTTCTGCCATGAGTGGTTCACATAACTCCAGCTTTATGTCTGTTGTTTCTGTTTCCCTGTATTGCTATTTCAGTCCCCTTTTCTCTCCACCTTCTTTTAAATTTCATGATGTAACTGCAACTACCTCAATAAACTAGCTTTCTTGATTTGCCATTCAATACATATTAGAGATGAAACCCACACTTCTTGGTGTCCATGTCTCTGTTGTCCCATCGCCTGCTGTCCAGAATCTAAGACCCTCCCTAACTTTCTCTTTAGCTCCTGTACCTTCTCTATTTACTCTCCATGGGCACCTCTTTGAGGTACACCATACTAGTCTACCCCTAAATTTTATCTTTGGCTCAAATAACCCACAAACTCTTATTTTTCTCTTCTAGTCCTTTACCCAGTTGGATATATCACTCTCTGTTCAAACTTAACGTATCTAAGATTCAAATCATCTTGCATCTACTTCTAATCACCTACCCATACTTGTACTGGTAAGGCGAGTATCATTCAAGTTACTAGATTTCAGAGCCATGCAACAACTGTTGACTTCTCCTATCAATTTGAATCAATAGTACCTACTGAGTCACTCCAAAACATCCTCTTACAATTCCTTACTGCTATCACAATCTTGCTAAGTGAAGGGGTCACTATATCACATGGACTACCATCTATTGGATGCCATGTGTTCACCTTCTTCTAGACAGTCCTTTAGACTAATAAAAGGGGAGCCATCAGCAGACACTGAAAGTCACTCATTCAGTATCTGTCTTCTCACTTCATTGTTTTCTGGCTCCAAATGCCCAGGAAACAAAATTTTTCATTCCCCAGAGACTGTTGCAACTAAAGTTGTGCCCATATGTGAATGGTGAAACAAACAACTTGAAGTCAAATCATGGGTTACAAGCTGGTGGCATATGTTTTGCTCGATCCAGCATTCCAGATTGTTGTCTCTCTGTGTTCTGCAGGAGACAGCTTTCTCTTGATATTCTAAAAACTGTCTGGATAGCTCATCTTTTGCAATCAAAAGTCTAGTCTTTATTTACATATCAATTCAATCATTACCCCAGGTTTTCTTTTGATTATCCCATGAATCAGCATTCCATGACCCCAGCCCCTTGATTCTTAGAAAGAGAGAGCAACCACAAGCACAGACAATAAGATAGCAGGGTAGGATGACACCCTGAAATTACCACTCCTACCATGGACCTAAATTTCTCTGTCCCAGGTTGACCTTGAACTCAGGAATCTTCCTGTCTTTGTAAGCAACAACAACAACAACAACAACAACAACAAAAACCAATTAGCTGGGTAGGATCTTGCTCTAAATCTTGCCACTCTCTAAATCTTCTATCTCCTTCTGAAGTATCTTTCTGACAAGCTGGCTTATAATTCAGCTGCCTCTGTTCCTTTATATCTGTGAAGTTCCTTATACAATTCATATTGCATCCATATATTTTGGATCGTTGAGAAATTATGTATTTTTGAACTCCTGTGTTCAGCATTCTTTCCCACAGCCTTAAGAGAAATGCTACCATTTTGCTGAGACATTAGACATACCCTCACCTCCTAGACTCATGATGTCTCTGATTCTCATGGAATCATTAATCTTGGCAGAGAGGACATTCTTCAAAGGAGAACGTAAAAGTATGTACATTATTATACAAACAAGCCTTATGCTCACAGCAACCATCAACACTTGTGGAGGCTCACACCCTGCTGGCTCTGTTCCAGAGGCAGAAACCATGTCACCCTATCCCTTATTTGGACAGGCCAGACTCATCATTTACATAACACTAGCCAATTCACTACTGAGCTGGGGTAAATTATAGTCCGTTTATAAAATCAGTGATAGATAAACATACAGACAGACATTTTCTGCAACTACTGATTAAGCACTCAGCAAATTAATAACTCAATTGCTCCTTTCTGGAGTACTTATTAGTTACCATGTTCTCTTCTAAATATTTTATGGTTATTGCTTTACTTAATCTACTTAAGCACTGCTGATTTAAATTCTTCTCATTTTAAAGATGCAAGCAAAGAAATATCAGCTTTGAAAAACTGGGTAACTTGTCATGATCAGAGTTAGGAGTTACTTTATGGCAGTTGGAAAATTGTTTACTAATATATGTGTATGTATATTCATGTACATATCATGAATTTTTAAAGATAGGATCTCATGCTGCAGCCTTGGTTAGTGTTGAACTCAACTATGTAACTCAGGATGATTTTGAACATATAGCAATCTTCTTGTCTCAAGCTTCCAAGGGCTAGGATGTTAAACATGAGCCACCATGAATTTAAACTCATGCACACAGCACTCGAGCATGTATACTGGGCACTTCAATTCTCAAATATACAATATTTTGACTAGGGAACCATACAATGAAACTGGTTATTAGTGGTTTATTTTTTTAAAAACTTATTTTATTCTTAGGGAAAATGAAGAAGAGAGAAGTAATTAAAAAAAATAACTATCACATAACATGTCATTATGGGACCATTCAAGATATGGCTACAATGATCAGTTAAAAATTCCTAGCTCTCTGGAGGTAGAAATGTCCAGTATCTTAAACCAACAAAGCAATCAGGGGACAGATGGAGACAAGGTGAGCAGAAGAACCTTGAAATCACCTCAATGAGAGGGAGATAGGAACTGGCATTTCAGCCCTCCCCATACCAGCCCACATGCATTTTATTTAACAAAATATCTAGCTAACTCCCTTATTTAGCAAAATAGCTGGCTCAATATCTCAGCACTTTCTTAGACCTCCTTTTAAAAAGCATTCTTGTTTAGTTATTTCCTATTTAACTTGTAATCTGCAAAATTATAGTTTGTTACATGTCTATTGGCTCCTCTAACAGATTTTTTTTCCCCCTGCTGAAAATGATCACTAGAGCAAATCTGGCAGGTGCAGACAATTATATGTCTTTTCGGCCTCATTCAATTGAACTGGTTTTGAATCTGGAATTTCGGAATGACTGATGTAGTAGCATGGGGAAGAAGAGTAGCTCAACCCAAATGCAGAGGTCCTTTATGAGGCTGGTTTTGCCTCTTTTCTTATTCTTTGAGTCATTATGAAGCTCAATGAAGAGACAAAATAAGGGTCTGTAGAAAACAACAAATATATGCATATTTCAAATGTGCATGTAGGCAGATGTGCGTTCAGACAACTAGGCTCTGTAATGACCGCTCTGCAGTGGGTAGATCCACACTAGGCACAAAGAAAGTCACCTTGCACTCTTAGATCAAATACACAGATTACTTTGTCCATACAGTCTAATTTTCTCAAGTGAGGTTTTGCTTCTTCTGTTAAAATGTGTTCATCTTAGTTTGTATTTGGCTTTTAGAACATTTCAAGTAGTTTCAACCGCTGGCCCTGAATGGAGGCAGACTACTGGCGTGTAGTAACACTGCATGTTTGAAGACATGAGGCCTACACTTCTCATTGTAGGTTCCTCAAAGAAATCCCCAGAAGGATTAGAGGTCATAGTGACAACATCTGCATTATTAATTATTCCCCTAATTCCAGAGGATCTGAGAGACTAGATAGATAGAATGAGAATTCAGAGAGAATTTAGCAAACATTAGATTTGGAACCTTGCTAAGTCCTCTACCTCTGACCCTGTGCAACTTGCCTAACCCTGCACAACTTCAGGCTCCTCCTCACAGAAGTGGGCCATAATGGTCTCATCTATCCCATGAGATTTCTGGGATCACAGGCAAGGTAGGATATGGTACAAAGTGCTGCATAATATCTTTCTCACTAAGCTTATGGAACAGAACTACCAAAGGTCCATGTATTAACTGCTTGGTCCCAGCATGGAACTATGGGGCAGCAGTGGAATTTTAAGAAGTGGAGGCCAGTGAAAGGCCTTCGGGTCGATAGGAGCATGCCCAGAGCCAGGAAGGAAGAGGTTTTACTCCAACACATGCTCCACTATGATGTGTTACTACAATTACTACATGCCCCCAAAATTGATGCCAGCCTGCAAACCTTCTAATGTGGGTCAATAGAACCCTCTTCACAAGCTGATGATCTCAAGAATTTGTTAAAATTATAAAAAGTCAATATAAGTACTTCCTTTCAAGTCTTATCACAAACAAAACAATTCAGCAATCCACTATATCTTAGAGATGTACATTTTAAATGTCTTTGTTCTTTTCAGAGATAGTCTTTAATTTACTATAAACTAATAATCCCAAGTTTTCATTATGTATAGTCATTTTAATTATAATACTAAGCCAAATAGTAAACTTTATTATTCCTTTTATAGTTTAGGGTTTAAGAAACCCTACATAATAAGACCTATAACTTATTACCTATGAAATTAAATCAGTTTTATAAAAATAAGTAATATTGTGAATTTCAATGCAATCTGTAAAAATTTTTCTTGGAATTATAATTTTTCCACCATGTTAGCTGCCTGTCATTCTAAATACATTGCCAGGAGAGAAGGCTTTGTTGTCTTTTTAATAGGAGACGTGTAGGTATTCTCCTAGGTCAAATTCTAAGAGATGTGTTTTTCAAGTATATATGAATGACACCTCCAGTTTCTATTTAGTATACAGGTTCATATGCCTTATTGATCTAGGATATCTCTAAATTTATTCAAAGTATTTAATTGGGGTTGTTTATGGTTTCATGGGTGAGTATATCATGGCAGGAAGCGTGGTGGTAGGCAGGCAGGTATGGTACTGGAGCAGTAGATGCGGGCTTACATCTGATCCACAAGCATGAAGCAGAGGCAAATCTAGGGAGGATAGGACAGAGAGACAGAAAGGGAGGAAGGGAAGGAGGGAGGGAAGGAGGGAGGGAAGGAGGGAGGGAGGGAGGGAGGGAGGGAGGGAGGGAGGGAGGGAAAAGAGGGAGGGAGGAAGGGAAAGAGGGAGGGAGGAAGGGAAAGAGGGAAGGAGGGAAGAGAAGAGAAGAGACAAGAAAGAGAGAATAAGAGAGAAGAGAGACACACAGAGAAAGAGATTGGGGAGGGAGAATCAGAGGCAGAGGCAGAGGCAGAGGCAGAGAGACTGACAGACAGATTGATAGACACAGACAGACAGACTGGGCCAAGACTGGGCCTTGAAAGATCAAAGCCAACTCCCAGTGACACGCCTCCTCCCAAAAGGTCACACCCCTTAATCCTTCCTAAATAATTCACCAACTAGGAACCAAACATTCAAATTAAAGCCTTTGGGGGCCATGCTCAATGAGACTAACACAACTTGGGTGTTATTTTCCAGTTATGTTTTATTGCATATATTCATGCAAAGCATCCTAAATTCCTTTGACATTGCAAAGGGGAGAAGTAAAAAGAAGTACAATATTCCCTCCAATAGTCAGACCAAATGCCACAGCTACTGGTCTGGAATTATGGGCCTTGTGGGTCTGAGGGCACAGCAGCTCATTAACAGCATGCTGGCATAGTCTCAGAAATGATGCTCTACAGAATGCCTTCTGGTTTGGCAGACTGTACCAAACATGGTAAAGCAGACTACTGAGTTACACCACACATGTTCAACTGCTTCCCTCCATGTTCGCGGTCATGTCATGTATTTCTTCCATTCATACACACAACCTACAGATACTCATGTCCTTGAGGAAACCTGCTAGATCTGAGGATCTTTTAAAAGTAGCATGATGTTCTATGAAGAACTTAAGAATACCCAAAGTTAGCCGGTCGGTGGTGGCGCACGCCTTTAATCCCAGCACTTGGGAAGCAGAGGCAGGCGGATTTCTGAGTTCGAGGCCAGCCTGGTCTACAGAGTGAGTTCCAGGACAGCCCGATCTACACAGAGAAACCTTGTCTCGAAAAACACAAAAAAAAAAAAAAAAAAAAAAAAAAGAATATGCAAAGTACTAAAAGATAAATGCAATACTTAGTTATAGTAAAGTTATTTTTGTGAATGAAAATTAATTTTATGAATATAATAAAGATGTATTAATAGACTTAACAGTTTCATGGCAACATTCCACTTTTCTTGCATTTTGTTTTAATTAAAGAATATAAATGATTCAGAATCCACTTCAACTCACAGCACAATGGGAACAATGTGGTATTCTGAAAAGCCCGTGCCTGTAAGAATAATACAGATTGTCACTAGGTGGGGAACTACTAAAAGAATCACTACTAGAGAGAAGAGTTAAAGACAAACTTGTAAAACTCAACACATTCTACATGTTAGTCCGTATGAGGGTCAACTCAGTGGCATATCTGGAAATTAATTGAGATGCTCACTTAAGATCTGTACTCCAAATATGGAAATGTTGTATGCGTGGTACAGAGCAGATTTGGGGGTTCAAAGTAATATCTAGCAAAAACTACACTGCTATTTATTATTATAAACATTGGAAAATAAAAACAGATGATCTGTCATACAATATTTTTGCTGCACATGCCAGCCCTTCACTGGCTGTTATGCACGCGACTGCAGGCACTCGCTTCGGGCACGTGCTAAGCATGGATGCCTCACTCTGTCTGATGTATAATTTGGTCTGGCACATGGATGCTCTAGTAAGGTACTCAGCTGTGCAATTTTATGTGAGTGGACATTTGCACGCACACATTTGAAAAGAGCTAGTACAAAGTGACACCCTTCTTAGCCAATGGTATGTAATAACAACAGAGGTACCAGAGAGCCCGTGTTTGACGTGTTCCCGGACCATGCTGAATTCTTACATTCACCATCTCAGGAAGCTCATTTATGGGGAATCTTAAATACATGCATTAGACGATGAGATCTGCTGTGATCTGGTCTCAGGAAAGAAAACAAATCAGTGTGTTTATAGCCTGAGGGTTTGTAAAAATGTAGGAAGCGTACCTGCATACAGTTGTGCTATAAGTGCAATTTTAAAAATAATTAAAACCCTAAACACTTCTACAAAGCATGGTTGTCTTCACATATTAAAAGCATTTTAAAGATTCCTCTGCTGACATCATGGCCGAATCTTCTCATTTGGTTTACAGTTGACAAAGCCTTTTGTTTCTCCATAATAACAATAACTTGGGGATGCAAACAAACTTTCTGGAGCAGATTTCCCTCCCTGAATAACATGTTCATTATTAGCATGGTTTTTACTTATTATTATTACATGTTTGTATGCATGGCATGTTTGTATATGGAGGGCAGAGGACAACTCAGAGAGTCGGTCCCCTTCCATTACAAGTTCCAGGGATCGAAGTTAGTTATCAGGTATGTACCAACAGATTTTACCTGATGAACTATCTTTCCTGACCTTTATTGGTATTTTTCATGTTTAAATAGTTTGATTTTTTTTACAGCCTCATTTATAAACCATCATTAACATTAAATACTATGCATCGTTATATTTTGCCACTAAATAAAACATTATATAATAGTTTTACTTTTAGACACAGATTCCAAACTTCCTTACTTGAATCCATGTATTACAGATCATTAAGGAACAAATGTACAACTGTAGAAGAATAAGCCAAGCTGAGTCACAATCCATTTCCTGCTTAGAGGCAGCTCTTACTTCAGAAAGCCACTGTGCATCCTGTGGACAGATCGGAATCTAGCTGGACCACGGAGCAGACTGCAAAGGATGCAGGCAGTTCTTGGAAGTTCTATTTACCAAGGATGTCTCTGTTCTTTCATGTATGTTCACATTACATAACAGACTGAAATAGGCTCTGAGAGTTCATTGAGTGTAAACTACATTTTCTTGTGTGGAGGGATCAGAGAAATGGGGTAACATTTCTGCTTGTATTGCTTGAGTGTGGTAGGACAGCATTCATTCCTCACGGCACTATTGGAAATGATTCTCCACTCTATACTGGAAAAGCAGTTTCAAAAGTTATAAGGATAAAATTATTCATATTTAAACTTATATATTTAAAACAGTGAACTGGGCTAGAGAGATGGCCCAGTGGCTAAGAATACCTTCTGCTCTTCTATCGAATTCAGATATAGTGCCCAGCATCCACATCACCTGGCTCACAACCTTGTTCCAAAGGCTCTACCTCCCTCCTCTGGACTCAGTGGGTACTGCACACACATGGTAAACATACAAACAGATGAAAATAAGTGAAAACCAATTTAATTATATTTATATTAATTAATTATATTATATATTAATTAATTATATTATATCAATTATATCATATATTAATTATATAATTAAATTGATTATATATTTTAATATATATCTTATATATATTATATATAATTAAATTGATATATATTTATGAAAGGCAGTGCTTCTTAACCTTCCTAATACTGGGGACCCTTATATAGTTCCCCACGTTGTGGTGTCCTCCAACCCTAAAATTATTTTCATTGCTTCTTCATAATTATAACTTTGTTACCGTTATGAATCATAATGTAAATAGTTGAAACACAGACGGTCTTAGGCAAAGCCTGTGAAAGAGTTGCTCAAGCCCAAAGGGGTCATGATGTACCGATTTGAGAACTACTGTTTAAAATGCTATGTTTAGATTAACCTACCTATGTTCAGAGTTCACTTTCTCTTGAGCATACCAACAAAACTAAGAACCCATTACAGAAATAACCCCATTAGATTGTGAATACATTCCATGCTCTGCCCTGGACATGGTGACCCTAAGCTCACAAAGACCCAAGAAGCCCTTTGCATCTTTGTATTTCCTCTGTCTCCTGGGAAGAGCCAGATCTTACAATTGTGTTGTGTGAACAATTCTGTTCATTTCAAAATTACCTTAGAATGATCAGATCTTTTAAAAACAAATGGGTTTATTTCAAAAATTACCTTAGAATGATCAGATCTTTTAAAAACAAAAGTTCTAATGATTTTTCCCCCAAACTGCTTAAACATTGAAGATAATCTTGATTCCCGCTGTCAGACCTATGATGATGAAGACCTATGCTGGCCTTCTACACTGGTAATTTCTCCACATACCCTGACTAAATATGTTTGCCTTATGAAAGCAAAAAATATTATAATGGGAAGAAAAAGTTTAGGTCATCAGAACTTGGCTTTAATCGTACACCTCAGAGTTATCATAGAGAGCAACAGGGAAAACATTTCTAGTTTACTAAATGATGTTCTTCACTTGTCTGCATCATAAGCTGGGCACAGGGTCTCATTGACGGTAGATGCTCTGGAAGCATTATGTGCTTAAGGGTAACAGTGGGGTGATTTCTTGTTACACTTGGTCACAGAACAGAGTATCTCTCAGAGTAATATTTTATATTACCACCTTCATCCACAAAAGGATATATTTTCCTATTTATATCCATAAAAGGACCAGAAAAATATATTCTGTATAGATAAAAAAATTTTATTATTAATTCTATGCAATATCAACTGCCATGTAGTACATATCCATGTTGGAAGCACAGGAACCTTAATATTGCTTAAGACATTCATGCCTCCAAACAATAAGTTGGCAGATTGCAGCACTGAAGGTGTGGTGAAGAAGGGAAATGAAGACTTGGGTAAAGAAAGGCTCCTTTTCTTCAGGATAAATCAACATTCAACCAACACTTTGGGTTTGCAGGTTGCAAATATTTATTCACATTGAAGGTTAAAATATCAAAGGAAGAAAAGAGGCTTTCAGAGTCTGGGTGGATCAGAAGACAAAGACATAGCTAGAGTAAAAATCAAACAGAGAAGAGGAGGCAAAAATGGCTCTGGTAAATGTCAGTACTCTACGATCTTAGTGTTTGACATTTTGAATGCACGAACATCATAATTTCCTTCTACAATAATGTATCCAGAAAAGGACCAGACAAGTACATTTATTCTCTATAGATAAAAGAGTTTAAAAAATATTCTTTCAGACTCTATTATTTCAAGAATGTCTCACACTTTGTTGCTGCTGTAGATGTTCCTGGTCTACGTAAATAATTGACACTACACTGGCTGCCCTTTATTCTCTCCTATCATCACCCCTTGAGCCACGTTTCTGCACATGCTCTCGGACAACTTTATGATCCTACTAAATTACCACTCACAATTCCTTCTTCTCAATCTGTGGCATTCTGGTTTCTAAGTAAATTGCTTGGACCTAAATCCGTATAACACCTCATCATTCTTTCTTGTGAAGTGGGGCAGATATCTCCTTTTTGATTCTCTGAACCTCAGAGGGCTAGGGTCTGTTTTGATCTTCTCTAAGCCTCCTCTGCCCCCTGATTATTCTTTCTTCACTTGTGTCCTCACTGCACAGCTTTAATCCAAACAGACTCCTTGGCATCCATTACTCTGAATCGAACAGACCTTTTATTACAGATACCTTACAGACTATCAATACCAAAAGCTGTCAATGATGTGGCGCCAATGGAGCTGTTGGAGTATAGAGGGGAACAATACCTTTGTAATGACCTGGTTCTTGCCAAAATTATACATGAGTATCTCCTTAATCCACTAATTCTTCGTTTTGATATTGACCTAAGTGAAATGAAAGCTTATGGCCCTGGATGGCTGCATACAACTAGTTGTCCATACAACCTTACTTAGGGTCCCAAATGCAAAGCAGCCCAATGTCCATCAGAACAGAAAGAGATGAGTAGGCTACAGAAGAATGATCATGAGTCCCAGCCAGCTACAGTTATTTAGCAAATTCTGTCTCAAAACAAAGCCAGGGCAATGTGATGGCTCAGGGGGACTAACTGTTTGCTGCCAAGATTGATCTGAGTTTGAGGACTGGGACCAATAGAGTGGAAGTAGACCATGTATGTCAATGATTTGTCTTTTGATCTACACAACACACACACACACACACACACAGAGAGACACACACACACACACACACTCAGATAAACATCTTTTCAATAACTACATAAAATAATACAAAAATACTTAACACCTAATACTAACTACTTAGAAGTACACAACATGCAGGAATCACATGTTGAAGTAACATGTAGTAAAAGATGACAAAAACAAGAGATCAAACATCATTTCACAAAGACCTAGAACTAACTAACTAACTAATTAACTAACTAACTAACTAACTGGTGACACAAGAGAGTGGGAAAAGAATATACTAAAAAGGGTCCCAACGTAGCTCAGGCTGAGAAAGATTGTCTGCCTATATGAGGGCATTATGATTTTTAAGCTTTGTGAAATGCATCATTGCATTTTTTTAATTGCATATAAGGAACATCTTTTAAGAGCTCATCTGTTGTTTTGCTACTGACTACCTTTCTATATTTATCATACTCTCTATGATAGCCTATGGGATTGGTTCCAGAATCCCTGCCGTGGACACCAAAATCCACAACAGCTCAAATTGACTATACACAATGGTGTAGCATGTAAACAGAGCATGTGCCTCTCTTTTGGCACACTTACACATTATATTTATTACCTACAATGCAGCATACAATGGACATATAACATAAATAGGTACTGTACTGCCAGACAATAATCTCAACAAAACAAATCTACCCATGCTCAGTACAAACATGACTGACTTTCATATATATTTGACTCTCAGTTGATTGATGAGCAGGAATTGAAAAAATGGATACAGACAGAGAGCTGACCACATTGGATTCAGGTCAAGGTATGTCTATTTCCTTTCTGTCACTGCATCTGGTAATGTCCAGTTATTATGAAATGTATCAATTCCTTCTCCAAATGAAAATCATAATCGTTAACCCTTCCAGAGTAGGCAAGAAAGCGCAATTGGTTGCCACGGCAGAAAGGATATTTCATGTTGAATGAATGGGGTCTTTAGTTACAGCACACAAATTAAATCACCTCACTTCTGTGGGTTTGTAAAATGACATAACTCATTTGAAGAACTGTTTAGAAATACCATGGAATCCATAAATAAGAACAAATTGGTAATTAGAACGGACTGCTCTTTTTAACCCACCATTTGTGGTTATTGCCACTGACACCGAGAAGCCAACATGGAAGCCCAGACCCATGCCCAGGGAGGCTTCTGTTCGGTCTACTGCAACTTCTTTCAACTGTCCATCCTGTCATTGGGGGGACACGTGATCAGGCTGGTATTCATTTCCATGACTAAGACTTCACTCCATATGCCTTTTAAAAACATGAGTATAACTTAAGACTGTGAAAGAGATAGTTGGCAAGACTTTGGAAACCTCCCATTTGGTTCAAAGTAGATGCTGACTGACTTCAAATCTGAGTAAAAATGAAGACATGAAAGCCAAAGCTCACGTTTTTACTGAATGAATGTATTTTCAAACTCCAGGGTAGATTTTAGGTTCATAAAGATTGCACACTTTCAGCTTAATAATGATTTCGCTTCCCCTTGAGTGATTTCTCATGTTTCTGGGTACTCTTCCCACTATAAAATCTTTACTGGCTTGCTGATTTTACTTGGATGATAAACCAATTTACAAAAAAAATCATTTTAACCATACAATGAAATATATCCAGAAAAAAAAAAAAACCCTGAAGACTTTTTGATCTCCTGACTGAAAAACAAGTCATATTTTTCTGTAATCAAGTTTCTTTACTATAGTTTATCCAATACAAGCAGGAAGTTCTCAATATTTAAAATTTATAAATTAGTTTAATGTCTGATGTGATGGCTCAGCTGATGATCTGAGTTCAGACCCTAGGAAGTACATAGTGGAGACAGATTAATTCTGTACATTTTGTCCTTTGATCTCCATACATAGGACGTGACTACCATGCACCTACACAACACACCCCCCACCCCCACACACACCACAAATACAACTAAATGTTTGTAAATAGCTTTTGTATTTGCAAGTGAAAATGAATTCTTTGACTATAAGACAAAACAGAAAATGGCTACACTCTCTTTCTGCAAGGTCATGAAAGTCCCTGTGGTTTTTAAGGTCTATTTAATGAGTTCTAGACCAGGCTAGGTTAAACAGTGAGTCACTGTTTTGTAAAAACAACAGTGGAAGAGTCTTATTCCTAATTCTAAACTGACCACTGAGGAGAAATTAATTCACAGAGAAAAAGAAAAGACACTAAACATAATTCACTATTAGACTAAGCAAAGAAAGTTAAATATGATTATTTTAGCATTTTGCATAGCATGTAAGATGCTAGTCACCAAGTTATGATTTACAAATCCTCCCTCAAAACAGCATCATCTCTGTAGCAGCTTAGAGGATAGTTTTTAATCATTGCAAAGATCCACACCAGAAACTTCTGAAGATAAGCTAGCCACTGGCACTAAAGTAGCATCTTTTTAGGGATAAAAGTACCTAATGATTACTTGACAATAAATAATGTATTAACAATTCTGTTGGACAGAAGACAGCTTTGGCTCATGGGGGAAACCGTATGCACTGAAGAAAACAGAAGATAAGCTGAATCCTTGAGAGTTCCCTGAGACAACTGTGTAGTGTTATTGCAAGGATTAACATTCATAGTGATGGGGAAAGTTTCCTTCCATAAATGTAGGTTTTTTAAAACAAAGTTGTTTAGTCTGAAGAAACACCTACATGTGTGTATAGCTAGAATGCAAGAATCTAACCCATAAAGAAGCACAAAGACAATAAACATTTAAAGGAAAAATGTTTTGCATGATCTTAGATGGGAATTTAAACAACTGTTTATAGATTCCCTTTAAAAAGACAGAAGGACCAAGAAGAGGGAGGTGGAGGGACAGGGAAAGCATAATGACATTGAGAGAAAGTGAGACACTGTGATTCTGTCTGGATACCTCTACTGGAGGTATAATTTAGAACAGTCAGCAGGCCTTTGTGAAGTCAAGAAATCAGAAGCACGTTCTTCCTGTGGTCATTGAGATTGACAGCTCGTCATTCCTGAATGCTTTTGCCTTAGGGCCTCTGGACTTATTTCCTCTCTCCTCCTCCTCTCTCTCTGGACACTCTCTCTTTAGCTACCAGACTTTCTCTTCTTATTGCCTCCTATGGCTTCTTTCTTTCTTTCTTCCTCCTCTCCTCTCTCTCCTCCTGCCCCCCCCTCTCCCTCCTCTCATTTGTTCCTTTTCCTTTCCTTTCTTTCCCTTTCCTTTCCTTCCTTTCCCTTTTCCTTTCCTTTCCTTTCCTTTCCTTTCCTTTCCCTTTCCTCCTTCTTTCCTTTCCTTTCCTTTTTCCTTTCCTTTCCTTTCCTTTCCTTTCCTTTCCTTTCCTTTCCTTTCCTTTTTCTTCTTCCTTTCTTCCTCTCTTTCCACTTTTTTTTTTTTTTTTGGCAATATCACATATACCAAAGTCACTGAGAAGAGGGACCCTCAGTTGAGAAAATTCCCTCCTCTCCACAATTGGCCCAATTGGCTCTCTGTGAGAAGTACTGCCATGGGTGTTACAAGAAAACAAGATGAGCAAGCCATGAGGAGCAAACCAATTACTAGAATTTTTTTCATGGTCTCTGCTTCAGTCCTTCCTCCAGTTCCCAGCTATGAGTTCCTTAGTGTGAGACTGTAACCACAGAGTTGTAAGCTGAAATTTAACCTTCCTTTCCCATTTTTTGTGAGTGTGTGTGTGTGTGTGTTGAGAAAGGGTCTCTCTATGTAGCTCTGTTTTATAATAGCAGTAGAAACTCTGAGCTACATCTCCTCCTGTAAACTGAGCATTACCCTATCAGAGGTATTCTCTGTATATCCTCCAAGAAGAAATTACATTGCCTCCTACCTCCACACTGCCCAGGAGTAGATTATCTTTCCTCCATCTGTGTAAGTCTCAGTTCAGAACTGTCTTGCCCTATCTTCTTCACTCAAAAGCAAGCACAACAAGATCAGTGTGGCCAAGATCACAAGACCACAAAATACCATTAGTGTACCGAATGCTTCTCTGATGCTCAAAACAAGACCTGAGCAGTTACTGTATTAATTTTGTTTATGAAAAGAAAGCTCAGATATATCATCTGTCCACTGAGAACTGTGCATATTGAAAATTGTGTGTGTGTGTGTGTGTGTGTGTGTATGTGTGTGTATGAGAGTACGTGTTTATACATGTGTGTTTATGTGTATGTATGTATCTCCTATACATAGTATTGATATTATGAGATGCATTATCCAACTTGGGAGTTTGTAGGCCTCAAGGTTGTACTGTTCATATCCAAGGTAATATCACTGGGACTTTGGGGGTGTCCAGTGCTCAGTGTGTGTAATCACACCCAGATTTCTTGAGAATGACATCTGTAAAACACAACAATGATAAAAAAAGATTCCATCAGGGGATCCCTACTGTTGAAAGTATGAATCCATCCTTCCTGATCAAGATTCTAGCTTTCTCCAAACAGCCCCATTGTCTGTCTTTCCTCCTTACTCAGTTTTGTCTCAGTCATGAAGAATTTCTGCCTCACACCACACGATGAAGCTCTTCTCTGCTGCAGGTGTACTTATACTCTCTCACAGTATGCCTCCAGCTTACACCAGGCTTTAAGTAATCTCGTAAATTTCCACTGTGGGTTCTGCCTAGTCAAGAGCTATGAGTCATTCTATGTCTCTACTATGGAATACAAAGTGGAGTGAGTGAATGAGTGAGTGAATGAGTGAGTGAGTAGCTGGCCTAATGAATACATGGCACAATTTGGTAATCCATGAAACTATTCAAATAATAAGTAGCCAAACTTCATTGCATTTTTTATACTTAAAGAGAGACCAAGGCTGTTCCAACAAAGCAGTTAAAAGGGGATTCAAGTGGACATATGGTCTCCATCTTGCTCCTAAACATTCAGGGACTCAGTTGTGACGTCATCACTATTTTTTTTTTTCCAGTCTTAACAGACTGCTGAGTTGATGCTGGCCGAGCATGTACTTTAGATTGAAACCATTCTCAACAAATCAGGGCTGATTGATTGATTGATTGATTGAACTTTCTTTAAGAAAGGAGCCATCAAACAGCATTTCTTTCACTGGGTGAGTGGTTTGTTGGGTTCCTTATTTACCCATCAGCACTGGCACAAGACAAGATGTGCATTCAGTGGCTACGCACAACTAGCCTTTTCTCTAAATAGTGTAGCCCAAGTCTTAGTAGGACTTGAAGTGGGATTTGAAAGTATTCCAAATATTACTAGGATTACAAAATGAAAGCATAGTTTCATCAAATACAGCCTGGGTCTGGGAGGACTCTGAGAGCAGAACCTGAATAATTCAGCCCTTAGAAAGTAGAAAGCAAATGGGAGTTGGCTCTGGCTTTTCCTCAGTACCCAGTCAATCCACTCTTAGCAGCTCAGAAGAGACATAATCATTCTGGAACCTTGCAGTTGGAAGAGAAAGTGGAAGAAGGTATTCCTTCAGCTCACATAAGTTTCCCATCACTGCTGGGCAGAAGCAATTCTAAAAAGAACATGAGTTAGGAATCTTAGACATGTCTGCATGTATGTTATACTAAAACGTACCACCAATCACACTTCTTCCCAGGGGTAGCTTTGAAAATAAAATATAATGATAATGTTTACTTATAAGGTACTTTAATATTTCACCTTCTTTTTTATTTTTTTCATTTTTATTTTTCATCTTTCAACATATTGCATGGGGCTGTAGATGATAAATCTTCTTATTATATATATCTGAGAATATACCTGACAATTCTTTCTCCCTTAATGATATCACACTTAAAATAAAAATGACTTTCAAATGCAGAAAGTATACAGTTGGCTCACCTATGCTGATGCTGACTGAGATGCAGCGCTCAAATGCACAACTTCAGTACTGACTTTAAATCCACAGCTGCTGTCCCTTCCTCAAGGATGGCAGGGCTGCAGATGTCTTGATTTGACTATGAATTCTGCAAACAACTGTCTGTAGAATCATTAGGGAGAACATAAGCTTCTCCATGCCTCTGTTTTCTTTCTCCACATGGTAAAGGAAGTACCACAGGGCAAATGAAATAAAAACTGTAAAGAGTTCTGAGAGAATTGCCAACTGTAAACCCCCATCCTAGTTTTCGGTTATTTTTTCCCTTTCTCATCTCTATTACTGTTCTCTGGTGTGATTTAAAAGACATTAACAGAACCATCTGGGGGAAATTAAGGAAAGCAAGGGCATGTTAACTGCTCAACAAGTTTGCCATGGCAAAAATGTAGATGATAAAATAAAAACACCTGACATTACTGACGGACTGTCTTGGATCATGAAATGCAGTTTTCTAGAGAAGATACCATGATGTGTAGACTAGCTATGGGGATGCTTGCAGGAAACAAGAGGTATCTTACTGGCCACAGTATTTTCTTTCAAGGCCTCCTTAAGCAAAAGAAGTACCAGATGTTAGCTTAATCATTTTCTGAGATTTACGAGTTGGCTTCATACTGAAGAGTGGTGTTTCACATAAGCCGCAGAATAAGATGGGACAAAGGGGACGTTCAAATGATGGAAGTAGCTTGAATGTGGTGGACAACAAGCTGTTTAAGAAATTGGGGGAGGGACTCACCCTGACTTGGATGCCTGCCTGTAGATCCTGTTCCCCTAAATGGACTATCTTGTCTGGCCTCAGTGGGAGAGGATGTGCCTAGCCCTGCAATGACTTGATATGCTAGGGTGGGTTGGTAACCAGGGTGGTGGGGCTCCCCACTGTCAGGGATGAAGGAAAAGGGCACAAGGGAAGGGACCACATGAGGGGGGTACTGGGAGAAGGAGGCTGCGATAAGAATATAAAGTGAATAAATAAATTAATTAATGAAAAAAAAACTGTTTCATTTTAACAGGGGCAGATGTCAGGATGCTAGTCAAAATATCTTCATCTGCTTCACCAAAGTATTACCCTTCCCTCCTCAGCTTCAGTCTAAGAGAGATCCTTGTCTCAAATTCTGCTCTATCATCTTGATCCTGGGTAGGACAGAAATTCCTTTATGGGGGCCCCCAGACACATGCTGCTCACTTACAATTGAGGTTATAGAATGTGCCCAGTCTGTATATGTTAAAAGGATCAAGACTGTTTAGAATTTAGAGAAAGAAGGAAGAAAAGAAATGAGAGGCTCTGGGTAAGCAAACCTTAAACTCTAAAGTTTGCTTATTTCGAAAACGTCAGTATTTTGCCTAGCAATTGAGTTAATTCTAACAATTCGCTCTAACCAAGTGTCTTTGTCTTTCTTCCTCTAAAGGCTTATTTCATAATTATGTTTACCAAGGTGTCGAGAGCGAAATGACCGTATTTTAGCATTGCACAGGGGACTGGGGGGGGGGGGGTTGTGACAGAGACAAAACAGATGTTCTATGAATGTTGAATTTTTTCTCTCAGAATCACCGAATACATGGTGGTTAACATGCACAGTGTCTGCAAGATTACACTAAGAAAGGGTCCATCTGTGAGTCAGTCCCTGGACGCTCCTGGTAACTTAGTTAGTGTCACTGACTGAGCTGATTAGGGGGTGGGGTCAGAATGGGTAATGAGCATGGTTGAGGTGTTCCTTTTAAGAATGATGATCAGTAGTCTCTCGAAGTAAATCCATACCAATGGAGGTATTTTTGTATTTGAACACAGATCTGAGATTCTGGGATGAAAATGCATGATGACTAGCAGCTTCTAGACATCAAATGAAAAGAAGCCATGTATTTTAAACCCAAAATTCACTTTAAGAAATCCTCTTTAAAAACCAACAAAATGAATTTACTAGTAGGAGGTAGACTGTTAGCATAGGAAGGCTTATTTCATATATTCCAATGCTAATACAACAAGACATTACATTAAGGGTCAAGATATACTGCCTGGGAATAAAGTTCCTGGGAAGAACCATGCCTTACATGAAATTATCTGTGAGGCTTGGACTTCAGTGACAGCTGACAGTCTGGAACACTGTAATACCAGAGCCAGATTATTTTGAGCCAAGCTTTACTGTCTCATTTTATTAACCAATTACTGCCCTTGTTCTGTATGTGGACTAACATTTTTATGACTGTTAAGTACATTTTTTGGACTGTAGAAACAGAACTCATGCTTTCATCAAGAAAAAAGCTAAGAGTGATGTCACATACCACCCGACGCCAGCCGCTGACGTCTCCCACTTTGCTTTACCTTGATGGTCTGATGTACCTACCAATAATCTTTTCAAAGTATCTTGATTTATGAATTGCTTCATTCTGTTACTATAAAAGCTTAATCCAACCATTATCAAATGGAATTTGGGTAACCTGAATCTGTGCCTGGGCTGGTGTCATATTTGGTTACAGAATAAACTGTCACATCTTTTTTGAGATGAGAGCTGTGTTCTTCATGTCATCGTGGTGGCACCCGAGGCTGCATTGTACCTACATGAGACAGAAACTGTCTTAGTTGGATTTCTAGGAAAAAACGCCACGACCCAAAGCAACTTGGGCAGGAAAGGGTTTATTTCAGTTTATAGCTTATAGTTCATCATCCAGAGAAATCGCAAGGAATTCATTGCGGGCCCCTAGAGGCAGAAGCAGAAGCAGAGGCCATGCACAACTGTTGCTTACTGGCTTGCTCCCCGTGGCTCTCTCAGACATCTTTCTTATAGCACCTTGGATCACAGGAGGCGGTTCCCTCCGTGAGTCTGGCCCTCTCAAAACAAAGTCATTTATCAAGAAAATACCCCTCCCAACCCCCAGACTTGTCTACAAGTATTTCTCATTTGTGGTTCCTCTATAATAACTCAAATTTGTGTCAAGCTGACAAGCAACCAAGCGGTACAGGGATGAAGAGCTTCAGCTGGAGATATCTGCTCTGTGGTTCAGCATCTTGCTCGGGGCCTTCAACAAAAGTGTGACTTAGAGCAAGGCCATGTCATTTTTTCCAGTGTCAATCTTCCTGAATGTGCTCGCCCTTACTCAGTTCTCTGTTCTCATGGCCAGCTCTACATTGTTTCTCTAAAGGAATAGGCGGGCAAACCTTTGGGTCTATCTTAGACCAGGGCTCCACTGCTCTTTAACTGCAGAGACAAAACATAAATTCATTCCCCGGGTTCGAAAATTTATCAGTCTGTTCCACAGCAAACTGACTTTGTCATCTTCTTCCCTGGCTCCTTCTCTACCCAATAGTTCCAAGGAAAAGTCTGCATATATAGAAAATGGACACACCCTCAGGAATCCTTTGAAATATTCTCATGTTTTCCATGCTAAACTGATGTTTCTATTTGAATTAACACTGGGCATCAAGATGGAGAAGCAAGAAGAATAAGATGAAAGAGGAGTTAATAGTGACACAATTAGGTGTATTAAAAATGTGAGAGAAACTAAAAGCAAGAAGTCAAATTCACAACTGAATTTTCAAAGTTAATGCTGGGTAAACCAATGTACAGAATTTTCTATAATTTACCATGGATTATATATTTGTGTTACATTAAAGTTTCAATATATTACTAGAAGTTTGGAAATATCTCTATACTTAACAGGCCCTTTTGGGACATCCTACTTGTTTCTTTCAAAAGCATCGCTGTACTTCTAAAGGCTTGCATGCAGACTCACACCTGAAGGGCGGTGAATTAAGCACTAATGGATCCAGGCATTCTGCTGCTTTCCAGGTGACAGAAGCTCAAAGAGTGCTACCCGCCTTTTAATGAGAAGACCAACATGAATAATAAATCTAGCTCCCCTTAATGTGCATACACGTTTCTCAGAATAGTTTCAAGGACTTACATTTTTATACAAAATATTATAGCATGAAACTGCATCTGCAAAGCATATCAAAGAGAACCCACTAATTTGTGGAGTTAATCAAATTGAACTTAGAAATACAGAGTAGGATGGTAGCTTGCAAGAGCTGGGATCTGGAAAGACTGTCATGTAAAATTTAGCTCTGGGCTGGAAAGGTAGCTCAGTGTTTAAGAGTGCTTGCTGGTTTTACAGAGGACCAGAATCCAATTGCAAACAACTATAGGCTCACAACCACCTATCACTCCAATTCTAGAGAATCAAATATTGATTCCATCTTTTGCAGGTACCAGGAATGCATGTGGTATGTGGATATACATGTGTATATACATTCATACAGGCAAAGTACCCATACAAAATAAAGTAAAATAAAATGAAATAAACAGTTGAACTTGAGGATTCTCAACAAGGAACAGAACAAAGGCATCTAGAGAGATGACAGACTGAGGGATTAACTTGACTATGGCAATCATTTCACAGTACTGAAGCATATCACAGCAGTGATAAATTTGAATTATACATTTTCAATATACACAGTTGGGTCAGTTCAATCTCAACAAGGTCAAACATAAAATTCTACAGAAAAATTCCCTTGGAGTAGCACAGGTTCTGTTCTAAAGAGTTGACAACAATACAAAATCAGCTTAGTTCTACAAGCAAAAGCTGATTTCTAATCCCATGGTCTGACTGAAAGAAAACAAAGAGAGGGGAAAAAAAAAAGTCTCTTGCAAAGGTATTCATGATTCCTATTTTCCAAAGTACTAACACAGTGTCCTCCAAATTTAAATTTTCCATAAAGCTTTCTGTAGTTTCCTATCAAAGTAAGAAGAGGGGCTAGAGAGATGGGCCAGTGGTTAAAAGCACACAGTGCTCTTGCTGTATACTTAAATGCTCATATAATGCTTAGTCCCCAGGGCTGGAAGCTCACACAGAACTTTCGGTAGCTCCCCCTCCAGGGGATCTGATGACCTCTTCTGTTCTCCACAAATACCACAGTCATGACCATACACACATATAATTCAAATGCAATATTTTAAAAATTATTTTTAAAAATCATAATAAAAACCAAACTAAGGATATTTGTAACATTCCATTGCCCCTACATTTGTATATCACTAGTTATAGTGATAATTGGACACAGATATGCGAAAAGAACGTTTTGTCTTCCAGAAAGGAAAGGTGCCAGGGGCATTTGAAACAATGCACAGAGGTGATATCTAGCAGAAAGAACCTCCCCACTCTTTTGAGACATTCCATTCTTCACCCTAACCTGCTCCCGATGCATGCGGGCCAAATGGACAGACAGTCATGTGTGCCAGTTCAGAGCTAAACCGACTCGCCTGAGGAACCAGCGATGCTTCGGTTCCATTATCCATTAATCGATCACCTTGCAACACTTGTTCCATCCTGGGAAAGTGGTACTTACTCTTGTACTGCTCTGGCTATGGAAAGGGCCGTGGATCCAGTCTCATTAACGCTATCTAAGGTCACATTTGGCAGGTCATCATCATCACTGTCACTTTTACTCTGTCTGGGAGATAGGCCTCGGGGCTCCATTTGTGCTGGGAAGAAAAGGCATATATAATGAATTACAATTAGTGTGCAGAACTGAACTTCGTGCTGGACCAATGTCGAGTACAGAAGAACTTTCCAGTGTATATCCCACAAGCAGACTCCTAGACATTATAGGAATTACTGTTGGAACTTGTGTGCTGAGCACTCACAGACACCTTTCCCTTGTACACAATGCCTACATTAGATTGCAAGAGTTCCAGGTAAGCTCCTGGAGGAGAAGCCATAAATATCAGAAAATTTTAATATTGTCAACCCAGTGTGGTCTGCTATTTGTGTGACTTCAGAGCAGTCATTTCTCCTGCTGCCTGCCTTTCCTGCTTTCTTCTGCTGCCAGACTTCTGGTCATATCACTTTTCATTAGCATTTCCCCTGGAGGAGAGAGGGCGTGAGGTAGAGGAGGAATTGTTTGCCTCATGTTCTTATAAGAGGTTAAAATATGATGAAGTTGACATGAGTAAAATACAGTTTCAGGCTGTTTCTTTTTTTAGTAAATTGTTACCTCATAGTTTATCACTGTTTCCGGTGGAGCAGAAACATGATTACATAAAGGTGGAGGAGGTGGACATGTCACACAATTCTAATATCTGTTTATGTGTGTTGGAAAGTGTGCTCCCACCTCTATCCTGACTACAGCTTTTAAGAAGACATTTCCAAATCTGATTCTCCTCCTACCAGCAACTTCTCAAAGTGAGAAGATGATGTTCTGATCCCATTGACTGGGACCATGGAAGCATTTCAATGAGGAATGTACTGTAATACAATACAGACTTTAAAATTAGAGTTTTCTGCCCTTTCGCCCCTCAATGAGTGGCTTTAGCAATCACTGCCAAAAATTGCCTTCATCGCTCTCCTCACTCAGAAAACATGCACATCTCCTCAATGAAAAATGCCCTTACTCAAAGGTTAAAATACAGGATTCCAAGTCACTCAGCTCCAAGTCAGATCATTACTCCTCAAAGGTGCCTAAGAAAGGCTTCCCCAAAACCATCACTGTTTGCAAAGGAAGGCAAAATGTACTTCATATCAAGGTTACAATGACATTTGGGTACGATGAAATTTCAAATCAAGATCACAATTACAGTTGGGTACAAGCATATTTAAAATTATGGTTAGCATGACATTTGGATATGATTGAGTGAAAAGATACCTTTTATTTTTCAAATAATTTATCTTTTACCTGTGCATCATAGACTACCAAGGAAATGCTGATATTTACCATGTTTCAGCCAGGATCATGCAATTTGTGGTTGTACACAATATTTCCAGTGTGGCTCTAAAAGCTAACCCATCTGAAGGGACTGCTGTTTGTTGCATCTAGAGAATGCTGTTGTAGCTCCTACACGTTTTGCTTCTACATCCAAGCAAGTACAAATACTCTTTGTGAAATGGGATTTCTAGGTAAATATTATATGAGTTGATTCAAATACGCTGCATTCCTGGTCTTTTAATGTGGATAAATCCCTCATTGCTCTCCACCCAGAGATTCTGGATACTTTGTCGAGACTTGAGAGGTGGGGTTCTCTTCAGTATATAAGGATGTGACTGCCATATCGTAGATAAGAAGCCAAGGACATTGCTAAATATCCTACAATACTCTGAAGGGTCAGTCATCCATAATAAAAAGTTTATCAGTCTAAAATGTCAATTGTGAAAATTTTACCTAGAGAGTTAAGATTTTAGACAAAGGGGGTGTTCAGTTGAATAAAAATGTTCTAGTTTCAAAGAATAAAAATGTTCTAGTTTCAAAGTCCATGACAGTGAAACACAGATACACATTGAATCGCTTATATTCCCTAAACCTGTCTTTAAATAAAGCAATTCACTGTCCTATGAGTTCATGCTGAGAGTGTTCTCATACAGAGTTCACTTGTTCAGATGCCATGGATTATACCAATAATCAAGCATAACATATAGTACAGGACCCAGAACAATGACCAATCACAATATAGCACAGGACCGAACAAACAAACAAAGATGGCAACAACAAAGGCTTTTCCCTCTGGTGGGTAGAAAAGATGTCCCCCAAAAGTGGGATGATGGAGAATTTTAGTGTGAAGCATGGGGTTCTATCTTGAATTAATAACATACAGCTTAACTGCTCAGGCACTCTAATGATATATTATTAAGATTCATTTGGCTCTTCTCAATAAGCTGGTTCAACGAAACTTACATTACAAACAATATCTGCCTCATGTTACTTACTGGCCCAGATTCTGATTCTTGTGCTGTTATGTGAGTCCACTCTTATGCACACATTATAGAATGTACTACATAAACTAACATGGCTACCGAGGCATATGAGACCCACTTTTGTGGGACTACTATTGTATTTCCTGTCTGTTGTTGATGGAAACATTGTTCAGCAGCCCATGGCTATACTGGGAAGATATTGACCAGCTCATAGGACGGAAGGCACAGGATTATGGAAGATATAAAAATTTTAGCTAGGAACTCAGATGGTTTCCTTTTGGGTAATTCCATTCTAGTGTGATTCATTTAATGACTTTATAACTATTCAAAGCCAGCCAAGAAGACTAATAGCAGATCCACTTAGGCTTCCAACTCCTGATTGTGTGCCTCTATATGTGCCTGTAACATCAACAGAAGACCACTAAAAGCTGATGAAACATTATGTGCAATGATACCTTTGCTAAGGTATCAAATGATCAGCTATCCAAAGAACGGAGAGTACTCTTAATCATGGTGCCATATTCTCAAATGAAAAAAAAAAATCCAAATGAAACAAACAAACAAACAAACAAACAAACAAAAACCCTGGAGTTCTCAAACACAATAATAGAACTTGAGGAGGGTACAAGTGGTTATGCAAGAGGATAAAGGTCAAGCCTGACTACAGGAAACATAATAGAAAATGTGGAGAGGTATCATATGATCATCTAAGTTGTGTGAGGTTTATAGCTAATCTTACATACAAAGTATGCTAAAGTATTATCTGTTTGGATGTACTTTTCAGGAGGATTATGCTTGAGGACTTCTTTCCAATATTTTCAATAAATATTATGAAATACATCTGTGTCTACCATGCTGGAAATTCTTCCTACTCATACCCTCAGCCAAGCTGAGAAAATAATCAGAAAGGCTTCCTAAAATTTGCATTGCTGATTAGGTCAGATGATTAGCTTATCTACATACTTGCATAATTTCACTCTATTTTTATTAAATGTGGAATAGGGACATTTCATCAGTCAACCTCCATTAGTCTTTGCACATCTAAGCCCACTGTAGAAAGTCTAACTCTCTTGGCACTCATTTAGGACAATGCAAGAATGTCTTGGGCAACCAGAACATACATACCCTCTCATACTCCTTCCCTTTCTTTCCCCCTCCCTCTCTCCCCTTCCCTCCAAATTGACACATTCACACATATACACACATACAGAGTTCTTTAAGTCAAGAGAGCAAGGCATGATCTAAAGTTGAAAAAAATTTATCTTTGGCATGAGAGTATATATCTTTTCTAGTACTCTCGAGGCAGGAATAGAAGTCTATATATCTCTGAGTTCAAGGCAATCTGGTTTACAAAGTGACTTCTAAGCCAGCAAAAATAACATAAGATCCAATCTCTCCGTAAACACATATGCACACATGTACGTACATATACACACACCCGCACATGCCCACAACACACACACACACACACACACACACACACACACACCCCACACACTCTCTCTCTCCTATTTAAGATTTTACACATTTGAAAACTGGGAAATGGAATGGGGTGTTTGGGGAAACTCAATTGTGTGGAGTCAAACTTGTTCTGAACAAATCCTAGGAAGAAAATTCCAGCACTTGAAGTTGAGCAGACTGACTTTCAATTACTATTTGTGATATGTAAATTGTCCCATGTCACATCCTTACGAGGCCACTTCTAACAATGACCATGCTGAAGTCTATGGCTTGTTGTGACTACTGGACATCAGCAAAGTCAACACAAGCTGGAGCTTACAAAGAACTTGCTGCTTTGGGCTCATATTCTGAGAAGCAAGTCGCCATTCAAAGGAGCTTGGACAGACTTAGAAGAGATGCACTACTTAGCTGGCCACCAATTCCAGCTGGTACGTTGACATTGTTTCACTAGTTCTTCACATTCCAGCCACGAGCAGACTACATCTGTACCAGGCACTTCAGATGGGGCCAGTGTGAAAACTCTGTCTAAATGCATTACAAATTTTGACCCATGGAAATAGGACCACATAAGACAGTTACTATTTTAATCTACCGAATTTAGGGATGATGTCTTTTATCAGTGATGTAGACGAACAAGAGCAGAGCAAGCCAGCTGAGTCCTATGCATTCATTTTGCCAATGGTCGTCTTGTGTTCAGTGACAAAAACCAAAAGGGAACTCAAAACTATACCAGATCCTCTGAACTTTCTGCTTTTCAGTTGAAACTCATTTCATGTATTTCCAGGTGTTTCCTCGTGGGAAGCGCCATCTCAGAGCCCCAGCACTGCTCAGGAAGCATTCCCTCGTTCTATCAGCCATAGAGTAGATCCCACTGCCAAAGCGAACACTCCATGGCCTCTTTTGCTAGCTGTATACTTGACAGCAAATTCATTCGATGCCTCTTTTGAGGCGTGCAGTCACCCAAAGCTCTATACCCTCTTCAACACACTTAAACTTTTTTTCCAGTGTACCACTGGGCTGACACTGACACATTTCACCAGAGTACGTGTTCCTTCACCCACCTGTTTTCACAAGCCTGAGCCCGATCAAAAAATTATACACTTTGGCTGAAGATAAGCTGCCCACTTGTGGGTTTGCTTATAAAATTTTCCATAAATGACCTTACTAAATGTATATGATGAAACAATCCTTGAACATCCCTTAAAACATAAGGACTAACATGTCCTTAAAAACTACAACAAAAATGAAGGTCAGGAGGGTGTGCGGTTCAGGGGTAAAGCTTTTTCCTGATGTGCATATGATCCTGGGTTTCCTTGTGAGCATCACATCAAAAGAAAAGAATAGATATCAGAAAGAGGTGCAAAATCCCCTCCCTAACTATTGGAGCAGAAAAGAGAAGGTACCTGTAGCTGGCAAGCATATGAGGCAGCTGGGTGGGCAGTGGTCACAGCGCTAGTGGGTTGTACTTTCTCCCTTTCAGCCACTCAGACTGCCTGCCCTGCAAACTTGTTCACCGCATTGAGGCCAAAACTTATCCACTTAGGGAAAAGCTAGCCTCCAGAAGAGCTGCTACTTAAGTTAGAATGAAGGGCGAGAAAGGGACACGAATGGCTCGTGAGGGTTCTGTTTTAGGAATGTCCAATCTCTTGGGATAGCAGGTCCTGCCCTTAACATAGACCAAGCAGTAATTATTCCAAAAAGGACTTACAGAGACCTAGCATGGAAATTCAGCTGTGGCTTGAGAAATAGGCAGTGACCTCTGGCCACATCATGTGCAACCAGTCAACCTTAGGCAGTTGACTTCACATCATTCATCCTCAAGTTCCCCTCTGCTACTGCCTTGTGAAAGTTAAGGAGGTAGGTACTATGTGTGACCCGGTTGTGAAAGTTAAGGAGGTAGGTAGTATGTGTGACCCGGTTGTGGTCCTTAGCCTGGTGATCAGCAGTCAATTATCACTGTCAAGTATTCTGGAAGTATTTAATTGCTTCTTCAACCACAGTATGAAACACTACTTCTGAACCCTCACCGTCTCCAGGAATATGTCACTGAAGTAAATTTCTTTCTTCAGTTTAGACAAAACTTAATGGAGGCACAACAGACATGAGAAAACTTATCAAGGATGTTACCTCTCTTGATACAAACATCCATTTACGTGCTGAGTTAACCGGTGCTTTACAGGATGGTCACAGGTATCAGGTACCCTTGTGAAGGTTAGGGAAAGGTCAGTGACCCAGGCAGACTAAAGCCCAATTCGCACTGGCAGTGAATATGGTATATAAGAAGCAGTGGAGGTGAGGAAAGCTATCCTGGGAATGATTACATATGAACGGGAACCTGGAGAAGTAGAAGGACGCTTGTAAACAAGCTGCTTTGTTTTAATTTGTGGGTAAGGGTCATCTCAAGGACAGCAAACAACAGATACAAAAGCTTTGAGCTGGCTGTGTGATCTAGATGTCCGGGGTTCCCATCAGTAGCAAGAAACAGCTAGAGCTAACACAGAGAGATAGAAAGAAGTGGACCAAAGAAGAGGGAAGTGTTTGTGGGGCAGAACATAGTTCTGGGTAAGAAGGGAAGTGACTGGAGGGTACTGAGTAGAATTCATGCACTGAATTATGGTCCCTGCTTGGTGTGCCTGGGTGTCACAGTGGAGACCCATACTCAGGAATCATCAGGACCGATATTAATGTTCTTCAAAAACTGCACCGACCATTGCATCTTTGTCAACAGTTGACGCTGGCTACAGTGTACCCAGTTAAACTCAGGACATCTGTGTGTGCTGTCAAGTGTGGCCTTCAGGCTGCCTTTGTACAACTGAATTCCTTTGCTTTCAAATTTTGAATTGTCCAAATAGACGATCTGCTTTTCTGGTGCATCGGGACATGATAAGAGAAACAGTCCAAAATAAATAAAGCTTGGGTCACAGTAATGGCAAGCTCCAAGATCAGAACCTGCCCTCCAGGGTCCTGGTCTCCTTACCCGGATCCTATGGATTTACGCCTCTCACCTGCTTACTTTTGCCATGTGTGTGAGCATGGAACCCCACATAAAGACTTAAAAGTTCCATCAGTTTTTTCCATCCTGAGATGTGGCTACTATCTAGATATAATATTCAATTTTATTCAGATTTCCCAATTCCTATCTGTATACTTGACAACTTAATGGCTTCTGCTAAGATTGTCTTTAAAATAATTTCATAATGTCTGTAGAGTTCCTCACTGCAGGGTCCACTTCTCCATGACAGCACTGTGGGTCCTATGCGGGACACTCAGCACCGTACTCTTGCTCCCTGCATTTTAGGCCCAGTTTCTTCTTACAACCCTCTTCCTCCTATGACTCAAGGGATGGAAAAATTAAGAGGTGCGGAAATTACCAGTTGTTTTATGAATAAAATTTTATTCATCTATTCCTGTTTTTTTTTTTTTTTTTTTTCATTTGGTCAGTTTAGCGCCATGATCTAAGGAGAAACTGTCACAAAACCCATGTGGTTTTCCATTTTTTTTTTTTTTTTTAAAAAAAGGTTCTTTTGAGATAGCTTTGCTGACTTGATCATGGACTACTTACTGAGCACTGGCATCCCTGGTCCCTAGGATTATCTGTTGTTACAGTTTCCAGAGCCATTTTTTGCATAACCCACCTTGAGCGCTGGTTTGCCCTCTGACTTCATTACCTGTTCCCTGTACCTTTCGTTTCTCTGCTGAGGAGCTTCCATAGTGTAACACAATTTCATGATGACTGGATTCATGTTCTCAAGATATAACCGCATTTCTGAACCGCAGCTCATCTTTCAGGATCCTGCTGGACCATTTGACCACGAGGACAATCAAAAATCCTCTCGAGTGCTACCCTTCGGTCAGGTTTCTCAACAGCTGAGCAGTGCCCTGTTCCAGGTTGCACACCAGCGCTCGCTCCGATGGTTTCTTGTCTGCCATCCTATCAGCTACTAATTGTTTATGATTTCACCTGCAGCTTTTCCTGGAAACCCGCCCCCTTTGCTTCCTTGAACATCCTCAAAATCCCACTGCATCTCTCTGCCCCATACAAAATCCATCCGGGAAACATAGGAGCACAAGCCTTTTCTAAAACGTTCTTCCCTCTGAAACACTGAAATATTTCCTGTCTTGTAAAAAATAAGGTCCAACAGTCCTCCCCAATCCATTCTCCATCTATTCACACATCCCCATTTTCTACCACGGATATCTGCCAAGCCATCTTTAGCATGCTATTTCTTCCACATACAATCCACCTACTACAAACCTGCTTTCCCCACAGTTCATTTAGTAATCTCCAAGCTAAATGTAATACCTACTTTGAAAAAGCTGTACTTTGTGTTTTTGTATTTGCGTGATACATTTGCACTTCTATTTTCCACTGTAGTTGAAAATGTGTATGCTTTATCTTTTTTTATTCTGCCTGCTCCTTGAAGGGAGAGGGCCACACAATTTATTCCCCTTTTTCATAGTATATCAGCTAATGTTTGCTGATAAAGACATGGTGTAAGTGTAAATTTCTACTTAAAACTATCAAAGCAACTATTGACTGTCAGAGATTTCTGCCACAGTACAATAGAAGTAAAGGTATGGAGAAAAGAGCCAACACTGGCTAAGGTTGATGTATTGTGACATCAATTGAGATAATATCAGTGGTTATCATAGTTAAGGTTTAAGATTAAAAGAATGTCCCTTAAGGGACACTACCACCTATTTTAAAAATATATGCTTTTGTGGTTGTATATGGCATAATTTAACATGTTACAGATAATTATGACTCAGTTTATTGTTTTCATTTTAGAATTAAGCATAAGAGGATATGATTGTGTGTTGACAAGCGGTGGACTTGTGTGACTATTCTTGGATGTCAAGTGGACTACATATTGAATTAACCAACATCTAAGCTTCTGGGTATTCTTGGGAGGGATTTTTTTCTCTCTCTCTCTTTCTCTTCTTTTCTTTCTTTCTTCTTCTTTCTTTCTTTCTTTCTTTCTTTCTTTCTTTCTTTCTTTCTTTCTTCTCTTCCTTCCTTTCTTTCTTCTCTCTCCCCTCTCTCTTTCTTTCTTCCTTCCTTTCCATCCTTCTTTTTCTTTTTCTTTGGATCACTTGAGATGGAGAAGTCCACCTTCTAGGAGCAGTCTATATAAAGGACACAAAAGAAAGAAACTTGCTTTTTGCCTGCTTGTTCTTCCTCTCAATGGCAAATTCCTTCCTTCCGTAGTATTAGAGTCCACTTCTTCAGAATTCTGAGGTCTATTTGAAGACCTCTGAGATATATAGCCCCATGAACCAAACCACTACTGGATTCTTGACCTTTCTGTTCAGAGACAGACATTGTTGGACTAGCCAGACCACAGCCTGTGAGCCACTCTCATAAATCCAATTCAGTTTCATTCAATCAATTCTGTTCCTCTACAGAACCCTGACTTACAAAGACGTTCGTGTGAGTGCCTAGTTGTACTGCGTTCATGTCAGGACTGGCCAGGTCAATCAACAAGCACTCTGAGAACACTGTTCTACTGGGTCATATGCTAGGCTGGAGCAGCACCAGACAGAGGGGGTACACACCAGGTTTTCTTGTTCTCCTTATACATTTATGTTCTTAGCTTCTGGATGCTGCTTTTTGTTTTGTTTTCTGCAGTAATGAAGACAAACAGATTTTGTTTTTTCTTGATAAAGAGCAGTGGCATTCACAGGTGCTGACCACCTTTGGGATACATATTACTCTATATTCTTAACATCATCCAGTTATGTTTTTCAAAAAAAGTGCTGCCAAATTATCTCAGCACTAAACACTGGCTGTTCCTGAGGCCAAACAGCAAGGATCTGAGAGCTTAGATGTCTCATTATAATCCAAGGGGCTTCGCCTGCTGTCAGGAGTGTAGATATGCTTCCTGTGTGCCCTGCATGGTAAACCCATCACATCCAAGCCCCCCCCCCCCCCTTGGCTGTATTGATTCTGTACTATCTTGATGCCTCTTTATTTGGTTAAGTAGTGAATCCAAATCATAAACAGCATTTCTTTTCCATTATTCTTACATCCCTTTATCTAACCTTTATATAAAAAGTAATACACAAAGAAACATTCAACATGGGTACCAGTACCTAAACTCTGTTGCATATCTTTCATGTATATAAAATGAAGGGCGTGTAAGTCATTTCTTTTTAACAAAGTATATACGACAATGTCATAATCTAATTTGCTTTAGCTCAATGTGGCAGTGAGATCTATTTGCATTTTTTTTCATTTTGTTGGTTCACTCTATTGCAGCCAGACTAACTCTAATGTAATAAAAAGAATTGACAATTTGTTTTAAATGGACTTCTATCATTTATCTATTCTAGTAAAGAAAATTATGTTTTCAAAATATTCACTGTTAGCAAAGCTGTCATAATCTGCTTCACAATATACACCTGAAAATGCAGATGTAGTTTAATTCATATACATTGCCGAATTGTTCTGCAAAGTGGCTGAGCCAACTTATGTCCCTAGAGATGTGGGCACATGATGTAGCCACATATGAGAGTAAAGTCACCAGATTAAAATATCACTCTAATGTCTAAAGCTATTCCAACCAGAAGATTTATTAGTCAGCTTGATACCTTAGGAACCTGTGGGAAGAATGATCTCAAGTCTGAGGCCACAGGAGGAAGCAAAGAAAGCATCTTCTTTATCACTAGGTTCATCAAATTTGTATGAGTTATAAATATAGGTTACATTTTTTTCTGAAAAAATAATATAATATTTATTGAATTTTATTTTAAGAAAAAAAAACCACCACTTTGTCTTCCTGGCATGTATTGTCGCTAAAATCTCTGTTGTTCTTAAACTCTTGCACAGAGCATCCCAGAAGGTGTTCTTCATGCATCCTGCTTGACTCCTTCTCTGCTCCGTTGTCAACACAATTTGGATTGATGGTAGCCTATCGACACTGTGAGACTCAGCAGCTCCTTAACTTTCACAGATTTCGAGATATCTCTGTTGAGTTCTGCAGTGTAATCTGTTCTTGTCTATGAGTGGCCATTGCTATCCTTTCGAATACTTCCACTCCTATCTGTTTTCTTTCTCACTTTGTCTCCTTTTCTATGCAGTGTTGTTGCCTGGCAGAAGTCCTCAATGTGATCTTTCAATCGAAATATTTTTCCACTCAACATTTCTAACATGTTGCCATTTCCTAAACAAGAACTTCAGACATATTCTAGATCCACCTTTTACTGCCACCTTAAAATCCATTTGCTTTATGAAGGGACTGCTCACCAGGTCTTTAGACAGTCTCAGCCAGTTTCCATAAATGGTCCTCTGATACTTCTGCCTCTACATCTTACCGCATCCATCCTTCACAGACAGATGTCAAAGCTATTACACTAAACACTACTTACTACAACTTTCTGTATTCTCCTGGAGCTTGCAGTAAATGTACACCACCTAGTTCCTCTCAATTCGTAGTTTCATTAAAATATATTCCTGACCTACCCACAGACATTGTGTACGAACAGTATGACAATAAGTCCACATTGATGGAGAAACCACTGCAAGCAGCAAGCAAGCAAGCAAGCAAGCAAGCATAGTGAGACAAATCTAGGTGACAATCAAGGGCTTACAAAAAGTGCATCTCTGAATATGCTTTGTGCTTCATTTTAACTTCTATGTGTCCGTCATTAGATCATATCGACTTATCCATTGTTTTGTACACTGAACGTTCCCACTAAGGACGTACTATGATGCTCTTTCATACCTCAGTGGTTCATACCCTTAACATTGCTCTTTTCAATGTAGATACTGTAACTAATGCTTTTCTCAGAAGCAGATTTCTCCCAACGTCACAATCACTCCTGTCCCACCTCCTGACTTTGTGGCTTCTTTCTTTGGGATACCACATCTGCGTGTATGCTTGGCTTCTTACTGATTTGTGTCACTGTCTTTGTGTATTGAGGTACGGTTTATCATTTCATGTGGGCTTGCTGCAGGTACTATTGTAAACTATATATGTATTTTAAAAAGGAATGTGCAGTCGTGAGATTATTAATTGAAGTGAATGGAAAGGAATGTGAAAATTTGGGGCAAAAGTTAAGGGGGAAAAAAAGAAATGAAATTAAGCCAGGGATCATGGTGTATGCCTGAAATCTCAGCACTCAGAAGCTAAGCAAGGGGACTGTTACAAGTTTGAGATCAGCTTACGCTACAGAGAGAGCACCAACAAGGTCAGCTAGGATTATATAGCAAGAGCTTATCTCAGGGGAAGAAAAGAAAACTAAGGATTTCTGAGTCTCAGCTTCTTATCTGGTAGTTCAAATTTTATTTAGTTTAGAGAAATGAATCTGACAGCAACCAAAACCATAAGCCATTCCCGTAGTCATCATATTTCTTTCAATGATACACATAAAGATCATTTAGTTTTTGGCAGAACTTCATGCAGCACCAAGGGAAACTTGAGCTACTTAGATAGTTTAGGGTAGCCTTGAACTCTTGATTCCCTGCCTCTGCAACCAGACCTGGGATTACAAGTGTGAGTGGCCCTCAAACTCTCCTTTTCTCATTTAAATCACAGAACACAAGGCTTAAAATTTATGAAGTTTATAATAAGTCAACTAACCCTCTAGTTTGTGAAAAGTGACAGTTTCTTTAGAATAATTTGTATGAACATAGATACATGTCAAATATATGGCTTTATATATGAGTCTATTTACATTCATACATACAAGCTTAAAGAAAGGACAATATGAAGTATCCATGTAAGTATCTGCATCCAGGTATTTGGTGGACACTGCACTATGGAATTTCCAAACATGAAAGGCCTCTCTAAGTAAACTGACTGGTTGGACACTTACAACTAACAGTTTAGATAACAACTAAACAGTAAAAATGAGGCATTATTTTCCTTGTATCTTTTTTGGAATAAGGTTTTATCTAATATCTTGAATATACAATAGTGTCTCTTGCTTCTACTAAGAACCACTGCATTTCTGGTGCTTATAATGCAGATCACATAGTGGAAAAGTAGTAAATTCTGTGGCTCGCTTCGGTTTACAAATGGAAAAAGTTACAACCTTTCATGTATATCAGATCTGACCACAGAATACAGATAGAACTTGTTTTAAGTTGTTATTGAAATGCTGTTTTCTTTTAAATACCAAAGGCTTATGATGGTGATTAGCATTAAAAATGATCACAGTTGGCAAAGGAAGGAAAAAAAAAGATAGGCCTGCTAATAGTTGTACTAGTTTCGAAGTGGATAATGAGATAATAAAACACATAATTGGAGGTTATACTACCTTGATTACTGCAGATTATACCAATGGGCACAATAATGCCACCAAAGAGTGCAGCAGCAGCTACCAATCATTTGTTAGATGATAAGTGGATTATGTCCCATGAAAAGTAGGACTTGAGGGATACAGCAGAATGTGCTACATCGTAGTGTGACGCCCATGCACTGGACGACAGGTGAAGCCCTTTACACTTGGATACATTTAATGAGTAAGAAAAGAATGACAAACATCCAGAAACGACATAGAAATCAGAGCTGGACGATGTCAGTTCCTATTATGAAGCTAGCTAGATTTCATCTCCAAGCATGTGTTTGCAGATGTATTTTCCAATCTGAAGAAAGTGTTTCTAAACATCTGCTACATGAGCTCAGACGATTCTGAGAGTCTAATGCTCTAATGATGATTAGCTATTGGCTAGTGCTCAAGACTTTATTGAACTCATTAATCTAAGAAAAATAAATATTATTGTTAACAGTAACGTTAAATGTTGGCTGTGTCTTTGGGGTTTTTTTTTTCCCCTTGTGGTCTTTTTGGAAAATAACCACTATCAGGATGAAACAAGATACAACAGGCGTGTCTTGTGTTCTATGTAGGTCTTTGTAGCCATTTTCCTCCTGAAAAGAGCTGCAGGCAGGGACTAGATATGTCTAAGAATGACACAGATGTCAGTCTCTGAAAGTCAGTGAACCACACTTTGACAAAATTTCCCTACACCTAGAAATGTTAACCTACAGCTTGGGGCTATTATTCTCATGCTGCACGCTGTTGGAGAAACAGAAGCACATAAGACCGCACTCTTATGTTGGTACTTAGCTGTGTGAGATCGCATCATATGGCTCATATATGTGCACACACAGTTGCTGCTACATATACATATTTCATACATTAGAAATCTTAAACCTTAACCAAAATTGAAAGTGATTTTTAAATTGCACGATTTTATATTCAGTTAAACAGCACCTCATTTCAGGAAATTGAGTTGGGATATTAACATTGACAAATTCATTAAATTTTGAAGCTTAATCAGTCAAGCAATGAGGAAAATGGTTTTGAAGTATTTTAAAAATATGATTTAATGCAAGGCGCTACCCCTTAATAAACTGACTCTTTAAGGGGTAGAACCACAGATGTCTCTACTTCTTACCTATGAAAAATGGACAGCAATATCTGTCTGTATGGTAGTTACTGTGGGTTTTAAAGATAAAATATGTAACTCACAGAAATATATAGTCAACAAGTTCTTGTTTAAATAATTTTCAAAAATACATTTAGAAGATTTGTTACATACTTGGCTAATTGACAGCAATTCATCGTTCCCTTGTTACTAACGGTCATTACTTCCCAAGAAGTTAAGATATCCTTATAAAGTAATATCTCCAAGGACAATAGTCCATGTGACCTTATTTATGCCCATCCAGAAACTCCTTGGATTGGTGAATCAAGCAGTTACTTTGATAATAATGTTGACATTTCTTCTGCCCTCCATTTTTTGCCCTTAGTGTCCTTACAGATAAAAGTCACTTTCCTAATCTGTGCACTAGCTTCAAACAAAATAATAAAAATTGAACCTGAACCTGAGTAGGCTGGTAAATACACACACACACACACACCACACACACACACACACACACGAAATCTACAAAAAGTGAAGTGCTATAATTTCTTGTGACTATTGGGAAAACCGAAAACTCTATTGAGGGAATGTTTTAGAGAGCACGGGTCATAAAAATAAGGGTGGCAAAATACACCTTTCACTTACTCTCCTTTACCATTTTTATTTACTATGTTCATTGGAGGCACAGCCAAAACTTATAGTCACATAGAGTATAAGAAATAAATCTAAGAGCCTTTGGAGCGGTGGTGAGCTCAGGTCTTTGCTGAGGGTATAGACAGCACATATGATGCATGCATGCTTTATACCATACACAGCATATGATGGAAAAACATCAGAACCAACACAAAAATATTTCACTATGCTCAGCACACACCCTCCACTCTACGTCCACTGCGTTCGTTCCCTGGTATTCCTATCTATACTCTAATATTGGAGTTTTATGCTTCTTCAACTTTCACCTCAACTGTCCCCTCTTCTACCTTCATTAGCACATTATGACTTCCTCCAGAGTAATGTCCTTTGAGGATTTATGAGTGAGGGCCCTAGAAGGTTTTCTCTGTCGGAAAGGTCCCTGAGTTTATAGAGGATTGATTTAACGCATCTACTTCTGACAAAGACCACGGCAGAGATGATTAGGGGAGCCTTTAGTTTAGCACAGAGAAGACAAAAACACGCAATCAAGGAATTGAAAATGCCTTCTAAACACAGAAAGGTTTAAGATAATTCCCATAGAGCTGTGTAAGATTTGAGCTTTCTTTTGCTTAATACACCTTTAAGGTCAGGGAGCTGAAACTGGAAACCAAATCTTCCTTTTATGGCTGCAACAAATGAGCCAGCCATGGTAAATACATCATTGATTCTTTCTCACAAAGAGATACTTAAATGCAGGGTGCAAGTAAGAGGAGCATTTTCCCTTCGACTTAAGGTTTGTTAAAGGAAATTTATGTTTTCTACATGCACTGCAAACACGGAAAAACGGATTGTACCGTCATCAGCCTTTAAATCAAAACAGCTTGCTATCTGGTAAAGACAGGCGTAGCGGTCGATTTATTTCATAAAACTTTATGTACAAAGAGACAGTGTCTATGAACTTAATGGAGAGAATATTGAGTCTGGAAGGGTAATTTTTATTATAGTTTATAGTGGGATTATCCATACTCCACAGTTTCCAGATTTTATGGTAGCACAGTGTTGATGAGGTTAACCACAGTGTGGAGGGGTGGGAGGGGTAGGCACACATCATTTCTTTTCTTGGGAAATACAATTGGCATAACTATTTAATATAGTATATAAGAAACATTGCTGATTCTAATTAATTATCCAGGTCTAATTAAAGTCCTCTTTATCATATGCCCACAGATAAAATAGTTTACAATATATTACAAACAAATAAGAAAGGACTGACTACAATGTCCATACAGCACAGTCTTTTCATTATGATCCTTTGAAAACCTTAAGAATGCTTCTCACTCACAGGAGCTCAACTCCAGAAACCATTAAAACCCACATTATATCCATTATCTAAAAATGTAAGTACCGTGGAATAAAAGAAACTCAAGGATGATTCCAGATGGTTCATTGTTATAGGCAGTAGTAACCTTGGGGAGGGTAGGCATGTAATCTACCAATACTCAGAAGCTGTGTCCCAGACACTGGATCAGGCAGTTAGACATCCAGAGAAGAAGTTATGGATAGAGAAAGAGAGTTGAGAAGGCTTTCCAAGTTGTTTGGTACCTCCACAGAAAAGGAATCACTGAACAAATGACTTTTGCCCAAAGAAGGCAATGTAGTTTCACAAAAAGCCATGGTACATGGCTGGGATATGAGGCATGTTAGTGGAAGGCCTTAGATTAGTTTGGAAGAAGGTGGCTGGAATTTATGTTGAGTTTTTTCTAGTTCATAATACAAGGGAAGATTTCTTTTCAGTCTGGAGTTTGAGAGTGTAGATCGTCCTGGCCACAGAATTCCTACACACCTCATCCACACCACCACACAGCGCTGGACACTGATTTTTCTTCTTCTTCCATCCATGCTCACATATCTCTTTTATCAATATTTACTGAGCTTTTGCTGGTATCTCATACAATGTTGGAGGAACAAGAACAAGTACACTTAAATTGTACATTCCACAACCCTTACTTTTCTGTGAAGAATTCTATTAGACCTCCAACGTCTTATATCATAAGGGATAGACAAATTATAATTTATGATCTATATAATCGCCATCACAAGAAGTTACTCTTACTAGAAGTCACACTATTGGCCTTTTTATTTTCTCATTTGGAGAGTGGGGAACTCATATCCACCATATATCACCTTAGATAAAGCCTATCCAGTTTCTAGGAGATTGCTCATTCTAGCTGTTGAAGAGCTTCTCTGACGTATTCACTGAAGGCAAGCCCTGCTTTTTACCTGAGCTTATCCGTCTTACAACCTATCTCCCTAAAGACCAACTCTGTATTTTCATTTTATTTTTCTATGATGACAATTTCTTTGCTCAATGGTGTGAAACTTGCTAATAGCATACAAGTTGGCACACATGTGCATTGATTTAGTGGAAAAAAATTAAGCTATTGTTTTAAAATGTGAAGAGATGAAACAAAGAGCATTTTAATTTTACTAAGCAGAGTAAAGATTAAAATGTATAGCACAGAAAAATGGGAAAAATGTGCAGAAGTCACACCTTTTCCTTTTGAACAAAATTGAATAAGGTCTTTCACATACTAGAAATCTAAACATAATATATACATATTATAAATATATATAATATATGTATTATATATATATTATATATATTGTGTGTATAACACACACACACACACATATAGTATATAGTTAGTATCAAGTTTAAGTTTTTCTTTCCTTTTTTTTAATTTAGTGAGAGGGGGATTTAGATAGGTCTCATGTAGCTCAGGATTGCTTTCTAACTTTGTAGGTAAACTGAAGATGAACTTTGACTCCTGCCTCCACTTCCCTAAGTTCCATTTTTAGAATTACAGGAATGCACTATCAAACTAAGAAGATTTTCTTGGACGAGATCCATTGTACTTTGTTATGACTCTGAGTGAGCTGGCAAAATCCAGGGACAAGGCTACGAAAAGAATGATAGCTTTGAATCTCCCTGGGTATGATGTCTATAATTTGACCACTAGGTGGCAACACAAAGACTCTGTTATTCATGAAGAATATTTTGTATATAATATATATTGTTATATATATATTATATATTATATATAACATACACACATATACATACTCACACACATATAGTGTGTTTGTATATATTTATATATGTACATACATGTATATATGCATATGTACACACACACACACACACACACACACACACACACACACTCTCACTCACTCGCTCTAAGGCCAGCCTATGCTACATGAAACCCTGTCCCATGTAGTAGAAACTATGAAAAATCCCCTCCTTTCTTAAGTTTTGACAATTACTGGGGGGTCACCTCTACTCTTCTAACTGCTGACCTGGATACTTCCCCAGTGGTGTACCCCAGACAACTTGCTGTTTCTTCTGGCCATGTGCTCAGTCCTCTCTTCTCATTTTGTAACCAGAGAACAGATGAAGCCACGTGTAATTGTAATTGCCTTCTGGCCCAGGCAGAGTAGACTGAGAAGAAGGAAAATCAAAGGCTGCAGCCGAGTTTCCCCAGCAGGAAATGCTCACAATGTGAACAATACTGTTTTGACATATTGTAAAGTGGCATTTTAGAATTTTGCTTCTTTTTAAATGAACTTTCCTTGCTGGTAGTGAAGGATGTTGGTGACGTATGAGTGAGTGGCATATAAAACATTTATTTAATATATGAGCTAATATTTAGGAGATTAAAAGAAGATGAAGCCATCTGATTATAAAAATCATAATTGGCCATTGATCAAAATAACATTCACTCCACATAAAGGTGCCTGGAGAAAGAATCAAGTATATGATCATTGCTTACTAAATTACTACCATTTCCTTCACTAATAGATAGATTGGCATCAATTACAGTTTTTTTCTAAACAATACAATTAAAATATCACTTAATCAATTTCCCATTAAGAATAGAAAACATAATGAAAGAGCTTAGACAATAGTAATATAGCTTGGAAAAGAAAAAGAATTATTGAGGGAAAGAGAAAAGACGAAGAGCAGAATGCACAGCCAAAGAGTTGTAAATAATTAAAAAACCAATTTAAAGCATCATTTCTGGTGATTCTTGGAGCAAGTTCATCTCTTGAATAGTATAGTCTCCCTTCTCAAACTTGTTCATACAAGGCCTTATATGTCACTGAGTAAATCATTTGCTACGCATATGTCTATTTGCCCAATAAGTATGTATATTTCTTGCAATGAGTGGAGATGCCCAAATGTCAAAATAGTTCTCTATATAACTACATCTGATGTGGAAATGGGACTCTTCTAGTGCATCGCGCTACCAGCACTACGTTAAATCAGCAGATTATATTTAGAAATATTATTTTAAGTGGGGAAAATAAAAATTGAGTACCTACTAGTCTGTATTCTAAATGCCATAGAAAACTCATCAGGTGGGAGCAAATAAAGAGTCCATCTGAGTACTCTATTACTATAATGCAACATTCTAGGCAGAAATCTATTTAAACATGAATTAGAACCCTTTTGTCATGAGAGAAACTTGTCCTGGGCAGAGGAATGGGCATGTGAGGGTATTATACTCCACAGCCTTAATAACCAGCTATAACAGAATGAATCCAGAGTCTATTTTGATAACCTCCAGCTTGAGCTACTTTAGCTTTACATTTGTATCCCTCTTCAGTCCCTTAGCAACATTCACCTCTACAAGCAGACTGCCCCAGGAATTGCTGCTTACTTTCTATCCTGCCTTTGCTTCTCTGCTTGGATTGTTGAATTAACTCAGAAAACTGGGAAGCCAATCAAAGTCCTGCCATGGGATTATAGAACATGTGCAGTACTTACCCTGAGGTTTCCTTCTACTAATCTCTAAAAGTCATACAAACAGCACATGTATCCTCTAAAGCCACTTATCATTGACTCTTAGAACTAAGTCAGCCTGTGCAGAATATAGCAGTGTACATGACAGACTTCAGATAAATAAGAACACAAAATGCTATTTTTTTAAAATGGTATCCATTCAACGTTCTATGCATATCCCAAAGTTAAAAAATAGTTACGTTTCTATTAAGGGTTGAGATTCAGGTTAAAAAGAGCAATCAACCATCAATTTATTCAGAGAAAATAAAGCATTCTAAACTCCTAGTTAAGTTTTTCATGGACACTGGCTCCCTGACTTTCTCCCACATCTTAATCAGTCCTCCCTTTGTTTGACACTGGTAATAGTGTAACAATACAGCCTTGTCAAAGTCTCCATTTAGGAATAACAAACCAAAGAACAGCAAGACTCTAGTCACATTTTCTAATTAAGAACATTAAAATGTATCCCAAAGGACAGAACTACTAGATCTATTCATATAAATCTCATTCGCAATTAACAAATAAGTCTGCCACCTATTAGCGACTATATATAAATAGGATAAGTAGAAGACATTTACCAAATGTAGAGGCTGTAGCCGTCACTCAGAAGCCAAGACAACTGTACACATAAGCACAGGTCAGCTGCCTGGGACTATTCTGGTCCTATGGACAGATGACACCAGGGTTCCACTGAATAGTGAACTAAAAGACCACAGTCATGTGTAAGGTGGACAGAAGAAACAAGCATATGACAAGAACTATGACCTGAAACAAGGAATCAGTGTCAACAGCTGGTTGGCTGACAGCAGAAAAAAATATATAGAACTGAACCATGAAAGTGAAATGGCGAGAACTCAGTGTGCCTGTGCCGGCAGCAAGTGTCAGCTCTTCCAACTAGCTTTGCAGCCATCGCTGGGATGACCATATTTCCTTTCACAAATACAAATGGCAGAAGACTAAAAATACACTTGTGGATTCTTCCTGTAAAGCAAAAGCCTGCCAGAAGAAAACGAGAGCAGGGAGATCACAAATTTGCCTGTGACCATTAGCCTCTGAAAGTCCTGAATGCAGTCTATGAACAAAAGCAGGATTTTGGGGTGGGGAAAGTTTCTGTAGTGTGTCTATATCTAAATAGAAGGACCAAAGAAACTGCGATCCAAACTGACTTAGTTTCTTACTAGCAGAATTGACTTGCTTTAGTTAGGTATCATAGGAAAATATATTTTGTTTTCAAAGGTCTGATCACTTTTTTGAAATCATAAACAACGTACTTATGATCCAAGGTAAGTTATGGTTTCAAATATCACACTAGCTTAACAAAAAACCTTAATGAAATAAAAATGTTTTGTATAATTCTAGTATAAATTCTGATGTTGGGTTTTTATGGGCTGCAGGAAAATGGAGCTGGAATCGTTCCCTCTAGATAAGCTACTTCATCATCATCATATAGACTACTAAGTTCTGGGAGGGCATAAAGGGAAAAAGACAATCTCTGTTAGATAATAGGAAGAGAGGGAAAGAAAAGTGTAGAACAGTGACACACTGCCTAGCCCAGCCCCACCTGCACCGGATCAAGTCAGGTCCTGTTAGTTCCAAAGGCTCTGGTCAATTGCACTCTGGTCTTAGTCCTGGGCATTAAGGTGACCTGTTCCCCTTGTAAGCAGGAAAAAGGACCTATTGAGATACTGGATGTTGGAGAAAAGTCCGTGTTCTTTAAAGCCTTAGCTTGATTTTCTGAAACTGGTTGTGGCATTGCCCTTTAATTATCTTGAATTCTAAAAAGTAGTATCTATTAATATTAAAATGTTGAACATACCTTTAGGAAACTAGAATAAGTATTTCAGGGTTTATTGTCTACTTTGACATACTATGTGCACTCCAAAAGGTAGTGATGAAAATATATGATCTTTATTTATATTCTAGTTCTAGTATCATTTTCACAATTCTCAATAGAGCCCGTAGTTTATTTGATGTTTGTTTGCTTTGCCTTGACAACCCAGGTCACTGTTTTTGGGTCTTTATAGTAACAATTATCAGTGGAACCTGTATTTTCCTTAACGCTTATATTTATACTTTTACTTGTCAATCACAGGTCATTATAGTCTGCTTTCACATTTCCTCTCATTTTTCTTTTATGCATTTCTGTCCTAACAGTTCTGCCAATACAACAAATTGATGCTGGAATACAAATTAATTACTATAAAATACAGGTTACTCCACAAAATAATAGAAGCCCTCACATGCAACTGAAGATTTGGTTCTTACAATTCTCCCTTCTATATAATTAACCACAGTTATCTGTTTTCAACCTCTCCTGGATTCTTCTTAAGAGCACACAGATATGCTATTCTCTCTCCTCTTTGTAAGTCTCCTCGTGGAGAATGGAAATGCCTCCCTAAGTATTGTTGCCCATCTCCACAGCTCTTCAGGAAAACACTCCCTAGATTGAGTCTCGCTTTGCTCACTCTCCATGTGAACAAGAACCTATTTCAGGTCTTTGTTGTCCCACTCCATGAATATACTTCCCATCATAATACGGGAGTGCTCCCACCTACCCCACAGCTCTTGGCTTTCCTTTCCCTGAGACCCTGAGCATCATTTACTAGTAAATAAAAAGCCATCCCTTTAAAGATCCTCTTTTGTTACAAGGTCCCCTTCAATTATTGGAGGTCAGGCCTCTATCCCTGCCTTCGCAAGAATAGAATCGCCAAGGCCCTTCTATACTTAGAGAAGGGAGGAGATGTCAGGAGCAGCCCTACATATACACTAAAGGCCTAAAATCAGCCATAGGCCTAAAGTCAGCAATAGTCCTGACATACATGCATGCTAACACCAAGTCTTGGGTCTCTGTGGAAAAACACTGAAACAGCAGGCTATAAGCTATTGTAAACAGGCAGCTTCTGTGGAAATTTACCAGCCCAAGTCGTCATAGGTCTTATAAATAGGCAGCCTCAGTGGACAGTACCAACTTAGATAAGGACAAGTGAATCATAGGCAGAGTCATAGTGACCTGTCCCCTGAACCTACATCCAGCTGATACCCTGTTCTGAAAGGTATCTGTACTCTCCCTGAACACCTATGCTCCGGTGCCATTCCCTTCCCCACATCCTGCCTTTTTGTGTTTATAATCCCTGTGTAAATAAGAAAATTATGATGTGATTTAAATAACTAAATAAATTTAAAAAAAAAAGAAACAGTGAAAAAAAAAAAAGATCCTCTTTTGTCACACTGTCCTTCCTGTCCTTATATTCTTGCAAAAAGCTCTCTAGCAGATAAAAGGTGCTGGATCTCTCTTCCCCTCCCGACTCCTCAGGTGTCTCTTTCTAACCTCTGAAATGTGTTCAGCTTGCACCCCAGGGGAGTTATGTATGGGATCCAACACATTTGTAGATTACAATGTTATGTCACAATGTGAAAAGGTTGGACAGGAACTTGACAATGGCTCTGGGGAAAAGTACTTGTGCAAGTGTGAAGAGCAGAGTTTGGATTCTTAGAAGCCATCCACATAATAGGCATGGTTGAAAGGCAAAAGCAGGGGAGCCCAGGGGTGACATGGCTATTTAGACTAGTTAGTATCTGTTAGTTCTGTGTTCAATGAAGAGACCCTGCCTTAATAAATAGCATGAAGAATAATCAAGAAAGATATTTCACACCAACTTTGGGTCCCCACACTCACATGCATGCACACAACATGTAGGCACTCATAATACACACACACACACACACACACACACACACACACACACACACACGCAATGTGCCTAAAACAAAAGTTTGGATACTTTGTTGGTATTTCCTGCCTATATTCTGTTCTGGCTCCCATCCAAGATGATATGATCCATGGCAGTCATTATTAATCAACAAATACTTCCTCTATCCTAATCAATCCTAAATGCATTTTCCCAAACTGTCTCCTCTTTTATGGTCCCAGGCTCACTTGTCCAAGTAACATGTTAAACTTTCTAGTTAAACATAGAGCAGGCATCTAATGCTGAATATAGCACACCCTAAAGGAATTCCCTCCAAAACCACACTCCTCCCATCATAGAAACGATAGTATCACTAGCTCAGTAGCTGAGCCACAGGAGTAGAGGCTGCCCCTCCTTCCCATCCTTCCTCAGAACAGCTTCCAATCCATATGGCTATTGTCTGTAGCTAGTCCCCCATTTTCATTCCTACACAGAATTCTCTACTGTATGCAGTGGCTGCATGATTCTTGCATAACAATGAGAGAGAGCATCATGACTTACTTTTGCACAAATGTCTACTTCTCATGGCTTCTCATCCCATTAAGAACAAAAGCCACACCAAAATTTAAGGTCCTAACTACCTTCCCTCTGGCCCCAATGACCCTTCTGTGCACATCAGTACACTGTCTCATGGTTGTCCACGACAAGCAACAGTCCTCTCTGTTCCTCACCACACAGGTGGCTCTCACCTGAGCCTTCTAGTCTTTTAATAGGCTTGACTGAAATTCCGGAGTTATTGTTTAGAAGCAAGACAAGCCCATGAGGGCCATGTTCATTGACTGTAGCTCTCAGAAGGTTTCCCAGCTTTCTTCCTATTACACAATGCATTCCGTGTCCCACTGTGATCCCTGTGTACTTGGGCTAGACAACACCTTTCACTCCTCAAGGCCAATGTCCTTTCCACTTGAAGGAGTTGAGGCTCTAGCTCCTTCAGAAAGTATTTCCATGTCCTTTTGCTGTGATTGAAGCATTCTTGGTGAGAACTTCATCTCCTCCTTTCCTCAGTCTCTGACCTCCATCCTTTTATGGAGAATTACAGTACAGACATTTCTTCTTTCCATATATAACTATCCTATACGGCAATCCTTTTTGTCAAATTCAATCTTATTACTTCTAATTCTCTTCTTATAAGACAAATCACTCAATGACATTTTATAAATTGTTCTTCAATCCTAAAATTAACAAGTATTTGTTTCTTTAATTTCATGTTCTCCATCAGAGTTGCAAGCATATCCAGCCTTTTGATGTCTTCTATAAAATTCATGCTCAAGGATATGCAATTTAGTTACAAAGAAATTGCAAATAACGTATATTTCCAATGTTGTATTGGGTTGCATTCTGAGCTGTCTTCAGCTGCATGTGGTCCAAGGACTTCAGGATGCATAGACCAGGAAACAGTGCGAAAGAGAAGCAGTGTCAGCTTTGTTTAACACACTGGCATAAATGCCTGCTGGTGATAGATGCTTAGCCGACATTTGGATGACCAAACAACTCAATCCACATGATATGAGAGTTTGGATGTGGACATGTGCATTCTCAGCACTTTTGTGTCATGTTATCTGTAGTGTCACCTGTTTCTCTTTCATGGACTGCATATGTTGTACCAATGTCAAAAATAATTAGCTAGCAAATTCATCTAATTTAAATGAGTGATATCTTGCTCCTTCCATAAGTTTGGGAAGCAAATTCTCTTCCCTTTCTCATCAACACCAAGTATGCAAGTCCTAAGTGAGTAGGTAAAGAGGAACTCCCTTTGTTATCCAGCCATTTCAGGGCTGGCACAGTACCCACTGCATATGAGCAAAATAAAAATTTGAAGAATCACTTAAATGCCCTTTTTTTTTTGCTCATTCTGAGGTAGGCAAACCTTTCTATTAGACACTTTTACTGTGCTCTAGTTAATCAGTTAAACAATAAAAGGTTATAAAATGCTATAGCAATATTTGTAGAATACGGTGATTATAAAAAACTTAATATGAGGTAATAAAAATTTAAAAATGGGATGTTTCCAGACAATTTCTCATCCCTTATCATCGCTGTGTTAGCAGCTTTGAGAAGTACCATAGCAACTTCTTGAGTTGACTTTTAATTCAACAAGTTCTGTCTTCTGTGCCACTGTCACCGTGAATTTTGTTGTATGAGAGGAAAAGAAAGGGAAGTGTTGAATATTTCTCATAACATTTAGGAGAAAAGTAAAAATGATAAAAAATGCAGACGTTGACTGACACTGGGTCAACACTAGGCATCTGTACTATGTCTTCTAGCCTACGATAGATCATGTCACTAGCCCCATTTGTTTGACTGATGAAAACAAGAATTAAGAGGATGACTTTCTAAAGTCACAAATGAGAGAAACAGGATTTTACCTCATATATTTGTGATCTTAAAAACCACAGGACAGTTCATTAGGCTTATGATTTTTATGCATGACATAAAAATTATGAATTAAGGCAAACTACAGGAAACTAACAAATAACTCACAGAGAAAACAATGACAGTGTGCGTCTTAAAGGGATCCTGCAATATCTATTTTGGAGAAAATTACATTTTAGTCATACACATACACACACAACCATTTTCACAAAGAAAGTCATGTTTCCCTTAGGTGGCACTGCAGACATGGGCCCACATATAGGATTATGATACCACAGAGACACTGGAGTCCACCATGGACATGCAGACACATATATAGACACATATTCAATATATAGTGATGTGCTTTACTACCTGTTAAATGCTAATTCTTAAAAATTTATAATTATACATCTGGATATTAAGTAAAGCAAATGTCTAATTTAGCTCCCAGTTTCATAACTGTTATTCAAAGTGACTTGTTCATCTTATTCAGAGGTATGTGCAATACCAAAAGGTGCACCATGAGAAACATCCATTAAAAAGCACCATAATCCCATTTCTCTCAACATTTTCAATCCAGTGTACTTCAGACCAGTTTCATGTTCCAGAGAACCCTCAGTGTAGGAAGCAGAGGAAGCACCTTGAGTAAGTGAATGTGTCTGTTGACACAGGCATGTCCACGTCAGAGACACTAAGGCCAAATGACTCATGGGAAATTGGCTAAGCTGTTACTCATATGGGTTTGACTCAAGATGAATGACAAAGCTTTCCTCAGGGAGTCTGGGTCTGAGTGTTTATGAACAATTGATGAGTATGTAGGGACCAGCAACTGTGACTTCCTCCTCCCAGATAACTATAACCTGAGCCTGCCCACTCAGAGAGACTACCGAGCTTAGCTCACCCCAGCCCCTGGATTGTATCTAATAACTATGCTGAGGTCTAGATTGGTCACAGTAGAAAAGCCCAACCTGATCACAGTTTTAATATATGTGTATGCATGCCTTTGGCTTTCTCTTCATTCTCTCCCTATCCCTAGGCAGGGTGCCAGACCCTAAGTCACGTGGGCCACAGCAACAGGGATTGTTAGATAAAGTAATGAATGTCTGTCTACTTGTCAAGCTTGAAAACTGAAACTCCTGAATCAGGAGATTTTTAACTTTGTTAAAGAGGGAAGGTGAAACTTATTTGAGTGCTAGGAAGAAATTTAATATTGATAAAATAATAACTTCCAGTGGTAAACACACAGCTCTGTATAGATGTTTATAAACATTCTGCCAAGTTTTCAATAATATATCATCTCTCAATATTGAGTCCTACCTTTTACCAGAAGCAAAACAACCATGTTCCTCCTATTTTATGAGCAGACAGTGGTTTATGCATTCATTGATCATGTTTTAATCATGGGCCTCAGTAGTAACACAGTGTTAAAGCAAAAAGCAATATTGGGCAAATCTGATCTTAGCATTGTGTTTGGCCTCTGAAGACAAAATACACAAATATGCACTCAGTTTAAAAGGGAGTAAGTCAATAATATGGGATTTTATATTTTCAGAGAAGGGGGGGGTGGGGGTTTGTATGTAAGAAAGAGAAAAGGCACAGTCTAATGGGATTTAGAATTTCTTCTATTAAAATTCTGCAAAATGCAATTGCTTATATGCCGAGGATAACTCCATATTCAGCTGCATAGCTACCACAAATGAAATAACTAAATATTGTAACATGAGCATTTCACAAAGCATCTTCTTACCTCTTAAAACTTACAGTGAACATTAATATTGTATGTTGAAATATTTGTATTATAACTCACCCTACTATTTAACACTAGTAACTGAACTAGAATGTGATTAAAAACCAAGCCTATATGAATGTTTAAAGATAAACGTCTCTTTGTGACAGGTTGTACTGGTCTGAAAGAGAATGGTCCCCATAGACTCCTCTATCTGAATGCATATTCACCAGGGAGCTGAACTCTGAGCAGAAGGAGGAGGATTAGAAGGTGTGGCCTTGCTGAAGTAGGCATGGCTTGTTGGTGGAGGACTGCTGCTGAGCTGGGCTTTGTGGTTTCAAAAGTCTATGTCAGTCCTCCTGTCTCTCTGCTGTCTGTGGGTCAGGATGTAAAACCCTCAGCTACCTGAATCTTCCTGCTATTATGTTCAATAACTAACCCTCTGAAGCTGAGAGCAAGCCCCTAACCCTAACCAAATGGCTTTCTTTGTAAGTTGCCTTGGTCATGATACGTCTTTACCATGTATAGAGTAGTCATTATATATACCTTAGCTTACATGGAACTCTCTATATAGACCTGGCTGGCCTCAAATGCTTAGAGGTCCACCTGCCTCTGCCTTTCAAGTGCTGTGATTAAAGCAAAATTCCACCATGCATGGTTGGATCATTTTAATATAAAATTATTGAAAATGCACCCAGAAATAGATGTATAAATCCCAGGCTGTCCACTGTCATGGTAGTTTACATTACTGCCATCTAAAAAGTTCAAGTTTGAACAACTACAAAGAAAAAAATCCTTATTTACCTGAAAGAACTCACAATGACTGATGTCTATAAGAGATTTATATACTTCTATTTTGCACATAATTCTGCTGTACACAGGCTGGCTATCCCACATTACCATTCAAAGGAAGTATAACTCTGTAAATTAAGATATCAAAACTCTGATACAAAATGACTCAGTAAATAAGTATATGGACTTAGCCCAGCTAAGGGAACTGTCCATACAAATGTGGCTGCTCCAAGCAGTGTTCTATTCAGTATGGGCAATCATATGATCTATAAGGTTCTACACAGAACTTCCTTGAACATAGTGTCTGCACACAATCTAGGTCCCAGTCATTAAAAAAAAAAAAAAAAGAAAAATGCATGGTTATCTCTAGTGCTGAAAACCATCAAGATTTCATGTCTCTTACCTTTGCCATGGCCCCTCCCGTCCTCCAGGAGCGGCACGACAATAGTGTTGTTCACATTTCCAGGTGACCGTACAGCTGTGTAGACAACCGGCACTGACTGTACCACCACAGGGATTCGATGAACATGACTGAGTTTGTTAGACTGTAAGTTCATGGGACTGGAAGGTGGGACAGGATGGATGATGTGCAAAAACTGCTGGCCGCCCACGCCAGACGCAGAGGCAACAAGGGGTCCTGGAGATAACACTGTTGACGAAGACGATGCTGAAGATACTGATGTTATAACAGTGGGGGATGAGGCTGGACGACTAGAAGATGATGAAGAGGTTGAAGTTGAAGAAGGTGAGGAGGCAGACGCTGTCATGGAGACTGGGGAGGATGAAGCTGCGGTAGGGGAGGTCCTGGCTTTGTTGATTGACAAGTCCACTGGCTCAGTTTGTGTCTGGAAGTGATCTACAGGCAATGAGTCCTCTGGGGGCTCCCCTTTCACATTATTTAGCAAGAGGGGAACAGCTTCCATATCGGGGTAGTTGTGGACGTTTGGAGACTGCAAGGAGAAAATGGAACAGATTTATCACTATAGATGATATATTTCAATAGATACATAACTAATTTGAAGGTGAATTAATTTTTCTCTTGTCGCAGGGGAACTTTAGTTCTTTCCCTCAAATATTCAAGGAATTTTTTTAACGGTCACAATGATGACAGCTAAAAGTGCAAAATAGATCGCAAAAAAGGGTGTCATTTAACATGAGTATGTTTCCTTTCCATTGGAAGGACAAATATACAACTTCTTAAGGTGAATTTGCTGGTTCATACAAGAGGTCTCAGGTTTTTAAAAGTAATCACTAAATTCCTGTAGAATCTTTCGAAAGACAAGCTCGGGGTGTAAACCACTGTCTCAGAACTGTGCAAACAGGACTTATTTAATTCCAGCATTCCTTTTGTTGTTCTTGCACTAGCAGTCTGTTTCTGGGTCTTGTTATGAAGGAAGAAGAGCTCCCTTAGATGAACTGAAATACTCTCTCCAGCTCGGGAGTTCTACAATGTGGTGAACGATTTTACCCTTGTGCAACACGATCCTCATCTAGAAACAAAATATCGTCCAGCAGCCATCTTGGGAAACTCGCTATGACCTTTCCACACTCAGGTTCAGCACAGGAACTACTGAGATACGCTCATTCGGAATAGTCAGAAGGCACACAGCGTTCTCCAGTCGCCCAGGTCTGGTCATCAAGTTACCAAAGTTAAATCATTTGAAATTGTTGGATTTTAGCCCTCAATACCTGACACATTTCATTTCTTAAGATACTGCACATAGTTATGATACCCAAACTAACGGTATCATAAATCCTATATGAGAAAGTTTCAATTGTCTATGAACATTTTTGTTTAACTTAAAATGATAATTTTGTTTAAGTTCCTTTGTATTCCTGTAAGTTTTATTGAAAAAGTTTAGTAATAAACAGTCTGCAGTTTACTACACTAATATTTTCAATATATTAATAATGGGCATAAACACACACCTATTAATTCCCAAGTTGAACAAGTATCTATGAAATGCACACTTCTAGGACCACATAGGCCACGTTCTATTTCAGTGTGTGAAGAGGGCCTTGACAGAGAGAACCAGACCACAGCAGACTATTTTGTTACACCTAATTTAACCAGGTCAACACTCACATTAGTATTATTCTCTTAGATGAAAACCCCAAATCATTATTTTCTACTTTCTTACGGTATCGGAACAAGAAGTATGTGAAGTTGGTCATTTCAGGAAAAATTTCCGTTTGCTATTCTTCCTGAAAACATGAAAATGCACTTAAAGGTCTTAAAAGAAACATTGTTCTTAAAAACTTTCATTATTGAATATAAATTATAGTTCTATTCACAGCATACAATAGGCAGTAGCGCCAGGGCGTTTTATTCAGCCACAATGAAAAGAGAAGGAAAACAAATCAGCTGTGGCACGAGATCAAATGAAAGGGAAATGTTGATGTTTTAATGCCTTTCCCACTTCTTCCCAAAACGACTGCCTGCAAAAGCACATGAATTAGTGCTATAAATGCTCGGTGATCTGCAATGCCTCCTGTATGGAATTCTAATGAGGATTTGCACTTTAGGCATTAAAGCTGAGAAACAATTTTATAAGCCATCCCAAACATATTAAGAAACAAACAGCCAAACACCCAAACACTGTAAATGTCACTACTTGGGTGCAAATCTGTAGACATTATCACTCCTCCTTTTAGGACAGGATGCTTGTCCTCAGCATCATCATTAGGGTTTTGTTTTTACAGAATAATGTGAGTTTTTATGTAACAGTATATTACACATGCACAGAAAGCCCTGGTAGATATTGCTTTTCTAAGAGAAACTGGTTGAAAATCCAAAATATAAATCATTAAACATATTATTAAACAGTACCAATCTCTTTGACTACACATACCGTGGATTCACTATGTATTAGACATATTCAAGACTCTGAACTTGGAAACTGTGGTTACTTCTACCTTATGTAGAAACAGACCTTTACAGATAGAGGTGAGGCGCATTGCATCCCTGTAGGAACATGTCCTAACAGAAAGGGAAACATGCACTGGTAGATGATGTCAGGAGATGGGGGCATATGGAGCTTATAAAGAGGTGGCTTCCAGGGCATCAGGCATCACTGAGCTTCATGAGGTGCCCAGCTTCTCTGTGTTCTGACTGAGAGCCAACCATTTGCATGGCACTATCTAATGCCCAACTGAGGAAATTACTTCCTGCAAAAGCCATGGTACAGCATCAGACAGAGATGTCTCTCAGCCTCACTGGTTCGACTACAATTCCACGAAGACAAGTCTGGAGAACACCTAGCTTTTCCCAGATGCCTGAGACCCACACAGCTTTCTCCTGGGCTCAAACTAAAATAACTAGGAAGCATAAACCAAACCTTTAGATTGCACACAAGGAAGGGGCCTTGGAAAATTATTTATAAATTTATAAACACAAACATTACAGAGACACATGGCAGCTCCTCTCTAATATACAGAAGTTGAAATGAAGCTGTATATTAAAAAATTATGCTTTATCAATATCAAGACAATAAAATCTTTATTGTACCCTTCATTTGCTTTCAATGTTGACAGGTCATCATATCCCAAAAGCCACTACTAATCTCCCGGGACACATACTAATGTTGCAGGTAAAACTGTCTATACTTCTGCTTTGGGCTGCACAGACCTATCTGCAAAGTGAGTGACGTTAGAGGACAAGGCCTTTAAACAGCTATGACAGACCCTCCTTCCCCCTTCAAAAAATGGAAGACGCCTACAAGGCTCAACCCTGGAATCATCATTAGGCATTTATCCCTTTGCTTTCCAAAAGTGGAAGATTGGAAGGCATTCCTTCTGAGGCTTGCTGCCCTACGTGGGAAGCCAGGATGAGGTGCTGGGAACACAGCTGACCACCAAGAGGAAGAAGCTTAAGGGAAACAGAGAGAGTGCTGACAAGGCTGGAGAGCAAAGGGAGCACATGGTGAGCGGAGGAGGGGCTGGCCTCCAGGGGAAGGGAAGCAAAGAGCCAACAAAACTGAAAAAAAGATTGTTTTTACCGAAGATACTTCCATCAAGAAAAAGGAAGGATTGTGTAGCGAAATTTCACCTTTCATCAACAACTTCTAAATTCTGGACACATCCGTGGACATCTTACAGCAGTACGGACTAAATGATTTTTGTGGTTTTCGAATACACACCGATTTTCACTTGGGAAGCTGTCGCAGGAACTGAATTTCACTGTTGATTGCCCTGGTGTGGAAGACAGAACTCTCACGACCTTCGCACTGTCAAGCAAAACCAACCCACTTTCTACTGCTACAGGGAATACACTGTTTGTTGTCAAAGAGGAATGACATTTCATTTTCCAAAAGGTTACATCATGCCATTTGGAAGGGTTCACCATAAAATTTTAACTACTAAATGAAATAGTACTATTATTACTTTATGAATTTTATGAAGTAATAGTATAAAAACATACAAAAGTCCAGCATGCTATGTCTGACAATATACTTTATATACCCCAGAAAATATGTATGTAAGTCTAAAAACACAGGGTTATCTACACACTATGACTTTCCTCTCATGTAAGAAAGTTGGCTTTCCATATACTAATCCATATGGTAAAATGTTACACATAGTATCATAGTGACATGTTCACTTAAGCAATTTCATGAACACAGCTGAGTCTTCCTAAGCAAGAACCTTCTTCTGGAATAAACAGTTTAAAAGGAAACTAAGCATTTTGTTGAAGGAATGTGCAAAGGAATCCCAAGCCTCCCACGTGTCATTTCCTGGGAAGTCCTAGAGAGGTTTCCCTAGCCAACAATTACCAACAGCTGAATCTTATTATGGTCTGCCAAGGACCATAAGACATCTTTTATTGAGATCATGTATTTTAATCATCTGTAAACGTGAAGAAAGCAACAACTATGGATGGACACCCTGGAAATCTCTCTAGCAGCACTTAGGAATCCTCTAGTTGAGAAGTATTTGAAGAATAGGTTATTACATATTATCTAAGATGTATATGGTGCCTATTACATCTTTGATGGGACCAGAGAGTTTTGGGGATGTCTTACACACAAATAGTATGGTGACAACTATCAATCAATCATTTACATAAATTATGTTTTATTTCACTTTTTTTTTAAAAAAAATTGAGCAATAATTTCAAGCTAATGTTTTAGAAAATGTTCTAAAATGATTTTCCTAATGTCATGTCTATTTCCTAGGCTGTTTCCTGGTATTGTTATCATGAAAAAGGAAAGGAGACTTGGAAAAAAACTTCCAAAGATCTGAAGTCATGACCTAACCCAGTTTACTTTTTAATAGCAATGTCATCTTGAATTCGCCATTTTCAGAACTTTCAGAATAGAAAAGTGTACCATTAGTTCCAGACTTGTAAAATTGCTACAAAGACTGAACTGATGTCACCACGTTCTTGGAACAGTAAAAAGATAAGAAAATGAGCAGAATTCTTTGTTCTTGGAAGTAAAAACTGCCAAGAAAGGCAACCTACTGCCAAAAGTGTCTAAGAGCTTAGTGACGCAATGCATTTTGGTAAAAGCTTGCAAAGCGTCACTGCTGAGGTACATGCCTTGCAAAAGAAGCAGATACACATTACACAATAGAATACACGGTTCTTACGGACATCACATAGTTGAAACGTATCCTGAATATTTGACTTTTTTTTAAAGATTACTTAGAATGATCTACAAGGAGTGTACATCATAGTTGCAGGATCATATATGATGTGATTGATTTGATTTATTAATGCTACAATGTAAACAACTCCCAAAGAGCATAGGTCTTCTATCACAGCAGTAGTTCAGTTTCATGAAGTTCAGAGTCTGGGTTAATGTTCAGACGTGTGGTTGAAAATGTACGTTCTGGGGTCAGAGGGTTGTCTCAGCACTGAAGGCCATGTGCTGCTCTGAACTTCAGCTCTCCATCCTCACGTCAGGGGGTTCACAGGTTCCCGTAACTTCAAAGCCAGAGATTCCAAATCCCTCTTGTGGTCTCCATAGACACCTTTACTCATGTATATGTTTAAAAATTTTAAAGTCTTTTGTTTTAAATCTTTAAAATATATTCCGTACTTCCTGCAAAAACTAGCTAAACTGAACCCATACTTATCATTATTTGACGTTTTATATAGCATTATTTTAAATAATACTATATTTTAATTAAAGGGCATGATTAAAATATGACATTCATAACAGTTCCACCCCTCAGGATCTTCCCCTGAGCCACCTGAGGAGAGCATCCTGTGACTCTGGTCAGGTACTTTGCTCTCAGTGTAAAGACCAGTCTTCCCCATCTGTTGCTAGAGCACAGGCTTCAATTTTCTCTCTGTACTTTACTGAAAACGGTACCTACTTGTTGACCTTTTATTTTATATGTCTTGATACTCATTAATTTGTCTTGTTTCCAGAGAGTCTTCTTATCCACATGTTCAAGGGCAGGATGGTAAACAAAAATGTCATAAAAACAAAAGTTTATAGAAGTAGGAAGACATAAAGCTATACTAAAGAAAGATAAACTGTCAATTCGCATATATCATTCCTGAGTAGGGGAAGTGACTCACACTGTCCTACCCTGATAACTGATATTAAAATTCTTGAGAAAGTTATCTATAGTGCAAAAGGATGACATGTTTGAATGAATATTTAAGTACTGCTTCAGACCAACATCTTGGTTGAAAATGGAAGAAAATACAGGACCGGGTTGGCAAGACGGCTCAGCTGGTAAAGGCATAGTGCTTTTAACCTCAGGAATGCACACGGTGGAGAAAGGAGAGTCCACTTCCCCAACCTGTGCTCTGAGTGATATATGCATGTGCTCTCCCCCACCCCATGTTATTGATGATGCAAAAGAAAAGCCATAACGTAAGTAAAACAATGAACCTGTGCTTTTGTTTATGATTATCGGCTAACCTCCTGAACTAAGAATGTGAGTATTCACAAAGCTTTTAATGCAAACATTCCAACTTAGCCCAACTGGTTCCTTATTTCATGGTTGTTACATTTCCTATGACTTTTCATCACAAGGGTTCCCTAAGTCACGCCGTTTATCCAAATCAATCAGAATCAACATTTAGAGTTGACTGCACTCTCAAACTCTGGAGTGGCCATGCGTGCTGGTTGAACGAAGGGAAAGAGAGGGGGTGTTGTGTGTCATACTTTCAAATTAACAGCAGACGATATCCCTAAGTATCGAAAGGATGGACAACCACGTCCAGACTTAATGTCAATATTATATGTAAATACAAAATACCAGAGAAAATAGCGTAATGTAATAGATTTCTGTGCATTACATATGTTACAAGAACAAGTTATTCTGGATCTTAAACCTCTTAACTTCTCATCTGGTCACATCAGAAGAACTGTTTACAGTTAGCCAGTGGTCAACATGACACACCTGGGAAGAAAGATCTATCTGCTTCAACTGGCCTGGGAGCATGGCTGTGCAGTATCTTCTTGATGGCTAACTGATGTGATGGTGCTTAAATTGTAAAAATTGTTCTTCCTTCCTTCCCTCCTTCCTTTCTTTTTTTCTTACGTGTTTGAGTGTTTACATGCTTGTGTGTGTATGTGCGTGTGCATTGTGTGTGCTTGTAAAATATGTGCCTGTGTGTGTGTGTGTATTTGTGTGTGTATGTTTGCAATTGTGTAGGATATCATCAGATGACAACTTGAGGAACCGAGGACTCTCCTTGTATTCTGGTTCCACTGATCAAACTCTGGTTGTCAAGCTTGGCGGCAAGTATGCTCACATTCACTTGCCGAGCCACCTCACCAGCCCTTTGCCTTCTGCTGCCATGAGGCACAGACCAGTGTACATGATCAACACTCACATAGAGTGATTTCCTTTATGGAAATGATTTCTATAAATGAATACTCTGCTCACCGTGTCCATCAACACAGCCATGTATGCACAGCGTAGATGAGGCTACAGCCCAGGATAGAAAGAAGCAACGGAAATGCAGTAAGAAAGCACAGCTGTTCCCCAGAGGGAAAAGTTTGGCTAATCCGGTGTAACTTAAAATGATGGAGGCAATCTCAGCTGTGTGCTGCTCGTAGCTGATCACTTAATAAAATAAGGACTATAAAAATGGTAACAACATCATCTAGGTGTCTATCTGTCAGGAAAGTACCTGATGAAGAGGCAGGGAGTGATTCGAGGTTAAAACCACTGTGGGGAAGCAGAGACAGGTGGATCCCTGGAGCTTGCTGGGCAACTAACCCAACTACTCAGTGAGTCCCAGGCCAATGAGAAAATCAGTCACAGAAAGAGGAATGGGTTGGATAGTGCTTTAGGAACTGAGGTTGCCTTTGGCTTCATCACACACTACCATATATGCGTGTGAGCATATATGTACCAGTGCGCGCGCGCACACACCGACACCCACACACACACACCCCCACACACTGTAATATTAATGCTGACAAGGAAAGCAGAAGCCCTGGTGTGGGAGGATGGAAGTGTAATGGAGACAGGCATGTTGAAAAATTAGCTTGCAAATGTCGTACAACACCTGGGAATGTTCTGAAACATCAGGCCAGTACCACTCTCCTCTCTATTCATCTCCTGCCCTCTTAAGCAAAGAGGAAGTAGCCTTACATTCAGAGGCCATTCCAAACATGTCCCTGAAGACTGCGCTTTGGAAAATTCAGTAACATTTGGAATTGACAGCCTTCAACAAATGCCACTGTGGACTTCGAAGGCTCACCAATGAGAATATGTTTTTTTTAAAACTAACTATGAAGACACAAATCAAAAGAGCCAAAGAAAAAAGTTAAGGTCAAGGGAAGTGAGCAGATTTAGCTAAGGAAGCTTTTGGAATAAGTACAAGGTGTCAGGTGCCACCACAGGAAAGAAGCTTTTTAAAGATAGTCGATGTGTTTGGAAGAAAACACACACAAAGGTCTTTTCAATTTCATACGAATACGTTTTTTAGATTGCTGTGAGAAAAAAAAAATCTCAATGCTACAGTGCTCAGTGACCTCAACAGAACCTGTATCTCAAGCAATATAGACAAGAATCTAGATGGTACTTTCTTGCAAAGTTGGCCGGATGGTTTACATAGCAGCCCCATGAAGAGCCAGATACTTATATTGAAGTTGTATATTAAAGCAGACGAGGAGGGACTGGAGAAAGGGTTTAGAGGTTAAAATCACTGCCTGCCTTTCCAGAGGAGCCTGGTTCAATTCCCAGCACAGCCTTGGCACCTGACAACTGTCTCTGAATTCAGTTCTGAGGGATCCTATGCCCTCTTTTGGCCTCGCTGGGCACTGCATGCTCATGTAGGCAAAACACTCATATGCACAAAATATAAATAATTAATGTTAAAAAAGTAAAACTGACTAGAATATAGAAAAATAACAATTTAACATTTATATGCAATTTTCATAGAATAGGTTTTCTTATTTTTTAGTATTAAATACTAAAGATATTCAGCTAAAATATTGATTGATTTTGGCTATAAATCTTTCATCCTGGGAAAATAGAGGACAAGGCAAATTACCTTGTAGAATTATATTTGAATATTTGTGTCAATCTGAGACTTTGACAAAAATAGATTGTCTTATTTATGGTGGCAAAACGTACAGCAAAATAACTGAGTGGAGAAAAAGGAGGAGGCAAAGAATAATGGTTTTAATGTAGCTACGAGGCAGATACGGGAAGGCATACAAGAGCTGCGACGCTGTGGCAATCAGGTGTGGCCTGGATCTCTGCTTTAGGTACTCACACATCATTTGCCATCCCAGAGATTGGGGACATACAAGGTATACCATCCAATGGCACTTGGAAATGTTTCACACAACGATAAGTGAGGAGAACTGAGAGTGTACAAAAGGGAATCTGAAGAATGAGTTTTGTCCACAGAAAACATATTTTTTTTTGTTGTTTACACATGGAAACAAGAAAAAGGGCCAAACAAAAATTCTAGCTTAATGGTTTCTCCATTAAGAGGATATATGGGTGGATTACATTTCATTTTAAACTATTCTACTATCTTTTCTGAAGTGAATCTATGTCACTTTATGATAAAAACAAATAATGTTCTATTTTCAGGAAGTATTGAAAATAATTTATATGAAATACACTTGTATTGACTCCTAATGAACATTTTAATCTAAATCCTAATATCAATTTTTTTTATTAATATAAAAAATATTTTAAAAGAAAAAAATCTATGTTGATAGGAGCTTACCATATAATTTTTCTGTTTTCAATTTCTCTCTCTCTCTCTCTCTCTCTCTCTCTCTCTCTCTCTCTCTCTCTCTCTCTCTCTCTCTCTCTCTCTGTGTGTGTGTCTGTGTGAAGTTTCACAGCAACATCAGAGGAAAGAAAACACATTATATTATGATTCGAGAAATCATGAACCTCATTGAACCTCAGTTTGCCAGGGAAGCTACTACCACCAGGTCGTTATTGGTGGCATGAATATTCTATCGACATTAATGTGTGCATCCCTCTATCATCTGAAATTAGGCTCAATACGTGCGCTCAGTATAATTTATCACTAAAGGAAAGCAATTTCAGTAACTACACTGGCTTAAAACCATGGTTCTCAATAAACTTGTACTGTAAACAGGACCATCACTGTTCTACCACCACGCATCAGTACTACAAAGCATTCTCTGTTTTGATGAAAAGTGTTCACAATTAATTCATAAGAGTTTAGTGACCATTATAAATAGTGTATCAACTATATCTAATGTTCCCTATGATCCATCTACAGATATTATGAAAGAATTTTTAACCCTCATCCTGAAAGAAGCAAGCCTTTCCCATCCCCTGAGAGTCAATGGCATGTGGCACGTAGCATCACCTGCATTCATTGACAAAGAAATGGAGAGTGTTTCAACTCTATGTTTTATTAAAAAAAAAAAGATGGTCTTTCCTGGCATGTTGGCTCAGGCTTGCTATCCCAGCACTCAGAAAGCAGCAGCAGGGAAATTGTTTCACGTTCAAGGGCAGCTTGGTTTGCTCTAGGCCAGCCAAGGCTACATGATGTGAACTTGTCTAAAAGGAAACAAAACAAAAGACAAAAGGAGGCAGGAGTGTTGAGATGGCTCAATGAGAAGCCATTCACTGCCAAGCCTGAAGATGTGACTTCATTCTTGGGACCATACAGTGAACAAAGGGGTGGCAGTGTGTACGTGCTGTAAGGACAGGAACCAAAATGCCTTGGGATTATGACCTGCCAGTGTACACAAATTATCTGTATGTCATATGCCTTCATTTTAGGCTTTGTGCTTCAAGCGCAGGCGTGTGTGTGTGTGTGTGTGTGTGTGTGTGTGTGTGTGTGATCCTGTGTTAATCTAGTGTGTTTGGGACTGAGAAAGACCTACATCATATGTTCTCTGGGTACTTTTCAACACCACGTAGAATCTGCCTGTGCAGTAACATAAGCCCATGAAAATGTCTAGTCTTACTTAATTCTAAGCCACATCCATGGACTGATTTCACAGGAACAACACCATGGTGACATAACATGCACAGTTGTGTACTGCTTACTCCTTATTGTACCTCAATGCAGAAAATGGAATAAACGTATTTTATGAATAGAAACACACATGAGAAGGTCAAAACAACGTGTCAGTGGTCCTGTATGTGGATACTACTCAAACAACCTTCAATGACCTCTGACCACAAATGCCACTACTTTAATGTGAATGCAATGACACCTCCCATGTCTGATTTATAACTTGTGACTTCATATCAAGATGCTTCAGTCATCACTTTTGCAAGACAATTTTCAGTTGCTTCATGTGACTCAATTGACCATGGTGTCATTTAATAGAGAAGAAGGGGCCATGGGTTAAGTAAAAGTCAGAGACTTCACAAATATATCTTAGAGTGATTATTTTTCCGTTAAATAGTTTCCTTATATCTCTCACACAACATACACGTGTTATTTGATTGTTTATTAGTGAATAAATGTAAGAAGAGGCAGATACATTAGTCATCCCTCTCATCCAAATAAAAAGAGCGCAGCTCCCATGAGAAGAAGTTACTCTGTGTTATCGTTTTCAATGATTCCTGTGATAAAATCTCAAATTAATTACTGAGTAAATAAGCAAACTCCTACTTACATGCTTCATTTTCTCCTTACCATCAGAACTTCCAGTTGCAGTAAAATAGCCAACATTCAATTATCTACAGTCATAGAGGAGATCATGGCATAAGTAATCCCAAGTGACAGATAATCCAAAACGCATTTACGTAGGGTTTCCAATTCATTATATGATTCCTGCAGATTTATCACCATAATTGTATTTTTTTTCCCGCAGGCTCATATTAAAATCCATTTGTAGTTCTTGAACACAGGCCAATAGACAGTGGGAAGGAGCGCCCCAGACACGTGCTGGATGACAAAGGAAAGCTGATTTGTTAGTGGCATTGCTTTTCTTGTGGAAAAAAATCAACATGAAGATAAGCAGGAGTTGATAGTAAAAATGTGGTTCATATTTATTAAGCACATAAAAGATCTAACTATAATGAGAGCCGATAGTCACACAGAGGAAGAATTAAGGACACAAGCTCTGTAAGACATAGGTTTGTGTGACGGCTTTGCCTTCATTCTGTGACATAAGACAATTTCTTGACTTTCTAAATTACAAATCCTCATACTTAGGAGAATGGTGCTATGCTAGCAGTTGTGTTGAAAACATTCCGAATGAAAACTATTACATGAACACTGCCTGAGTCAGTGTTAGAGGTTGGTCGTGGCTGTTTTTCTTACTATAGCTATTAACTGTTTCATTCTTGAACTAATACTAGAAAAACTATTAGGTCTGATAATTTGTATCAGTTTGATTTCCAAAAAGTGGGATGGTCTCTCACTACTGGATAAACTGCAAGGTTCACTGAAAGGTCACATGTTAGATTACATTCAAGGTCTAGTCTAGCAATTAGGGACTGTCAAAACTAAATTCTGGAAGACATGGCTGCCTGATTTAAACTGGTGACACCATTTGTCTCAGAATTCACAGTTTTAAGGAGTCATTGGCAGGGTGGGAGTGGTGGGGGCGCTAGGATGGAAGAAAACGAACACAGAAAGATTGCTACACAAAGACAAGGAAGATTGATAATGAGTAGCCAGAGTAAAGGTCAACCACTTGCTTATCAGTTCATTCATTCTACATGAGCTTAGGCCAAACTGACTCTCTAGAACTATAAACATTTCAGAATTAGTGAAATATCATGAAAACGAAGTCTATGGCATAATACCACTAATGGAGATTTTATAGTCTTCATTCATGCTGTACAACACATCACACCAGTATAAGATAAGATAATTAAGGAAGAGAAAATCCATCTTTCTTCTAAAACAGGCCAGGGTCATTTTCTGTCACTATAACTCTGAAGAGTAACTCAAGGACAAATGATTATTCCTCAGTCCTAAAGAGACTGAAGGTGTGTCGATTTATAAAATGGTGGCATGATCCTTTACCGTCACTTAGCATTTAGGAAGTGATTTCTTTTCATATCCATGCTACAGTAGTGAGCTGGATAATACTGTTATATGCTACTTGTGATAACCTATGAAATACTCAATGCTTTTGCTGGTCAGAAACAGTGTGATGAAAAAGAGGAACGGATTCTTTGTGAAAAAATCATTGATGGATATATATATATATATATATATATATATATATATATATATAACACAAATACACACAGATCACACCATATTACTGAAAATAGCTCCCAATGATGCCAGGCCTGGTAGCATACACCTTTAATTCCAGCACTCAGGAAGCAGAGGCAGGTGGGTTTCTGTGAGTTTGAGGTCACCCTGGTATAAAAAGCTTGTTCCAAAACAGACAGGTTACACAGAGAAAGTCAGCCTAAAAATACATGGATACATATACACATACATACATATATACTTACATGTATACATGAATAAATAAAAGAAGGGAAGAAAAAAATAATTGCCCCCAATGAAGGAGAGGTCAGAACAAAGATTTTATTTATAAAAGACTGACATATAAGATTTACATATACTCACTAAACATACACAAATAAGGGAAACATGGGTGACAAAGTACTATGACCCATCTAAAGGATTTTAAATCACAAGTAACTTCAGAAGTTAGTGAACTTCTGGCTAAGTATAAGTTTACTGAAATTCAGACTTTAGAAGAAGTCTGGTGGATCAGACTAAAAATTCTGTTTATCAGAATTCTAAAAATTCTAGTTATCAGAAGCTCTCAATCGATGCAAAGTTTGTTACTCAGTTATAGCACTCTGAAGGTACATCTCTAGGATCCCCTGCTCAGCGGCCTGGTCTACTTATTGAGCCCCATGCCAATGACAGAGCCTGTCTCAAAAACAAAACAGATGGCTCTTTAGGAATGACAACTGAGGCTGACCTTTGGCTTCCATATACATGTATAGCACACAAACATCCCCACACATACATGTGCACAGACACACAGAGCTGGGGGGCAGGAGGCGGAGGGAGAGAATCTTGTATACACATATAAACTAAAAATGGTTGTCACTCAGGCTATCTCAAAGTCAGGACTATAATCATAGTAAAAATAGAACTTGATAATCACAGTAAAAATGAAAGAAAATAGGTGCAAAGGAACACTGAATAAAAACCATGAAAATAAAAATTTTAAAAAGAACTTAGTGTTGACTACCTGAAATACTAGTTTCTAATCTGATTGAAAGCTAAGGAAGACTAAATTTTGAAGCTTCAGTTTTTTTTCAATCATAGGACTAAGGATGGACCCAATGAAAATACTTGATGAAGATGTATACAGTCATGTAACTCAAAGCCTGTAAAGAGCGAGGAGCTCCCTCCAAATGGGGAGAGGTGAACCACAAACAGAAGTTGAAGGTTAAAGCCTCATTGATTGCTTACATTGAAGCCCCAAACTCACATTTTTTCCGAGTTTTGGCTGAAAACTAATATCTAAAAAGGTCTACAGAAGAGAAAATCCCATCTGTGAACCATACATTTTTTTTTTTTAACCATTGTTTAAAAGCCTTCATTAAACTGGATAATTTTCTCATGATAAGCATCATAGAAGGGACTCAAGGTAATGAAATGGAAAATAATCTGAAATAATCTGAAGAAGTAAAAAACAGCAGGTGAATTGTGGAAGAAGAGAAAAGGCCAAGATTCAACACGACATTGCAGTGTGGGACCCTGTGGTGGGACACTGTACAGTATTTTCATAAATGCTTGACGCACTTCAAAAGAAGATAGCAGTGCATGGTGACATTGATCTGTCTGTGCTACTTGTGTTACTTAATCTTGGCTATTCGAGGCCTGGTTGTTCTACTTGATCCCAATGTAAGAGTCAGGAGGCAGAAGACAGATGGAGGCCACATCATTAGTGTGGTAGCAGCTACAACACTCAGCATCACAAGGCTGAGGTAACAAGCCCTGAGGGTAGATGCCTCCTGAGTGATGAGGTGAGAACAGTGGATTTCATCACTGCTTCCTCACAGTGGAAGGACAAACCTAACTCCCATTCCTACCCCTCAATAGATTTAAATAACGACTTAATTCAACATTACATTACTGACTGCTTGGAATCCCTGGAGGGGTCAGTGTTTCAGAATTGCTTGCTGATTTACATAATTGTAAGAAGAAACAGTGGCTAGCCGTTTTGAAAAGAAAGGGAAATAAGGACCAGTTGACAGTGAGAGATCACCCAGCACTGATGGCAGGCTGCTTAGCAGAATGCAGATGATATTCCCTGGTCCAGTACTGGCCCTCTCAGTACCCCACACTGATTCTAATGACTTACAGGTTTTCTCCTTATATTCCTGACACTTCAGAGTTTTTCACACCTTGTTAACTCTACATATAATTCTCTCTCGACTGTGTTCCTCCCATACTCAAAAATTTCCCTAAGGCATCTTTGAGTTGTGGTTCAGACACTCTCTCTGACATGAAGTATTCAGATACTCACTTTAGCCCAATTAGGAATTTTCCTCTGGAATCCCATAATATGCTAAATATCTAACCAACTCTTTCATGTGTCATGATGTATTAAAGTTATCTCTTAGATATATCTCTTAGAACACTGTATTTATAGTTAGCGCAACACAGCTTGGGAAGACATGAAATGGAAGCCAAATAGACCCTTTCTTCTCCTAAGTTGTTCTGGGTCAGGATACTCATCAAAGCAACAGAAAGGAAAGAAGAACACCTAGATAAAGAAACATAGAAATAAAACATACAGTTTCATGTGGTATTTTGAACACCCTGGATTTGGGATATGGGTAGAAAGTTTGGAGATTGTCAAAATCCTGTGTGTATGAACCGGGACTAGCGATGACATAGACTGTAAGCTGGCAGGAGAGTTTAGTCCTTGCCCAGGATAGAACAGGGAATATCGTTCACACTGGTCAGACGGTGCATCCATATTAACAGAAGTACAGAACCTCAGAGGAAAAAGCCGCCACTAGTTATAATGGATCATACGTTATTGAGTAGTATAGAATCCAGTTCTTTATGGTAATCCACTGTGGCTGGCTGGTTTACTCTACCTGCATTTACATACTTTCCTAATCTACTTTACTAGTATGGAGATGCCAAGTCGGGCAAACCATGGAGTGCTGCTGTGCAGTACAGTCATGACAAGTAAGGAGACAGAACACTACTGAAAAACAGGAGCTACCACTGTAAAAGCAAAGGCTCCTTGCTCAGCTAGAGGAAGTGAGCTGTCAGAGGCAAGAGAACCTAATGGATCTTCATGCGAACAGAAATTTGATTTTATCTCTTGCTACATCCCAAATACCTGACAATTTTCTTTGTGAGTGTGTACAAGCATACATGCCTGTTTTCCCACATATATAAACAGACGAGAATACATGCATAGGCTCTCCAAAGTAAGATGGCAGCTCTCCTCTTTGATGGTTTCTCCTGGTTTTTTCAATCAATGAATCTGGATTTTGCAGATTCATTGATTGAAATTAATGTTACAGGTTTAATTTAGGTAGAGGCCAGCCAGCCAACTCTGGGTACCTCCCATTTCTTCATCCCTAGCACTAGGGTTAAAGGTATGCCCTGCCCTCTAGAATCTGAGGCTTTTTGCTTATTTGGCAAGCACTTTATCCACCGAACCATTTTCTTAGCCCTTGATGCTTTTTCTCAGCCTGTTTAGTCCTCTCTTAAGCATTCTTTGATCACTTGCCTTTCCATTTGTCTGCTATATATACTGTTACAGGTTAAAGCCTGGAGGAAGAATCTTTATTATGTCAAGTAAGTGTGTGTAACAATGAATGGTAAGAAGAATCACATTAAAAACTTAAGAGTGAGAACTAATTACATCATTTTATCCCAGAATGTTCTAATGGATTCAGCAACAGATCACAATGACTATTTTTATTACCTTGGCCATTTGTTAATGGCCTGTTAAAACAAGCTAATCAATGATCAATTTACCAATTTCGTCCTCACCTCTGCCCTTCTTCTAAATGAGAATTCAGTAAGTAGTGAAGAAATCTCTTTAGCAGATGCAACTTCTAAAAATAAGCAGGAGAGAGAAAAGCAGACGCAGGAATAATCTTTGAGAATTGCTTGCCTGGTCACTGAGCGAGAATTTCTTACCAAAGCTTTATTACATGTGAATAAGATTTTTCTTACTTCATCATCAGTCAGATTTAAATAGTTTGTCCTTCTCAAAATTGGGTTTTCTAATGCAAAAGTGTAGGTATAGCATGATTCTTTTGTTTCTAATAGTTAAGAACTCATCTGCTTCTCAAATAAAACCTAGAATCAATTCAGGTAGCAGATCCTAACTGGCCATACTTATGTCATGTCACAAAGGTCCTGGCAATGAATTCTCAAAGCCCCACACTATCGATTCATATTGTTTTACGTGCCATAATTATTTTGCATTTTTTTTCTGAAATCTCCATAAAACTTTGCTTAGTTGAAATTGTTATCAATTATTTAGTCTAATAACTAAGTGAACTGGGGTTCCATTCATGTTTCAAGGCAAGCATATACAGTATGAAAATTTTCAATATACTGTTCTCAGAGGAGAGAAAATGTCGAGTCTGAACTATCAGTTAATTATACTGCTTTAAAATATCTAAAATTAATTGGTATTTGTGATGGATTCAAAAGCCCAACTCTGGTGTTTAAGAAGGCCCAGGGCATTCCTCATTTGAACAGTAGACATATGGTGCCACTCAAAAAAAAAAAAAGCACTGAAGCAAATAATTCACTAAATATGCAAATGAATACAAGTGAACTTGCTTGGAAAAAGCAAGTCAGGGAACCAAAGGGTAGCCTGGCAGTGAAGGGGTAAGGCTGAGGGCTGTTCACAGGGGAGGATAGAGATGAAGTCAAGAGCAGCCCGCAGAGCTGTGGGCTCCTTATTATTGAAGTGGTGGTTTTGAATTTTCATTGCTGAGTTTTGGCTCACGCTATGATGATTTCAGATAAGGTATTTATGCAATGCCTGAATATTTGACCTTGGTACTTTATGGACACAAGATGTATTACTTTTTATGGAGACAGGCGATTCTATATGGGTATAATATTCATATTTTCAGCAAAGAAAGAAAGCTTGGATGAGACTGGTGAAGGGAAAATGGTTCTCTTTCCTGTGAAACATCTTGTAGATACTCAATAAGTTTCAGCAATTATGCATTGAAAAAAACTAGAACAGATTGTAAATCAATTAGTGAATCTTTCTAGAAAGTCATGTACTCCTATAAAAGAAATCACATGATGTTCTTTTTACAATATAGTTCAACTTTGGTAAACCCAGGTATTTAGAAAACTCTCTGGATTGATGTCAGCCTATTTTGAATTAAAATGGGTCTAAAACATGAATTCTATTATCTTCAACAGAGAACACTGTGTTTGTTGAGAAGAAAAGAAAAAGGAAAAGGAAAAAATAAAGAGGACTCTTAATGTGAAGCTCAATGAAGCACGCCCTGTTATAATGAACTACTCACGGTCAGGGCATACGGCCTACCATGTCCTATTATAATGAACCACTCATGGTCTGGGCATATGGCCTTCCCTGACTGATAGCTCTAAGCACTACCAGTTCGTGTCACCAAAACTAAGCTATAAGAGAGAATGAACACCTCCTTCATAATTTTTTCTTTTATTAGTAAAGTAATGGTTCTAAACTTTCAGTGTTTGGTTCAAAACTTCAGTAAAATGTTGCTATCAGTTAAATTAAGATACTGAGGATTAAAACTCGTTAACCTGGGCCCTGAAACCTTGGAGGCTGAGACATCATTTGAGCCTAAGAGTCAAAGGTAAATTTGGAAAATAGAGTGAAACTCAGGGAACAAATGAAGGATTAATTTAGCTCTTGGTTTTTATAAAGTTTATTATATATATAATATATATAATATATATATATATATTATATATTATATTATATATAAAGTATATATAATATATAATATATACTTATATTATATATTATATAAACTTTACATAATATATAATATTATATTATATAAAGTTTATTATATATTATATTATATATTATATATTATAAAGTTTATTATATATATTTATAAAAATACTTGAGTGATTAGATCAATAATAAAAGCTAACGATAATTTGAATATTATTTATTTCTCAGTTTCAATCTTGTTCATTGAAAGAATACTTAAATGAGCAAGATCATTGCCAAAACTAGAAAGATCCCTAACCACTGAGAATATGATAGATATTCATTTGTAGTATTTGAGATCTACAAAATATTATGATCAATATGGGTATGTTTTATAGCCTAACAAATGCCCATACTTAGTGTTTTTTTTGTTATCTATTATTTCCCTTTTGTCAAAACTATTTTTATGGTACCAAACCAACTTTGATACATAATATTTTATCTTGTTCTTTATTTTCAAATTTTTGATTATAATTTTTATCTGTCTTAGAAGTAATTTCTTAAGTTGTTAAACTTCAGTGTAAGATTTTTAATGGTATTGTCTTTTTGTTAAATGAAGTAATAAAAACGTGTGGTGTGACAGGAAAGTTTAGAAGGTGGATTACATTTACTTTCTGGCATATATTCTGTCCCAGTTTTACAACTGCAAGTCTTTTTAAGGCTATTTTTTTCTAAGTTACTTGAATAAGGGTTCTGTACATGTTGATTCTGTGAATTGCCACTGGTTTTTACTAGGTTTACATGCTGAACGCAGTAAGAGAGAGAGAGTATGAAATGAAATCTACTACTTTCATGTAGAAGGAATTTCAATACTTCAAGTTCATTCAATCTTGCTTTATGTTTTCTTTGTTTGGTTCTTAGTTGTGAATTTACAATCATTATGTTGTCCTACTACATGACCTGTAAAATATTTCCCTCTCTGTAATTGTGCTTTTTGTACTAAAATATGAATGCTGTAAAAGAAAAAGTTATGACCAAGTCAAGGATGGTCATTGATCTTCTACTTTCAACTTTTGTTCTTCTATTTGGATATTTTCCTTGAAAACTACATATAATTAAACAAATTAAAAATCAAATCTCTACCCTTTGTCTTTTGTGATTAATTTTGTATTACTGAGAGACAAATTGTAATACTCCTATTGGCTTAACCAAATAACCAAAAACATAACTCTTAGGAAAAGAATGTGGCCTATATTTCAGCCTAGTTGGTCTCTGTCTGCTCTTAGGGTTGCTCCAGGCTCATTGCATTTTAATGGTCTAGGATTATACATTCTCAGATTTGACTGTTTACAACGTTTCCCTTCTAAGACATTCCTTATGACTAGCAAGGGAAATCTCATGCCTTTTAGAAGGCATACTCAGGCTTTCCTTAAAGTCAACTGTGCTTTTGAACATAATGTACCCAGAGGTATAACATCCAGCAGATTTACAGTTTCAGTGATTATTCATGGCAAGTGCCCAGGGCTCACACGCACAAGACTCTGAGGGGTCGACCAGAACTCTCCTTAGTGCATTCATTTACCTCCATAACCCTCAGTGTTATTTGAGTTCATTTTTTGCTATCTTTTTGCATTCTATTTATGCTTCTATTTATTCTCATTAATTTCTGAATTAAGAAATGAAAAATAAAGAGAACTGATTTTTTGGGTTTTTTTTTTTCTTTATACTAGTTTGGCACTTATTTGTTGTACCCTCTAGTGGATAACGCTCACTATGAAGTTTAGTGTTTTAGTGTTATTCCTCAAAAGAAACAAATGAATCAAATGTTAGCCAAACAAGAAGTAGTATTTTTAGAAAGAAATGACCTGTGTGACTTTATGAAACATGTACCAACTATTTATCATCACTCTTTTGACTTTTCAGTTTGCCCTTTGGGGATAATTAGTTTTCTTCTTGAGGTATTAATATTTTAGAAGTGTGTTTTGTGTGTGTGTGTGTGTGTGTGTGTGTGTGTGTTGTTTATAAGGGTGTGTGAGTTTGTGGGTAACATTAAACTCACCCTTGCATTTAGCCTAAGGCTGACATTGGGTACCCTCTCCTGAAGCCACCTGTCTTAATTTGTAACATGGGGTCTCCTACTACACCTGCAGCTCACTGTTTGGGTTTAAATAGTTCAATAATAACACCTCAAAATCCACTTGTCTCCATGCTACCTCTATCCCTGGACTTACAGACCTGTACAAGATACAATACCCAATTTTTACCTGGTCCCTGAGAAATCTGAATTTAGTTTCTCATGCCTACATAGTGAGCACTTTAGCAACCCAGCCACCTCCTGAGTCTCTGAGAATGAATTGTTTTTGTTTTGTTTGCTTTTATTCTTTTAGCTGTGTTGTTTAAGTATTGAGGCAATCATGTTTTTGTTATAAAAGTTCACGGTGACTTTATCTTAAAAGAATTACTTTATTTTCATTTCATGTATGTGGGTGTTTTGCATGAAATGTATGTGTGTGAACTATTTGTGTTCAGTACCTATGGAGGCCAACAGAGGGCATCAGATCAGAATCGGACTTACAAAGCTATCACATACGTGCTGGGAACTGAACACTTATCTTTTGGAAAAGCAGTACGTACTCTTAACCACTGAGCAATTTATTCAGTTCATATATGACTCTTGATCTTAGTCAGGACAGTATGTCAGGGTAACATGTATTTATGTGTTCATAATAAACCATGTATGCATGTGAGATTTTCTTAATTGGGTTAAAGAGTTAAGTAGGACATTAAAGTATCTAAGAAGGAGTATCTAAGAAGCCTGTATTGTTCTTCTGTTGTGAGATAGCTTTACGGAATACCTGTTTGCTCCATGTATTGAAGGAGCACCATCTATAAAGAACAAATAATCAAAACAGTTATTATCACAAATTTTACCACAAACAAAACATTTTCCCATAATGCTAATGTAACTCTCCTTAATTTGAACAAAGGAATTCTAAACAGAAGATCATCAAAAACAGGTAGACTGTAAAAGTAAATCTAGCATACACAAGTTTTCAGAGTGGTTTTCTGTAAGTATGACTATATCATGTAGGTAACTCAAGTGAAAAAAAAAAAAATCTGATTTGCTCTTAGAAGGAATATTCTGTTTTAAACATTTCACTATCATACTACATCCATTGATATATCGGTGAATCTCTCAGCCTTTTGAGTACTAGAATTATAGGTACACACATCTAAAGATAAAAGGAAAGCTGCTAAGAGTTCATGGAATAATAACCAAGAACACTTTTGTGCTTGTTTATTAGTTTAATTTCCCCTTGAACTTCATCTAGTGACTCTCACACCTTATTCTCTGCCACAGTGGGTCACACAGAATAAATATTGGACACAAATGGCTGTTATATCTTTGTTCCTTAATCCAGAGCTTTCTCTTACCAAAAGATGTTAAGATGGTTACTAAAACTGCATTACATGCAATATGCTTGCTACTTCTCTTACTATTTTAGCTATCACAAGGAACCTCACTATAAAATAGTACCAACTCCATTGGCATTTACCATTGACCTTCAAATCTAGGATAGTATTAATGGGTAGCTGTCATGAATCTTAGAGTCTTAATGGGTCATCAGCATTGTATAGACTTTATGCCTGTTTTGGAAAAGCATGAAGTTAAAGTAAATTTAACTAAATTACCTATTCCACAGGCTCTATTCACACAATAGAAAATACATTCTATATGGATGATCACATAAAATCATACAAAGGCTAATAAAAGAAGGTGGAAATCTTTTTTTTCTCCTACAGGAGTCATATAGACATAAAATTTAACCTTAAAATTTTAGTATTTCTTCCATAAAAAGGACTTTTGCCTTTGGACATGACATGGAACTATTTTAAGTAGGTAGAATAAAAATGAAATAGAGAAAGTAGAGTGCAAGTTATTCTAAAGTGGTTTTTCAGATCTAAATTATCAGGAAAGTGTTTGTTTTCTATGCTGTTGATAATTTCCTTAGTCTAGATAATTTGGGAACTAACCCTTGGATCTCAAGGATTTTAGACTCTTTCCTTTATAGTAAAACCAGATTTACCAGTGTGTGTGCGTGTGCGTCTGTGTGTGTTCATATGTGCATGTGTGAACATATGTGGTAGTCAGAAGTCAATGTCAATTGTGCTCCAAGACAATTTTCCATGTTTACTTCTTGTCATTGGGTTCTCCCTGAACCTCAAAAGTAACAGTTTGGCTCACTTGGCTACCCGATCAACCCCACAGATGCTCTAGTTTCCTCATTTCTCAGGCTTGAATTACAGGTGTGTACCACCAAACCTGGCTTTGTTTCATTAACATGGGTGCTATGGATTAAATTCAGATCCTTCTTTCTTGTGCCTGATTTCAAGGAAAGTTCTTTACTGATTGAGCCATCATCCCAACTTCCAGATTAATTGTTCTATAGAAGAATTATACGAGGAGGTAAGGAACCCCCAAGTGACATACAATGTTGCTATTTGGATGGGGTGCTCATGGAAGATCTATTGATAAAGACAGATTTGGTTTGAAACCTAAATAAAGCAAGGTTAGCATTCTTCCAGAAAGCAGATCTCTGACATCTCTGTTTGGCATTCATGAGCAATTCCAAAGAGATCCACACAGGTGGGAAGTCGTTGTTCATTTATAACTTTACTACCTATTAAACGTAAGATTCCTAGCACCAGAAATGTATTGTGGACTTAGCATTTATCTTCCAAATGTATAAATATTAAATTGTTCAACATGTTCATTCATATTTATGTCCAGACTAAGACTGAATTAAGAGTCTAAAAGGATTTTTTCTTTAGTTTATGGTTTCATACTTTGAACAAGCATGGTGACATGATCGATGATCAAGATCATTAGGTTTAAGAAAGAGATTTTTATATATTATTATTCCATTTAGAGAGCTGTTGGTTACTTCCAAGATGTGCATGCCACTAGTGGCTTAGTCTACTAAACTACTGGTGGCTGTTGTGGTTCTGAGGAACCATATGTGGGTAGGACTATTGGTTGCATTCCTTACTTGGAAGCTGTCATGGTGTCTTCTGATAATTACAACTTCAAAGAATAAAAAAATTATTGAAAGAATTATTTCTGATGTCAGAAAAAAAGGCTCAGTGAATAGGACTATCCACTGAGTAAGAATGAGGATCTGAGTTTGAATCACTGGCCCCTCCATTCAAGACTCAGGTGTAATAAGCACATGTACCAGTAATAGCAACATTGGTGGACAGAGGCAGACACACCCTGGGAACTCATTTGACATCAGGCTAGATAACAAAATGTTACGGTTCATACTTAGTATAAAACGTTATGTCACAGGAGTAAAACGGACAGTCATAGAGCAGGACACCAATTATTATAAATGGTAGGTTTGGAGAAAAGATGCTGATGTGTGCCTTTCAGAACAACATCATTAGGAGAATCACAACATTTATGGACCCAGGCAGCCATGAAGGTCACTGTAGAGGAAAAGCAGTTGGAGAGGGACCTGCCATGTATAGGATGTGACATTCCTGAAGTATAAGATTTATTCCAAAGAAACAAATTGGAATTTCTTGGTCTTACAGGTTTCCAGAGGAGGTGCTAAAGGGTGTGCTCTGTACCATGTGATCTAGCCTAATGTCAGGAGTCACCAAGAAGAAAGGTACTACATACAACTCAAGGTTGTTCTTCCCATCAGAGAAAACTGGGCCTGCACATAGCTTCAAGGGGAGGGCCAAGGCACAACTCCTTTTGAGAGTTCAAAGGTCACAGCCTTTTTGCTAATCAGTTCTATATCCAGGAAGAAAACCTGCAAGAGTGTGGCTTGTTGCTGGGAGAGGGAGCAGGTAAAGGATCTGTGATCCAATAACAAAGCAATGTCCCTGTCAGGTTAAGTACATGCATCCACAGGCAACAGAACACACGTGTGAATTAACACACACACACACACACACACACACACACACACACACACAAACACACGCGTGCACATGCACACACATCCACACATCCACACACAAACACACATGCACGCACACACACATGCACCCACGCACACACATCCACATCCACTCACGAACACACCCACCCTGTGTCTTTATTTCTTATGCAGAAGTGCTTCCAACCAGAGATGCATGCTGCATGACTGCCGGCTGCTTCCAGCACTTATGAACTTGCTGTTCAGGGTTATCCAAGAAGCAGGCAAGTTTAACAAGTGCATGGTAAAACAGGTACCTAAAATTAGATGGGAGCTCCCTTGAGGGCCCATGGGGCTTTTCTTTTGTAGGTGCTCAAGCAGGGCTGCTCTCCCAGTGATAATTTCCTCAAAGTCCAGATTCTTGGCTGCTCTAAAAGGTAAAGGTTTTCTCATTGTGGGTTTAGTTTTCTTGTGTTTTGATTGAATTTTGAATCAAAAATTTAGATGAAAGTATTATAGGATGGAAAACTACTATGACTTATTTAAATGGAAACTAGATCCCATTTTAGAAAGAATAGACAGTATAATTAACACACTCTATTTCAACATTACCATAAAAATAAAGCATATACCTAATTTAATTAATCGTGATATGTAAAATCTTTTGTATCTAAAATAGATTAGATTTTTTTTTTTTAAAAATGCATCTGCTGGCAATTATTAATGCCCTTAAATGCTCTCTGGGTAGTTTTTAAAAAGTCAAATTTTTGGTCATTGCAAAGTCAAAATTGAGCAGAAATTAAGCAGGGCATTATCGCATTTTTTGCTATCCAAATTTATGTTATTATTTACGAAAACAAAAATCCATCTTTATTTTTAGCTTACAATGTCACAAGTAGTACTTTCAGTAGAATAATATTTAAAGGGATTTTCAATAAAATTTCTATAAAGTTTAAATCTGCAGAATAATTACCTTATCTCGTTAGCAGAACAATTAGTGAGAATTGCTGGAACCAGTTTTAACCAATTTACTCCACAACAGAATCTAGCCAAAGACATGCAGTCACAAACCCCAGCAATATTGCAATTTGTCAATATGTCTGTAAAGTTCCTGCCAACAAAGCTAACAATGTTGCATATCGCCTCTGCATCCAACTCACTGCGCTGTAGAAATCTGGTTCTGATGCTGCAATAAGACCATGGATGCTCTTTCAGTCTTTACTTGGGAGTGATAACGGAGAGTAGAAAACCATCCAGCAACACATTACTTTCTCCGCTTACAACCAGAGAAACAAATGTGTAACTACATTGTTTCACTGGCGTGACCTGAAACAGATAGCTTGATTTGTCTGGAAAACGACGGACACCTGAAGCCCTGGGCTTGCTGCACTTGGTATATTATCATAGTTACCTGTGATAACCGCCCTCCGGCTCGCCAAGTGCAACAGGTGAGTTCAGAACCAATATGGGCTACAGATAGAGACAGAGCCTCAGAAAGCAGCACAAAGGAGAGCCAGACCAACCTAAATAGAAACGAAGGACCTGATGGGATTTCATTTTTGCCTTTGTGACACTTTCAAGAAACAGGTTCTGGGGTCTTGGGGGGGGTGTATCTGGGTGAGTGCACAACAGCTTGGCTACCCTTGACTTACCTGGCTTACTTCACAGACTTAGTGTGCCTATCTGCTGACCACAGACACCTCAAATAATCTTCTGAAGTCAGGCCTTTAAGTTAATGGTACCCTAACATTTCAAAGAGACTTTTTGGTATTTTTGAGTTTTCAGAACTGTGACTCTCTAACTCACTCACCTTCTGTTGTGTTTTACTTTCACGTTTTTGACATTTCAGACAAATTCTGGCCACACAGAATATAGGGACACAGATACTGGAATGAAATTACAAATAAAGCAACCACATGTATAAACTTAGATCACAGCAATAAGCCTATAACAGCAAATGTGCTTTGGTTGAAGGAATTGGAGCTGAATTTTAAAGTACCCACCATTTCTTTAGAGTGAACTTAGTAAATGATATAGAAATATGTTTCGAACTACACTGTGAGATCTTATCTCTCAATGTCTGTTTGAAATAGGTCACATATAGAACTTGGTTTTATAGGTTAGAATATTTCAATGAAGGAAGGACACACAAGTAATTTTATATCATCTGTTGAGAGTGTAGTAGAACATTTACATCAAAATTTGGATTTCTGAAGGCCCAAGGATTAAAATAAAAACAAATCACTGTTTTGACCATGTTGATGTTTTATCTTGTAAGTATATTGATGAAATTTTAACCAGAAGCGAAGTTTACCACATTAACAACACTTATCATTTATATAGTAATAAAGCAAAAGCAGGAGACCGAGGCCACCCCCATGTGATCCAGGAGCCAACCCCAGGACTTTCCTAGGAGTCTCCCCAACTCTCCCGTGTTCACCCCTAGACTGTAATATTAAGAACTTTGCAAACTGCCCTCTATATATGGACAACTATTCAAGGTGAGTGTCGAATTTTCCAAGCCAATCCTTGAGGGAGGCTGGCTGAATTACAAATCTCTTCTTCACAGAAGGACCACAGGTAAATTTAACACTATATCACTCTCCCATTTTAAATCATGCTAAAGTTGGCAGGAGGCTAATAGGAAGAAAAGATTTTGCTTCCTTGTGCATTCTTTTTATTAATAAGCTACTTCTATATGAAGGCCAGTTAATTCATTAAAAACTGAAAGTTCTTTGCATGAGGAATAAATGTAAGTGAGTCTACCAAAGCCTTAAAAGTCTCTCTTTTTTTAAAATGATATTTTGTTAATAAGATGTTGTTTTCTTTGATACTTATTTTACTTGTAATTATATGCATGTACATGGGTCTGCGTCTACTCCTGCAGGTGATGGTGGAAGCCAGCAGAGGCTGTCAGATACTGTTTGGAGCTCCAGGTGATTGGGAGACATGAATGCTGGGAACTGAGCTTGGGTCCTTTGGCAGGCCAGTGTGTGCTCTTAAATGCTGAGCCACATTCCCAGCCCTCAAACCTCTTTTTAAAGCCCTGGTTTTTACTATGTGAACCTTCAAAATGAGTGGAACAGCACTAAAAGTTTTAAATGAGCTCGCCCAATTTCTGCCTTGCCTAACTTACATAAGCAGGATGACATTTTCTTGGGAAGACTGTAAAGGAGTATAGTTCAAACTTTATTAGTTGACATTTGTGCACTCAAGAGAAAGATAACAGAGTAGGGCACCATGATATCAAATACACAAAGAAAACAAAACCAAGAATGCTGCTGGCTTGGAAATGATTCTGCAGCAATCACATAGGATTGCTATGATTATTGTATAATCAGCCCAACCTGGACCTACCTGGTGCCTAATAACTTGTAAAACTGGGCAGGGCACTACAGAGTACAGCAAAGGCGCACCTACCATCTCGTTAGTGACCCTATAGCCCAGGGTGAAAACAGCCAGGAATGTCATCCAATTCTAAAAAACAAAGTGATCAAAAGGTAGTTGTTTGCCTGCAGTCAACGGAATTATCAACTCATTTCAACATGCCATTTGGAAACCATTTTTACCGAATGTTAAATTTAGGTATGTGCTCTGTGATAAGATCTGAGATAAACAACAGTCTTTCTCTACACAAATTGCTACTCTACTATAGCTGGCAAACGCCGCCAGAGTAGTGGCAAACACTCATTGGAATGGAGGTTGAGTGTGTGAGGTTTTTGTTTTTTTTTTTTTTACTGGTCACTATGATAAAAACGTTAGCTTCCCTGTTTGGTTTGTATACCTGCTGGTCTGTTTTCTCAACTAAATTCTTCCACAAAAGAGGAAAATGAGGATAGAAACTCCAGTGAGCTGCTTACAGTATTCCGAGGATTCAACATGTTGTACCAAACCTCGCTGTCTCACTATTTCCCTCGACCTCGGCTGAAGGCTATACCAATAAACTCTTGGATCTGAGTCATATTCATTGTCCCAATACAGGCATAGTACTTGCAAAGGAAAACCTTGCTGCACAACACAAGGTTTCACAATCCTGGTCCTTTGATTGTCCACAAGCGTCCCTGCAGAAAGCAACTCAATGTAATTCTCAGTTATTAACAACAATAGTAAGACCTTATGATAGACACTCTCATTGCTCCCAGATCCATAGTGGCCTACGGCCTCTTTCCACTTCTCCTCGGACACCTCTCTGCATTTCCCCTGCTCCTAGAAAGGATAACGTCATCTGAGCATACTGAGTCACTGCCAATGAAGATCCATCCCAGGGTCATCTTTTCTGATTATGTCCCTTTGTTGGAAAAAGAGGACTAACAGCAAGGGAAGATGGGGCCACACAGAGACTGCACCTGTCTTATGCAGGTGCAGTAGTCCACAGATCATTCTGCAACAAAAGATGTAATGTTCCACTTTCCTACATCTGTCAACACGCTAGACACTCACCCATGAGGCCTACAGTATCCTTGAAATAGAGTGGGCATGATGGAAAGTTTCTAATACATTTCAATTAGTGTAAATTTGAACAGTCCCATGTGGCTAATAGTCACCACAGTGACCACAGAGAGACCTCTTGTTAATGACTCTTGAGACCTCTTGGTCGTCAATGTTTCATCTTTCCTGATGCTTTAGTAATGTCTAACACTGAAGAAGAATCACTTCTTCCTTAAATATCTTCTTTTTAATAACAGAACCATCATTTCTTGAAATTTCTTTTAATCACGAAACCATCGTTTCTTGGATTTTTGGCAAAATCTCTGACTATTCCTCTTCGTATTAGTTGACTTGACCTATTGCGTTCATACTCTCAGACCCAAAACAACCCAGGACCTTCCCACCTCAGTCTATAAGGAAATCGTTTGTCTCGTTGTCAATTACAATGACATGTCTCCAAACATAAGATTCCCGGTGCTGCATGGGGCAGCCAAAATCTTCACTCAGTATCTAAGAAGCCAAATCAACAAATTTAACTTCTCTGCAGAAATCCATCAATTCCTAGTCATCAGTGGCATCTACATTCACCTAGACTCGTCACAAAACTAAGCACTGTCCTGCAGTCCTTCCACCTTCTCTCCCATCTTTTACTCTAGGTGAGTAGACAGGCAAGAGCCCTAGGCTGGGAGTGAAAAGAAATGTTTATTGTAAGGGAAACGGAGAGAGGCTGAGGTGTAGGTTTGAGGAAAAGATCCACTATGGGGAACATAATTTGAAAGAGGTGCAAGTGGAATTCAGAGAGGCAGTTGGACATATACCTGAACATTGCTCAGGGAGCGATTCTGGAGGTGGGAATAAGGAGAAAGATGGAGGGCGTGTCACAGCATTGGGGTGGAAGATGATACCAATGATCTGACCTTAAGAAACTACATGAAAGTTAGTCCACCTACAGAGATGAGTCAGGCACTCCATGAAGCAGTCCTGCTTCTGACGGATGCTGCTGCTGTTGTTGCCAGTAGTTACCATCCACATCTCTGTTCTGCCTGTGCATCATGAGAGCAAGTTGGACAAAGGAACAAAACTCATTAGGTCCCGTCTACCCAGTCGTACGAAAGATGAAAGTGTGCCCTTCACTTGCCAATTACTCTCAGAATTCCGGGACTATTCTAGAGAAGTTTTCACTCTGAAAAGATAGTCAAGTAGAGAAGCCTAAAAGCTGCAGATGTGAACAGCAAGTCTTCCACATTGCCTTCCGGGATAGTGTTAACTTTCTCCACTATACAGTGCTCAGTGGTAGGAACTCTGTGTTCAGGAAGAATCAAAGTAACAAATCAACCAGTAGCAGTATGGCACACAGCAAGGGCTCTTTTTGTGGAAGGTTACTGTTGCATCAGCAGCAGAGTGAAATACAAAACTAAACAGAATATTGTTTGCTATTTATTTCCATATAAAATCTATTCAGTAGGGTTTAGGATACCTGTAGCTGATAGTCTGAGTACTTGTTTATCCCCATTTTCCCCTGAGTTTATTTCCCCAGTAAGGCCTAAAAAACAAGCAAACCACTCATGTCCTTCCTATAATGCATACTTAGAGATTAACCAACAACAGCCTCACCAAAGACACAGTGGTGTCATATGCATCCCTAAGCTATCACAAGTGCCCAGTTTGAATCTAGACAAAATATCTAAAGTCAGAGATAGCACTAAAACCAAGGCAAGAAATTAAACTTAACAGCAACAATAAAAAAAGCACCTTCGTGGTTTTAAAGGGTTAATTCTTGTCATTATATTTCAAAGAAATTATTATTTATCTGTTCCTGCAAAAGAGCTTTAAAATACTCATTATGCTCCAGAAAATATACTTATCTGCAAATATCTGAATATTATTCCAATGAATAGGAAACTGATTTTTGACATAGCCCCTCACACAGCATGACAGAAAAAGGCAGTCTCTAACTCTGACCTTAGTGAGCAGATTTCATGTATATGTAAGACACACTTAGGACATATGTGCCCTTATTGTCTCCTAAAAAATACTATATAATTTTTAAAGAAAAGTAATTTAGATTAAGATGACTTTAGGATGCTTTTGATACTTTCATGAATATAATGGTTTTGTTAAGTCATTATGACAGTATTGTAATTACAGAAGCATTTAGAGAAATAGAATCTTCCTGCCATTCAAAGCACTAAAGAAAGACATCTCTCACATTAAGCATAATTCTTTCTTTCATTGATTCATACACAATTTGACCAGTAGAACAATACATTGCTTCTTCTATATTTGTTAAAAAAGAGGCAATTATATGTCAGTGTCTTATAAACAATGATTGTTTGAAGACCAGAGGAAAGATATAAGTATGTCTTGGATGTATGATTATGAAAAATCTATTCTGCAGAAAACAAATGTTTTTAGGCCTTATGAACCTTTGTTTTTGGCTCATTCAAAAAGTAAGAAATCTCATCAGATTGCTGGAGACTAAAAACGTATTCTTTGTTGTGTCTCGTTGAGATTTGTGCTTTTCATATATGTCCACAAAGCTTAACTATAAAGGCTCCTGCATTTCCAAAGTCTCCTAGGAAATAAGGTCAACACGAAAGTACTACTAAAAATACTGAAACTGTTCAAAAAATCTCTCCAGCGAGATAGAAGAGACATCAAAGCCCTATTTTATAGGTTATTTGAGGACCAGAGCGATTTGTGTACACTTGCTATTGTCTTTTGACACATTTAGTTTTAGGCAGAGCTAGTGTCAGCATCGTGATATTTATCTAGATATATTTTTTGTTGGTTTATTGTACAGTGACTCATATAGCACTGAGATATCTATACTTCAATATATATAAAGGAGCAATGACAGCGCAGTCCTGGACATTTGGTTTGGCATTTGTAGTATACTATCTATCAATGCCCACACATAATAGGATTCTCACTTCACATATTAAAAAATTAAAAATCTAGAAGGCCAACTTTCCTGTAACAGTCTTACAGAAAAACTGAGAATCTGAGGGGCAATTCATTGTTTATCTCAATAACAAATTATTTGGACTTTAATCTAGTTATGTTAAAACGTGCCTTTATAGAATGCAATAGTAATTGTGGTATGGAAGTTAATACATTCAAATTTGGAAGACTGCCTTTTAGCCAAAAGGAGCTAAGAGTATCATTAAATTTTGGAAGCATTTTATTTATTTTTAAACTATCAACAAATTATTATAAAAAGTTAAATTAAAATTAATTTTAGAAGTCAGATCAAAAGTAAAATGAGCTTTTAAATAATCATAAAACTATTGTAGTCCACATTTTGCATAATAAAAGACATTAAGTATAAACAACTGCTATTTTTTTTTTTTTTTTTTTGGTTTTTTTCAAGACAGGGTTTCTCTGTGTAGCCCTGGCTTTCCTGGAACTCACTCTGTAGACCAGGCTGGCCTCAAACTCAGAAATCCGCCTGCCTCTGCCTCCCAAGTGCTGGGATTAAAGGCATGTGCCACCACCGTCCAGCTTGCTATTTTTAACAATAACAGGCATTAAGTATAATTCAATCAACAGATTGTAACGGTATCTTTGCAAATCAGTATGGTCAGTTTTATTCACATGACAAAAAGCATGGCTTTCCAGATGACTTCATTATGAGACATCTTCTAAATAAATAAGTTAAAAAGTTATTACCATTTGATTTATGAGGCATATATTAATGTTAAATATATCTGCAGCCAAGAATACACAAGAACATGATCTTTGGCCATGACCATAGCTGGAGTGTAGCTATTCTTACTTCTAGTTCATTATCATCAGATAAACAATGATTAATTTTCTTTGAATCATTCCTACACACCAAATTGTCTTCTCTATCTTCTGCTTCAGTTAATCCAAGGTCATGGATTAAAAAGCTTTTCTTTGGGCAGTTTTTCTAAATATTCCAAGCAAAATAACTCTAACACCAAGCAATGAAAGGCCAAACTTACAAAGTCGATTAAACTTTCTCTTTAGAAGTCTAAAATATTTTCCATAAAAGCAGGAAGGGAATTCATTTATTAACTTAATTTTCCTTTAATCAAAGAACTCTCATCTTATCATTTTTTTTGTCTTTTATTTATTTATTTACACTCCAGATTTTATTCCCCACTCCTGGTCTATCCTCCAACTGTCCCATATCCCATACCTCCTCCCCACCTCTTGTCCCCATGAGGATATTTCCACCCCTAGCCCCCACCCTACCAGAACTTTAAGCTCCCTGGGGCCTCCAGTCTCTTGAGGGTTGTCTTTAATCATTCTTCAAAATTACTTTAGACAGAAGTGAAATTGGGATATGTGTGTGTGTGTGTGTGTGTGTGGTGTGTGTGTGTTGGATTTTAAACATTCCAATAGAAGAAATATAGATTTGATTTTTAATAAAACATCTTAAAAATAACAGATACTTTAATGGCTTTTATCATGCTAAACTCTGTTTCTGGAAAGATATGATGTTGGTCTTGCCTTCCATAGACCCACAGCAGAACAGACCAAAGAGGAATAGAATCCCGATCTAAAAGCTGTCATCAGCTCTGAATACAAGAGGCAAGAAATTCCAAACAAACTAGAAGGGCAAAGAGGTGCTCTATATATTTTAACCATGGGACTCTGCAAAGGCTTTTCAACTTTTTATTCTGTTTCTGTTGCTGTCAGCCCTTTTCCACTTAGAAAGCCAAACTTTACTGCTCAATTCTAAGAATACAAACCCTTTTTCTGTGGTATGCGGTACTGCATAGTTCTGGTATGGCATGTAAGAATCAGTTCAATGTTGAAAGGTAAATTTGTTAATTTTTTTTCTTTTATCAATCCACATACACGATTAAGCAATAATTGGTAGTTTTTACACTTTCTAATTCAGTGTCTTGTTAGCATTGAGAAGCACTCATACCTATCATAAACATCTCAAGAAGTGAACCTTAGCATTTTATTAGATATTTTAAATTACAGAATGAATTTTGCTAGACTATCCCAATACCTCTTATAATAATTTTCAAAAAATATATTTAAAAACACGGGATATAAAGCTAAAAGCACATATTTTCAAGAGGAAGCTGACAGAAAATTCTCTATAGGAGCATCCTAACATTTCAGATTTCATCATATACACAGTCATACGTCCATGAGAATGGGCAGGCAGCTGCGGTAACTAGTTTTAAAGGCCAGCTTGTCACAACCTCAAATCACCTAGACAGAGAATCTCTACTGAGGAGCTGTCCAGAGCAGGCTGGCCTGTGGGTGTGTCCATATTAAATGTTAATTGATGTAGAAAGATCAAGTCCACCAATGGATGCCATTTCAGGGGCAGGGCTCATTCAAGAAAGCTGGCTAAGTCTTAAGAAGTGGCAAACAAGGAAGGATGCATTTATTCTCTCTGTTCTTGAATGTGGCTGTGATGTGACTAGATCCTTGGTTCCTGCTTTGAAGTCACTCAAATGATGGCCTGCGTTCTGAATTGTAATAGCACATCAAGCCATGGTCCCATAAGCTACCTTCAGTGAAGGTATTTTATCACATCAACAGAAGCCAAACTAGAGTGGAGGGTTAGGAAACAGCATGGTTAAATAATAAGCGCTGATTAAAAGACATTTTAAAGTTACACATTAAGTGCTATGGCAGACACAGTTTCAGATACCCCAGAATGTAAGACTGCCTCTCAAAATATTCCTATGCAAAGCAAGTTGCTTTACTCATCTAGAATGACCTAGAGCAAGACTCCTCTGGGCTTCTCTCCTGTGACACATGAATATATTAGCACTGGGGCAAATGAAGGCCATTTCAGCATCTTTTATATTCATACATTCAATAACTGAACTACTTCTGCCTCAAAAAAAAATCAAGCTTAGAAATGGACTGTAGTGATACAATTATTAAGAATTTGTGAAACGATGAGTCGTGAACAAATGAGCTTTTTAAATGATTTTAATCAAAGATCATCTGAAAGAAAGCACTTGGTGGCCCATTTTAACCAAAATGGAAGTCTAAGAAACTGCTCTCCCTCCTCAAACTCCTCGGCTGGGGCGAACCTGTAAACTGCAAGAGAGAAATTGATTGTTGTCCTATAATTTTTATTTCTAAAGAAGTTTCTGTGGGTGCTGCAGAGATGGCTCAGTGTTTAAAAGCGTTTATTACTCTTGCAGAGGATTCACTTTCTAGCACCCACATGGCACTGTCTGTACCTCAAACTCCAAAGTATGAACATCTGCTTCTTCTCTCCACAGGCACTGCATGCATGTAGTACACATACATGCCAGCAAAATAGCCAGATACATAAAAATTAATTTTTTATATACAAACTTAAAAGCAAAGAATCCATGAAATTAATATGACAGTCACAGAAGACAGACTCGGAAACATGTCTGAGCATCTCACATCCTCAGATGAACTCCGAAGCCTCAGAGCAATATATGGTACTTATGGGCTCAAGTCACAGAAAAAGGTTTACTAAAGATGTTAAGATACCAGAGTCAATATCAGCAATAAATACTCAGGTATTTCAATGAAACAAAAATATTCTGATACTATAGGGCAAAACAAACAAAAACAACAACAACAAAAAAAAACAAGACACAACAAAAACTTAAACCCTACTCGGTTTGCACTGGTTGATTGACTTCTGCTTGGATAGTAGCCAATATCAGCTATCAAGTTTCCTTGACAAGGGATACAACTAGATGTATCCCTATGCCAGCCGCCAAAAAGAAACAACATCAAAAACCAGGCATAGTTTTCGGGACAGCTAGAGGATGAGCTCTAAGTAACTATCATTAATAACACAATGGACTAAAAACTAGTTTTCGTGGCAGCACACAATTGATTTTCCTACACCTCAGACCACTGTCTCAGTGACAATGAGGCTTTACCTTGGTTACAACTGTGAAACAGAGGTGAGCTGACTTACTCTACTATCTGTTAGCCACAACCTACTTTTAATTTTTCTTATCACAAGAACATGTTGGGTGGTTTGTATAACAGTACCAAAAATGCTAGTAGAAATTCACACTTCTATTGGCAAGGCAAGTCTGTTCAGGCAGTGTACCTTGTTGGGAGCTTGGAAAGTGAGCATTGTGAGACGCTCTGCTTTTCTCCCTGCCTCCCCCCGCCACACTCCCCCTATCTTATTTTGAATAGGTGGTTGTCTACCCATCCCTGACCCATACCTCTCTGTGCTTCTCCAATTAGCATGGGGTCAGAGAAAGGAGCATATCTGAGTCTCTTCTCTAATGACAAGATAAACAAAATCCATGGGATCTAATTTAATTATGTATAGTGTGTGGATCTTCTCATTAGCTGTAGTTGACTGAAGATCTGCAAGTCATCTGATCTGTTTATTCTTCCTCCCCCCCCCCCCCCCCGGCTTCCTAGTTTTAGAAGACATTCAATCATTGGTATCGAGCGAGTATTTACTAGGTGCCACCTATTATCCCATATAGATTTTTTCAGATAAAGAAAAACACAATAATATGCTGTATAATTCCATGCTAAAACGCAGGTGTTGAGTATTGAATTAAAAAAAATTAATGAAGCTGGTTATCGGCTGGAGAGCCAGAAAGACATGGGAGCCAGACTGGCAAGTAAAAAGGCCAAAACCAGACTTCATGTGTTCTTTATTTTTTTATAGTTTCATATATTTATATAAGGGGTTTTAGTTGTTTATAAATCTTGTTCTCCTTTCTCTTGCTGGAAGTCTTCTCAGCAAGACCCTCTCCTACTTGCATCTGTTGCTGTATGGCAGACAATTAAAGAGTTTCTTGTTTCAGTGAGAAGTTGTTTGGTGCAGAGAGGGCAACATATCAGTGGCTACACCATGGAGAAAATGACACCCTTTCCCCCAACAACTGTTGTCTCCCACAGTCCTCCAGGCAGGGAAAGACCACAGGGGCAGCTTCCCTGTTCATGTACACTGGAGTGTTGAATGCACAATCTTGTGCAGATCTTGTGCAAACATGCTCACTAGAGTGAGATAGCCATGCCATATAAGGAATAAAGCTTGTTGTTGCTCCTCTTCCTGTCCTCTGGCTCTTTCACAGTGGTCCTTGAGCCCCAGAGGGGATGATAATGACTCATTCAGGGACACACGCTTGCTCCATCATGACTTCTGTTCAGCATACACCAAAAGGCTAGTGTCCTCCTCAGAAGTGGAGAAACAGAGAGGGTGCTGCCAGTACAGAATTCTGTCCCCATTTTACAGAAACCAGGGAAACAGGACTGCATCAGAGGTTTGTAATCAGATGCTATCATAACTGAAGAGTGCTGTCCAAGTTAGCAGGACAGAAAGGGGATGGTTTCTGGGTTGATCCCTCCCTTTCTTTCACCTTTCTAGGTGAATTTGGGAAGTCCATAGGTCTGAGCCTGGCAAAAGTTTTGTTGTTGTAGAAAGGAGGCAAAGAAAGAATACTGCAGACACACCTAGAAAATAGGAATGCTTTAGCACTTCAAAGTTGTCAGTCTACAAGACCATTTTAAAAATGTCTCCAAAACAAGTGTGCACGAGTGACACAGACCAGCACATACATGTTCATATACTGGGAAAGTCATATTTGTCAGGCAATGATATATGGAAAAGAATGTACAGACAGCCAAATCCCTACAGCCTACCATGATCGGAGAGTCTCTGACTACTCAGTATTAACAACTGTTTAATTCCTTGAAATTTTATCTAAGGTTGCTCAAAATTATCTGCCACCATGAATATAATTGTTCTTTCAATTTAGTTATTCATACAGCATGCTCCATTTTCTTTAGCATTTTGGAATTTTAACCTACTTCTTCCTAGTCTGAGGTCCTTAAAAATTCTCTCAAATTAAAATTTGTATTTAATTTTATCTAGTGTTCTGTGTGTGTGTGTGTGTATGACTATGTATATGTGTGAGTGTGTGTATGTGTGTGAGTGTGTGTATGAATGTGAGAGTGTGTATGTTTGTTCCTCACACTGTATGTAGATGGGGTGTGCAGAGGTAGATGCTAGGCAGTGAGTCTCTTCTATCAAGGTCTATCGATTTTATTTTGTAAATGTATATGTGTGGCACAAGCGCGAGCGCGCGCACACACACACACACACACACACACACACACACACACACACTGTTGCTTGTTTCTTGTTTCTCACTGAACCCAAAGCTCACCAATGGAATTGATTTTCTCTGTCCCATCACAAGATCACAGATACGTGCTGTAGTGTTCAGCTTTCTATGTGAATGCAAGGAAGGACCTGAACTAAGAAACTTGTGTAGCAAACACTTTATACACTCAGCCCCCAACCTCTTTAGTACTTTGGACTCATATCCCATGTGTCTATCAGGAAAATCATTTAAAAATAAAATTATAATAAATCATGCTTGTGAGTTGTTTTTTTCTTTAATGTACCCTTTTATGTTTTTGTCTTTTACTTTTCATTATGTGTACTGATTACTAAAAATACCCATTCTGATATTAGTGAGTTTCTATAAATTTTTTAAAGAAACGGCTATTAAATGGTATCAAATTTACTTAGAGGGTTAGCAATAGATGTTTTTCACTCTTTCTTCTACATCCATCCTTTCCTTCTGGAACCATCTGCACACATACAAATATGTATTACAGCCGCCAACACAAGTCTTTCTTTGCTCTGTAGTTAGATAAGTGCCCTCCCACTGTCCTTTGTGACCCACACAATTGTTGTCAGGGTTCAATCTGAGGTTCCTCATATTTTTGCATGGTTTTATCACACTGAGGAGTGATGAACAGTTGCTTCCTGTGGTGCCAAGTCCTTGCTTTTGCTCGGGTTCCACATTCATAGAGTTGTTCTAGGTGTCTCACACGACTAAAGTCTCACTTCTGCATAATAAGACAAACGTCTTACAGCTTCATGAGACCCTAGAGTGCCGAAAAGATTAGACAGCATTTGTTCTTGTTACACACAGAAAACAAATCACTACAACCCAGAGAGTTGAGTGATTTCTTTTCCAGTGCTATGCTGGAAGTATGAGGCAGCCAGGAGCACAGAGCTAATTCTAATCACCAGGTGATAGTCTTCACATACCGAAACGCTCATCTTACGCATTTGGTGTATAGGATGGGAATTTTCACTTGGGAACTTATATTTAAACCCTGAAACATTAGAAAAGGAACGTAGGTGCTTTGATCTCCACCAGCTGTCACAGTGACTTCAATGTGGGTGGGTAGATGGCTGACATGGAAGAGAAAGGTCACAGCATGAATTACTAAGAGTCGTGTGTCACACCAGGAGTGGATGGCGGTAGATGTAGCCCACGGTGTCGGGCACACAATAGGAGGAATGAGTGACAGGGAACAATGGAAGTCTGACCTAACTGGACAGGAGAGAATGGGGAGGGGGTACACTGATGTTGGGTTACCAAGGTCTGCAGTCCTAGATCAGAGTTTCAACCCATATGAGACAGACAACAAAAGAAAGCTATGTCCTTATAGTTTATCAATGGAAAGAAGTAGCCTCAGAAACATAGTGGGGGGCGTGTATCAGTCTCATAAGTGGAAGGAATGCGAATCACACAGCAGAAGATAAGCTTCTGAAGTATCAGGTCCTGAGCGCACTTGACAAGTGTGCTTTGTAGTTTCAAGAAGGAGCCTATTGATTTGCTCTAAGGCAAGCCATCTCCTTTAGGTCACTATCACACAAACCTTAAGTTCCATTAATAAGTGGTTTCCAAGTCAGTAATGTTAAATTTTCCTGTGAGAAACTATTTCTGAGGAAATCAAATTATCATTCTGAGAGCAGCATTATTTTTTTTTCCCCAAAAGCAATGTAAATGTGAAGGGAGAAAGTGAGTACCTTCTAAGAGTCTCACATGGGCCACACAACACAGGGGCCTGCAGCTCACTAAGAATGACTGGTAGATCCCTCACACCAAATCAGGCAACCTTCGAATCTTCTCAAAACATCAAAACTGTCTGTGTAAGTGGGCCAATTTCACCTTTCCCTATGTGTGTAGATAATGTTTAAATGCACTACGTGTCCATCTTGGTCTGCCTAAGGTACCTTCTGATTGGTTAACATAAAGAGTCTATGGCCCAGAGCAAAAAGTTGGATAGAGGGCAGGACATCGGGTAGAGAGAGAGAGAAGAACTCTGGGAGAGAGTAATGCTCAGGAAGACTGACCACCCAGACTTGGAGAAAGTCAGAGTGAGAAACAGAGAAGAAGTAAAAAACCAGCAATGTGGCTCAACTTCAGTTCTTATAAATGGGATAACTGAGTTATGAACTAGTGGAAAACAATGCCTAGCTATAAGACCGACAGCATTTATTAATAGAGTCTCTCTGTCATTATTTGCAAACAGAGATGGGAGTATAAAAGCACAAACGGTTATGTCTATGTACCAGAGCTTAATGTAAATGTCACTGGAATGTCACAAGCTGGGACTGAGAAGAGCCCTCATCTTCACCTAAGCTACCTCTTCTTGGAGGCAGCTTAATGGCTGGGTATCTAGGAGAACCAATCTGAACCTCAGTACTGATTTAAAGAGTTAGCAATTCTCTAAACACTGTTAACTTCCTCTAAAATCTATACTGTTTTGTTTTGATTTGTTTTTTGACCAATGGTCATTTAATCAATACATGTGGATCTTACATGATTGCCCCTCCTTTCATGCTGAGATATAATGACTCACTGTGAATTTCCATCAGGAAGTTATCTGGATTACTGAAAACTTAGTTCTATGTTTTCTTATTTTAAAATTCAAACTTCATAGAAGTTACTCTATTTTTTATATCACATATCTGTTCTCACCACCCTGAATATTTCCAAAGGAATTGAAATCAATGCTGGTTACATTTCCATACATTCAAACTTACACTCTCGGTTTCATAACCATGGCAGAAATGACCTTTTACCTTCTGAGAGATGATGAAAAGAGGGAACAGTGCCAACTATAAAGTACACCAAGATCATTCAGTATTTATGATGGGGAAAGGACATGTATCAAATGAGGACTGTTGATTTTGGTGATCGAAAGACCACATTACATCAACATGTCCAGGGCCCCCTTATTCATATTCAAATGAGCTAATGAACCACACTGCAATAAATTCAGCTTTCAAAGCATGATATGCCTTTGAAGGCTGTATGTTTAAAGACTTATGTAGCTTCCTTTGATTTACATTCCCATTCACATGAAACTGTCCAGCCTTTGCATCCTCTACGTACAGGTTTCCAGAGCCCTCTGTGCCAATACACAGCATCAGCAAACTACCTGGCATCCCTGGGCATACAAACCTATAGCTCACACTTGGCTTCTCCCTGAACTACAACTTATCAGTCCTTAAATGCTAGTGACATCATGTCCCAAACCACCCTTCAATTTACACAGTTTCTCTTTGGGCATACTGCACATCTTTATCTTCATCACACTCTTGTCACCCTGGGATTTCTGCAACAAATTAAATAATTTCCCATGTACTTCTCTCTTGTTTTTCATTCTGTAATCTTCCAACATAGCAGCAGTATTGAGGTCCAGTAGCTCTCGAATTCAATCCAGATAAGGGTCCAGCTCTTCCCTGGGTTTGGTTTCTGTGTATTGTTATCAAACTCAGCAAGACCACGTCTATGAGCCCCTAACATGTTCTGCTGAAGACACACTGGACTTTTCAGATTGGGCAGGGTCCGTGTTCTCCCTTCTGGAGAGATCATGGGACATCCTTATTCTTCAGCTCTGTTTCTTCCCTAGGCATTTATGCAGACTTCACTTCCCCAGAACAGACAACCCCTCTCTTTAAGCTGGGTTTTTTTTTTCATGGGTTCTTCCCATGAAATCATGAAAGCATTTACCTTCCTCAGAGTAAAGTAAGCTCTCGTTGTAAAAACAGACAATAAATCTGAATCATAGAATTCATTCGTGAAAAATACCCCAGTGACAGCCTGAGCCAGTCTCTCTCTCCCTTTCTATTATCTTTGCCTGGCAAAAAAAGAAACTACCAGAGCATTCAGAGAGTAAATTATCCTATGTGTAAAAAGGGGCCATGCACTTAATACTTATTCTCTTTCTCCCTCCCCTCCCATCTTACTCTTTCTGCCTTCCACTCCTGGTTTCATTATCTCTCTTGCAGAGGAAACCTCATCGTAGGGTTCTTACACAATGTTTTCCATTGTGCTAAAGAAGGTCTCTGTCTTAGTTATGGTTTCAACTGCTGTGGCAAAACATCATTACTAAAAGAAACGTGGGGAGGAAAAAGTCTTATTTCTTCTTGCACTCAAACACCACAATTTATCATCCAAGGGAGTCAGCAACCCAAGGCAAGAACCTGGAGGGGGAGTGATGCTCACTGCGTGTTTTTGCTGGCCGGATCAGCCTGCTTTTTGTACGATTCAGGGAAACAAGACCAAAAGTAGCCTGGCTCTCAAGAAGCTGGGCCAAGAATAATCTCCATAGCCTTGCCCACAAGCTGATCTTCAGAGGCATCTTTCCAGTTAAGGTTCCCTCCTCTAAGACAACTCTAGATTTTGTGAAGTTGGTATAAAAACTAGCCAAGACAGCTACTAACCCAAAGGCAGCAAAACCAATCTTAGTGTGAGTAGGCAGGCCACCTGCCTGAGGGGGATAGAGTTGATCGGGTGTTTACTTTAAACAGGTAAACAAGATGGCTGTCTCTAGACTCTATCACAAACATGAGGAGACCTTAAGAAAAATTTAAAAGAAAGGACTGCCTCTCGGTCCTTGGGTGAATATGCATTTGCAGTCCTTCTGGTTGACTATCTTTCCATCATCTAAAGGGTGACAAGAGAAGTTAGAGACCCACAAAAAGGGGGCATAAGAGTGCAGCATAGCCCCTCCCACCTGACATTATGAAGCCTTGGTAATGCTCTGCATTAGGGCCAATACAGAAAGATTGACTTGTCCTTTACAAGGCAGTTTCAGTAGAAGACTCTGCAGTAGAGGACTCTGGATATGATCTGATGGTAACACTGTAGGGAGATGCATGGAGAAAGGGAACCCCAGCAAGAGCTTCCCCAAAGAAGTCCACTCTGTAGGACATGCTGTCCAGATACGGAGATGGAGACAGGGACCATGGCTGACTAAGAAGAAGCACAGTTCCCAGGCTGTGATAGGTTCTTTAAGAAAGTAGAATAAAAGGTGATATCATCTATATGGAGGTGACATCACTAGGCCACACAGGCAAAGAATTGGAGCAAGACAATCAATCAATCACAATGGGACACCCATTACTGCCTCTTTTTTTTTGGTCCCTACATGTGCAAACATTAAAAAGAGGAGAGAAAACACCCCAAATCCTTCCTTCCACAGCCACCTGCAACAGACTCCACAGTGTAGACACAAACTCTAGGGAGCTAGGGAGTGCGTTCCTCTTCAGGGCCATTTGGAAAGCTAAGAGAGCTTACACTTGGGCTGAATGTAATGAGACTGAAATACACAACCAACCCTAAAACTTCATTTTTCCTGCTAATAATCAGAAGTCACTAATAAGTTACAGAAATCATTTGAGAAGTTACAGATGGGAATGGGGGTTTAGTGAAGTCAAAAATATGTGAAATCGTAACTTTAACTAATTGAATTTGCCCAATAGATTGATTAGAGATGGTTAGTGTAAGACATTCAGGCCCCCCCACGAAAATAAAACTATGGCAGCCACACAACGGCTTCCTAGAGTAGAGCTGATGCACACGTAGACAGGCCCTCAGACAGAAAGAGAAAAATTCATTCACGCTATTCTGCGATGCTCAGTGTAAAGTCACTCTGCCCACCACTCCCGTTCCAGTTAAGTGTGATTAATCGGTAGCTACGATAACTACCCGAACAAGTGGCTGCAAAGAACACATCCTAAACCTTGAAGATTTTTCAATCTAATGGATGACAGCCCAATTCTAACCTTCACTGGAACTCATTCATCCTGCATTGCTTGTGTTAATGGAATGATTATATGGTTTTCAAATAAGGAGTTTTGCATTACAGTACTGCTTGTGAGAAATCACACTATGTGCTCAGAACACTGCGTGTGAAACACAGCTTCCAAGTGCCAAGAAAAATTAATTATACAGTAAAAAAAATATTAGGCTTGGGCAGCATAGCAATTAAGTCATATTTTTTTAAAAGGGAAATGTAATGATTTTGCTTCACAAATCATTCCAATGTCTACATGTTCTTCCTTCAGTGACGAGACTATACTGGATTATTAGATGTGCTGCACATGATGGTTAATTTAAGAAACAAAATACCCATAAACATTTTAATCGGGATGAGCTTTCTGTTGGCCCTTTCACCTTAAATTTGATGCCAAGAGGGAGGAAGAAAAATATCTTGGAAGTTCTACTTTCTAGCTGCAAAAGGAAAGAGAAATCTGACTCGTAGGCTCTGGACTTGGAAGACACTCCCAGCAGTGACAACCTGATTAATTCCCAGGCTGTCTGGATTGAAGTGCCCTTTCCCCTAAAGAAAATCACAGAGGAATCTAACAGTGCACGTGAATATACGACGAAATCACACAGCAGACTCATGACTCTGTCTGATTCCGTGTTGTTGTTTATGTTACGGGGTTCGTGCCATCAACATTCAGTAAACTCCCTGGACTCAGCTATAGCTTCACCTACGGAGACAAACAGAATGGGGCTGAGGTCCTTAACATTCTTTGGGAATTTATTTCAGGGCTGTGCTAAAGAAATTAGTCAGAGAGCATCAGCCAGGCCTTCCACCCACGTTCGACCACCTTTCCCTACCTAATGATAATTATAGGCTGTGGAACAGGCAGCCTCTAATAAATACCATCACCCTTAGAAGACAAAGATCTGTAGAGGCCTCTCTGTTGCCATGGAAATATCTTCAGGCCACCTTGTCCTCAATACTAAACATCACCTTCATGTTAACATGCTGAGAAAGATGGGGGAGGGGCCTAGGTTAGCCCAAATTACAGGATACCTCACGGTTATAAATGCCATGTTGCCCACAGTTCTAGAACAGGCCCCACAATGGAAAACATGAGTCTCAATGACAGTGGCATCTCACTAATCGGCTCCTGCTTCTCTGGTTTTTATGTGACACTTCATCCACTTCACCCCCTACCAATGAAATAGAGAAATAAAGAACAGCAAAAAATTGGCCATATTCCCTTTCTTCCTTTCAAGCCCTGGAATCTATGGCTTAAAGTACTAGTGTGGTTCACAGATGTAAGAGAGGGAAACGGGTCTCCTTCGATCAAACCAACATGGACAGTATTTTGTCAATCACTCATTGAGACTGGCAGGTAAAGGGCTTATGACAGTGAGAAAGGAACTTCCCCCAAGGCATTTAATGGTTAAAAATGCCCCTTCGGAACTCACAGACTGTGACAGGATGCACAAGGATCTATACAAGCTCAAGCCAGACAAAATCCCAGAGTGGAGGATGGGAAGCGAGCATGAATTCCCACCTCGTCAAGGAGCTATTGACACTTGATTGCTTCTGGGAGCGGGAAAGCCGGTTTTCTTCAATGGAGTGGCACATGATATTTCTAACATAGCCAGGGCAGGACCTGAAGGCTAAGGAAGAGAGTGACAAGGAGATAATGAAGTTGGGTGAGGAGGGAGGTGGAGAGGATCCGGAAGGAGCTGGGGGAGGGAAAATGAATTTGATCAAAATATATTGTATGGAATTCTCAAAGCATAAATAAAAAAACAGTATTTTAAAATATAGAAGTTCATTTCATACCAGTTGCAAATACTTGCAGTAAACATCACATGTAGTTTGGGACGACAGGTACCAAATATAACTTGGCCATATATAAAATACTGACAATTTATATGAAATGTATACTTTACATATGCTTCTTTTAAAGGCTACTCAAACACAAAACCAATTAGCTGTAAAGAATAATTTAAAAAGTAGAATAATGGAAGAATAGCTATTTGGATTTTCATTATCCCAAAGTGCTTATGGCATGCAGAGAACACACAAAGTGGAGCAGAACAGAGAGGATGTGAGGGAAATTTTCTGACAGTGGATGGGAAGCCGGAAGGAGGCCCCAGGTTTCAGGCTGCATTACCTACCCACTGTGTTTCACTCAGACTCACAGGTATTCCAACAGGCACTTCAGAGAGTCTCCCAATTACTTCTAAAATGCTGCCTTGGGAGGAGATGCCATTTGCTGCCTTTTTCACAGCTGATACCAAGCTTAGGAAGATGAAGTGACTTCATCAGCTTCACAGATGTGCTATTTTAGGGAGTCCATGACAGCGTTACTTCAGGACTTCATTACAGCACCAGTTTGGGTATTCATTATAGCATTATTCGAGGTCTTCATTAGTATAATGGGCACACTTACGGAGAACACTCTGAAGTGTCCTCTGGACTAACAGCGAGTCAACTTGCCACCACAGAGGAATCAATCATTGTTAAATCTGGAATCTAAAACATCTCTTCCTTCTCCTTTTTCAATGCTGCTCTTAAACACACTTCTTAATGGACAAGTGCTAAAGTTCCCTCTTTGAATGAGGTGGTTATAAATACAGAGATGATTTTCACTTACATGAGGTAGCACGTATTACCTTCTGTGGAGTAAAGGAAAACACAGCGAAATCTAAAGATAGGTCTTGCCTCACAACATGATGCTGTTTTATATTTCCAACATCACTTTATTTTGGGGGATGCACCCATCCGAACCTCCTCTATTTGTTTATCCTGACAGGAAAAACAGCAGCTTTGTAATGATCAGTCCCACTAAATGTACCACTATCAAACGGTAATTGTTTTAATAACAAAAATTTGAGTCCTCAAATCAAGACATACTTTTTCAGCTGTGCTAACACGAGTTTTTAAGTAGCAGAGTCTAAAAGAAGATATTTTCTCATTTGGCTGATGTCTGATTGACACATCAGTTTTAAAAACATTACCATAATTTTAAGATACACTTTCTGGGTGTGGTATCTGTGTATGCCAGCACACGCTGAGGTATGATGAATAACGTAGACATCAAGAGATGAGTCATAAACATAAAGTTATCTGCACAGTCTAATCTCTTATTAATTACGACAGTCCAAAAATACATAAGCCACTAAGTAGAATGGTATTAAAACTATAAAAGAAAGAGAAAAATATTTGGTACATTATTTAAAAACTGGAATGTAATCTAGTCTGCCTTGAAAGTATGCATTAGCATTCAGTAGAGGAGGACTGCCTCCTGAAGCCAATTTGCAACTGTAACCAAATATGAAGTCATAAACTTCTCAAAGGGGTCAAGTTTAACACTGGGACGAGGGAAAAGTTAATACTCCAGAAGCTTCGAACTTTACCACCATTCTTGGGTTTAATGCACAGGAGGGAAAATCCACTTGTGGATACAGTAGCAACTACCATGGTCAAACATTTGCATGACAATGACAACATGGGCCATGCATAAGTAAGAAACAAAAAACCAAAACACTACTAGAAAAGCAGATGAACTAGATAAAAAGTAACCAATCAGAAACATCAAATATAGTCATTAGACAAAACATGACACATATTCAAAGGGGTAGAGTGTTAATTGTTGTTACGAAGGTTAACTTATAGGGTCTTGTACCTCACACCTCAGTAAATTGTTTTCTGGAATTGTAGGTTGATTTACATAAAATCATATCCTCTAGATTACTGAAATTCATTTTATTTGGACTGTTTTTAATTTATAGTGAATGAAATCTTCACTGTTGAAGGCAGAATAATACACTTATTTCCAGAAAGGGTACTTTGTTCTGTATGTTTTTTAGAGCTGACTCAGTTTATACAACTTTATTTCTATTACCAGTTCATGGTAAAAAAAAAAAAAAGTTGTATCCAGGAAGACCAAAGAATATAATATCAGAAATTCTAGCTGTCTCTAGAAAAGTATTTGTTACTCACTTCAGTGAATATGTATTTCTTTCATTCATTCATTCATTCATTCATATTATATATAAAATCTGGATAATTTTAACAGGGAAAATCACCATGTAGTTTCAGTCTGTGGGTTTGTTACAGTATTAGTAACCACATGAATTGGTTTAGTTGCTGTAACGAAATACCTAAAAGCACAAATAAGGGTTAGAAGAATTTGGTTTGTCTCACTGCTCACAGAGGTCCCAGGGGATTCTAGCCATCCTGGTGGGAAAGCATGGTGCTGAAAGCATGAGGTACTAATCTCTCAGCATTCTCAGGCAGCTGCCCTTCTCTCTCTGTCTATCTCTGTCACTCTGTCTATCTCTGTCTCTGTCTGTCTCTGTGTCTCTCTGTCTCTGTCTCTCTCTCTCTCTGTGTGTGTGTGTGTGTGTTTGTGTGTGTGTGTGTGTGTGTGTGTGGTGATAGTCCTGCCCACATTTACAGCCCACATTCTCACCTCATTTCTCTCCACAAACACCTGAAACACACCCTGACTAATGGCACAGTTGTTTACTCCTCCAATAAAGCTGTAAATGAAGATTAACCATCAGCCAACTGCACTAACAACAGACTAACATGTACATGAACATCTTGGGCTGGTTTAGGAGGAAAAAGATGAAGATACTGTCTCAGTGAACACACGCAGAGACACACAGGACTCTGCACAGGCTAAGGGACTGCAGTATGAACCAAACTCTGGCTATGTTTTTCTAGTATGATCATGATCACAAAGAACTCAGTAGACAAGGATTGCCATTCAAAAAGCCTATACTTTGGCCAGCAGTACTATTAACAGAAATTTATATTCAACAAAAATATCATTACCTGCCAGGCCTGATGAAGCATGACTCTCTTTCCTGTACTCAGGAAGCTAAGATCTATGAATGAAATCTGAGCGACACTGAGTTCTAAGATAGCCTGAGCTACAGGGAGACCCTGTCTGAAAAACCAAACCAAACCAAACAAACAAGCAAATAGACAAAAAGTTCACAACTGTTCTCCATCACCAAATGTGATGTTAATTTGAAATTTCATAGTTCTCTAAAATTTGATATCATTTAATTTGCATATTTCTTTTTACTTAAGGATGTATTAGCTCTACTTCACATACAAGCTTAAAGTCTATGTTTACTTGTTAATATGCAGCATTACAAACCAAAAATCTAAACATAGTTTTAGAAGTATTGAGTATTTTCTCCTTTATATTGATTTGTTCCTTTCTCATATTCAACCCACAGTGTGCCAATGCCTTTCTATGGCTCCAAGACCTCTAGGACCCAGAGCACTGTCCCCAACAGGTGAAAGTCTTCTCTTCTTTTCTGCCTAGCCTCAGTCTGAGGGAACACCAACCTGTTTTTAGTCAGTACTGTTCTAGTGACGTGTGCTATCGTTATGGTTAATTGTTCCACTCTTAATGTGGGGAGTAGCAGTGCCACAGCGTCACAAGTACACAGTGTAAAATCAACAAATGAGTGCTCAATTCAAAGAATTTCTACAAAGATTACTTTGTGTACTCTTGCCCTTGCTAACCATGTTAAATCAAAAAATTCCAATACTAGAAAGACAACTTCCAATCAGTTTAGTACTGGGATTTACACTGTGTTGTTCCTTTTTCATTCCCACCCCATGTAGTTTACATGACGTAGACTATACGGTGAAGTGCGTCACTTAAAATCAACCCTTATACTGCCAATTCAGGATAAATGATAAGATAGATGTTAAAATTAGATTTTTCTCTACAAACATCCATCAGAAAATAATTAAGATTTATAATACTGAGTTTTCCCTTTGAAATGTTCACGCCATCTTATTGGCATCACCCCAATTCTATCTAAAGCCAGCCACCTACCTTTTCCTCACAAATTACTTCATCTCAATTTCCCCTATTTTCTCAATGTACATATGCCATTAAAAAATCTAGACGGTCACTTAATTCATCTTTTCCTTATTCTTCTGATTTTTTCATTGTATAATTCATTTCTGAGACTGGGTTTTAATTCAAACATGTATTGACTGTCCCTTGTAATCACTAGTCTCATTCAGTCAAACTATCATCGTGTCACATAATTATTGCTATCAAACATAGCCTGTTGATCAACTCAGTTCTCTGAGAATTTCATGCATGAGTAAAATGCATTTTGATCATATCTATTCCTCCCTCACATTCCTATCTCCTCCAAGGCCCCCATCAAACTGCAATGTCATGGGGGTATCTATAGGATCTGATAGGATTTCAATTGCACTCCATGGAAGGGAACTTGTCCCTGGTACTGTAATGAGAGCTAAGGCTGGAAAGATCATAGACCATAGAAGAAAACTTACTACTATCATTTTGCTGAATTGATAGAGTATCAATCTGCTTTCCATATGCTACTTACCTTGACACCCACAGGTTAGTGAAGTCCTCAGGCTTTCTCTAAGAAACTTCCTTCTGAAGCAGATGGAGGATATTATAATGAACTACAGCTAGTCAGGGCAGAGAAACTGACTATAGAGTACCAATGGAGTATCAAATGAAACATCTACAATACAAGCCCTACCTATACCCAAAGCTCAGGGAACATCATGGCATGGCAGTGTATTGTCTTACATGTACTATCTTTGCAGGTCTGTTATTATGTACCTTCAGCTTCTTAGTCTTTCCATGTTTGCTTTTTCTTTTGTAGATTATTCTTATCTATCTATATTATGGACCTTTGTGTCAGTATATGTCATATGTGTGTAGGTGATCCTTGGGTCCTCCAGAAGAACAGTACACACTCTTTACCCTTGAGCCACTTCTCCATCCTCCTCTATTCTTTTCCTTTTCTGTTACCTTGTAATAAGTTCACTGTGTGTGTGCTGGTTAGTTTGATGTCAACCTGACACAAGCGAGAGTTATACAAGAAGGAACCACAATTGAGACTATGCCTCCATTAGTCTGGCCTGTAATAAACTCTGTAGAGGAATTATACTGATTAATGATTGATGTTGGAGGATATCCCCCACAGGAGTTGGTGGTGCAAACTGGAAATCTTAGATGAGAAGCCTGTAAGTATTACGTCATTCCTCCAAGGGCATCGGTTCCTAGAGTGACATCCCTGGATGATGAACTGTAAGATGAAATAAACTCGTTCCCCAAAGTTGGTTTTGGTCACGGTGCTTTATCACAGCTTCTGCTGCTATCCTGAGAACTGCAGCCCATTTCAGTGGCCCTAAGTTAATGATGACATCACAAGTTCAGCACCACCTTCCTTAGGACATTCCCAGGTCTTAGTAACCACCCAGCAGTGTTTGTATATGGGACAATCAGTATTCCACTTCTTGGATCACTCTGGTCCATCTGCTCTATTTAGTGTGGGAGACAGAGAAGACGCATTTTTCAGAGATTTCAACATTTATTCCTCCCAGGATAACACTAACTGTATTTATCAAAGAGGTTGTTTATGGTGATCCATCACTACAAGTCAAGTCCATATTCTCCTCTTAAGCAGGAGCATCAAACTCTGCTCAGAAATACAACAGCTGATTTCTTAAGGAGCACATCCATCTCCCTTGTCTGTTGTTCAATTGTGAATTTTTATCTTATACCTACCTGTAAATTATTCCTTCCAACAATGCCACAATGGCTCTTCAAAGTTCCTCATGCACAGGGCATATTTTACATATCACCTGCCCAGCAATCACCATGTCCTAGGCTCACACACCGGACCTCTTTGCACCACCAATCTAAGTTCCTTGTACTTGTAAACCTAGGTCAATCTAACATTCTTTTTGAAATGTCCTCCCTGCAACCTTCCCTTCAGAGGTCTTCCTAACATCGAGAAATCAAAACTCACCACAAGACAATATGCAAAACTTCATGCAAGCTTCAAAAATGGGAAGGCCACCAGTTTCAATCCTAAAATTAAAGCCCAGGGTGGTGGAAACAATATGCCAGATACCTCGGTTCCGCTGGGCAAAGGCCACATAGCACATGGCTCCTTGTCCATAGCCTAATACTCTCTTCCCTTTGCCATGTGCTCATCATGGACATTTCTAGTCTCCCCTGTAAACAAAATCCTTAGTCACTGAAAGCCAGAACCATCCTGATGACCCATTCAATGTGCTCTCTCACGGCCTTCTTCCAGTTACCCCTCTCCCCCAGCTCAGTTACCTCACCCTTACCTGGCATGTACTAATAGTGTAACTATGCTATGTGGCTGACATAACGTACTAGAAGAAATGAGTTCACAGTTATCGATTTGAATCAATACTCCCTGAAAAAAGCTAGCCAAGGACAGAAACACTAGAAGATACATGATTAAATGGAAACAGCAGTTGCAGTGAAACACTGGGGCATTGTTAACAGTCTAAGGACCACTTGGAACTGATCTGTACTATGGTGCAGCAGCCAGAAAATATCTCTACCTACTGTCAGAGGCAGAAACAGTGAAGTATGGCTTCTAAATTCACAGCCATGTCCCTGAATAAATATACAACAGTACATTTCTGTGAGTAGAAGTGCATATAAACCACTCAAATTGAAGTATCTGTGTATATTTTAATGCACCCTGCAGTAAACCATACACTGCATTAGGGATTTAGAAAATGTAAGAAAGAAGCAACAGGCAACCCAAAGCTCACATTTCCTGTGTCAACCATAGAAACGCTCTGTGTAGATTTGTGCTTTACCTCTAGCTCTCTACTTCTTAGCAAATACAACCTTTTAAATAAAGCTCTGCTTCCTAGCCCAGGATGTCCGGCCACTTGTACTGTTTTTTTTCTCCATTATGTTCTATGAGGAATAAATGAGTTAGCAAAAGGTGTGTTCACCCTCACCATAAAGACCTGCTAAAGGCTACTACTTCCTTCCCTCTCACAATAACTCCAGAGAACTACTTCCTAATGAGCTTTTCATAGCACCACAGACGATGCTACTGATTGTTTCTGAATGAGGCTGCTACGGCGATTCTTCTTTACTGTTCATTGTGTTCTGATTACTTTCTGTTTCCTTCCACAGGCCAGTTAACAAAAAATTACCTCAGTTTTCAGCCCACAGTTTAAGTCCCACTGGATGACCTTCCTTGAAGCCACTTGAGACAAAATAGATGTGTTAATACTCCTTCATAGAGGTTGCTTTGGGTTGAATGGTATCCCTAGAAGTGATCAGCTGAAGTCCTAGCACTCAGTTCCTCAGAAGACCTTGTTGTGGAAATAGTCACTGCAAGCGTAATTAGCTAAGATGAAGTCATGTTGAAATATGAAGGGCACTTAATTTGACATGACCAGTGTCCTTAAGCAAGAACAAAAGACACACTGCACACCCAGTCTGGAGTGATGTATTTGCAAGCAAAAAAGACACCATTGGCCCTTTGGCAAATCCTGAAAGCCAGCTTTGTCAACATCTTAATGGATGGATACGTTTCAGTTCTTTTAAAATAACAAGACATCCTTTGCCAGTGTCTAGCTAGATAAATGTAGATTTCACCCCTCATTTAGGAAACTTCTCTTTGCAATATATAGAGATCATTATAGCAAACCACAACCAAACAAAATGCAGAGTTGTGGATTCCCAGACTCAATGGAAACATCTATACACGCTCCTGCACCTAAGGCTCACAGAACATAGAGGAAGAGAGGGCAAAAGATGTAAGAGGCAGAAGAACAAGAAGCTTTGTTGGTTTGTTCTAAATGTAAAGCCACACCCAAAAGTTTCCCATTGGGGCCCAAACACACAACAGCCTAAATTATGAGGGGAAAGGGAGCCATAGGTCTAAAAAAACCGAGTAGAATGCCAGAGTGGAAAAAAATCCCTAGGAGAGGTCAAGGTACCCTACTATTGCCGAAACACCTAAAAAACAGGAGGCGGGTTTAAAAGGGAAAATTTAATTTAGAAAATAAATAAAATACATAACAACAATTAAAGAAAAGTGGAATTTAAAAACAAGGTTGGGAATATTAATCTTGGGGAGGGGTAAAAAAATGAGTCTAAAACCGAAAAGAAAATTTTTTTTAAAAAAAAATTTTTTTTTTAAAAAAAATTTTTTTTTAAAAAATTTTTTAAAAAAAAAAGGGAAAGGGGGAAAATTCCCCCCAAAAAAGGTTCCCCTTTTTCCCCCCCAAAAGAAAAAAATTTTTCCCTTTTTTTTTTAAAAATTTTTTTTTTAAAAAAAAGGGGGGAAAAACAAAAAAAAAAACAAAAACCACCAATTTTTTTTGGGGGGGAAAAAAACCCATTTTTTAAAAAACCCTAAACCCCTTTGAACTTTTAATTTGGGGGGATATTTTCATTTTTTTAAAAATCGTTTTCCTTTTTTACTTTGAAATTTTTCCCCCTTTTAGATGTGTTAATACTCCTTCATAGAGGTTGCTTTGGGTTGAATGGTATCCCTAGAATGATCAGCTGAAGTCCTAGCACTCAGTTCCTCAGAAGACCTTGTGTGGAAATAGTCACTGCAAGCGTAATTAGCTAAGATGAAGTCATGTTGAAATATGAAGGGCACTTAATTTGACATGACCAGTGTCCTTAAGCAAGAACAAAAGACACACTGCACACCCAGTCTGGAGTGATGTATTTGCAAGCAAAAAAGACACCATTGGCCCTTTGGCAAATCCTGGAAAGCCAGCTCTTGTCAACATCTTAATGGCATGGATACGTTTCAGTTCTTTTAAAATAACAAGACATCCTTTGCCAGTGTCTAGCTAGATAAATGTAGATTTCACCCCTCATTTAGGAAACTTCTCTTTGCAATATAGAGATCATTATAGCAAACCACAACCAAACAAATCAGAGTTGGGATCAGACTCAAGGAACATCATACACGCCGCACACCACAGAACTGAGGAAGAGGGCAAAAAGATTAAGGCAAAGAACAAGAGCTTTGTAATGTGTCTCCTAAATTCAGATAGACCCTGTATCACCATATGGAGTAAACATTAAACACCTGAGATTCGAGGTGGAAGTAGTATTATGAGGATCAGTCATATCTAGAAAATATATAGATAAGAAATGCACATGGTAAAAAATAAAGAAGTCTGAAGGTTGAAAGAACAAAGTGGTATATATGTCAATGTTGTGGAAAGAAATAATAAAAGAACATATATTATAACTCGAAGATGTAATATTATATATTGAATATATAATATAAAATCAGTTTTATAGAATAGTATAACATAATTTCAATGAAAACAGAGTGATGCATTCAAAAAATCAAGGAGTTCACTAGTTTAATGCTTTGCTGTAAGTTCTTTTTTACGAAAATGATGTAATAAGTGTTTCTCAAAAGAATAAGATCTTAATAAAATCATGCAGCTTCTGTGCAATAGCCTATTCATGGACGGATATGAGTATCCTCATTCAGCTTACTAATTCTTTTTGTTTTCTTTTTTCCATATTAGAAGGGTTTAGTCCAAGAATCTGCCATCTTATTCTTTGGGAGCACTTTATCCTAGTCAGCAGCTCGGCTCTATAGAGTACCATCATGCAGTCTTACTCTTTGTGATTTTCTAAGGTATAGTTAGTTCAATGTCCTTGCATTCTATTTGAGTGCTTGGTTTATTCCTAGAACTCAGCTCGCTCCTGATCTGATCGCTGTCTCTAAGGTGAATTGAAGTGAGCCATCCCCTTTATGTCTCGCAGTTCCTAGATACTTTAGCTTGAATCTATTGCTTCGCATTATACTATTGCCCCTAACGTCCATGAGCCTTATCAAGTTCTATCTTAACTTAAATCTCATGATCCTTTTCACCTTCCTCTGTAGGTCAAGTACTATTCAAGTCTTGCTGAACCTCTCTCTGATCCTTGGTAGCTTTTGTGCAGCACCTATTCTTCATGAGCTAAACCTTCCTGTAGCTGGGACGACATGCCTCATTTCTGCTCCCCAGATGCTGGATGCTCTGCCTACCACAGCCCTGGTCCTTCCACACACCTCCTATCATAATCCCAGATTAAATTCACACCAAACTGTGTGATGGCAAGGCTGAATTATTCCTATTTTGCATTTTCCTTTTGTCATCAATCAGTCTGCTTTTTTCCTCTCTTTCAACACATCATTTTTCATTCATTGATTTAGGGTTTAGCAGACTATTTTTGAATTTCCAACCCTTGGGAAATTTTTGAAAAACCAACCTGCAACAGCCCTAGAGAGACATAGTCCACCTGTGTGAATCTAGGCTGTTCCCTCAGATTTCCTCTATTTCTGTCATCACGTGAAAACTATGCTCCATGCTTCATTCAGCTTGATGTTCTGATCAGGTGGTCAGCAGCCAGGCAGCAGGAGCAGCACTCTGAAGACTAGACTGTGTAAGACAATCCATTCCTTCCCACTGGGTAAGTGACCAATAGGAAACAAGCTTCCCTCCCCCAGCTCTCCTAGAGCATAGAGTGAGAAACAGAGCAATAGATATGGATGCAGTTAGCAAAGGAAAGAAAAGAAGGCAATTATTTATGTTGGCATAGACCATGGGAACTGATCTGAACTTGGCAGAAAGAATATGCCTTTTATACATTTTACAAGAAACACAGTCTTTACATCTCAATTATATTTGGAGAGCAGCTTTATTCATAAATATTACCTCAGTTGGGTTTTTGGTTATTACCTTGTGAAGTGCAAGGCTTTAACCCTGGACATTCGAAGCTGCATATGACAGATTGCTAACCACGGCCCCATGAGCATACACTAACAGTGTTCAAAACAGTGCTATAGTTGTTTTATATTTCTGTTAAAAATAAAAAGCAGCACTGGGTGTGGGGGCACATGCTGACAATCCTAGAACTTGAAAGCTGGGAGAAGAAGGACTAGAAGTTCAAAGCCATCCTGAATTACAGAGCATGTTTGAGGCCTGCCTTAAAAGCCAAATTAAAAAAAAAAAAAACAAGAAGCAAATTTAAAGGAAGAAGACAGTCTAATGTTTTATAAGAAATCTTTTATACTTGGTACAAATGTATGCATTGAATAAATTAAATTTTAGTCTCAACTGTTCTGTATTGAATCTTCACTGATTCTCCAAGCCAACTGGTCTACCTCTGATACCTTGATGCCCAAATCAAGACAAGGACTCAACTCTTCACCTTCTTCCATATACTATGACTCCACTTATACACCTAGTTATTTTTTCAACTTCAGATTTCAGAGTACAATATCTTAAATGTTCACTATTAAAAAGTTGACAAAAACAACCCAGTGTGTATTCAGTTACCAAAATTCATTCTAGTTAGACCCTCAGGATGGGCGGCTAGGTGCTGAACTCCTGAGTTTAGGAATCCTCAGAACTAGTTTTGTGGTTGTTGTGGTTGTTTGTTTTTGTTTTCAATAGCTTTGATATTTCAATGATACCTTGGCTGGTTATAAAATCCTTGATTCATACTTTATTTGTAGAGGCTTGTATTGTAGCTGTTCTTGCAAGTGCCTTTTGAAATGTCCAATATCAACCTAATTACAGGGACCTTATACATTTCTCTTCTTGTTTGGTCTAAGGGATCTACATGGTGTTTATTCTTATGTTTCAGATAGCAAATATTTTAGACATTACTGCCACATGTGTTCTCTGTTGGTATTCTTTGTTTTACAACTTTTTTTTTTTCAAAGAAAATAGAAACTAGAGAGTAAACAGATGGCTGAATGGTTAAGACCACTTATAGCTCTTGCGAAGGACCTGGGCAAGTTTCCCACCACAACATGGCAGTTCCCAGCTGTCTGCTCCAGAACTTTCATTCACAGGTCCAGGGCACCCACTGCCCTCTTCTGGCCTACCAGGTACTGCATATACATGGTACAGGAACTTATGTAGGCAAAATGCTCACACACATAAAATACAAATAAATAAATCATTAAAAAATATAGAAACAAACCTTTTGGTTGCAGAATATATAGTTAGACAGCTTCAGCTCCCAGCCATAAAATAGTTTTATATCTTTAATTTTCTTAAATCCTGCTAGTTCCTGTCTAGTAGCTGATCACTCTTTGAAGTATATTAGAGACACACATTTAAAGAGTCAATGAAACCTGCTATCTGGTATGTACAATATACGGTTTTGATAATTTTATTTTAAAATAGGAAAAAAAGTTGAACATTGTCCATCTTCCTAGATATTTGGAAATATACACACTGAAGTCTTCTTTAAATTCAACCAAAATTTTCTTAGAATTAATTAAAAATATTAGTTATAGTTCACTGATTATTTTTGCCCAGTAGTTCCAAATATGTGCACACTAGATGTTTTCTCTGTCTTTCATCTTGGTAACATGTTAGACAAACTTAACCCTTCACTGTTGGATTTCAGAACCTTGATTAGTTGCCTGAATTTCATTGACTGTCTTTATTAATGTTTCCTTCTAAGGAGTTCTGCCCAAACATCTTATAATTTAGTCTTGATTGCTAGCAATTCTACCTATTTTGTCATTTTCCCCTAAGATCAAATAACTCTTTATTTCTTCCTCTTTTTAGTCATTTCTGCTCCTAGATTTCAAACTTAAAAGTCCCCAGCTCCACCCCAGCAATCCTAGATAGTGCAATATCAGGATTCATTTTTCCTTTCAGGGGATTTGAACTCAATGATACTTTGTCTTTTCTATGATTTAACCCATCACCACCACCACCACCAAATCTAGGTTTCTATAAGGATTTCAGAAATAACCTTGAGAAATCTTTTACCTGGCTATCACCATTTACCTTCCATGTGCAACTGACTTGAGGCTTACAGAGTACTCTGCTCCCATTATGACTGGGTTTGATATTTTTTATTGTTATGCATATATTTTATGACACCTAAAGTGTTTTGGTTATCATAATTAGGAAACATATGTGCTGCAGGAAACAGGCAAATAAAAAGTATTCCAGGATGGAGAAGAGCTGATTCATACACGTACAAATATCATACAATGGTTTAAAAGTTAATCATTAAAATAATGATTTGAACTGTTTAACTATTGTGGTTGTAATTTTATAGGTAAAGAATAGGAAGCAAAAGAATATTTGAATATTTGTAGAAATAGTCAAAATAACAGCTAATGAAAAGCCATATAGTGACTGAATCCAAGAACTAGTTAGATCATAAGAACCAAGCATGCTAACTTCTAGTGACTAAAATCTTATATAGTTATTCATAGAAATAACACATCATTAAGAGCACATATTTATTGAAGAAAAGTGACTTGGAAGCTCAAGGCCCCAGAGATAAGAGGCATCTGAGAAACCTGTGTCTGCCTATAGTAGAAGATCCACAAGAGTCACTTTCTTTGCTCACACCTAGCCTTTAGCAGCCTTAAGTCTAACAATATAAAATCCTTGTGGGAGAATTAATGCAACTGTTGAATGCAACATTCTACAGCTGCCAATTCCTTTGCTTCTTATCCTTTACCTATAAAACTACAACCACAATATTTAAACAAGAGCCCTCCAAGAAAGGTTGTGAAGAATTAGAGTCCACAAGCTATTTCCTAGATGAAGGCTTAAGTAGTGTCATTTAACTTTGATCGGTGGGACGATAAAGCTTACACTTCATGGCAAGCGGCTCCATATAAATTAATATATTAATATTTAACAAAGAAATGGGAGATGAGCAATCAGAAGGCCTGCATCCTGACATTAGTATTCCAGGCTATAAGTGGATGAATTGTTCTAAGCTCCTATGATACTACTGTCATTTTTATGACATAGAACGAGTGTAAGCGATACTCTGATTTTCAACAAAGAATATTTTTACAATGAAATCTACACATACCATATTAATAAGTCTTCACACTGTTCCTTGTCCTGCATTCCATAACAATGATGACATCCTTAGACAAGCACTTTCAAGGTCAACATGAGTGGTTATTGCCCTGACAGTTCCCAGATCATCTAAGTCAGACACCACTCCAAGCACAGATCCATTATTGGGAAAGCTCTCCGTTTTCGGACTCACCTCTACTGTGTGTGCCATACATATTAGGGCAACATAAAAGAACCTCATTAAGAGTCAGGCTTTTTTGGTGTATGCTTGGGGCCGAACAGTGCTCTGTCATCTATCTATAGGTATCACTCTAATGGATTTGATATATAGACTCAGTGTTTTTAAGGAGGCAGTGGACAGTTACAGTTACAAGAGGTGAGTAGAAATGGAATGAAAAGTCTGTTAGCAGTGCTGAATCAAACAAATAAGCCATAAACATTCAATAATGTATGTTCTTGCATTTTTCTGTAAACCAAACTCATCCAAGTTTGCTAATGCAAATTCCCCTTGTGTCAGAGATGATTGTCTTGTTTTGTGTTCTTGGGCATCTAGTACCCAATGCCTCATATATTAAAATCGACAAGACATTAAAAAGAAGAAAGGTAAGATGTGAGTGGCGCACAGCAGAACCCACCTAGCATGTACAAGGACCTGGCTATGAGTCTAGTCCAGACAACAAGTGTTAATCAATGAAAGTAAAACTGAATAAAAATTATTTGTCACGTAAAACCTATTGAGTTTATCTTTCACAGTAGGAAATGAAAGCAGCATCATTTCTAGCCATTAGGAAGATAGGTGTTTAGTTTCATTAGGTAGGTTAGTCTGGTAACAAAGTGGTTGATAATTAAGGGATATTATCAACAAAACAGTTGATAATTAGTCCAGTTAAATATATTCACATTATATGCAGTTTACTCACAACACAGAGGAGTAACATGGTAGTTTCCAAGTAAATGGTGATTAAGGGTACAAAATTATAACTGACCAAAACTTAACACTAATATAGTTTACTTTCCATCATTTTTCCCAAGTGTAACTCCCATTTGCGAGTTTCCTCCAACACAAATTCTTGTTTCCATAGCAATATCAGCACCCTCCCTCTCCCTCTCTCTCTCCCTCTCCCTCCCCCTCCTCTCCTCTCCCTCTCCCTCTCCCTCTCCCTCTCCCTCTCCCTCTCCCTCTCCTCTCCTCCCCTCCCCCTCCCCCTCCCCTCTCCCTCTCCTCTCCCTCTCCCTCTCCTCTCTCCCTCTCCCTCTCCCTCTCCCTCTCCCTCTCTCTCTCCCTCTCCCTCTTCTCCCTCTCCCTCTCCCCCTCTCCTTCCTTAAGCTGCCACTAGAAAAAAATCCAACTATCCAGCTGATGACACAGATAAGCGACATAAATACTTCCATCCTTAAGGCAGATTGCAAACCATCTCACCCCATGTTCCAGTACTCTAAACAAATTGCTACAGATCTATTTTAGGTACATTTAAAAATACTTCATAATGAAGGACAGACTCACAAAGACCTTCAGCGTCTGAGATGACAATCAGACATGATTCCAGAGATATTACAATCCCAACTCTGAAAGAGCTGCCTGCTCGGAAAAGGAAAGAATACCCAGCTATCCAGCAAGGAATTCTTTCCTAGGCCCTGCTTCTGCATTTGGCTCCATGCTCAATTTCTCCCATCAGATGCCTGGAAGTGCTAGGAAAACCCTATGACCACTGAAAAGAGGTCTTCCTAACCCTGCTGCCCCTTGACTCTAATTCTGCCTCATTTGCTCCCAATTCCTGGTTTGAGTTGTGTTGACAAACTCCTGAGGATCAAAAAGACACCAAATACCTATGAAGTGACTGCACCACAAAAAACAATCCAATTCTGGAGAAGAGCTGGCAAATTTCACAAGCTGGCAGCTGCCAACATATAAACCCTGTGTTCAGGAGTGGACACACATGTTGCAGGAAGTCCCCACATTTTTCCACTGCAAAAGTCAAAACTAGAAAGTACATTCAGAAATTTAGTTCTGGTTTTTCTCCTCCAAATCCTAAGGACCCACCAAAGTATTAGCATGGATCTTTCTAGAATGATCATTATCACTTTGGGGGTAACAAAACCGTACATCCCTAGCAAGGCACTACCCCAAAGGACATCCTAGTGTGATTTTCTTGATCTTTACAGATTACAATACCCCGCCTCTCCTCTGTTGATTCATCGTGATACAACAAAGGAACTCGCCTTTCTCTAAATTCCAAACCCAGAATGCAAAAAAGTAAAAAAAAAGAAAAATCCAAGGTGACTGACTGAATCATTTCACAATTTGCTCTCACAGATACTATTTAATTTTTGTGCAGTTTATTCACTCTAAATTCCTAAGTATATTAGTAACATAGCATAATATTCCCTAATACCAAACTGTTATATCAATGTTTAACATTTCATTCGACTGCGTCCAGAGTTCTGGATATTATAACAAATAATCCTGAAGAACAACGTACCTTCCGGTGGGTTGGAAGGCTGGAAAACAGTATTTTTATGTATTAAGTTACTTGTATCTGGTAAATCTGAAGTGCCATCCAACAGTCACTGCTAAATACTTGTATTCTGAGTCCTTATAGAAGTGATATGTCAGCAGGTGGCTGTTACAACTGACTTCTCTTTTGATTCCCTCAACTTCACCGGTTTAGAAAAAGGTCAGTCAACCCAGAGGCAGTAGTTGCTACAGGTTCTACTGAAGGCCTTCACTATACATCAGCTTCGGCTTCTTTTTGATGGTCCATTTTTGCCCTGCTAGTGTTTGCAAATTTAGAACGACACAGTTATTTGGTGTTAGTGTGTGCAGAATTATTTACGTGCAAATATAAATATGCATCTGAATTATCTGATATATATATATATATATATATATATATATACACACACATAAAAAAATGTATGTATATGTTTAGGTATTCAAGGTATATAATATAAAATATGCACAAAAAACAAATATATTTATATATGTAAATCTGTAATTATACCCAGACATGCAAATACCTATGTATATATATATAACCCCAATCCATATATATATTATGATCCCAATCTAAAGCTTTTGGTAGATTTGTCTATCTCTGTCCACTCAGCTTTTAGTTCTCTATCCAAATTTGTCAACATATTTAATGAATCATGTGATTGATTCCCCAAGGTTGTCTCCTTATTTGCTCTCAAAGTTAAAGATTCCCCCACTAGGAAGAATTCTCCATCTTTTCCAAAATAAATGCTGGTAAGCAGGCTGTTCTGATGATGAGGGCTAGCTGCTCACTACAAGACTCTTTTCTCCCCTTGTCCACATTGAGTATAACAGAGGCATACCACAAACAAGTTGACAGAATTTACACACTATGAACACTCTCTCATTAATACGACTATTAATATGTCTTATCTTTATGGCTGGTAGAAAATGGACCCTGACTAACATTTTTCTATTATGTATTTACACTGGGAAAGAATCTCCAAAGCTTTGGTTTAGACAGAAACTTATACAATCTAAGACTGAATTCTTCAGGTAGAAATATAGCTACAATAAGAATCAAATGCAGTGGCCCAAGTTAAACACCTCAACAAACATTGGTCATAAACACTGGTCTCTGTTGTCATGCTAGTTTCAAAAGCAACCCCTACCACCATCTCATCTATTTATTTATTGATTTATCAATTGATTGACTGATTGACTGATATAAATTTTAAAACAATTTAAGTACTTTAAAAGTATCTCTGCAGGACACTACTGCAACTCACGCTATGCACCTTCTGGAGAACACCGATTTATTTGTTTACTTTTTAGTTATTTCAGTTGAATCCTATCCTTTGCCCTCAGAAAGGAGGAAATATACTCTTTATTTTTTAAGGATCAATCAAGATATGTTACTAGACGTTACCTCTAGTATTGCACCTAAAGGTTGTATTGTAAACAGGAGTCTAAGGATTAGTAACCTTTTATTTATGTGCTTGGGGTACCAAGAAATAGTGGTTTTAATTGCATACAATTACCCACCTCCTTCTGGCCAATCACGTACATTTCCATCCCATCTCTGTTTCTCATGTGTGGGTATTCTCAGGAAGTCATGCATACTGAGCAATGCAACATCTGAGGATTTTCTAGTCCTAACAGACTCGATTCCATGCCATGTCCCTTCGACTGAATCAATGTATGGTATACTTTTTAGGAAATTGTTTTCTGTTTATACTGTTATCTTTTCCAAAGAGTCAAACCATTATATTCTATGTAAACTGATATAGCTAGATTCTTGCCCTTCTTTGCCTGAAGTATTTTGAATGTGAACTGCAAACAAAGTCATGCTTGTTGCCATTTGGCTCATTCCCTTAGTAGCACAAGTTCGAAATCCTACAGAGATTCATGATTCCAACATAGGACTGAACTTCCCTCTCACTGAGAAACCTGGCAAAGCCAGGAAGGTATGGTGCTGAAGCAGATTGGATCTGGAGAAAAGAAAAGCAGTCTGGGAGAAAGCGATCTGACTGGGGCTCCTGTGAAGGATCCTACAGTCTCCCTTCTCATTTTTGTTTTGATGGTAGTTGAGAATGGATTCCATCTGTTCTTACAGAGAAAGTAGAGTCTGACAATTCCTGTCAGAGGAGACAAACACAGAGACTTTTCTCTGTAACCTGCAGACACTGTATCACAAAACACAGGTTTAGATGCCAAGGCAGGATAAGTGAACACTGGTTGAGAACTTGTACATTTGTTCTAGATATCACTTAAGACTTAAAAGCCCCCTTCTAAACTTTCTGAAGATTCAAAAATAAGACACCTGTCATAACAATAATTAAAAAGAAATATCCCAGAAAATTCTTGCACTAAAGTTCTGATTGGCCAGGTAGCATAGGCTGCGTATTAACGCCTCAAACCCCTTCCATAGGGTAGCTCCGAGTCAGAAACCACAGCCCTGTGGAGAGGTTCTCAGAGATGGCTTCCAATTCAGACTGGCTCCCTCTAACAGCTGCTTTCCCACTATACGAAAGATATGGCATCTTTGCAGACATCATTTAAATGCCAATTTTCATGCCTCCTCTTCCAAGTTATGGCACTTAGAACATCAATATTTTAAGCAGTTCAAGTATTTTTTAACTTCTAAATGAGTCATTCACTCTCTTAGCAGAGAAGAGGTAAAATAAAATGTCAATGACTAAATTCTTTTTTTTAAAACCAGGGACTACGGCTTCAAAGACAGATAAGTACAGAGCTCCTGATCCACTGGTAATTGCCTTGAAACTTGGAATACAATGCTATTCAGGACAATGGGGCTTCAGTCGCTCTGCAGGAACTCAAAGGCTGCTGGAGAAAGTGGCATAGTCCTCTCCCTATAGCACTTAAAGGGCCAGGTAGGGTGGTAATTTCTTCACAACTCTCAAAGAGATTTAAGGAATCCTGTGTGACATTCAGGAATTTACATGTATCTACTAAACAATTTCAGATATAAGGGAGCAGAGGGAAGGCATCTCTGAACTACTTTGATCTCTGTACTTTGCTATAACAGGACCAGATCCTAAGCAAGGAACAATTTCCCCAGGAATCACAGGCACGATGCCAAGTCTTCCACTGCTCCTTTACAAAAGAGGCCTTATGATTTTGCTACCATCACCCTAAAAGTCACAGGCAGCAGAAAACAAAGGAGCCAGGGTACACAGTCCCTCCTTCTGTAACAGGACCTGCAGGATGGGTGGAGCCTAATTGTTTTTATATTTCAAAATTATTTCACTTAACAGTCACAAGTATCTAGGTCAAACACAAAGGGAAACAACAAAAAACTACCAAGCGGTGGGAGGGAGAGCCTGAGATAATTTGCCTCTGGACCTGTAACATCACCACGCTCCACGGTCACTGAATCACAGACTTAAGTTTACCTTTGTTTGCTCCTCTTTCTCTGTCTCTTCATTACCTACTCTTCTTCTCTTATTCCACTTACTACCCTATGCATTTGATTATCGCCCTTTCCTACCTATGTGTGTCTCATTTTAATGACATATCTCATTACAGTTGCACATATACACATGGATGAAATCCTGTTTGCAGGCACATGAATTCTTTAACCATGGCTAAGCCACTGAAGAGAATGTCTCCTCCCTCGTCATCTGTTCACTGACTACAGCACCTCAGGGAGGGGTGAGGTAGAACCCCCAACTCTTTAAACAAGGAAGTCTATATTTAACTATAATAGCCCAAGGCTGAACTACATGCATATTTCCCAGGGATTTCAAGGTTTTCTTGTGTATGTTTGCTTCAATGTTCCTTTAGTGTGTTTTTAATAAATAGTAACAAGGAAGCCGTGGCAGAATATAAACAATAACATACTGTACAGAGTGAATGGACTCCACCCCTCAAAGGCATAGTTCATAGATGCAGAGTAAAAAGTGAGGGTTCTGCACTTGAATTTGTCAAATGTCTGCAGTTATAGAGAACCAGACAAAATTCAGGGCACAGCTATAGCCCTGAGGATTTGGGTTAAACAGAGAGTCTGTAGAATCACTCTCCCAGTTTTGGAATTCAACTGACAGCATCAAAGAGCAGCATTGGACTCTCTGGCTCTATAAGATCCATAGTCCCAAGAAAGCCTCTGGCCTCTTCCCAAACCATTTATCCTGAATCGTAATGAAGCAGTATGAGACAAATGGAATGGCATACGGAATCTGATAAGGGAATGAAGCATGAAGTCCAAACGGCTAACCACTTAGCCATAGCACAGCTTTTATGTGAGCAAATACCAATAATTTCAATTTCCTCTAAATGAATTCTAAAATTCTAAAATTCCTAGTAGTTGAACAGGCTTCAGAACTCAGAACTAAAGAGCCACACAAGAAAAAATATGGGGATGAGAAAAGGGAGGTCACCTTACTAGTCTTCTTGGGGTATTCCTGGAGGCACAGATAATGACCATTCTCGTACCAATCACTCAAAATCAATACTTGGCCAACATTATTCTTCTACATTATGAATAACAGAATTCTATAGTCAAAGCAAACGAACAAAGGCTGAAGAGATAGCTCAGTGCTTAAGACAACTGGTTGTTCTTCCAGGGTCTAGATTTAATTCCCACCACACACATGACAGCTCACAACCATCTGTAACTCCAGTACCAGAGGATACAATGTCCTCCTCTAGCCTTTGTGAGGGCTGCATGCATGTGGTCAGTATAACAATAAATGGCCAAGCAAACAGAAGCTAGCGCACATGGTATCCCTCATTCATCTTCTAATATGCTTACTGAGCAGTTATGGTTTACCTCCTCAGGTAAACCATAGATCTAATCCAAGCCAGACTCATGCCTAACATGGTCCACTTCTGAGACTCAGCTCATAAATTAAACCGAGACAAAGCTTAGAAGAGTTTTTGGACACAAGACAGAATTGAGACCATTTAACTGTTAAATTACTGGCTACTGCTTATACGTAAGACTCAATAAAACTGCAGGCAAGAAGACGATCAATGGAAATTATTTGTGAAGGCGGGTCTTTGTGTTGGAACTTCAATCTAAAAGACTGCAATAAAAGAACAGAGAAGAGACAGGACCATGGAGGCTGAGGCAGTACACAGCATCTGTTACATAAACTCTTACACATTCAAACTTCTCTTCTTCCTATAAACTTTGTGAACTAGGTACTATTATAAGCCCCATTTTACAGAAGAAATTGAGGCTGAAGGATCAATTAGCTTGCTCTGGACATAAATAGGGCCTTACCATCTTCTCATTAGCAAACTTAAAGGGTTGTAACATGGCATGATTTTCAGAAAACTGAAGATATGTAGATATAGATATATTACATACATATAGCCACATTGAAGTGAAGCAAAATATTATTGATATGTAATTCATTTCTCTCTCTCTCTCTCTCTCTCTCTCTCTCTCTCTCTCTCTCTCTCTCTTCTGTGTGTGTGTGTGTGTGTGTGTGTGTGTGTGTGTATGTATGTAAGCCAAAGAAAATCTGGCCACAATCTCCACTTACATTATAGCAATGTAGAAACCAAGTGGCCACTGTGGAAAATAAAATTCATAGAATAAAATTTCGAAAAGCTAGAATTTTTCCATGCAGAGACATGAGTCCTCTGTGTCTGTGTTATGACTGATAACATAATAGACATTAAAGATTTGCTAACAATGTCTATAAAAACCAAATTCATTTGCAAAAGAGTTTATGGCAAAAGACTGATAATGTTCTTAGTAACGGAAGCATCTTCATTTTTAACAGATACAATATTGCTTGTGTATATGGGGTTATATGAAGAAAATAATATTCATACATCCACATCTCTAAACTGTGCCATAACAAAGGCATGGTTCATAGCAAACATTCATCTTAAGGTATCAGCTTGATCTTTAGCAAATACAAAAGCATCAGAATAATGCATTGTAAGAAGACCAAGTACCCATCTTTTATATAAAATTGACAACAGAACTTGACTTGACCCGTCATCCTGGAGACTTGTCTTGCCTCTTTGTCATGGCTGACTTGCCCAATGGAGACTAGGGATTAAAATCCATAGTCTGATTAAGTCTATTCAATTAAAAATGATTTTAAGTTTTTAAAAGAGACTAATAAAAATGAATGATATGTTCTCTAAAATTTAAAAATAACAACAATATGGCAGTTTTTAATGGACATAGGCTTTGAGTGAATGAACTTCTTCAGTCATTATCTTCATAGATTCTTTTAAATATATTGTGAAGAAGATTGGGCAAAGCAAGATAGCTCAGCAGGTAAAGTCAAGCTGTCGAACCCTGTGGACACATGTTTGATTGCCAGAGCCACATCATAGAAGGAGACAACGGTCACCAACAAGTTGTTTTCTAAATTTCACACATGAGCAATGGTGCATGTGTGTGTGAATACACACACACACACACACACACACACACACACACATACACACAGAGAGACAGAGACAGAGAGACAGAGAAAGACAGAGAGAGACAGAGAGAATGCTGAATTTTTCTTAAAGAAAATGGAAATAATGTATTTAAAGAAAACAATAATAAAAAAAAAATACCAGGTAGAAAGAGGGAATCCAAATCAGAGCGTATTCACGCAGATGACATGCCATGTCCTGACCTCTGTCAGTAAATCTGCATTTATTGGGCCAAACTAAACTAAAAATTTTTATGTAATCTGCTTTCACCATTTCTTATACATCAATTTAATACTGGAAATTATTTTTAATCAATGTGATTATTAGTTATAATAACTGTAAAAATTTAGCTATAAAGTTTGCAATAATGAAAAGATTTCAACTGAGAAGACATGGGCATGCCCCCTCCATTCTGTGCCCACTGCTGGTTTTCTGATCTTAGACACACAGCTATCTTGTCAATCTTGTTTACAGATGGAGATGATATCACTTTGAAGCACTTGGATCATAAGCACTATTCAAGACTATGACGCTCAGCTACTGAACTGACCCCTTCACTGTGCAGAGATTTCGTCTCTGCTCAATTCCTTGGCCTAAAGTAACATAAGCATCTGATTTGTTGTTGTTAGTGTGTGGATGCTCTAACTTTTTCTACCTTAAAACTTTTCTTCTTCTAGTAAAAGTTATTATTATAGTATGAGGCTTGGGGAAGAATATATTCCAAACTATTAAAAGTTTTTATTTCAAGACAATATGAACTCACCTTTTATTTTCTTCTTGATAGGTTTAAAAGTGTGGCTACACTTCTCTTAAAGTAAGAAAAGACGCTATCAGACTAAGAAATTCTGAGTTTTATCTGAGGCTAGGCACGTGCACTGGATCTTCAAGGCCAACTAGGAAGAGCTCTCTTCTCCGGATACTTCTTCCAGAAGCAGAAGGACCATGAAGAGAAATCCAGCCTTGAGCTGAGGCTTGACCATCTAGGGACAAGGCTATCTGCTGCAAGTGGCTGTGACTTTTAACAAAATGCTCCAGAAAAATCACTCTCCCTTTGAACTACCTGAAGCATTCCTGCTCAAATTTTCTTTGAGCCAGTGATTAACATCAGCTCTCCCACAAAGCTGTACATCCTCAGCCCATAGGTTTATTTTGTTTTTAATTTTCTAAAGACACTTAATTTTGATTAAGAACATAAAATGCACCCCGTGGATCATATTTCCGTGCACCGAACACATAGTAATCTTAACCGTGTTCACGATATTGGAAATTAGATCACTGAAATTCTATTCATCTTGCAAAAATCATCATCTACCCACCAAACAACTGTTCTTCATTTCTCACACCTTCTAAAACCCCGAAAGTGTCACTTATCTTGAGTGTCTTTTGCTTTTTAATTATCTGTGCATTTATATCTGAGTATTTCTTTCTCAGGGATAGGACTTTGCCAGATCTCACTTGGATGAGCCAACCTGCTCTGATCATTATGTGGAAATGTCACCATTTTGGATCTGATACAATCACCACTGTATTTCGGTTCTGTCTGCCATTTCACTCGATCCCACGTTTGCATTGCATTCCTTGTGGCTTTCTGCTGTTGCTGTTTTCCTTTCTTCCTTTCGGAGACACTGCATCGTTTGTCAGTGTTTCTAGTGCATCCTCATTACTGTCTTACTGTGTTACTTTTCTCTTCATCACGAGCAACTTCCTAAGCAAAAGCAGCTTGTGAGAAGGAAGGATTCCTTTGGCTCACAGAGTTTGAGAGGGGAGATTCCGTCAAGGCAGCAAAGATATGGCAGAGATGGTACCGATGAAATGGTGACAACGATAGCATGTGGCTTGGACTCCTCAAATCTCAATGGGCCAAGAAACAGTATAAAGTCAAGGAGAGAGAATTTTCCTTTATATTCTGCCTGGGACTCCATCAGAAGGTGCTCACATAAAGGGGGTCTTTTCCCCTTCAGTTTTACCTTTCTGGAGACTCCCTCAGAGTTTCCACTGTGGGACTCTAAGTAATTTCCAATCCTGTGACAATGACAGTGATGATTAACTGTCATAGTATCTGTTATCTGAATGTTACACTTTGTGTGTGCATAGTTGTTGGAATTATAAGATATACTTCTGTCTATCACCCATGGACTTCAAATACCGTACACCTTGGTACAGTGGGAGAAACCTACAGCCATACACCGTATTTGATCCCCATACTTTCTTGTCACTCAGTCAGTCTTACAGATGCCAAAGCACCTCTTCATTGGACACATTTAAAGAGGTCAAATGTAAAACTTTTTAAAATTTTTTAATTGTGAGTATATTTGTAGGCTAGAGGGATGGACACAGTGCCCACAGGGTCCAGATGAGGGCTCTGCATCCCCTGGAGGTGGAGTTACCGGTGGTTAGAAGCTCACATAAAGGGTGCTTGGAACTCTGGACTTCTGGAAGAACAGCATATGTTCTTCACTACTAAACAATCTTCCTGGGCTCAAAAGATTTGGCAGTGTTTCTTTTTAATTTTACCTAAATTTATCATTGCAGGTGTACACTTCCTCCTCTGGATCCAAATTTCCTTCCTTTGAAACTATCTATCTATGTGTATGTCTGGATGCAGGTGTGCACACGAGTGCTAAAGTGGCCACGGGTCCAAAAAAGGACATCAGATCCCAGCGCCCTGACACTCCCCACTTCCCCCTGCTGGGATTACAGGCTTGCACCTCTCTGCTCACCCTCTGCCTGCTTGTAAGACTCTCGTTTTTTTGTTTGGAACAATTGTGTGTGTTTGCCGTGATTTCTACTGCTTGAAGTTCTCTTAACTTTTCAAGACTGGGGGTTTGTTATTTCCACTGTATTTGAACAGTGTTTTGGGGCTTTTGTTCGTTTCTGCCAACTCCCTGAAAGACCAGCAGAACCTTTGTTAGACAGCTTTGTATTAGTTCTTGACTGAGGCTGAACTCTGTCTGCAAGCTTTAGCCCTCTCTGGACTTCACTTCAGATCACTTCTGTGGCTACATGTCTATAGTCAATATTCTCTTTCTTCTGCAGTTTGCTATGTTTAAAAACTTCATTTTTTTTCCACTTCCAGAAATTTAAATTATTTTTTATAGTTTTGGTTTTTAAAAATATTCATATTTTCATTAAATATCTTGAGCATATTTATGAGATGATACAAATATTTTAAGGTCCTGGGCTGTTACGGTCACTGCTGTCATTTTTAGATATGTCTTCATTCATGTTTGCATTGGGAGTGCATATCTGGATTTCCTACTTCTCTCTATGAGTACCAGCTTCGGCCAGATGGTAGACATTGTTGTTTTCAATTTATTTAGTGATCCGGTTTAGTGACTTCCTCTGGGGTGGTTTTGGTTCTGGAACAGAGCAGAGCTCCATACAGACTAGTGTGATCATTTCAGTGGCTGATTCCAGACTGATCACAGCAGACACAAGTCTGAAGGTTCTAGGACTAGCTAGCCCACAACCCAGCATCAAGCTGGGAGTCTCTCAGACTCTCCCAGGACTCATGATTGAATTTTGGTTTGTATAGACATGTGTGCCCCAAGCATCACTGGTCCCTCTAGATGGTAGATTTGTACTTTGCTTCTTTGGCAGGAAGCTAATCACTCAGCCAAAGGCTTTGATCTCCTCGGTAAAGGTCTGTAGCACACTGTGTAACAACGTCATCTTCTCTTACATTGTTGCCAGCTGTCACAACCTCTCCAAGTTCCATTTTCTGCTTACCGTGGAGGCATTGCAGGCCTTGTTGGTTAATTTCACCATGCTTTGCAGCTGTAATGCTACTTCTAGGTCACAGGGAGGTGACCTCTGGTTTTGCTCTTGTCCTGAGGGTCATTGCCTCCTGTACAAGAGGCGAAATACGGGATGTCTGTTTTGTTTGGTTTTCCAGCTGTTTGTGTTGGGCAGTCGATTCCCACAATTAACCCTTCCTGATGAGAAGTGAAATCCTTCCATGGGTTAAGCAGAATATTTTTGTGAGGCATTTCATAAATCATATCAGCATGCAAATGGCAGCTCAAGAAAACCTATCTAGACAGAGAGAAATACATGATTCATGGTATAAATATGTGTACTCCTGTGGCAAGAATGAGAAAACTGGACCACAGTCTGGCACAAGCTCAAAACTAACCCAGAAGGTTAATTTGCTTCTACTCTGAATCCTGGAATTCCTCACAGCATCTGGTTTCTTGTAAGCAGTATCCCTTTTTATCTAACACACTGACCCTATAAAAATGCAAATGTCTCTCAGAAAGGATCGCATGTTCCATTCTCCCATTTAATGAGTCTGCAGTGACAACTGGTCATCTGTGGGAACCTTGAACCACTGTAGCATTAATGGAGGGTGGGGGCTCAGGATGGTGGGCCACCAAAGAATACAGCAGAAGGAGAAGACTCCAGCAAAAGGGAAGGAAGAAAGGACAGAATTACCAACTTTCCTCCGGTGCCCAGAGCGGGCCCTGAGGGAGACGATTTGTGTTCCAGTTATATTTCCCTTGGGTCCTATCTGTAATTACTATCACAGCTCATTGATTTTCAATTCTTTCTATTAATACATTTATTGGCCATTCTGACATTATTAAATTCAGACCAACTCTGCATCTTCAGTAGACGATGTCTCTTCCCTAAAAACATGAATTCTCTGAGAGTAGAGTATTTTCCTATGCTTAAAAAAAGTAAAGACTTCACACATTAGCCTGATCACAGTGTCTGTATGCTCTGCTTTGAGGCCAAGTTCCTAACATGTCAAGATTTCACTACAGATCAAAAGATCTCCACCGCGGGTCATCAGAGAATATGAAATGATAAGCAAATTCATATCTCTAAGATAATTCTACCAATTTCCTAGCAATGCCAGCCCTTGTTCCACAGTGGGAGGGGAAATAATGAGGCCCTGTTAAAGGGCAATATCAGTGGCGTTTTTAATAAACGCCTCCTCCTTACTTCTGACAAAATCATTAAAGTAACTGTATCTAACTAAGCCTCCTCACACAGATGTTCACTAAAGATTTAATGTAAAATTAAACAAACACATTAACCAAGGGGAAAAGTGAGCCTTGTTGGATTTTTTTTGCTCCCTAACGTTGCTGAATTGTAACGCAATTGCCTGCCTTAAATAAGCATCCCATAGCATATCTCTTGTCCTTGCATCTGTCTATATTTCTTTGCAAAGTGTAAGAATTGAAGTCTCTTTCAAACCGGCACCAGTGTCCAAATCCTCTCCCTTGTGAAGCGTGGTAAACAGGCTCGCTCTTACAATAAACAGTGTCTGAATGAATCACTGTTTCTTGAGCCCTGCCTATTCATGAGTTCCTGAGCTGAGATGATGAGGAATAATGAGGATCATAAAGCAAGAGGTCTCCTCCATTACAGCTGCTTCACAGAGCTCATCAGGTCTCTGGAATACAGAAATACCTTCAGACCTGGGCTAGGAGTGTCCTGCAGAATGTTCTGAAAACGTTCCCACAAGCTCTCTCAAAGGAAATCAGCAGACTCTGTTGTCCTCCCAATCCCCCATGCTTCTGTTTCCAGAACACTCATGCTCATCAGAACTTCTACTCCGGGTAAATCGACAGATGTAGGCCTGTAATCCTAGCTACGCTGAAGGCTGAAAAGTCAAGACCCACCTAAGCTATACAGTCAGTTCCAGGCGATTGTGGACAACTTAGTGTGACCTTGTCTCAACAAACATAAAGTCAAAAGAGATCTGGTTACCTTGGAGAACCCTTGCTTAGAATGAGCAATAGGGTCAAGGGTAGGAAGGAGGCCTGAAATTTGAGATTTACCTTAAATGTATTTGTTAAATCACAGAGTAACTAAGATGTTAAAATCTCTCCTAAAAATAAAACCAAAACTCAGAAAAACTGTAACAACTATACTGGAGCCAATAAGGCTTTTTTGTTTTCTTCAACAGGGAGTGTGTTTATCAACTCCGTACCATAGGCAGGCAAGCTACTGTGCAGCTAGGTGGTTACACTACTTCCCAGCTAAGGACAACTGGGCTGAGAGGGACTTAGCATGATTGACAGAACTGGTACCTGGTGAGATAGGCAGCTGAACTCTCACAGGACTCGTTTTTGCTTCCACACGCAAGTAACTTCATTGGAGTATGACGGTTATATCTACCATTGGAACTGCTCTCCCTCAGCCCTGACCTTCTAGATCATACGATATAGAGGAATCCCCCGCAACACCCCCACTGCACAGATGAAGACACAGAAGTCCAGAGATGAGAAGAAACTGCTTAATGTCACTCAAGCCTGTAAACTGCAGGGCCAGGAATAAAGTCATATTTTATGTCTTTGAGGGAGCCCCTTTTTCTCTATTCAGCCTAGTATGATAGTTCTAGAACTCTCTTTCTGCTGTCCCCCTTTGCTTAATAACACGTTAGAACATCCAAAGGCTGGCAGCATTTGGGAAGCTCTTTAACAGCGGGGTATATGCACCAGAGGTCACGGACAAAGTCATTCCCTCCTTCCTTGCTGTGCCCCTGAAGTGTATCATAAGAGCACATTCCCTTGCTGCAGGCTGCTCACCAGCACACCCTAGCTCTGGAAGAGCTTGAAGGAAACTGAAGCTAAGAGGACAGTGTACTGATCTTCAACATCGCTATAAGTATGAGCCTTGGAACTCTGCACAGAGGGAGCTGGTGCCTAAATGTGCCTATTCCTATTCAGTTCGCATGGCTATAAGACAAGGACCTCTGTCACCAACAAGAATGTGACTGTTTAATATGTATAATTTCATGTTTATGTTCAAGGTTACCAGATGAGGTAGACAAATTGAGCTGACAATGAGCTGATTGCAGTTACATATGTGCCAGGATGGGTAGAATGTCTAAGCACTGGATAAATCACATATAAACTGAGCATGTGGCGTGTCCTGGGAACCAATAAGAGTACAAAGAAGAAATCGAAGAAATATCCTCTGCTCTCTAAGAGCCTGCATTCTGACCCAAGAAATGTAATCGAAATCCACACATACAAGTTTCATTAACTGAATGGCAGACAGAACTTCCCAAGAAATACTTAGCCATTGCCAAATTTGTTATTTATTTGATATTCTGTGATCTGAGGTCAGGGGATATGGGAAAGCTTGTCTAATGGTGAGAGCTGTCGACCACCAGAGAAACTACAAGTCAAACACGAAGACATCAAGGTGAGCCAGATATGAGCTCGAGCGATTATGTCAATCACGTCCAGTCTCCCTCATCCCAGTTCTCCTCCACAGCTTCCTTCAAGACCTTGAAATGTACTCAGCAAATCCTGACTTCCTGGGAGACATTGGGACAGGCAGAGAGGAGAGGACAGCAGGAGGAAACCTGAAGGACTATTTACCACATGCAGGACAGAAGACAGTCTGCCACGGTATATGAAAGAGAAAGTATGTGTAAATTCTTTAATATGTTGCATAGAAAAAAAAAAAAAAACAAAACCCTCTGTCTTTCTCAAAAAGACTTAAGGTTGATGTGTGTATCTTAAAGGCAGTGTCGTGAGACATGGCTGTTACAGACTGGATGAAGGTCCAGGCAGGCTTCTTTATCCACTGCTGCCACCTCAGTGTTTGTTCCCTGTAACTAACACAGGTCACCATTTTCAAGACCCATAACTTCATTTCCCATGAACATTCACTTAAATATTCACTCTAACATTTACATTTTATGACAAATTAAACTTCAACTTTTTTACATGGAGAAAGTGTTAGAAAAATCTACAGCATACAGTATATGCACTACTTGTTCCATGATTTCTGGTGAAAAGTCTAATAAAGTGGTCTAAAATCAAAATCACTAAAATTTTAGATGTTTATCTATTTTAAGGAGGATTTTAGAGAATACAAATGATTATATTTTCTAAAGAGTTGAAGTCATAATCATGTCAATAAACACTACAAGCAGTTTGTCTTAAAGTTTTCCTACAGAAGAAGAAAACAGGATTATACCCGCAGGAGAGCTAAGTACAAAGCTGAAATAAAAAAAAAATAGTTTTATTTCCTTGCATCATGTACAAGCTAATTACTGTTAGAGTACCAACATCTATGCCACTCAGAAGAAACAACGTTGATTTTAATGAATGGGAGTTAATTAATAATTAGGAGCCCACAATTTTTTCCTGTCCATATTTAAGAACAAATAGAACTTTCTAAAATCATGTAATGTACAATTGCTATTCACTATAACACTCTGTGAATATTGGTCTTTATTTCCTGAAAAATCCCATGTCTTTCACACAAACATTACTTTGAAACTGAAAAAAATGACTATAAAGTAGAAAGGATTTGCTACATATTGTTACAGCGTACAGGGCTGGGGACAGTGATCCCTGGATTTGACCCCTGGTCCATGCCACAGCCTATGGGTTCCGTAGTTTTTGCCTTTCTCTAACATGTATGGTTTCAATAGATTTATTGTTGTTCATGGTGAAGAAAGTACAATGAGATAAAAAGAAAGCTCAGAAATACAGACTGCCTTTTCCCTTTTCTCCCTATCAGTAAGGAAAGGCCCTCTTATCCATATTATGATACAGAGAAATGAATTGAGACTACAGAACATTGAAGAAATATACAAGTCCTTCCCGTTGTTCCGTTAAGGATTCAAAGTCAGAGGCAACTGCATGGTTTGGAGGATGGAAAAGGTTAACCTGATGAGCATGACTGGAAACTACAGAGGAAGACATGACTCTTCCATAAAGCTTATCTGTAAAGTGGTGACACTGGTCCTGTGTGTCCTTTCCTTTCATGATACTCTCTACCCTGAGCACTGAGCGGCGGTCCTGATTCCAGCACAGAGCTCTAGGGTTGTTAGTGATGAACACACTCTACACATTTCATTCCATTGTGAGAAAAACCAGTGCCACACAGACAGATGAAGTGACCTCCTTGGCCACTGTGGAGACCTGACTAGAGCACAGGCTCGCAGCGAGAAGAAGGATGACCACATTGCTGCACAGGGCTGCTTAGTGCAGTGGCATGTGGGACTTACTGAAAGAACCAAAGAGCTCTACAGGTCTACAACCTCAGCAGTCATTACAAAGATGATGACACACTAAGATGTTAGGCCTAAGGGAGTTCCCAGATGGACATAACCACAATGATTTATTTGTTTATTTATTGATTTGTGAGGTGTTATTAACATTTAAAATTCTTTACAAAAGTCTCTTCATAAAATCACTAATGTTTAGTTTTGATTTCTTTTCATAAGACATACATTAGTAAGGCAGAATGATGAATTTATTTATGTCCTCTGTCAGCTTTCTGTGCTGCCTAAGAGGTAGTAATGTCATAAGGCATGTGGCTAGTGTGTACCCAGGGATATAGTGATTTCTCTTTTAAATGCCATGGTCAGATACTACCATAATCAGTTATACTGGCTTTAAGGTTTCATTAGAGAAGCTTTAAATGTTATTAATAATAAATTGCCAATGTGGTTTCATATAAAATCTGTGTTCCTAGATACTCCATTTTCTGTATCTATAAATTAATTCATGAGTTTAGCTATGCATTGCTAAATAGTATTTTCCTTTGCTTTTGGGTACTTTTCACATTAAGTGTCCCAATTTTATCAACCGTCTAGAACTGGTACAGTTTTTAAAATGGGGAGGAGCACTAGGTACAAACACAATCAAGAAATCCGTGTACCAACAGTAACAATTCCATGCCTATTCTCTGTCTTTTCTTTACTTAGAACTTCGCACTGAGGAGTTGCATTCCCATCTTACGTTAAATACTTTCTCTTTACTCTGGATTCCGTAGCTCTTCATGCAGCAATTCCCCTTCTGCCACAAGGGTCTTATAAGGTCATCATGAAGTCCTAAGTTTTGAACACTATCCACTCCAAAGGGGATGCTGACGTTTAAGGTTGCAACTGGGTGAGAAACAAGCACAAGCTCAGTTGATTCCTTAGTCAGGGGACAAAGGAGACAAGGAGGCTCTGGAAGTGAATGGAGCAGTCATGAGAAGGAGGGGGCATCTGGGGAGGTTTCTGCTTACCCCTTGTTCAGATTCCAAAAGCTCTGTTTTGACTCTGACTGCCGGCATCCCATCAAGCATTAGCATTCTGTTCTCAAGGGTGTTGAGATTCTGAGAATAGAAGAAAGAGGGAGATTCAGTTCTGAAGCACCACAAGAGGCCATCACTGGGAATCTTCCTTCACTGCCAACCCTCAAGTACTGCTGACCTAATTCTTCAAGAAGGGAGCCTAATTAAATGAGAATATCAGCATGACCAATTATCCTCCTATGTGAACTTTCATTTGAAATAATGACTAGGAAGTTGACTAAATCAATGTGACTCTCTGACCCCTGGGTTAGAGGTCAGGCTATAATAAACTGCAGTGTGGAAGCATTACATTAATTTATATGGGGCTGGGAAATTTATCACACCTTCTCAATCGTGGGAGGAAATACACAGCAAGGCCCTTTGTCTTGCTCTTAGTTCTGCAAGCTGTCTTGTGTACAGAACCATAAATGAAAAGTCAGATTTAAAAAAAAAATCCTCTACTGTCAAAACCTGAATAATCTCAAGACAAAGCAATACAATCTTAGATTTGTTGAAATTTTATACTATGCCAATTCTGAGCAAATTAAAATTTCTACATTTCAACCCCCAAGCAACTATATTAAAACAACCAATGGGAGTTAATTTGAAAGTTAACAAGTAAACGTCATCAATAAGGAAGAGTGCAATTATTACATATGTTTGACATATGTTAACATATGTTATTCTTAACATATGTTTGGCTCAGTTTATCACCTCTAAAGGAAAGGCACATTGAACCTGTGGCTCAACAGAGTGCATGCTGGGGAGAAGATGAAATTCAGTTTTTGTTTCTCGAGTTCTCTCTGCTTATGTTCTGAATCAGACATCTACACAGGCAACCAGAAAGTCACCCAGAAGGGGACAAATTAGACTTACTGTAAAACACATTTCAAATATGCCAACTTCAACTCGACAAGCTGACTCAACTCAGAAGTTGACTAAACCTGAGGTTTCAGAGAAGTCACTGTGCTCAGTGGCCTTACAGAGGTGACATGACACTAAAGAGATCTTATGAAGTGGCTATACATATGCATATGTGTTATATAAATATATATTCCCACACGTGTGTATAACTTGTTTCTTATGGGTTAATTTTATCATTTTACTAAAAAATGCATTTGTTAACTGGTTAGCATGCCAAATCTGTCTGTGTGCTTGTATATGTAGTAGTTCTTAAATATTTGCCTACAAGGTGGTAAAGGTTTGATGATTTCACCTTCGAGGCAGCTGGTTTTCATGGAATAGTTTAATAAGAAAGCCATTCCAACATATCACAGTCGAAGATTTTTATTACCAAAGTCTACCAACAGGCGCAGTACAGTGAAGAGCTCCGTAGTCTGTCTTTGACTCTACATAAGAATACTCTAAGAAGTACAACTTTGAGGGCCTCTCACGGCAAATAATTTCTGTGAGAAAACCAACCAGAAGAAAATGGCAAACTCCACTATTTTCCTTAGTTGCAAGGAGCATTCGAAAAGATCATGTCTCCTAGAGTATTAAGACATCCTGTCAGGTTTTCCCACAAGTACACAATATTGTCCATGCTTTGACAATATTTCACATCCTAACAGATCCAGGCAAAAGCAGCTACAATACTGCTAGATATTGCTGGTGTGCCCAGTCAACGTCTTGCTAACTTAGAATCCTTTCTTCAAGGAGGGAGTGCGAGGGGAGGGTATCATTTGTATATGTTCTCAGACTAGAACTTATACCTTGTTGTCTCCAGTTTGCAGCATTACCAGATACTCTGGGGACTTCTAGCTCAACAGCCTTCTACCACTAAACTGGCTTCCCTCAGCAGCTCTGGGAATCTCCTTCACAAAGGCCCCCAAGGCTGTCTGCTTGGTAGTCAGTGAAGGATGTGTTCCTACCCTTGAGCAGCCTTTCCCAGCTGAGACTGGGAAAAGATACCTTATAAGGGAAGGCTGAGTCAAGCTGTAGAGCAAACGGGGGGGGGGGGGGACTGGGGGACTGCTGGAAAGGAAGGCTTAATGAACTGTTAGAGTCTGGTTAGGGGCTAATGTCCCTTTTAGTGTTCAGGACCAATATACAGCTGGTGTATTCTAACCACTGTCCCCACTTGCTGTGATAAACTCAGGAGTTTAAAAATTGCAAGCTAGTCAGGGCTTTGAAGTTAAAAACTGATAAGTCATGAAATCCTAACTGGGTCCTTTTAGCCAGGGTCCACACGTGTGTGTGCGAGTAAGTGCTAGTGTGTGCATGTGTGTGTGTTTTAATGAAGTCCAATTTTCCTTGGGAATAAGCCCAGTGCTATGCTTTTCCAGAAGCATGTCCAGCCACAACCCTACCAGACAACATAGACAGCCATGTTCACAGCTGGGGGACACAGTCTCCATTGCTAAGCTCTTTCAGTCAGTGCAGTAATTGATAATTAGTGCAGGCAACATAGTCACAGTTTCAAATGAAGCATATTCATCTCCAAAACCCAGGATTCTAACCCCACTTAACAGACTTAGGAGCACTGAGAGTTCCAACACGTTCAACCCCAGGAAGGCACTAGGGGAGGTGATACAGCACCCAGTAATCAGACAGCATGAAGACACTTCTAAAATACTGGTAGATACAATTCAGTAAACAAGATCAGACACATAGGATGTCAGATGACTGTAGATTTTAAATATATAATGGGGTCTGACAATTTGAAGTTGCTGTCAAACATATCTTGTGACGATCTCGATGAAAACATATTGGCTATGGAATCAATGGTTCTACTGATCCCAAAGTGGTCAACAAAGTGACTATCACCATCAATCTTGTTGTCCTAGAGCTATTTGTATATTTATGTTGGATGGACATTTTGATAGTGTATGTTCCTCAGATTTATAATCTATGATATTATATATATATATATATATATATATATATATATATATATGTACTTTATATACAGCATGTGTGAGTGGTCTTTATCAATTATGCCATAAAATTTATTACTTAGTTATTATACAAATCCATGTAAAGTTAATGAGAATGTCTCTTTGGATAATATCTACCTGCCAAGTAAGCCTTCTGCCACAGTACTCCAACAGATGGCAGTTTTCCTATCAGACATCATATGAGCACAGGGATGACTGGTCCAAGCACCTCAACATACTCAGAATTGATGGGCATCAAGAAGGACTGAACTGCAGTGACAGTGACTCGGGCATCCATCGAATGGGGTGACTCCTGGGTCAGCTTCTACAGCCTGCTTTCCTACTCTACAGTGCAGGCCTTTTCTTCTCCCTCCTCCTGACTGTGAGTCAACTGGAATAACAAAGGCCTGGACAGTTAGTACCGAACTGTTTCATTTTATATTTAATTGCACTTCCTAACCAGAAAGTTCCTAATGGGATTTGGTTTGTTCTCTGATGGTACAGGACATACTTGGTTAAATATATGTATCTTCTTCATGATATGTATGGTTATAGATGAAGAGACCTCAGTTTCTTTTTTTTTTCTCTTTTTTTTCCTTTTTAATTTTATTTTTTTGCTTATTCACTTTATAACCCGTCCCAGTCACCCCCTCTCACAATCCTTCCCCATCTCTTGTTTTCTGAGTACCCCCTCCTCCTGTATGCCCCACCCTGCCACTTTAAGTCTCTGAGAGGCTAGGTGCTTCCTCTCCCATTGAGGCCAGATGAGGCACCCAGCTAGAAGACCATACCCCATATACAGGCTGCATGTTTTGGGATATCCCCCACTCCAGATGTTTGAGACCTGCATGAAAACCAAGCTGCACATTTACAACACATGTGCAGGGAGGCCTAGGTTCAGCCCATGGAGGTAGATCTGTGTAGACTAGGTATGCTCCACGGTTGGTGATTCAGTCTCTGAGAGCTCCAAGGGTTCAGGTTGGTTTACTCTGTTGATCTTCCTGTGCAGTTCCTATCTCCTTAGGGCCCACAATCCTTCCCCTATTCTTCTATAAGAGTCCTCAAGCTCCATCCACTGTTTGGCTCTGGATGTCTGTATCTGTCTGAGTCAGCTGCTGGTTAGAGCTTCTCAGAGGACAGCTTGCCCCTGTCTGTTGTCAGGCTGGAGGTTTAGATCCTGGGAGCTCTGGTTGAATCTTTTGATACTCATTCTAAAAAGGACAAAAGCACCCTCACTTTGGTCTTCCTCCTTCTTCTTGAGTTTCATGAGGTTTATGCGTTGCATCTTAGGTATTGTGTGTTTTGGGGCTAATATCCGCTTATCAGTGAGTGCATACCATGTGTGTTCTTTTGTGATTGGGTCATCTCACTCAGCATGATATTTTCTAGCTCCATCCATTTGTCTAAGAATTTCATGAGCTCGTTATTTTTAATAGCTGAGTAGTACTCCATTGTGTAAATGTACCACATTTTCTGTATCCATTCTTCTGTTGAAGGACATCTGGGTTCTTTCCAGCTTCTGGCTATTATAAATAAGGCCGCTGGTGAAAGTGATGTCAGAGGCAGACAAACGGTTCAGAATTCACTGCACTAAGTTATTGCCCTAACTTTATAGCAGATTCTTACAGGTTTCCCAAGCAACCATGCTAGATGCTCAGAGTAACACCCGGTGGGCATGTTAACCATTAGGAAAAGCAGCAGAATCAAATTTCAGGGAGCTTGAGCTTCTACATAAAAGAACACCTCAGAAGAGGTGACTTCTCATTGTCTCATTTCTACCACACTACCAAACATTAAAAAAAAAACAATATTTGCTTTCTCAACCCACCATAGATGTGGTGATTCAACTAATAAGTAAATAACAATTCCAAAACCTGTGCAAAACCTCAAGCGAATCCACCAGGTCCTCCCTCTCCTTCTGGGTAAAGTACTCACGCACCTACTGTGATCGAACAGTGCTTATGCCTAGGTAACAATTTCAATTGCTATGGAGCACACCACATAGAAGGAATTTTCTCACCCTTCTGTTAACAACTGACATGCCTACCGTTTGCCTATTTTCTATGGACCCTGCTAAGAACTGTCATTATGATGTTCATTTAATGTCCACACCAACGTAGGGGCTACTTCTATCTAAGGATGACCCTACCCAAGATTGGCACATCCAGAAGCAAAGGGTTAAAAGTTGCTGAGGTCTCGCAATCAGTGGTATCTTGCTGTAAATCCAGTGCCTAACCCAAAGCTTCGCCCTTCTCAATGATACTCTATGCAACCACCCATTCACAGTCTTCCAACTCTTTATCTTCCTCATCAATATATGCAACCTACTCACAAATGCAAAACCTATGAGCAATGTATTGAGGTTCCAATGAAAGGACTTTGGAATTCTCAGTCACCGCTCCTCCCAAGGCTCAGCTGGCTCAGGCAAGTGAAAATCTTTCGGTAACTGGTTGCATCTATATTTTAGTGAATAATAATATCAAGTTGAACCAGCATCTCATTTCAAAGCTATTTCATATGTCTTCATGTTAAATTGAACATATTTTTATCTGACTGAGGTTATGTCTCTATCTATAAATGTTTCCTCCTTCATTTAGCCAGTCAGTCCCATCCTTGTTTCAGCATCCAGGAACTCTGTATAATTTCATATGCAGTTTTTTGTTTTTTTTTTTCTAAAAAATACATTCTTGGTAGCTTGCTCACTATTTTCATAATATGGAATGCATTTGTGCAGTAGAGTAATATCATATTACATATTTTATATGTGGGACATATGCTCATTGGAATATTTTTATACTTATAATTGCTTAGATTAAGTGTGTTTTTGACTATGGTCCCATACCTTCACTGGTAACTCAGTTTGTACAGGACATGCTAATTTCCAACCTACCTGAATGGACACAAAATAAACAATTGAAACTGAAACTCTGCCCTTTTAGCTTCTACTTCAGCTTTCCATATTACTTTGGAGTCTGGGGGAAGGGTACCATATTAATAAACACACACACAGAGAGAGAGAGAGAGAGAGAGAGAGAGAGAGAGAGAGGAGAGAGAGAGGAGACAGAGACAGAGACAGAGATGGAGAGACAGAGATGGAGAGAGACAGAGACAGAGAAAGAGACAGAGAGAGAGGGAGAGAAAGACAGACAGACAGAGACAGAACAAGAGAGAGAGAGACAGAGAGACAGAGAGAGACAGAGAGAATGCCGAAGCTGGCCCAGAATGCAAGCCTCAAGCTTTAACCTCCCAAGTTATAGAGGTGCAAGTATATACCAACATGCCTGGCTTAAAATTACATTTCATTTACATAACTATATCTCACAGACTGGGCTTTCTATGAGAACACTTCATTTAAAACCTCTTGGTGATTTCTATGACCCATGAATACATAACTCTAAAAAACCTGTGTTCTGACTCAAAATCAAAATCCTTCCACACGAATTTCATACCAAAGCATGTGGAATGGTCACCTTCTAAGGACTAACTCAACTTCATGTTTTCTGTACAGTGACAGCGACATCAGTCAGCAGCCTGCTTTCCTGAAGAGCTATCCCCACAACATCCAGTTTACACAAATATTTAGAACTGTTTCCTATAAGTAACAGTCGCTAAACCAGCTGTGAAAAACAGAAGCTCTTATTTGAGTTGCAAATGGGTGCTTTTTAAAAGGGCAGCCAAGCCAACTTGAACTGGAATCCTAAATTTACTTGTCAAAAGGCCTCAATAATGTCACAGACTGAATAGCATCTTGCAGACCATATATGCAGCACAACGTTGGTCCCAAAGGTCACAGCAGTTAGTGAGACTTTAACCATCTCTGACCAAGAATACATACTATAATGCTCACACATTACAAAACCATCTCACAACACATATCTCAGGATGCAGACCCATCACTAGTACACATATAGCTATACACACAACAAGTACATTCCTTTCTCTTTTTAGTTCATATGCAGAAGTTAGTTAGAATGGCATCTGAGCCTCCAAGTTGCACTGCCCACTTCAGCCTTAACACAAATCTTACGAGGAAGCCATTTCTGTCACCCACATGCTAAAGAACGCAAGTAGAGGGTCAGGTTGAAGAGATCTTGTCTTTAAGGATGCAGAGAGGGCATCCACCCGGCTCTAATCACCTTGTTCCCTATCTACCTTATTAATAAATCATAGAACATCTATAAAAGATAAAAGGATGAATCCAGATCTGGAGGGAGGGAATCAAGAGGACTAGGAAAACACAGGGCAAGAGAGGTGTCAAGCCACCAGCAGCCAGAGTCCAGAGTAGGAAAGCAATGCTCCTATATGGGCTTCAATATTCCAAGCAGATGTCCAGTGTGTGAGTCCAAATGTCAAGGTGTAGGAAGCACTAACAAATGGTCTTGAAATTGGGTAGAGATGACAGAAAATAATTTGGGTTCTAAAAATAGGTCAAAGCAAGATTCATTCAAGATACCGACCTGGGATGGCTAACACTCAGGGATACTCCCAGCAGAGTCCAGATATACTAACCAGGTAAGAATCACAAAGCTACCCTTGTAACCGGGTGCGTGCTCCCAACCTCTTTCTCAGGTACAATGGATACCATCCCAAGAACCACAACTGGGAATCACAAGTGTAAGCAATGGGACCAGTGCAGTGGAGACAGCCCATTCATGGATGATTAGAGAGGACATTTTCAACACAACCAAATATGAGGATAATACTTTCTAATTAAAAGCAGTAGCATTTATTGCTCATTGTGTACCAGGGACTGCTCCATCTGCTTTACATTCACTATGTCACTCCTGTATTCCTGCTGACTCACTAAATCATAAGGAGTGTCAGCCACTAAGTATTTATTTAAGATATACAAATATGCAAAACAGAGGTGTTTTATAAGGTTGTTCTACTCTCTTAATCCCCAAACAACTCATTTGACTATATCTATTTTAGAAGACAAATTTATTTTAAGTTATATGATCTCACCCAATACCCTGAAAATGATAGGCAGTCTAACATGTAAGGGACATCTATTTTATCACTGCTATCAGAGAGAGAAAAACATACACACACACACACACACACACACACACAAACGAACACGGACACAGACACACTCTCACACAGACAGACAGATAGCCAGATGGACATAAACAAACACAGACAGACAGATGACCAGATGGACAGACGGACATTCTCTTGATGTGGCCACAAAGTCATGCTCTGGAAAGTCAACAACATTCTCCTTATGCACAAGCATGTGATGCATGTAGTGCTAAGCTGGGAACTTCAAGGCAAACACAAAGATTCCATGTGCGTACAGCGAAGGCGAAGGGAGATGGCAGCTATCTCATTTTGCAGTTTCATCCTGCCCTGCAGACGGACTTCCATCACTTGTCTAGCCCATTCTCCATCACCCTGAGCAGGTTCCATGTTAAGAATGCTTCTGTCTCTGGCTCTGTGACTATTCTATGCCACCACAGCTTCTGGACCTGGCTGGGGTTTTAACTGATCTCACACTACATTCAGACTCTAAGTCATAGGACAACATGGGTTTGTGTTTGGGGTTATAACATATTTCCACACTAGGCTTTAAAAAAAAAACAAAGCCACAGTAAGTTCTCAGTGAATAATTATTAATTGAATGAAAGAAAAATATAAATAAAAGCATAAGATCAATCAATTCTCCCATTCTGTCAACCTTGCTAATGCTGCAGCTCTTTAATACAGTTCTCCATGTTGTGGTGACCCTCAACCATAAAATTGTTTCATTGCTACTTCATAACTGTAATTTGATACTGTTGTGAATTATATTGTGCATATCTGATATACAGGATATCTGATATGCAATCCCTCAAAGGAGTCGAAACCTAGAGGTTCAGAACCCATTATCCTATAGGTCCAAGGTGATAAATTCATTGCTCTTGGGAAGGGAGAGCATAATAAAAATCTTGCAGCTACAAAATTCTCTGTATTTGTGTAAAGGAAAAATAACTTAGTAACAACTAAATGCTAGCAAGGATGAAGACAAAAAAACATTTACTGGTGACAAGATTGAATATTTTCACTTTATCACCAATATCAACCTCAATAATGATATTACCTTTTAAATGCTTTTATAAAGAATTTTTGTCATATATATATACACATACATACATATATACACACTCTATTGTGAAAATTCTTTTAAACATTTCTTTTCCAATTATGTAGGTACGCATGTTTGTGTGCATGTATGTCTATCTGTCTCTGTCTCTCTGTCTCTGACCTCTCTCTGCCCTCCCCCCTCTCTCTTTCACTCTCCTTCTCTTCCTCACATGTTTCTGGTTCCCAGAGTCCATAAGAGGTCATGAGACCCCATGGAACTAGAGTTATAGGCTGTTGGGCACCTGCAGTCATGGGGCTGGGAACTGAATTCAATACTCTGGAAGGATGGGAAGTACTCTTAACTGTTGAACCACTTCTTCAATCCCAAATCTTAATTTTATAGTAACTTATATCCATCAATAAAAAGTATGAATGGTACCTCACTGTTAAAAGACAATAATACTCCATATAAAGAATATTGGTAGCAAATTTCAAAATACATCTGCTATTAATTTAGAACCTTTTCCTCTACCCTTTATGCATAGCCAAGTTTTCCCATGAAGCAAGTTCAAAGATTGCAGATGGGGCTGTCAATGTGCACACTAGTTCAATCCAAAGGAAATGGAAGGGTCCTGTAAGGATTCAGGATTAGTAAGGCAACTAGGAGGTCCTAGTCATAGACCTGGCCAATGAGAAATCCTACGTCACCCTCAGATCAAAGCAAAAAAAATAAAAATACTCCAAAGGCAATAATTCCACTTAAAATAATTTAACTATTAGGTATTTAATTTAAATAAATGAGGATAAGATGTAATTCACTAGAATTGTTTGGTAGAATAGCTTTCGCCCAAAGACATAGAATTCAGTGAATGTACGCAATTATGCACTACATTTGAATATTTAAATTTGAATTCAAAATATTAAAAAAAATCAAACTTTTAAATTAAATTACCCAATTCAATAAGGCGATTACACTCCCAACACAGATCCAGTCAAAGTAGATCTCATTCTGGCCCCTACCTCAGATTTGCTCTGGAACATTATTATACTTGGTGTTTCTTCTCAACCAAGGCCAGAAAACCTATTTATATTTTAATGTTTTAGTTAGAAACACTATCTGCTAGCAAAAGCCCATGAATCCCCTGTCCATGTTCTGTATGGTCTCTCAGAATCACAAGTTTGGAAATGTTACAGCTAAAGATGACTTGTAAATAGAACACAACTACTGATCATTGGAAATAGAACCTGCCAAAAGAAACATGTTCAATATGCAAAATGTGCATTGGAATTTGAATATTTCATATAAGAAAGAACTACAAATGCCTTTAGTTTTAAATCAGTTAAATGATGAATTATCCTGGATATATTATTTTTTTAATTAATTAATTAATTTAATTATTTAAATCACACTGTAATTTACTTATTCACACAGGGGTTATAAACACAGAAAGGCAGGATGTGGGGAAGGGAATGACACCGGAGCATAGGTGTTCAGGGGAGTACAGATACCATTCAGAACAGGGTATCAGCTGGGTGAAGGTTCAGGGGACAGGTCACTATGACTCTGCCTATGATTCACTTGTCCTTATCTAAGTTGGTACTGTCCACCGAGGCTGCCTATTTATAAGATATATGACTACTCAGGCTGGTAAATTTCCACAGAAGCTGCCTGTTTACAATAGCTTATAGCTTGCTGTTTCAGTGTTTTTCCACAGAGACCCAAGACTTGGTGTTAGCATGTACGTATGCCAGGCCTATTGCTGATTTTAGGCCTATGGCTGATTTTAGGCCTTCAGTGTATAAGCAGGGCTGCCCCTGACATCTCTTCCCTTCTCTAAGTATAGAAGGGCCTTGGCGATTCTAAACTTGGGAAGGCGGGGATAGAGGCCTGACCTCCAATAATTGAAGGGGACCTTGTAAGGCTCCGGTCCTCCTGTCATTGTCCAGTGAGGCATACAGTATTATTTAACTTTTCTGTCTACTAGGAAACATAAACATGACTCATATTATATGTTAAAAACTTTTAATTGCACAGATCCATTTTTATCCTGTGTCTTTGGGCAAAGCTGCTGTAGCCAACAACTCTAGTGGAGTCCAAGTAATCCTCACCATGACCTTTATTCTAGAAACATGCAATGGTTTTGAGAATTTGGAGGTGAAGAGGGCAGAGGGAAATGATACGGTGAGAGTGTCATTAAAGTTTGGAAGGATGCCACTGATCCTACAGCAGTCAATCACCCCAAAATAAGAGTTATCCAATGGAAAACAGAAAGTCCATCTAGCTACCAATGACACTCCAGCACTGAACTTGGTGTCTTCAGCTAGAATGTCTCCTTCTGTCTTTAACTTGACATCCCATGGGTGTGGCTCCATTAGTGATCTCACATGGCATTCACTGGCCCTGAACTCCATATCCAATTCAGATTCTTCAAATAAAAAATAAAAATTAAACAATTTAAATTTTGCTCTACTCCACGAATTTTCCTTTACAGTGACAGCATCAAGTATCTCCAGACAACAGGCTTTCATTCTTTCTCTTGCTAACCGACATGGAATCAGCCATGTTGGCGCATGACAGTGATTCCATCTGCACTGCTATGATCAAGCCTTGATCTGTATGTGACAGGCAGATCCTGCTACCATTTCTTTCTCTAGCCATATAATCAAGAACTTTGTGTCAGATAATTGTTCTGCTGCATATATACCTTAACTAATTAAAATGGCAGAAGATGGGGTTTTATTACAGAAAAGCATCCAGTCACACACACACAAAAGGAATGGAAAGTCTTCATTTTATACAAGATTTACCATGGTCCTATAATCTCTGGAACAACACTTCAACGTTAGAGGAGGAGGGAAGAAACAGAGAGGACCTACTAACTGAGATACTCCAAAGTGGAGCAGACAGAATGTGGATTCAACATACTTTCTCACTTTATTTTTGTTGTTGTTTATAAAAATTAGTTTCTATGTAATTAAAAGAAATGTGTGATCGTTTAAAATTTGAGGTATTAGAAGAGTTGAGCAGGCTGCTTTTTTTTTTTTTTTAAGTAAAAACAAATGATGAAGATAGAAATCTATTTTCCCAACCGGGCTGACACTTAGAATGTGTAGAAGAGTCACTTCCATTCCTTAGCCAGGCGATTAAGCAATGCCACAAACTGTCCCTGACAGGGACCCATGTTACTAAAAAATTTAAGGAAGACAAGCCTAAAAGCCCTACAGGGAATGCTCCAGAGAACATACAGTCTATGTTTATGCTAGACTTACAACTGATACAATGAATCTGCTAGACTGCTTCAAATAGGTTCTCAATAGATGTTTTCAGTTATAGTGATGCAGAGAGGGGTATAATGATGGCTATTCTAGGTATGGCATAAGCATCCCCTGTTCTAGAAAATGCTGTAGAAACTTATATTAAATATTCACCATCCTAACAGAAAAGAAAACAAGGACTTAATACATGTCCCTCTACTGCAGAGTAGCCAAGGGTGGCATTTAAAACATTTTGTTATTATGGAAAAATCAATCTTTACCATTCTTCTCTGGAGAAATATATATTGATATATTGTATCTTTGTATGTGATTGACACCTGTCAGATTGCTTTTAAATGACATTTTCTGATAATGATTACATTTAGAGACTTTGCTTTTATGTAGCACTTTGTTTACCCTGCACCTCTGAACACTAAGCCACATTCTCAGATTATGAACTAATATCAAAGACCCTAAGTAAGAAAATTCATGAAGAATTACTGAAGGAAAAAAACTGGGTTCTCACGAAAGATCACTTTTGAAAGAACTAAAAATATCCTCTCAGACTTCCCATTTCCTAACCAGCATGTATGAAGTTTAGAGGTCGTCACAGTTCCTAACAAAACGAAGAGGAATTCAACTGTAAAGTCAACTCTTGTCTTAGATTCACCAGAACAGCAAGGGCAATAAGGCAAATCATAGAAGGTTGGGGGATACAGAGCAGAGACATCTTTGGGAACCATGGTCCTCTCCTCCTCCTAACCACACAGGAAGACCATTGATCAATCTGTAGACATTACACAGTTAAAGGAACAGAGACTACGACATAAGAGATTCCCCAATATGTACACTAAAATTGGCATTTTATAAGTTAAGTGTTCAGGATTAGTAAAAGGAATGTTTGTTACTAATATTTAAGGACAAAAAATCAGGACACCTTATTTAAGATGACGCCTATGGCAAGTGGGCATGGGGGAAAATGCTTACCACCTCACTTTATTAGAAAAGTGAAAATGTAAGATACAATTATGAGACTGGTCAACATCTAAAGTCATCATGCTGACAAACACTACATCATGCACACACAAGTAGCTAGGGCATGGTGATTTGTTAGAGTGGGAATGAATGTGCTTTGGAGGGCAGGTTAGCTGCTTCATTAAAAAAAAAAAAAAACCCTAAAGAATATAGTCACCAGATTATACTGTCACACTCTTAGTAGTTGCCTGCACAACATTTCCAGTACGTTGTCCATAAGTGCCAAAATCATAACTGGAAAGCAACCAAGATTGCCTTCCATCTGTAAAGAGACAATCGGTGACACTTCTAGCCAAAAGAATAGCATTCTACATTACAAGTGGGGCGGTGACATGGCCCAGTGGGTAATGGCATTTGTCTCCAAGCCTAACAATTTGAGTTCCATCCCCAAAGAACACATGGTGGAAGGAGAGAATCATCTACAATAAGTTGTCTTCAGATGGTAGCATGTGCATGCGAGCATGTGCACATATACATACATTGTACAATCATACAATACACAAATATCACATCACACCATAAAACACACAAATAAAAAAAAATAAAAATGCTTTTAATATATCAAGTCCTCAAAGGACACGAAGGAACCACCCACCACTGTCATGGAGTGAAAGGGGGTGCTCTGAAAAGACTACGCACTGAAGGCTATTGACTATATAGCTTGTCGCAAGAAGCAAAACCGTGGTAATGGTAAGACCATTGCTGTCACCAGGAGTTAACAAGTAAGGAGTGGATGGCAGGCAGGACACAGGACTTGTGGGCAGTTATGTGTCAAACCTCATAAATCCTTCGGAATGTACATGAAGAAGGACATCTGACACAAACTACAGACTCGGCATACTGATATGACAATCCAGAGTCATCAGTTTTAACAAATGCCACCCACATGCACATACATCACTGAGAAGGATTACACCCAGGAGGGGCAAATAGGTGTACGGAATATTTCAACTGTCTGCTGTTTTGCTGTGAATCTCAGAATCTGAAAACAAGACTTATTAATCTAAAAACATCTTCTCTTAAAATTCAATTTGAAATTCCATTCAAGAGAATTTAAAAGAATATATTCTATATAGTGATCCACAAAAGCGCAATTTAAAACCTAGATAAAAAAAAATCTCAGTATTACAATTCATACTGCACTCAAACAGAAATAAAATGTGATAGTACAATTTCCGAAAACTAAGTACTACTGACAAGTCTGTAAAATTAATCCAAAGTCATAGGTACTGTCACAGAGCTCCGAGTTAACCACTCTCACACTACTTTACATCATATAAATGTTTTATGTTATATATTTATCTATACCAGAAAACCAAATGAAATTTTATTACTCCACACTAAGTTTAAACCCTCTGCTAAAACCAATATGAAAGGTTGGTTAGTAATTTGAGTATTTGTGTAACTTTCTGTGTGTGCATGGTATGTGTGTGTGTTCATGTTCACAGGGGCTACATGTGTGCCGTGGGGATATGTGGAGGCCAAAGGAAGATTGCAAGTCTTTGTCTTGGCTTCCAAGAAAAGATTCTCCTTTTTTGCGCCTACATGTGACAAGCAAGGTGACCTTGGAGCTTACTCCGATTCCTCCTGTCTCTGCCATCTATTTCCTCTGTCTCTAGAACAACGTGTGCTCACTGTCATTCTTAGCTCTGGTTATCAATTATTTTTTAAGCTAAAAAATGATGAGGAAAATAATTCCTTGTTTGGTGATGCTGGGGCATCTAAACATGTAGTCAAACTAGCTTTGAACTTACATCTGTCAGCCTCACACACGGTGTATCATCATGCTTAGCTCCATTTTCTTCCAAATGAACAAAAAATTAAAAACATTTAAAAAAAGGAAAGGAAAGGAAAATGAAAAAAAGAAACAGAAAAGAAAATAAAGGAAAAGAAAAGAGAAAGAAACAATGGGTAGTTAGGACTTGTAGGTCACTGAGAGTGTCAATCAAGAACTTTTTTGTTATCTCAAGTATTCAGTGGGATAGCCCTTAATAAACAGAAAATAAGTTTTCAACAAGCAGAACTGTTAACAAATGTCTACCCTCAGTCACTTTATGAAACATTCTACTTATATTTCTCCAAGCAATTTATTCTAAACTAAGGAACACTGGACAACTCAGAAACTCACCTCTACTCAAGGGTTCATGAATGTGAGCAAACAAAATAATTAGAGGAAACAAACCCACTCCTTCCTGACAAAGGTATCAACTTGAGATTATGGAAGACAGCCATGCAGATAGGGCTGGGAGGTCAACCTGTGTGCCTGGTTGACAATGAACTCAGCAAGCAGAAAAGGCTCTGGTAGGTCCTTTAAAAGATACTGTGATGAATAGCTAATATTTACTTGCATACAGTTCGGGATCTCCTATCAGAACGGTAGAAAATGACAAAGTGATAACGTGTAATATGTTAGAAGGCAAAATGAGTCTTAGATGCCTGGATCTTTCCCACATCTCCACAAACTGTAACCAGTGACATACGCGATCTGACCCAGGGACAACTGGATGACTCATAACTAAAGGCACCTGCCACCAAGTCTGAAAACCTGAGAACAATCTCAGGAACACAGGAAAACGCACATGTGCGCGCGCGCACACACACACACACACACACACAACACACACACACACACATAAAACAGAACAGAGAACTAACTTTCCAAATTTGTCCGCTGACCTCTTCACATGTGTCATAGTGTGTGTGCACTCACACACAAATATAAACACACAAAACAAAGAAATAGACAAAATATCTTTAACAGGTTATGTCGCCAAACTTAATTATTAATAAGCAAATCTCTGCACCCTGGAACTCCTTGAAGACATTGAGCCAAGGCAGAGGGCAGTGAACATACAATAGGCACCATATAACTTCAGAAACATTGCAAGTAATCCTAGTATCAGAGAGAACTCCTAAACCTTTTCCATATCATGATGTGGCATCAGAATAAGTTGTACAGGTCAAACTAAGGATGTTCTGATATGATAATGTTGACATGAACCTAGAAAATAGTATTAAACAAAAGCCAAATGGCAAGACAGGATTCAAAGTATAATATGGTCTCTGTATACTGTAATTGCAATAGTGTTTGGATCTAAAATTGCCATCACATAGGAAACAAGCCTCTGTGAACATCTGTGTGTGGTTATGTAGACTACGGAAGCTGCTGGCCATGCCTATGAGAGGTTATCTTGACTAGGCTAACAGAACGAAGAAGCCCCATTCAGGATGTGGGCAACACATTTCTTAGGATTAGGTCAACAAAGGTAGCTAGCACAGTTGCTCATCTCTCTCTGTTTCCTGGATCTAGACATGATATGACCACCTACCTCAAGGTCTTGCCACCAGAACGTCCCTGTTGTGATATACTATACTCTCAAACTGTAAACACACACACACACACTGCTATGAATCAAGATACCACATTTTAAGTATTGTGTATTTTAATACGTAAATAAGACCATCAGTAAAAGTACATTTTCCTAAGAGAACTAAGCCTGTCAAATACTTATGGTAAGATCAATGACCTCTGGGAAAAAAATCATGTTTCAGTTAAGATATTTTATTTTAAATGTATTCCTTCTTTTGGTATTTCTTCATTGTTCCATAGAAATCCAATTAATCTCATCTCTCTAAAATATTCTGGAATCCTATCCTCTGGTATCCCCCTTACAAGCCTAGGTCAAACAAGTGCTGGAAACCGTCCCCTATCCAGAGACTTTGTACTTCATGTCCATGGCCCATAGGACCCTTCAGACTGCAGACAGTCTTTGAAAGAACAGTGTGGAGAAGGCTGACTACTCCCAAGGCAAGAGATGCATTTGATTGCATATTGCTCCAGATCTTCCATTTCTTGTTGCACTATTTCTATTCTTTCAAAGGTAAATATCTTTAAAATTTCAACTCTCATGAAAGGCCTGGGGTGAATGAGGCGTCATGTGAGGTTAACAACCCCATGTTCCAGTAAGTTTTTAAGCCAGAAAATGATAATCTCACACCAGTGAGCTACCTCTCTGAACCATGCTGTGGCCACAGCGTAATTAGAGCAGGCCACACTTCTGCCCTACTGAGTGGAGCTGTGGACTGCCGACAATTTGGCATTATCTATCAAAAACCATGAAAGAAATGTATGGCTTTTGTCCTAGAGAATTCATCTCTTGGAACTGATCCTGGATAATAAGGATGCACAGAATCCTGTTTATATCCCCACTGTTCATAATTAGTAAATATTGGAAACAAGCTAAAAATTCTCAAGCAGAACAATGATTAAATAAATTACCATGAGCCCATATAGTTAAGAGTGTCACAAATGCTCACTTCAAATGACATAGCAATGTGCGCACTAGCATATAACAATGCCTACTTTAGACAAGCACACATCATTTCCCAAAATACCACATACAGTATATAAAAATCTATTACATACTCTATATTCTTAAATTTAAAAATATAAATCCAGACAGATGATAAGTAGTTAGCTACCATCCTGTGTGCAGTCATAATGATAGTAGCCGTTGTTTTCCTTGCCTCATATGACTGTAACAAGTCTATAATGAACATTTATCACTTCAACAAAAAGATACAAGTGAAGAAAAAGTAATTTTTTTTCAAACAAACTATCTGAAAGAAGAAGGATTAGAAATGGGATTGAGAGGCACTCTTTCCACGGCTCTGAAATGCACAGTCCACAGAGGTCCCAGAATCCGCTGGCCTGAGAGATTGTTAAGAAAGGGCAGCAACCTCTCCTTTGAGCACAGCATGAATGCAGTCTTGACCTCCATGGCCTCCTGCAGCTCATGTGCAAAAAGACTAAGTCAAAATACGATTTTCACTCAACAACACACAAAGTAGTCAGTTCCTTAGACTGCCCTGATCCTCGGCATTCCTTTACCCTACACAAGGGAAAGTAACCCGTTCATCTAGCACACAGCCCCAGGAGCCAATGACCTTGAATACGTGAGCCCAGCAACTTGCTTGAGCATTAACCACAAATACCACTGAGTTTTAGTTAATACTGAGCAATGCACTGACTCCAACATTATCTAACTGACCTTTTCCTAAACAGAGCTCTGTGGACTATGTGCTTACTGTGCATGTATGAAGACATGAGTTCAGATGCCCGGAATTCACGTAAAAATCAAGGTGGCATGGTGGAGCACATTCAGTCCTAACACTGAAGAAATAAAAACAAGGGATGCCCATAGCAACCTGGCTAGCTGGACTAGCCATATCTTAATATCAGCTTCATCTAGAGATCCCAGCACAGTAAGTAAAGTTGAAAACAATTGAGGAAATCGACCTTAAGCCTCTAAACCTACATGCACATAAATATACATGTACCTGCATGTATATATGTACCAACATACATGTACCAACTCTCACATAAGCATACATGTACATGAATGGGGAAAAAGAGAAAAGTTATATTTAATTTCAGCCACTTAAATGACATATCATTAGACAAAAAAAATGGTGGTTCCTATTAAAATCTTACGTATGTTTACTTGTAGGTTTTACAATGAACAATGACATGGTGACCAAAATTATTGCTGGAATATGTTTAAAGACAAATGAAGATGTCAAATTCCTTTGATAAGAAAATGTCTCTAAAATTTGTTTTTCTTGTCCCTGTATGAACACATATATAATATTGTGCAAGAACATAATTAAATGAACTTTTGATTGGGAATAAAGTTCCTAGCCTTAGCCAAAGTAAGACAAGATGAAGAAGTTGTGTGAGAGCAGACCTGTTGATCCAAGAGTGGTTAAGTTACAATACCTTCCTTGCTTACCCAAACTGAACAACTGAGCTGAAGTCAGTGGAGAGAGCCATAGAAATGCCAAGAGGATTCAGGTAGGACTGCAGATTATGGCCAAAAAGCAAAAAATAATGCATGGCAGTATTTAAACCTGGAGGGTGGCAGCAGGGATGGAGGGATGTGTGCAATGGGGACTTTAGAGACCATTTTCCGAGGTGTAGATTCTGTTTTGGGTTTTCTGTTTTGTTTTTGGAGTGTGTGTGTGTGTGTGTGTGTGTTGTGTGTGTGTTTTAGGCAGAGGTAGACACTGAAAGTCTTCCTCAACTGCTCCCCTTCCTAGCTTTTTAAGACAGGTGTCTCACACTGATTCACAGAAACTGGCTGGCCAACAAGTCCAAAGGGTCCTCCCTGCTTCTTTCCATAGCAGAATTAAAAATGCACTCCATTCTGCTCCACTATTTGCCTGAGTGCCAGGGTCAACTCAGGCCATGTTTGCACAGCAAACACTTTACCAAGCATTTTCTCCACCCTGTACCGAAACAGACTTTAAATAACCAAGGCTTCTCTTTTTGACAGTCAGCTTTCTAATATGGAAAAACCATGACCATGAGCTCCAAAAGCAAGGCAACTGACACAGAAGGGCAATATTTAAAATCTAGTATTCTCCACACCAAACATCTACGTCTTGTCATTTTGATGAAACAGTAATCTTGCCACAAAAGTCTTCTTTCCCTTCATCAGAAGAAAGTCAAACTTAAATAGTACTCTTACATTATTTTACAGTTGGCTTTCCTGTGTGGGAGAGGGGTTTGTGTTTTTTATTGTAAATTTAAAGTGGAATAAGAATAATTTAAATGAAAATATCTCTGCTCTATTTTATCTAAGAAGTACGGACATATGTTGACTTTTTCTTGATGATTCAGACTGCTAATTAGAACACCAGTGACCAGGCAATGCTGCATATAGAGATAAGTGCAGGACCCACTGAAATGTGTCTACACTAAATGACCTGAAATGATTGGACTTTGTCTAGGCATGAGCATATTAGAGTATGTCACGCTGTGGCTTCTCAATCTGCTCCTGTTCTTTTTAAAGATGTTGTTCTGCCCTAAGGTAGAAGAGATGTCAGACTATGATGCATGCGGATTTAGATAATCAGATCCTAGCTGAATGAGCTTGGATATGTCATTTAACATCTATGAATCTAAAATGAAGCATTTCAACTAGGTGACTTCAGGGGCCCTTTTCTTCATGTTGCTTCTCATCTGTTGTGTAACCTAGAAACCAGGAGAGCAAGCTGCCTACATTTGCATTGAAAGTAACATATAAAAAAACATGCAGCATATTCTCTTGTTAAGTGACAAAGCCATGCCCCAGACATATTTGTGCCTTTTATGGGGGCAATACTTGGGTCAATTTTTATTTGTTTGGTTGGTTGTTGTTTTGTTGTAGGTCAGAAATAGTTATATAGTTCCTGGACACCAAAGAAGCTACTAGCAATATGTCAGTCAATATTCTCATACCTAAGATCTTTCCTAAGTGTTCTGTGTTAGGTCCCCAAAGAATATATTCAAACTGAGCAAACAGATGGCAAAGTGAAGATTGTAATGAGAGGCCTTGCTTCACTTCAGTGGATATCTGTCTAGATGGTAGTATTTATTAAAAGGTGTTCTACAAGCTAGGTGTGGTGACACATACCTTTAATCTCAGCACTCAGATGTCAGGGGCAGGTGGATTTCTGTATGTTCAAAGCTATCCTATTCTATAAAATAAGTCTGAGGCCAGCCAGGACTATATAGTAAGACTCTGTCTCAAAAACAAAGATGGATGGATGGAAGAAAGGAAGGAAAGGAGGAAGGGAGGGAGGGAGGGAGGGAGGGAGGGAGGAAGGGAGGAGGAGGGAGGGAGGGAGGAGAAAGAAAGAAAGAAGGGAAGGAAGGGAAGAAAGGAAGGAAGGAAGATGTTATACATTTACATACATACACAGTCATCTGAATACAAGTGTACACCTACAAACACATGAACATGTGCACATGCACAAACATACATGAAAAAAGAATGTGAAATACTCCCCTCTGCATCTCTTTCCTCTAGAGCTGTGGCTCTCAACCTTAGTAATGCTGTGACCCTTTCATATAGTTCCTCATGGAGTGGTGACCTCAAACCATAAAATTATTCCATTGCTACTTCGTAACTCTAATGTTGCTTCTGTTATTAATTGTAATGTTAGGTACCTGACATGTAGGATATCTGCTACACAATCCTCAAAGGGCTGTGCGACCCACAGGTTGAGGACCGCTGCTCTAGATTCTTATGCTCAGGCAATTGCCCTATTGCAATGACTGTGTCTTCTTCCACATACTCTAGGTTCCACCCATCACATGAGCTCTGGATGCCCGCTTCCTATCTTCACCTCTGCTCTCAATACTCATGCATTAAAACATGTGAAGAAAGAGAAAAGACAAAAAGGAAAATTAAAAAAAAAAAAACAAAAAAGAAAAACAGTAAATTGAAAAGTATTCAAGAACATCCGTGTGATTCTTCATATCTCAGATTTCTCTCCCTACATACACCACAGTTTCTAAAATTTATGGCACTAATTCTCAATGGCTTCTGCTTGTTGTTTGAGAAGACATTGACAGGAACCAACTACAATGCTGCCCCAGGCCCAGGACTACTAATAGGTATAAGGAATAGGGTATCCAGGAAATAAGGATCCGCACTGGTGAAGGTTCAGAATGCAAAACCACCTTATGAGAGACTAAAGGAGATTTTAGTCAATTATCGTGAGTAACCCAAATTTATACTGGTTGGAATGAGTTGGATATATGAAGCTACAGGAATAAAAAAAACGTAAGAAACAGTGGATATAGTGTTGTATATAATTTTCTTCGACCTCTCCTATAGCCAATAAGAACTGGCGGCAAACAGGTAACCCAGTAACCCACTATACCCATTAACAGGTCACCACTTATATGTCTACCTCATCTACACCTCAGGGCATAGCCATGAGTGTTTTTGTCTTGGATTTTCCTTCCTTCCCTGTTTCAAAGCAGAACTTCTACTCATCCTTGAAGCCATCATTCAAACATAGTTCTGTAAAGATTTTGTCATGCAAAGGACATCACTTCCTGAGGATAGAAGATAGAAATGCAAAAAGAACTTGAGGGATAGAGAACTCAACTCATGCTCTGGCTAATAAGATGAAGAATCCTTGGTCCTGTCTTATCTGAAGGCCAGCCAGGACAGTAATATGTTTTGGGGTTCTGGTTCCTGCTCTGTTTCTTAAATGGTTTTTAGGGTGATCTCTTCAATGAGGGAAGTGTTTTATTAAAGAATAGCTATTGCCTCCTAGTCCCCTGACCCGACCCTTGGGTCCAGTTATTCATGGGGGTCGAGGAGGACCTCACCTGTAAAAGACGAGACAAAGCAAATGGAGCCTTGTCAAGGTCTACTTTAATGTGGAAGCAGCTTACAAGATATACTCTAGGCAAGGGAGGAAGGGGAACAAGGAACAGGGTGGGGGTCATTGCTTAGGGCTATCCTACTATTGAATGCTTATTGCCCTAGACCATCCCACTGTCATATCCTTATTGCCCTAGATCATCCTACTGTCATAACCAGCTCCCAGGAAATGCCAGACATTCTTTAAGTTCCTGAGACCTGAGACCAGAGAAAGTCCTTTCTTAACCTTGTACTGACTAGGCTTTCCAGAACAGCACGTAATTTCCTGAGGTTCTCTTAGAACAGCAGGTAGTTTCCAGGGTTTGCCTCCCGACAGTCCCCCAAATGGAGTCTCTTTCTCCCTTACCAGCTAATTTAGTTGGGCTAGGTGACCACCTGGCTAAGGAGCCATACCCTCAAAAAGGCAGGTTCCCTTTATGCCAAGTAAAAAGGATAGGAGGCATAATTTACTTTTTAATGAGATAATGTATCTTTCCTTCTCAGAATTCCTGCCCCTAGCACAATCCTAGAAGAAGAAGAAACAAGAGGTTCTGTTGAGAGTGTTTTTATGAGTCTGAATTTCTCTTTTCTTTCCTGTTCTGTCTTCTGTCTTTTCCTTTCTGATGCTGGCCAGAACCTGAATGCTTTCTCTGATAGTGCTGTAGCACAGTATTCCTTCCTGCTTCTTTAAACCCTCTCTATACTATAAGGCTGCTCTTCCATCATTTGGCTGACCTCCAACTGACATGGCTTCCTTCTTTCGCTTCTGGGTAGCTACTGATATCTATTGTTTGCAAGTCCTGAAGTTTTCTTTTGAATGCTAATAGGAATAATAATAACAAGGGGGAAGAGGAGAAGGAAGAGAAGAAGGAGGAGAAGGAGGAGGAGGAGAAAGAGGAGGAGAAAAAGGAGAAGAAAGAGGAGGAGGAAGAGGAAGGACAACAAAATAGAGGAGAAAGAGGAGGCAGCAGCCACTTTGTGTTTAGGTTCTTCATAGGATCCAACAGTCTTTAGGATAGAGCCCCACGTGTTATTTACATTTGTATCTTCCATCCTCAACACAGTGACTGGCATCTCCATGACCTCATTTAACAATATGTCATTTTCTCTCTTCCTCACTAGGCTGTCATCATCTCTTCCTTTGAATGCACTCTATCTAAAGGCATGAAAAATGCACCATTCAAGTCCGTGTGTTACGTACACATGAACATGTGCCTACATTCTTCTACTTTTTATTCTTAACATTTAGGAACTTTATACATGTTCAAATCTCCTTTAACGGAACTTTACAAATCCTACAGTGTTAAGTTGGCATCACTGGATGTGTGTTGCTAATTGACCCCCTGCTGCTAGCAGCATGCCAGAGTTCTTCAGTCCTTCATTTGCTATAGATTTGGTGTCATTTTGTATGACACTGAGATAGACCATTTTCCATACATCATGCTGATTTTGGGTGCTAAACAAGGAGAACAAAGAAGGTGGAGTGTGAGAAGGAGGGTTTTGGTGACAGTGGCAATCCTCTTCCTAGTCTGACTGATTTCTTACTTGTGACTTGAACCTAGCATTTGCTTCACAAGTATTTCTGAAGTTAATCAAATGAGCAAATGAGGGAGTATGCTTTCTACAATAAGAAGCATTCTGCAAATTTGTTTTTGATCTGTCTCTATGCAGACATGACCGACTTCTGGGCTGGGAACCAAACTCAGGACAATCAGCAAGTGCTCTTTGCCAATGAGCCATCTCTCCAGCCCCAATCATAGTATATCTTTGTACAATGACATAGTAGTAATGCTGACTGTCTCATAGCCAGCCTAAGTTCTGATTTCCTTGGACAATTTATTGTTGCAAGGGATCTTCACCAGCTTCCTCAAGCCTTTCTCAAACCATTAAGGACAGATTGCAGAAACTCCTTGCTAACTACATGAGTGAGGCCCAAGCAGGTTGGGCCAACTTCTGCCAGTTCTAACATACATTAACTGGCAATACACCAGAGCATTCTAGTGCTATCAACTCCTAGTACACATGCCCACTTCTACCCCAACGAGATACCAAACTGTCGGACAACTTGGCTGTTAGCCTACGAAAATGTGGAAATACTGGAGAAACATTAGCCAAGGGAGCACATACTGGCAGCTGAGTCAAATGTTTAGGCTCTGAGATGTACCCAAATAAATCGTTTGTGTGTTCAAACAAATGTTTTCTTTGGAAAGCATTTCACAGTGCAGATGCTGTCAAAAGTACCCAGTTTTCATTGGTCTAATCAAGGGCCAAAAACAGGAAAGGCTGAGAGGTGCCTTCTAAATAATATTGCATATGTTACCCAAAGAATTCAATATTGATGTAAGAAGGGAGTTCTTAAAAAACAGAAAAAAATGTTGATGGCTTTGGAAGCTAAGTTTTTAAGAACAGCTAATCTTTTCAAGCATAAATTTGTGGATCATAGGATACAAAGGCAGATCTGAAAAACTGAAGCAAAGACGGAATGAAGGACTAAGAGATCATAAATCAAATCCTCACGTAGTCACAGGCTTTTTAATAAGTCATCAATCACAAACATATTCAAAGGGCCTTTTAAAGAAGGTAAGAATTTGACAGAAGAGTCATAATGCTATCCAAATACATGAATCTCCTCATCAAAATAAACTCAGCAATCAAGCCCTAGATGGAGCATCCGATGCAGCCGGCAACCACTAGTGGGTCTGTAATGCTCTGCAAAATGTTGGAAAATCTACTGATCCCCCCTCACTGCTGTGAGGTATGATCACCCACCCTGGATTAGTTACTCTTTCAGGACAGTATTTTCCAAGACAGGAAAAGTTATTCATCTGTAAACGATCAGTCTAATTCCTCTGAGGCTCCCGGTTAAGAGTCGTCTGGTGAATATTTCTCTTGAGGCCCTAAATGAGGAAACTCAGTCATAATAGCAGGCAGTTTCTGCACCAACAATACAGTTTATGTATGACTATGGTTAACAATGAAAACACACACTACATTCAGGAAGCAATATGGACTATGAATAAAGAGAGCTAATAGAATGTTAGCTGAAGATACCAAATGAATCAAAGAGAGGGGATAGGAAAAGATTGTTTTAAGTGATTTTGTTTCCTTGGGTTTTTTTTTTCCCCACTCACAGACTGTGTAGGAGTATAAGTCATTGGAATAAACCAACTGTAAATGTTTGCTAAATCAGACAAAAAGAACCAAATTAAAGGACAAAAAAATGGAAAGAAACTATCTAGTTACAATAAAGGCTAAAGAAAACCATAAAATCCTGGATCGCTTTGAGAAAGAAGTTAATACGCGTGAACATAAAATCACATCACCTTGCTAACATAATTACTATACAAGAACTTGAAGATTATTCTATAATTATAGAAGTTTTGATTCCTCAGGTTTAAGAGAAGGATAGGACACAAAACTTGTACCCGTTGGAAAGGATGCTCCGGCCACAGATGTTTCATTTAAAGACTCCTGTGAGGTCTTTAAAAATGGGTTCATGATTCATTTTTTAATAATTAATCCAATCAATGAAATTATTGATGGGGTTGAATAGTAATTTATGACAGCAGAGAGGTGGGACCCACAGTCAGACTCAGGCAATCTGAATACACACTGTAAACAAAAATGTCCTTGTAAGTCATCCCAGAAGGGTTGAGGATTACATCAACAGCAGGAAAAGTACACATTACAAGCCCACAGCGCAGCAGATGATGCCCACACCAAGGCTGAAGTCGAGTTTCTTGTACATTTCCAAATTTCCATTTCTTGTTCTTATCTCATGAGTTCCCGTAAGAGCTCACAGTAATCACAGCTGCAGTGGATCAACTTCAAACATAAATGAAACAAATAACTGGTAAATCGATAGGAGGTGACACACTCCAGGCTGAAATCTTGCCCTAGCATGACCCCTCCCAGCCCACCCCTGCTGCCCTTCTGCCCTCTGAAGACTTAATGAATCACCAAGGCACAGTACAGACCTGGATATTTACCCAAGTGAGAGCCAGATTTATCTCCGTCAGTGATCATCCCATTGCCAGGAGAGAAGGGAGGGAGCATGAAAAGGCCTGAGGCTTCACAAGGGGGTTCTTGCAGTTCTGTACCTCAGGTGTAAATATCATTTCAAATGCACAGAGAGTCAGAAAGCCCAAGGAGAAATAGTTCAAACCAGAGGCCCTTTATGGTTATTTGTTTTTAGGTTGACTGTGCAATAGCCAGTTCAAAGAGGAAATAGAAAGCTGCTTTTGTTTTCTGAATGATTTTGCTCCCAGGAAAGGTGGGAAATAATACCAAAGATGTTACTATGGCCACAGAGTGATTTTAAAGACTTAATTCCTCTGTGAGGAAAATTTTGGTTCATATTAAAAAAAAATCTAGGCAGGGACTCATGGTAGGTAACAAGACAAGCTAGAGCATGAAGCAAAATAGGACCAAGCAAAAATGAGCAACTTTAAGATGCTCAGGTGAATGGTGCGGGACAGCCTCCTTCCTTGTTAGTAGTATTTATGTCCGAGAGCTCAAGTCTAGAAGAGCTAAAAATGAGGACATTGGCCAAAAATGAGGACAGACCAAAGAACACATGGGCCCTGCCAACACCTCTCCAAAACTGTCAATCTACTCATCAGGTAGTAACCACCTCAGTTTATAGGCACCAAGGGAAAATAAGTCTAAACCACAACATGAAAAAAAAGAAAAGGAAGATAAAGCAATCCTTTGTCAAAGCAAAGACAGGAGCTGCCCACTCCAGGATAGGATATGAGGCTAAACCATGTCTACATCCTACAGGACAGCATGGAAGGAAGACAGCCACAGAAGAAAACAAGAACAGTCACTCCAATGTGTTTCCAAGTACTAAGGTTCATTTAATGGAAGGATTAAAACATCAACAGCAAACACCATAGGGCCAAGGGCAGGACTGGTGAGGGTACAGAAATCCCTGCAAGTGGGGCAATTGGAAATCCATCCCTAGAAAAATAAAGAAACACCTTTGCTCTTTAACATGGAAGGCAGGACATAAAACTTCACCCTTTGTAAATGCTGCTCCCACTGGAAATGTCTCACTGAAGAATCCTGTAAGGGGCCATTTTGATTATTTCTTTTAATGTATTTCTTGGTCTTCGAGATTTCACTTTGAAAGGCCTTTCAAAAAAAAAAAAAAAAAGTCACATAGAGGTGGATGGGGAGAGGTGACTCCAAAAGGTATCCAGTGACCTTCATGCACTAATAATATTGATAAATCAAATTTTAAAAAATTAATTTAAAGAACAGATGGTCAGTGAACATGGACTCAAAGATAGCATAAATAAATAAAGAATTTTGCAATGTTAATATAACATATTAACCAAATATGTCAATTTGGTAGTTATGAATAAAATTAAAACAATAAGAAAATGAGAAGATATGATTGAATTACAGAGAAATGATTAAAAACTCAAACTTTTAAGGTGTCGTGTGTGTGTGTGTGTGGTGTGGTGTGTGTGGACAGAGGAGGGGAATTAGTATGAAACACAGGAGAGGGAAGGTCAGTACTACTTAAAAACTGAATTGTTAAGTTGGAATTAGTGCGTAATTCAGAATGAATGCAAAGGAGAGAGACAAACACACTCTTTTTTTATGGAGAAATATTTAAGAGGCTTAAACAAAGCCAGGAAAGTTCAGATGTTGAAGAGAAGAAATCCAAAAGCTGGATAGAAAAATATATTTGAAATGATAGTAGTAGGAACTTTTCTCTAACACAAGCACAGATGGAAATAACGGACTGAGCTCCAAGATAAACTAACGAGGGTTGATTCACAGAGAGCCATTTACTAAACTCAAGAGGAGAAAAAATCCTGCAGCGTCACAGGAGCAATATCCTACCCTAGGGGGGAATCAGAATGGTTTCACACTTATGTGAGTAACACTCAGTGTTTTAAATAAAAGGAAAAACGTCATGAGAATTCCAAGTGAGACCCAAGAATCTTGAAGCAAGGCAAAATACCCCCACAAATAAACAGAAATTTAAACATGCAAGAAGTCAGGGGCTATGGAAGCATAAGGTCTTCATAAGATGAGATATTAATATTGAAAGCCAAACAAAAAGATCACTACATAAAAACTGTGACCAACAGAATCTAAACTGAAACTACATTTTTGGAAAGTCCTTCAGGAAGACGTAATCGAGTTCCTTTATTATTAAGTCAGTCTGATCTGAGCACATGAAGTACTTGAAGATCCACTAAAACACAAAATATCTCAGAGGAATTGAGATTTTAGGGTTTTTCTGACAGGCAAATTCAGAGTGAAACCTAGTTGGCCAAGAAAAACATTAAAAGAAATATTTTAATGGAGAAAATACATGGGAGTGCAACCAAACTGAGGTTAAATATAAATATCATTTGGTGTAACATAATATCAAATAAGGATATCATGACTTTTTCTCAGGGTCAAGTTGTGTATTTTATGCTCCACTTAACTAATACATTTACTTATCGCTCAACAAATCATTCAAAGAAAACCTTAAAATTTAAGAACTGAACTGCCATTAACTTTAATGCTTTATTACAGTATGTTCCTATTTCAACAAGAAACATAATGCTTCCATTTCTGAAATAGTATATACATCTAATCATCTAAAACTCCGATCAACTATATTTTAAACGTGTTGTACTACCTTTTTGTGCGTAGAATGACTCTCAGTTGGGGTTTTGGCCTATAGAGCCTGAGGCCCTGGTTCAATTTTCTGATCATCAAAGGGAGTAATCTTATAATTCTAGAAGCTTTGTTAAATGAAGAATTTTAAAAATTGCTTTATACTTTGCAAATCTGGTTGCACAGATATCCAGCCATACCTCACTAGCCTTTTTAAGATTTTCAATCTTTCTCCATGCCACCTAACCTTTTCTCTGATTGACTTCTACTAATCTTTAAATCTCAGCTCCGTTTCCTTTCCGTTGGAACATCTTCATAATGGCTGAAGGTTAGTTCTTCAAGTCTGGGTTGACTGCACTGCAATGTGTCATCCCAGAAGTAGGTATACTAACCTGTGAGCTTCAGGGAGAAGTTCTGAGATATGGGTTGTCAGGTGATTTCACTGTTACACAATCATCACGGAACAACCCAGACACATACCTAGCTGGCACTGTTTGTTGCACAGACAGGGACTATGTTTCAGACCCAAATTCAGCAGCCTATTGATCCTAGCACCACAAGGAACAAAACAGGACAAGGTTAATTATAGCACAAGAGACAGCAATACAATCAGGAATCCAAAGGATGCAGGAGAGACAAGCCGTACCTTAAGTCATTTCTCTCTAAAGTCATGTTCAAGTTCAAAGGTCACTAAGTACACAAACAAGCACTACGTCACTTAACCATTATTATCGAACACAGGAAGAAGTCAATGGAGTGTCTGAAATGACTGGCAGCACAGTGGGCTGATTTATACTGGTCTCACCAGAAGGACATGAGCAACGCACTGGGATGTGACATTAGCACAGCCTCAAAGTCGCCATGCTACACGCATGCTTTGCTTTATTGTAATCTTGTATGATCCCATCTTGTAGATGGGATAAGATCTAATGTAGCACCTGCCTGAACTTTTCTCACCAAATCTCTTTGAACACTGTAGGATGAAGTAGTTTTGTAATTCACCAGTGATTACTACTAAACTCGACTTAAAGACACAGAAAAAGAAAAAGCACATCTAGGGTTGGAAGCTAAGCAAAAGATTCTTATGTTATTTTCTGAATTATTGGATGGGCTGGGATAGTAAGGTTTTTTTTTTTTTTTTTAACAGATATTTGTCCCAAATATATATCAACCTAAAAATAACAACTGAATTTAAAAAAAAATGGAATTTTGACAAGTAAAATGTATCAGTGAATAAATTGTCTACCTCCAAGTATAATAACCTGTGATTGATTATAGAAGCCAACTCTCATGTTTCTGAATATGTATCTGTAGCTGTATGTTCTATATCATGTATGTATATGATTATATCACATTATATCATATTATCATATTATAAGCAGTATATAATAATATATCTCATGTATTATATATCATATATAGTTACATATATTTATATAATTTTAACATGGATGTCTGTGAGGATTATTTTAATCCTCTCTAAAAAAAAACAATTAAAAACTATTCTTCAGCTACTGACAGACTTCTGGAATCCTATTACTGGGAGGCTGAGGCAGGAGAACTGGCAGTTCAAAGACAACTAGGTACAGAGTAAAATCAAGAAGGATCAACCTTGACTATATTGCCAACACTGTCTCAAGAAAAACAAATACCAAAATGAACTGAAGCCTCAGAGACATTCTGAAAACTGAATACAATGGATACAAAACGAACCTTGGAGCATAGCTTCCTAGGATTTCAAATGTGACAAATGACCAATCCATATCAAGGTAGAAACCAAAAAGTCATCTTGTTACCCATTCCCTTTTATGTTTCCATGGACACTAACACCACAGCTGTCAGCTCACACTGTACAAACTCACATGAGATATAAAATAAAGACTGAATTATGTAAATAATTATTTAAAAAATCAGATCCTGGCAGGTAATATGGCACAGTGAGTGATGGTCTCCTCTTTCATGTGTAATAACCTGTGTTTGATCCCCAGAACATACAAGGTGGAAGGAGAGAATGAATTCTTACCAATTGTTCTGATTTTCATACATATGCCATGGTGGGAAGTTAAAAGCCACCTGCCTGCACAAAGTAAATGAATTTAATTTAACAAAATAAAAAGCATAGGATTCCATCAAGTTATTTGGTAGGTAGTAGCATCAGACTTTATATGGAAAGGCAAAAAAAATATCAGAATAATTAACCAAAATTGAAAAACAATGAACTCTTAGATGACTGACATCCTTACTTCAAAAGTTACTCGCCATAAAGCCATAGATGGTGTGCTATTAGCTAAAAGATAGAGAAACAGACTAAGGGCACATAACAGAGCTCCCAGTGATTGACCTTGATAATACAGCAAATTAGCTTTGAGGAACGAACAGGACAGAGAAAGCCAAGCTGAAGCTGAGCCAGAAGCATCCTGTGCTGGCAAGCACTCACACTAGAGGAGGGTGATGTGCCCACTGTTCTAGAAGAAACCTCATCACAATTACACCCAAGCAAAGAGCCTACAGTATTGAAGTACCTGGTAATATGACCTCTGGTGCAGTAGTGGTATGAATGTTATAGAAGTAACCAACCACTCCACTGAATTTAAGGCCCACGCATAGGAGAGAATACCTACCAGGCACTATAAAAATAATCAACAGCCAATGGTTATGGACGTTGCAGGCCCTGTGGGGGAATCTATCACTGATGTTTTTCCAAATAGACATGTAATGAAACTGTTTTCTAAATAGTTATTTTTATGCATATAGACTAGCCTTGGTCAGAGAAGCCTCTTTTGCACAATAGCTAAGGGTAAAAACAAAGACTCTAAGTGGTTAAAGTGTTGGTAATAAGTAGATGGGCCCAAACAGGAGAAGGATGTGACCTCTTCCCAGGCCTGGAGAACATGGTGACAGAGATGGTCGGAGAACTGTGGGAGCAAAAAGGTGGGGAAGAGCAGGTAGGGCTTTGTCAGGCAGGGCCATGGCAATCGTGAACATACATGAGTACCGCCAAAAGATGAGGGAGGGAGATGGGGTAAGGCAGAGATGGAAGAGGGAAAGAGGAAAGGAATGGGAGGAAACAGGGAAGGTTACGGAGGAAGAAAAGAAAGAACAGGAGGTAAGAAGGGGACTAATTGGAAGTAAGTGTAGGAGGCCCAGAAGCAGGTAGTGAGGGATTCGTAAGATCAGAGAATGCTGTATAAGTTTTGTAGGTTTTTCAAATTAATTTTTAAAAATTAAACTAAAAATAAATTTTAAAAATCTAAAGAAAGGCAATGCAGTGAAACAAAGACCATCATTTCAACAAATGATGCTCGAAAATGTCAACAATGAATAAAGGGAGGAAGGGAAGGAGGAAGGAAGGGAGGGACAGAGGGACAGAAGAAAGGGAAAGGAAGGAAGAGAAGGGAAAAAGGAAGAGGTAGGGAGAGAGGCGATGGAAGGAAGGAGAAGGAAATGCAGAAGAGGGTGGGGAGGGGTGAAAAGGAGAGGGAGGCAGACAGGCGGGAGTGGAAGGGGAGGAGAAAGGGAAAAGGGCATAAATGGAGACAGAATGTATGCCTTTCACAAAATTACCTCGATGTGGATCACAGACCCTGATGCTAATACAAACCCCCGCATGACCCCCCCAAACCAAAAAACAAAATAAAACATACAAACAAGCAAAAAACCAAATCTTGAGAGTGCTAATCTAATCCTGGAAGCAACAACAACTCTTCCATTTTCTTTGTTACTGTCCTTCTGCCTCACATGCCACATGCATTCTTTCCATGTCTATCAAAGCAGTTACACAAAGCACTTATGCCTGCTTTTTCTTTTTTTTTTTTTTTTATCATTATAAAGAATTTAATGGTTACAAAAAGAAGGCTACATAAAATGTATCCCTCCATAGTTAGATTACTAAATATGCCTGCTTTTTCAACTACAAAGATTTCTTCCTTTGATTGGTAAAAGAAGGATTTTCAAAAGTATTGATCTTGGAAAACATATGACTTAACCTGGCTAGGATGAAGACTATATTCATCAAACAACACAGGTAATTATTTTATTCTTAAGGCAAGAATCGAAAGTGAATTTACAATACCAGAATCTCTGAAAAAGTGAAGTTGGGGAAATCCAGGGATTGGTCAACTTAGGAAACAAAGGTTCTATGTAAAAAGGAATGTCAGCTTAGACAGAGAGGAGAATTGTCAACAATCAACATCCTATACTTTAAAGAGATAAACTTCAGGGTTCCAAAGATGCCCTGGACCATCAAAACAGAGAAATTGCTCTTCCTAGTGCCTTCTGCTGTGGCTTTTATACTACCTCAGTCCATAGACCCAAAGCCATACAGTTTCTCATTAAAGTCAGTTTCTCATTAAAAAGCATGAGGGACTTTTCTCCTATAATTATCAACCATTGCCTTCATCAGAGTGAGAAATAAGCTGTTCTTGAATAGTTAAGTAGGTCACACAAGAGAACAGGAGAAATCGAACCTCACTCTTAGCTTCAACACAAAAATCCTGAAGTATTTTCTTTCTTTGTCTATGAAAATTTAGACTCCGCTGGGCAACTGAATGGTCCAACTGCAGGTCAGGTGAACCTGTAGTTATTGAGTGTTTGAGCTGTCTTTAGCTTCTATGACAGCTGAGGGCAAGATGAGGCTGCATTCATCACCAAGGACAAATTAGTATTTCAGAGGCATGTAAGTCTTTACTCTAGAACCAAGAGAGCAACAAATATGAAGCTACCATCAAGTTCCTTAGAGAAAGTAAAATGTACCAAAGCCTCCATTGTGAAAGAATTCCACCCCTCCCACACAGGTATTTTTTGAGTGAACCACCTCCACTTTAACTTCTCGGTGGTTTTCAGTCCCAAAAGAACGTTCAGAATAATATACAAATCCTGTCATAAAAGAGAGATTAGGTATGTGCCTTTTTTTTTTTTTTTTTTTAACTCTCGTGCAGCCTTGTGCAAGTTCCACAGTATTCTAGAGACTGATAAAACCGGTTACAGATGAAAATAACCACTCTGGACAGCAGCCAGAGCCTTTGAACTTCTGCCTTCCAGAATGACTGCACTATAGCATAAAAAGGATGTCATCAGAATAAAAGCATAAACACTCCAGACTCTACAGGTAGCGTGTGTGCATCTTTCAATGTGCGGTGTGAGAATACCAATCTTCAAGTGTTCTATACTTGAAAGAACTAAATTTGTGTAAGAATTACAATATGAAGTATCTTAGTTTGGGCAGTCAGGGTTGTTAACATACAGAAACCAAGTTTTAAAAACAAAACATGAATGAATGAATGGATGAATGAATGAATGAATGAATGAATAAAGATAATCCCAAATTCTACTTATTCCCATGTTAGAATCTGTGTCACGAATCCGTGACTAACACTGAATTTTGTACCAGAACCTATTCCATATAAAAAGATCTCCAGTTTAAAGAGAAAAGGGCTGACAGCATTTTCTAGAAATCTTCATGACAATATTCCCAATTTCAGGTACTATTCCAAACATCACCAAGCACTCAAGACTACAATTTCTCTCTTCTAAAAATTAAGGGTCAAGTCTATATATGACCTCTTAAATAATAGAATGGGGGAAAAACAAAGTAGGATGACTCGTAGAAGTGGCATGACCTCTACTCAATGTTTCGTGCACTCCAGTTACTTTTGGAGCACATCTTTTGGAGACTCAGGGACCATGAAAGTGAAATAGCCTGCAGACCCAGATGAGGTCACTGAAGATGACCCACATCTACTAGCAATGCATCTATGCACTGTCGTATATGCTTGCAACCATCAGCCTTTGAGGCCACCTCGCCAGCTGCTAGGCCTGCTGCAGTAGCAACCCCAAGAACAAAATAACCATTGTTCTTCTGATGCTGAGGCAGGGATGATGTGCAGAACTAGAAGATGAAATGATGCGTAGTCACAAGGTGTCGAGATTCCAAATGGATGCAAGGAAAGACCCCCTGCAGCCCTTGGAATTCCCCTTCTTGAACCTGAGTGCACAATAGCTAGCGGACAAATTGGCTTGCAGCAAGAGTATCCAGAGCGTCCATCTGTGGTTATCAGTGTATACACAGCATGAGGAAATGGCTTTCAACAAGGGTTGAGTACCAAACTCCAAGCGCTGGCCTTGTAACTACTGCCTTCTTATTTATTTGGATCCTAACACTGTTATTTTATGAATTGATTCTGTAAATATAATAAAGGTTTGAATGTGACCCAAACTCCCTCTCACAGAGTGTACATCCCATAACATTCTGTCTGCTCTGAAGGGACAAATTTTTTAAAGCTATGAAGAATCTTCTTCCTACTTTAATAATGCTTTTTTTATATCACCCTTAGGGGGAAAATCTTTGAGATCTGAAGGCTCTCACTAATCTGGATGAGGCCCTAGCCCCCAAATACATGTTATCTCTCAGGGACAGCTGCTGAGCCAAGGGTTAATGGAACTTCCCTCATAGGTCCTGAGTGATTTATAGGTTGTCTCAGGATAGATAACTGCTGTATCACCAAGAAACCTGTAACAGTAGTCATTCACGAAAGTAGAATTTGAATCTATCCTGTATGCCACAACATACGGAAAGAAAGAACACTGTCAGGCTAAAAGGTCTGAGGAGATCTACAAAAAGCTTATCTACTGAGATAACTCAGAAACCAGAGTTATGGCTACCCAAGACTGGAAGACAATTGGAACATTAAGATTTTTTATTTTTTGTCTGCGTATTCCTTTAAATTTTAAAAAAATCCACAAAATTAGCTATATTTTTATAATGTGAAATGTGTAGAGTATCAATGCTTTTACTGAGATGAGTCAAAATGATTTAAATGAATTTTTTCCTCCAGTTAAAGAGATTCCCTCCCCATTTTTCACTCCAAATCTACTACAACTGACACAAAAACATTGTAAGTTTGTGAACATTAGTGCAAAGAGTAAATGGATTTTCCCCAAAATTTCAAACACACATAGAAATGTTGACACATGAACTAGATACAGTGACCCATGCCTCTAAGTTTAGACATTGTGTGGCATGGGTAAGAAAAAGACCATGTCAGCTCCATCCCAGTTACAAGATCCTGTCTCCAAAATAAAAGTGATCTATACCTGCAGTTTCAATCATGGATGCCCTTTCTGACCTGGTGCTGGAAGAACCAAGGTCCCTAAAACGTGAAGGTGCCAGTTGCTGAACATTCTACCGTTTGGGGTACATGCTAGTGGGGAATGAAAATGCATACAGAAACAGGCCGCTAATGTTCAGATTGAAAAAAAAAAAAAAAAAAGAGGCTGCCATGCATCACTTCAGTGAGTTCAAAGTCAATCCCAGTGGATCACTTCTGTGGAGGCGAGATAGAGAGAGCCAGGAGGATGCCACAAGTGAGACAGAGCCAGTACCACTAGCTGAGTAAATGGAGAATAGGCCCAAGGAATGTGGGCTACCTCAGAAGCAGTAGAAGAAATGATTTCCACTAGGCAATTCCAAAGGAAACCTTGCTAGTGTCCTAACATAGCCCCGTGAGACCATTTGGAGCCCTGACTACCATAATTCCAAGATAACTGATTTGTGCTCTTTTTAAACAAGTCTGTGGCCACATCATGCCTCAGAAAACAACTCTCAGAGCAAATCTGCTTTGGCATTAACTAGACTGCACATGCAGGGGGGCAGCCTGCTGAAGCTTAGTAACTAACTGGCTCTCAGGAAATATATGTAAGACTGGCTTCCGTTAGACTGAAAGCAACTGAAGCACTGAAGTAACACATGAGTTGAAGGATTGTACCCAATGCTTGAGTTCACTGTCATCTGTGTTTTGTTTACAAAATACTTCTTTAAGGGAATAATAACATTCTTTGCTGGCATCAGCTTGTGTAAAGAAAATTATTTAAGTTACCATCATCCTAGGGCTCAGGAGCCAGAGGGAGAAAGAGCTCAAGTTTGAAGCCTGCTGGGCTGCATAGTGACATTTTATCTAAAATTATATGTTATGTATATGCATGTGATTGCCAAATAACAAATTCAATGAAAAGGTTGTCTCCATGACTGAAAAAAGTGGATAACACTTGTGCTCTCTATCATTGTATCATCTCCAAAACCATGATTTCCTCCCAGAGAAACCCAAGTGTATGTACACTTTCTCACAGAGCATACCATGTCTTCCTTGTCAGATGCTAACAAAAGCAGGAACCTGGATCATCCCCTCCCAGAATGTTCTTCAGTAAATCAGAAAACAAGACGCAAATACTGGCCTGAATAGCCAATTTTTCTAAAGCCAAACTGACTACAAAATAAAGTAATAGACACCCACAACTTAGGGTAATCATTTCTTAATTTATTGTTTTTGAGAATTTGAGACATGAGTACTGTATTTAAAATGACCAGTTCCTTAATATTAGTAACTGTCTCAGGAATCTGAATGGCTTTCAGTTTCTATTGCTGTTGCTTCTGTTTGTTTGATTATTTTCCAACAGTGGAATTCTCACTGTGTTCCCCAGGCTGTATCTTTAACTCCAGTCTTAATGTTCTTCTAGTTTTGTACCCCCAACAGCTGAGAGTCCCAATTTTTTTGTTCATTTAACTTTCAAGACAACTTGAAAGGCATTATTACAATACAAATTCAAGAAGAAAAGGAACAGAAAATAAAAAAGATTTGGGGAGTTGGCTGAGGACCTAAGTTTGATTGCAGTGTCCATGTAAATAAGTGGCATATAGAGACATACAGAAGCAATTCCAGCCCTGGCTGGGATGTGGGGAGAGGGGGCACAGGTGGATCCCTAGAGCTTGCTATGCAGTCCCTGTAGCTGAAATTACACAGCATCAGGTTCAGTGAGAGACCCTGCCTCCAATTAATTAATTAATTAGTTAATTAATTAAATGGAAAGCAAATTGAAAAGTATATCTGCCACCAAAAGTATATCTAGCTTGCTACACATGCATATACACTCTCCTACAACATATATACATGCTTACACACAAAAGAAAGAAAGAAAAATGCCACTTTTTACTAAAAGCACAAAAAGGTATGAACTGATAGTCTAGATATAACTGTGAAACTAAAGACAATCTGAGATACCCCTGAGAGCCAATTCACACCTCCTCATACCTTGAAAAAAAATACAAACTTCTAAAAATACAAGTCAGAGCATGAAAGGGCTATGTAGTGACTCTGCAATGAGAAGAAATGTCTCATGATGAGATGAACACAGAGCAGAAGGATCTCAGAAAGCAGATAAAGCGGTGTGAAAGCAGTAAACACACAAACAGACATTTCAGAGGGTCCTCACAATCCACCAAGAGGACGTCCTATTCATTCCACTGGAAACCTTATCTCAAGGGCTTTGCTGTCCAGAGACTTTGGAAGTGACATCTTCACTTAGATCACACTTACTGTTACAAAGTGAAATCAAAGATTTGAATGATTCAGTCCCAACCCCAACCACCACCACCATTTCTCTCTCTGTATGATCACAAATATTGTTTTGTACCAATGTGTGAAAATTATAGGAAAAGCACTGTCTATAAATCAATAATATCAAAATCAAGAGAGACAGAAAAGAAAGGTCAAGGAAAACAAATATCGCAGGGAGAATTGTCCAAGCCAACGATGAGAAATGTAGACAAATAACTACCTCGTGTACACACTTGCATGCACACAAGACAAAGGATCTTCTTAAAAAGTTCAAGGAATTGGTTGATGTGTAGACTCAGGAAGAAGTGCATAGGTTCAAACAAAAGAAAGATAATTCAAAGATATGAAAGCAATCTGACAAAGCCAGGAAACGGTACAGAAATGAAAAGACACTTAAGGAGTAAAAATCCTCCAAGATAAGTACTTGATGAAAAACAGAGGGAAAAAAAGTGTACTCATTGGCTAATACATAAAGGGAATGAATGGATGGATATGGCAACGTCAGTATAACATCATGGAGAAGCGCCAGACAGTCTCACGTGGCCAAGGACAGGGGTTGGAGAAACGACCTTCTGTAAATAAAACTACCTCTTGAAAGACAAACTGACTCTACTTCTGAGAGGTCCTGAAAAGTCCAAAGGAAGAGGATGTACAGCCAAACATGTAAGAAATAATCTATAAAGTTATGGAGTTCCTAGGTTAGGAACAGGTCTCAGACATCCTGCTAGGAATTAAAAAAAAAAAAAATCGGAAGTGGGGAGGCAAGCTTCTGTATTTCAGCCTTCACAACATGTTCTGCCCTGCAAGCTGTAAGTCTACTGAGGGTAATTTCAGCCCTGAGAAAGTTTGGTACTAAGGAGTTAAATCATATACTGTTATGAGTCTCTGACTAGTGATGCAAAGGGTAACATCATCACTCAGAAAGCAATTCAGGACTCTGTAGGTTCATAGCTTTGTCTTCAATGGCTTTTCTACTTTTATTTTTGTTTTCTTTCCTTCAGAATTTTTATGGGATCATATATGTCCCAGGCTAGCCTCAAACATGTGTTGCTTTGAATTTCTGTGTTTTGTTTTTGTCTCTAGCTCTACAGTACTGAGAGGCCAGGCAAATGCCATGTCTGTTTCATGGAGTGTGGAGTCAAACTCAGGACTGGTACATGCTAACCTCACACTGAAAAATAAATCTTGAAAAAAAAAATACATAGGTCAGCTGGTACTAATTCTACTTCACAGAAGAGATCATTGAAATTCACAAAGGAGAAATCCAAGATCATGTGAGAGAATGGGAGAGCCTATAACTTGCCTTTTTCCGATTCTACACAGACAGAACAGGTAGCCACCCTGAAGGGAGTTAGCACAGCCCAAGCTCAGGGGACTGGTTCATTCTCACTCCCCGTGGCTTTCTGGGCATCTGGACTACTGAGTTCAAGATGGAAGAAATGTGGATTCCACCATCCTTGTCGTGTTGGAAGATCAAGCCTGCGCATATGATGGGAAGGATACTAGACACACTGTGCATTTCCATCCTGGGAAGCAAACTCTTTGGTAAGCACTGAGAGTGGATGACTAGCTAATGCCATCTTGATATCCACATGCTATGACTCCACAGTACCCAGTACTGCATGCTGGGTAATTTAAACAGCTGTGGATCACGTGAAGACATTTAACTTCGACTATGATAAGCTAGCGTAATATATATGCAAGTATGTAATTTAAACATCTGCTCTAAGCCAGATGCTGAGAAGCACCAAGTAAACACGACATCTTGAGAAATCGAAGAGACTAGGGAGGAGTCACATCCCACAGAAGCCACCATGCTCACGTGGGACAACTACGGAACCACATTCATGAGTAAACACCAGTCTGGTAACAGTATTTGTGAGAGGACACAGTGGATGATTGGAAGCTTTTGAAAGTTTGTTTTATGTTTTCTACTGACTCGTGGTAGAGGGAAGAACTCACGTGCAATGAAGTTGCATATAGAAAAGAGTTTAGTGGGGATATATATTTTTAATGAGAAGGCAGATGTAAAACCATCCTGAAAGTGTGATTCCTGGACACAACAGACACTGCACAAATCCCAGGCAGGCTATTTGCATTTTAGAACTGACGCCGAGAGTACAGCAGGGTATTCTCTGGCTCCTGGCAAGGCTTTATCACCACTGGTGAGCTGGAAGTGTACAAAAGTACTAGAGGAACTGTACTCACATCCCTTTGCAATTATGCAGATGGAAGAAATACTTCTTCAAGTGATATTTAAAAAAAAAAAAAATTAGTCTTAACATTGGCCTTGTCAATACATTTAAAATAAATAAAATGAAAATTCTCCATGAAGCAAATGTTGTTAAAGTGGCCACGGCTTTCAAATGAGAGTAAAAGCAAGCATCAGTGTGCTTTCTATCCACAGGGAAACACTGACTAAACATATGGCTGAAAATCATTATTAAAAATACACCAAGAAAATACAGCCGAGGGTGACTTCGAACTCTGCTCTTCCCGCCTTCCTATCCTGCCTGCCGGATGACAGGGCTGTGCCATCCCACCCAGTCTCTGGAGGAGTAAATCAAACTCAGAACCTCATGCATCGTAACTGACCACTCACCAACAGAGCTTTATGACCAGACCAAAAAATGTAAAAATGAAAAAAATAATAAAAAAAAAAACAACTCACTGCTCCTTCCCGCCACACAGACTTTAGAACTCATGACTAACAAGCAACAAGGTGTGATCCTGTGGCAAGGCTCTCCTCCACCATGTCACCGTCAGTCCTCCTCACTCCACCCTCAGGGCTAGCACTGACAGTGTGATTGGCTCTGTCATCATCCTCAGTTGACGACATAAAATTAGAAACAAAAGCAAGGACACTGCCAAAAGTTACACATGCACAGAGCTAACCCTGATCCAGTCAAAACACACCAAAAAAAAGGGAAGGAGGAGGAGGAGGGAGGTAGGAGGAGGAGGAGGAGAGGAGAGAGGAGGAGGAGAGAAATTTGAGGAGAGAGGTATAAACGAGAAGAGAAGATAGTCGGGGACATAGCCATGTAAAGTGAAGTAACAAAACATAAATTTTCTAGCTTTATCCCACTAGTCTCAATAATTTTTGACATTAGCATGGAAACAGTATTATTAATGATGTGCTAGACTCAACTCATCATCAGCTCATAAAAGGCAACTGTTAAATTTTAAGGAATCTTGTAACCCAGCTGGTAAATTACTCAGGCCAACCACATTGGGAGTATTTACAGTATGAAAATGGGAGAAAAAAGGAAAGAAAAAGAAAAAAAGATGAGGCCATTCGTCTTTCCTTTCTCAGAGAGCCAGTTGACTAGAATGTCAGAAAACACATGGCACTGGCATTCACCAGCAAGCAAATGGGCACACAGCAGTAACAGTGAAGATATGAAGGACAATATAGTCAATTTTCCCCATAAATTTCCTGGCTACCATCACTGAGCATCACTATACCGCCTAAACCTGCAGACACACACAAAGAAAAAAGAAAAAGAAAAAAGTGAGGAAGGAAGAAGGAAGAAAAGGAAGACAAAGGAAAAGGATAAAAAGGAAGAAGGAGCGAAAAATCTGGAAAAAATAAACACTGAAAAGAGCAAGAATTTCGTTAATATCGCAATTAAAGAGCGCGCTACAAAGCTCGGTGCTGAGCTCTTGCAGAATTCCTTTAAGCAGTAGGAACATGAGATATGTTATGTTTCCTCTAATTATCTTCATTTTTTAGAGTCTATAATCTAGGTGAAACCAAAAAAGCTATGAAAACTACTAGAAACTAATGTGCTAGACACACTGAAACTCACAGATTTTTAACATTCTTCCAATTAGGTGAATCAATCGTATTTAGGAAATTCAAAGGTATCTATGCCTTGCCAATGAGTGGATAATTAAGTTTAAGTTACGGGTTTATAGAGAGCTTTGCATATAAATAAAATTTGTCATTTTTACCTTGTGATCTGTCATTTTCAAATGTCTTTCAGTTTTGATGTTCATCTAAAATTCGATTCTTAAAATGCAAGTTTAATAGCTGGAGATTTAGTTCAATTGCTACGCAGTTGGCCTGGCATGCCATGAATCTTTGAGTTCAAAGCCAAGCACCAAATGAACTCTATACAGTGGGATACTCCTGTATCCGCAGCACCAGGGAGATGCAGGATGCCAAGGTGAAAGTTAGGGTCAGTGCACAGTGAGTGTGAGGCCAGCCTACGACACATGAGGCATAGCACACACACAAAAGAAACAAAGGAAGAAGGAAGGAAGGGAGGGAGGGAGGAGGGAGGAGGGAGGGAGGGAGGGAGGGAGGAAGGAAGGAAGAAAGGAAAAGCAAGAAAGAAAGTCTGGAAAATAATGATAGTACACTTGCATAAAGAGCAAAAGACATTCTCGTTACAAATATCTGCATGTTTAAAAGAGACAGAAACGCTTTACAATTATGCTTTACTTATGGTCACTGTTAGGCTGAATGACTGCTGTCTCATTCAGGCATAGAAATGCTCTAGTGACTGCCCGGTGTCCCACTCAGCAGAGTAGTGACACTTCCAGTGCAGTCATAATGAGTAACCAACCTTTATGGTTTTCCTCTTCATATGGATATTCATTCACCCATTTGTTTCTAGAGTCACATTGATCCTGCAAGGGAAACATACCAAAAGCTATTGTGAGAGAAAGTTCTATAGGACAACATTCGTTATTGGGAAAGGGGGGAGAATCCACCTGAAGAAGAAGGCAACAGAGGAAGCTGCATCAGCTGTGACACTCTGACAATGCCCTAGGCAAGAGAGAATAAAATCGTAGATGAAGATGAAGGAAGGGATTACAAAGGGATGCAGCACAGGGAGGGAGCAAAGGGCTAAGGCTGGGTTAGATGTGAATTCACTATATGTGAAGAATTCACTGATATTTAAGCTAGAGCCTCAAGTCCATTATCCATAGTAACTAAGACATTTTTTTTTTACCCATTTTCAATAGTTTATTTATTAGCCTATGGTATTTCTTTTTTTTTTTTTATTTATTTAGTTATTTAAATCACATCGTAATTTACTTATTTACACAGAGGTTATAAACACAAAAAGGCAGGATGTGGGGAAGGGAATGGCACCAGAGCATAGGTGTTCAGGGGAGTACAGATACCTTTCAGAACAGGGTATCAGCTGGGTGTAGGTTCAGGGACATGTCACTATGACTCTGCCTATGATTCACTTGTCCTTATCTATGTTGGTACTGTCCACTGAGGCTGCCTATTTATAAGACCTATGATTACTCCGGCTGGTAAATTTCCACAGAAGTTGCCTGTTTACAATAGCTTATAGCCTTCTGTTTCAGTGTTTTTCCACAGAGACCCAAGACTTTGTGTTAGCATGCATGTATGTCAGGACTATTGCTGATTTTAGGCCTATGGCTGATTTTAGGCCTTTAGTGTATAAGCAGGGCTGTTCCTGACATCTCCTCCCTTGGTGATTCTATTCTTGTGAAGGCAGGGATAGAGGCCTGACTCCAATAATTGAAGGGGACCTTGTAATGGCTCCGGTCCTCCTATCGTTGTCCAGTGAGGCATGAGAGCCATACCCATCCCGATGTCTTTTTCCTGGAGAGGGAATACTTTTTCCTGGAGAGAGGATACTTTTGACGTCAACCCTTATGCAGTCAGGCTTGTCCCTCAGGGAAACCAGATAGATATTTTTAACTTTTATTTATATTCCCTTGCAGTGCTTAGCCTCGCAGCCTAAGCAAGAATTCAGATCGCCAGTCAGAGAGGGTTCTGGGTAGCCTCTCTCTGCTTGGTCTAGGGGCACCTCTTTTAGGTTGGGTGGAGATGGGTTTGAGGAACACCCTGGATAAAGTAACAACCTCATCTTGAGTCTTGTGGTCCTCCATAGCTAACTTATGATAATGTATCTGAATAGGTTTTGCTACCAAATTATCTATCTGTTGTATCACAAAGTTGTAACTAAGACATTTTAAAGAAATGGTATTTTGTTTGTTGTTGATTGATGATGAAAAAAATCACTTTCCCTTTCTAAGTGACAAACATGTAGAGAATAATTAATATGGCTGAACTGGGAATCTCCCGATAGCAATTATCAAATCCTCTTAAAACATTAAATTGAAGCATGTTACTTCTTTAAAATCAAAGAAACAAGATTTTTACATTTATACAGTTGGCATAACATCATAAATCCTCAGGCCACCTAGATTTCTGGAAACACAGTAACTCTTTCTGGCCTGAAGAATACTGAGCACAAGGGGCCACCTGGCCCACTTGCTTCTCTTAGACCTCTTTCTATTGGTTCATCACTATCATATAACCTACATCAGAATTTCCATTTCATGAGACAAATTCTCTTTGGCATTCAGCGGAGCCAGCTTATTAGCCACAGCCTTTTCTGGGTCAGGAATTACACCCAGAAGGGGAAACGCCTAGGACTTGACAGTACCCAAGCTATGCCAATGCCTCTGAGCTGTGGCAATAGCCTGACTTTCCATGGGTGTTCTTGTATATTCCACAGAATGTGAACTCTTGGTGCTAAAGCCCCTGGTGAAGTGCTATACAGCCTACGCGTTCTATGGTCCTAAGATCTGGTGCCATCTGGCTTGCATTTCCCCATCCCATCTCTTACTGTGTCTCAAGACACACCTCTAACATGACCTGCAATATACTATACTACTAAAAAGGCTATTAAAAAAAGTAACATAATATGTTAACATTAATGAAAAACTAGAAATATTCTCGTGCAATTCAGAATAAATTGCTACCTTATCTTACAAAAGCATACTATACTATCCCTTAAAATATAGGAAAAGTCATCAATTACATGATGTCATCAAGCACGTCTTGTCCATTGTAGCCTCCAAAGTACACTTATTACAATTCAGTTCTAACTTCTTAGGAGAATGGGCAAGATTTTTCACCGCTGATTACAATCTTGTAAATTTCAAGACATGACTGTATCTTTTTCATATTTTAATACGCGTTCACACCTATACACTGCCAGATCCACACATGGACTCAATCAACTATTGATCAAAAATAGTCAAAAAACTTGTATCTGTACTTAGTGCTCACATGCATATACTTTTTCCTGCTATCCCTTAACAATGTAGTATATAACATATCCACAGAACAGTGACATTGTATTAGGTATTACAAGTGACCTATTACAGTTACAAATGACCAAATGATTGGCAGAGTATACAGGAAGATAGTCACACAGGTCATACCTAACTACAGAGGAACTTGGGCATCCTTTAACTCTGGCATATATAAAGAGATCTAGAAGTAAACTCTCTGGATATCACAAGGCAGCTATAGCATGAAATTTTTTTGAGTGATTTTAAACACATTAGTGTTTCATATAAAATAGTTAATACTTCATTGGAGAAGTACACCCATCATTATTTACTCCCCAATTTTGCCTTTTTTTTCTTTTTGTAAATCACCAATGTGATGGTTTGTATATGCTTGGCCCAGGGAGTGGCACTATTAGAAGGTGTGTTCTTATTGGAGTAGGTGTGTCACTGTGGATGTGGGTTTTAAGACCCTCATCCTAGAGGCCTAGAAGTCAGTCTTCCACTAGCAGCCATCAGATCAAGAAGTTGAACTTTCAGCTCTGCCTGCACCATGCCTGCCTAGATCCTGCCATCTTTCCACCTTGGTGATAATGGACTAAATCTCTGAAACTATAAGCCAGCCCCAATTCAGTGTTGTCCTTATAAGTGTTGCCTTGGTCATGGTGTCTGTTCACAGCAGTAAAACCCTAACTAAGACAACCAATAACACTACAACATCCTATACGTAAGTCTTCTAAGAACCAAGACTCCTGGTAGCCTGAATGATACTTCTGTGTAAGAGGTAAAGATGCATCCCCACCCTCACTCCCCAACCAGGACAGACATGGGACTTTAGCCAGGAAGAGAAACTGTCAAGGGGATCTCAACCACCATGCTGTCCTCATCCTGCACCAACGATTTTATCCCTGCCAATGTGGATTTCTACAAGAAGGCAGTGCTGCCACAGCACCCCACTGATCCCAGGGTACCCAATGGAGGACCTAGAGTACTTTAGACCAATGAATGCGTATAAAGTGATTGAAGGAAGCTAACACTAGAAACTAAAAGAAAAATCATATAAAGGAACTTTCTATGTTTATTATTGGATACGCTACTTGAGTAATTTAGGTCTTAATTACATAGTCTATACAATCAATCTGTAGACTTAAACATTAAACTATATTAACTATACATAACATTTAATATACCATACATTTTTACAGAATTTGGAGATTCAATACAGAATACTGATGGTTTAGTTGAGCACATAACCTACCTTTAGATCCACTTGCACACAATGAAACTGATGGACTTGTATTTTGCATCCAACAAAACAATTTAGATGATTCCAGGGTTCCTCAGAATCTGACATTTTTGTCCCAAGTTGTAATGTGCAAATCTTTATGGTTTAATCTTACCACCTACCCTTACAGACACTGCAATTTATATGTGAACCCTCAGATGTTATAAAGCTGGCGAGAGCCTCGTTTTTAAGATGACATGAATTTTGCTTTTCCCCAATTCAAACTCCTAAGAGATTGCTCACGATCCAGCTGTGCCAGGGAGCCTCCATGATGTATCTAAATAGCACAAGTGAGTGTAAGAAAATTAAGACTCATGTAGGGCTATGAAGATGGCTTTCTAATCTAAGAGCCATCTTCCACTGGCAGCCTGCCCTTCAAAAACCCACCCAGGATCATGGAGGTCCAATTTGCTTTTTCCACAGAGGCAGGAAGGATGATGATAATTTTTGCTCTGTCTCCCATGCCGACCCTAACGGAAGAAATGTTTACATAGCAATCTATAAAACCTTAAGTGCCATACACATAAGAATTGGCACTCCTTAATCAGTGGCTGAAATATTTAACAGAAAAAAAAATTGAAATAGATTCTGTTCAATGGAGGCCATGTGACAGAGCAGATGAGCCTCAGGTTTTATTCATGCTAAGGGCCCTTATGTGGTTTCTCAACTCCCCTTAAAAAACCAACGCATCATATGAAATAGAAAAAAAAGTGGTACGTTTCCAGCAACTCTTAATCTCTCGTCAATTTCTGAATTAAATTTACTTATCACTGCCAAATAAATTTCTGAAATAATCTAGTAAGTTTTCTCAAAGCAGAGATATTTTGAGTACCAGTGGCCACATCACAAAAAGAAAAAGACAAGCCCAGGTTGTGACAGAGATCTCATATCCCTAGTTGAATATCACTACCATCTATGTCTTCCTTTCAGAAGTTATACTATAGCCAAGTTTTAAACTGCAAATCTTGTGCTAGACAACGGTCTACTGATAACTTATAATGTCCCGTTCACTGGTGCTTGTACCAAGGACGTAGACTTTTGATTTGTGTTTCTCTGTCAGAAAATGGCAGAATCCATTCACAGTAAGCACCCTTAGCTGACTGATATGAGATATATTAGTGCACATGGTGGTCTGTGGCACTTTGCTCTGTAGAAGTTTACAGAAACCTGTGAGGATGTTCTCATGTTACAGTACTGATTAAACTGTTCAGTAGAATGACCACTAAACATGGCATACATATACGTCGTATACATACACACATTCACACACACACACACACATATATGATGTATATGTAGTATATGTATATATGATGCATATGTATATGATGTACATGTAATACATATATGATGTTATATGTATATATGTATATATTGCGTACTGGGAATCACATAAATCCTCCACAGAATCTTCTCTTTGGTTTTGCAGTAGCTCACCAGGAGCAGTAATAATACCAAGCTGAAAATGAAGTACAGTGGCAGAAATAGCCATTTAGAATTCATCACCGTAAACCAGCACTCCTTCTCTACGTTACAGGATAAACTAAGTGTGCGATGGCAGTAAGTGTCAGACTGTTCAGTGTCCATGTGTCTCATGTATGGCTAACCCACTTTCCTTCTGGATGTATTTTAAAAGTAAATGTAAATTAAAAAGAAGAAGGAAAACAAATAAAGAACAAAAACCAAACAACCAAAACAACCCCCAAACCTCTTGGGCTAAAGAGATGGCTCAGTGCTTGGGTAGGTCAAGCCAGCTGTACCACAAGCTCCAGAAGGATCTGATGCCTCGACTCCTTCTTAGGACACCTATACACATGTGTGCACACTCCTCACATTGGTGTGTGTCCTTTAAAGTGGTGAAAATAAATCTTTAGAGAAATCTTTAAAGCCTCATCACATACCGTTGTGGTACTCACTTGTCTGGTTTCTAAGAGTGTTCTATACTGTCATTAGACAAAGGACAGCAAAGGATGTGTTACCCTTCTGAGAAATACAAACATAAGGAAGTAGAAAGATCATGGAAAGAATTTTAGATTTGATCACAACCAAAATGGTGCAGCCTGGAACCAGAAATAAAATGTGTTTTAAGAGCAGGAGAAGCAGGAGAAAGGACAGCTGTGTCCACTTTCTTTAGTAGTTACAAAAACCAGAGAAGCCTCTGGGTCATGCATTTTCCTCCCCTCTCTCTCTCTCTCTCTCTCTCTCTCTCTCTCTCTCTCTCTCTCTCTCTCTGTGTGTGTGTGTGTGTGTGTGTGTGTGTGTGTGTGTGTCTTCTGTCTCTCTCTCAATTTCCACACATGATCATCCACTAGCATTCAAAGACAACACAATGGACCACAGACATAACCTTGGCTATAATGGAAAGGCATATTTTCCACAAATAAAGCCTCAGTTTGGAATACCTTCCAGGGTCCAGACAGGATGTTTCTCTACCCTTCCAGGTTGTTCCCTCTCCATCACAGCTCAACCCTCTATTAGATTCTCAACCTTTAAATGTTACAGCTTAGCACATATAAGCACTTCAGGACCGACCGTCCACTTGTTGTTATGTCTCGTGGAAGTCCTTTTATGTCTGTTCAAACTGAGACAGAGAAACACATTTTGGATGTGTTTATAGACCTCTGACAACTCAGGGCATTTCACTCTCTGCTCAAAGGTAATTTAGTTGTTCTGTTTCAGGCAAATTGAATTCTGGTGCTGTTACAGCAAGCCCATTTGGAATTCAGTTTTCGAGACAGCGGTTTATAAATGACTCTTTCATTTCTTGTGGTTGTGCGTTTTCCGGTACTGATGAAAAGAAATCAAGTAATAAAGATTTATATACATATTCCATTCACTTACCATAAGTTTAACAGCTGAAGAGGGAACCTGACAGGCAGGTTTTGTGCATGTAAATCTGAGATACTGTAGAATAGGTCCCAGTTTCGTACTTTAAGTATTAAAGTTTCTACCATGTAAGCTGAGTTTTTATTATTTAAATTTATTTCTGTTTCATCTGTCACAGTGAATATTCTGGAAACTAAAAATATTAGGAGCTTAATCTAAATATTTCTGGAGAGAAATGCAAATCTAAGTGGTATGCTTTAGAGCTATTTTGACTTAAAGGAATGCTCGATAACAAGTAGGATCCTTGTTGCTAAGTGACAAGTGACACCTACTGTTTCTCCTCTGAACTCCTGAACATCAGAGCATAGTACCACATACTACCAAAAAAGACAAGTAGATTTCCAAGGGAAAAGGGATGTTCTCTGTAGAGAAGCAAATTAGTGTTCTAGTATGGTTAAGCCCAGGTCATAGGTGACCAGCAAATCCGCCCCTGTGAAGAGACATGTCTTCAAAATAGGAACAAACAGGACTAGAACTCCCTGCTGAGTATATGTGCTAACACTCAAAGAGAAATAAAAGTAGGGGGACATATTTCCTAATTATCCACCTACTTTATAATAATCTGTCTTTGTGTTTTTACACACACACACACACACACACACACACACACACACACACACGTACGCATGCATGCAAGCACGTATACACAGGCAAGTTCCAAATATTCTCTTGCTCACTCCACAATCCAATTGCAATATAGAAATTGTAAGAACTCTATTAGATTTAGAATTTCAGATACTCATAGGCATACTCTATATGAGAAGAGCTATGTGGCCTCATGGGAAGGGTCCGGGTATGATAGCAAAACAGAGAGCATCATCAGAAAATACTTCTGAAGAATATGATGAGTTGTTTACCATTTATACGCTCCCCTTTTCTTGTTTTTAAAGTGATATCATAGGCTCATGCTACAATCACCACTCCATGAAACACTTTAGTGCATTTTGATTTACTTTATTGTGAACTGAAAAACACCTTGTCTGTAATATGTAGAGAAGACAGAATAGTCATATTTAATATTCTATAAGTGGAAGATGCTTCTTTATCGCCAAACAGTTGTTATCAAGTACACAAAGTCGGTCTTCGTTTCAACTTCTCTGAGAACTAGTTGCTGAGTCACATTACAGAAACTTCCTGAATGTGACTTTCAACCATGACTATGGTTGTTTCCTGCAGACAAACTCAGGGGATACTGAGGAAGAAGGATGCCACCCGACATACTTATGTGGTGTTCATAATTCAATCGCTAAGGCAATTCAGACATTCAATAGCTAATAGCATTAGGAGAAATGGGATTCAAAGGTCATTAATAACGCATATTCAATAACGATCCCCTTGGAATTGTAACTGCATATATATTGATTGAGAATATAAACAATACAAAAAGGGAGTTTGTAAACTCCCTTTTGCTATTTCCAGTTTTATTTCCCTAAAATTATGCTTCCGCGTAAGAAGACTTGGCTATTTTAAAAGAAATATGAGACTGATACAGAAAGAGAAGCACATATTAAGCAGTGAGGTGCCTCTGAAAAGGTAGCTGGAGCAGGCGTTAGGAGGAAGGTTGACTTGTAAAAGACCATTTTCAAAGGGCAGAGCGGAAGCCAGAGCACAGGGACAGTCTGCTGTCTCCAGCATCCCTAACTTCCTGTCTACTGCACTACATCGTTCTGTGAGCCCAGAAAACAAACAGACCCCTAAAAGAAAGTCACCATAGCCAATGAATTAAGCACGTCCTCTGACATATACTGCGCTCAATATAACGTCTGAAAAGTAATTGAGGCCATGCTTCCGTTCAAGGATAATTGCCGTTTTATCAGTGAACGGCACAGTCCAAACTCTGATTTGTGTTGCCAAGGCCTGACGCCCGGGATGATTATATTTGGCCCTTGTGTGTCTAATTCATGTGATGTAGGTTGTGACAAAATGAAAGCATGTGGCATTTGCCCTGATACATAAGAACATGAGTGTTACCACATGTGTTAATACATTTTGCAACACCCCCCCACACAAGCCAAACTGAACAATAAGAATCATTGGCCACACACAGGCCTGCACTGAAGGGTTAAGGATAGTGGCACCCCTCTCTTAATCCTCCCTCCCCCTCCCTGCCCCCTCCTTTCCCCTCTCTCTATCTCATCTCTCTCTAATCTCTCTCTCTCATCTCTCTAATCTCTCTCTCATCTCTCTCTTCCTCTATCTCATCTTTCTATCTCTATCTCATCTCTCTCTTCCTCTATCTCTTTCTCCCTCTCCCTCTCCCTCTCCCTCTCCCTCTCCCTCTCCCTCTCCCTCTCCCTCTCCCTCTCCCTCTCCCTCTCCCTCTCCCTCTCCCTCTTCCTCTCCATCTCCATCTCTCAGGATGTACTATAGGTATAATGCAGAAGGTAGTAAAACCCTTGGAGTCTTTGGGAGACTGGTGAAGGTAAGGGAAGAATAAGGCTCCCAGCCGTGACTGCAATCTCTATGGTACCTTCCAACACATATATCATTAAAATATGGTTGTAAGACTTTGCTATCACTGAAAAGCAAAATTACAAAAGCTAATTAAAAGAGTCATACGCACATAATTCATGCCTATTACAAAATGCTTAGTACCTAAGAAAGACAGCATAAGGTTTCCCTACTAATCCACTTCAGTAGGTGGTGTCAGAACACAGCTACAAACAGAAGCAGGTGAAAAACAAACTTTTATACACTAAGTATCTACAGCATCCAAAGTAAAGAACTCTCCTTCCTCAGTATGCAGCATGCAAACATGGGCTTCCCACTGACTGCTGCCTCATACACTTTATCTGCAACACTAAACAAGATGAAGTCCACGCAAACGCATAGGAAACAGCTTGCTTACAGACATAAAAATTTTCTGGCCCATCACAATGACTGATTAAAATATGTTGCTCTTATCCACTTTTGAATTCATTGGTGTAAAATTAAACAAATATTTATCAAATTGTGGGGAAACATTCCATCAAATTGAAAGGCCTGAGCAGAAAAACAAATGGCACATGCTTAATTACAGTTGACATTTAAATGAAACTGGCATTCTTAAATTATTTAACAATAATGAGAAATTATCAGATGCAGTATTTTTTTAAATGTGTGTATATTTAACCTCTGAACCCAAGGAAGTCTAAACAAAGTCAATTTTAAGGGCAATTTAATAGAAGGATGAAAAGGCTGAATATATGTTCCAGTATGATTTGGACACAGTGACACAGAAATGGGAGGATTTGGTGTTTGCAGTGAATTTCTCTTAGGATGTTCATGCCTTAGGGGCTGAATATCATCATTTCAGTGTGTGCAACTAGACACCACCATCTCTGTCCTACATAGCTCATAATCTTGTCCCCAATAGAAAGTTACACAATAGAAACACAGCCAATTAATCCACTGTCAGATGCATTGCTTTACTCTGTACTTCTCTCATGGCAACACATACCACAAAATCAAAATATATTTGTTGAGAGGCTGAAATGATTTACTAAAGTTTATTCTTGTTTAGAAGGACCAAAGAAGGACCCCCATACAAGCTGAAAAGTACTGAAATTAGAGAGTGCACTCAAATATGTCCTAGCAGCTTACACAGAGCAGGAGATAAACGGCACACTAACAGCCATATAAATTGGTTGGTAAGTGCACTGCTATTCATTCATCTATGAGTCGACTACAGGGCAGGAATGGTCCTAGTTTCATTTCTTGACTGTGATAAAATACCCTGACAAAGAACAACTTAGGGTTGAAAGGGCTTAACAAACTTACAGAGTGCCCAGTTACAGTCCATCAGGTAGAGAGTCGAAGCAGAAGCTCAAAGCTAGCCAGTCATATAACCTCCACAGAGAAAAGTAAATGCATTCATGCTTGTTTGTTTGGTCCTTTAAATTCAGTAATCTCTGCCTAGGGAATAGTGCTACCCATAGTGGACTGGGTACCCCATATCAATAAACACTCAAGGCAATCCCCTATAGGCATGTCCAAGGGGCAATTTGATCTAACCATCTTCAATTAATATGCTCTTTCCAGGAAATTCTAGGTTGTGCCATGTTAATAGTTAAAATTAGCCACCACAGGAATACAGGACATGAAGAATGGCATGTTATAACACATACCTTAAAGAAGTTTATTATCGATGAAGGTGAGCCAAATATATATAAGTAAAAGTTATTATATTTACCATTTTTGAGTCACTTTCATATATTTAATACTGAATAGATTGATTCACACATGTCCTTTAATTCAGGGTTCATAAAACATACCTATTCTGTTAAATTAAAATGTATATCCATATTTTACAGGAGAAATAACCGATTCTTTTTAGTATTCAGCTATATCAAAATGCCACATTTAACAATGTCACGGAAAACTCCAAAGAAAGAACAGAATATGAGCAGAAAAGGAAACTAGAAGAGCTTCAAAAAGGAAGATAATCAAAGGCAAATGGTGAACAGATCGGCAAGTAAGACCAAAGACACAGGCTACGTAGAAGTAGATTTGGTCTGATCTTGAGAACACGCACACACATCAATTAATTCACAAAGAATATACTAATACACCCACACTCACACAAATATAAAAATGACTAACCTTTGAGCTACTGTTTATAGTGTTCATTCTATCCCACCAAAAGAGGAACTTTACTACAGGAAGAATTTGTTTCAAACAAATAAAAAAAATTCTGGTCTGACCCCTGCTGTATTGAGTATATATTGTCTTATATAGAATCTATGTAACATATGCTAAATATATCAAAAGCTTTATGAATACTGACTTAAGATTTTTGATTGTTAGGTTGCATATTAATCTTAATATTTCTAACATCTCTGATCATCAGATAAAAATCTTCTGTTTCACAATTCAAATATACATCAATTAAAACATGCCCTCAGAGAGTGCACAAGCTTTTGTACGTAAACAGCCAAGCACTGATGACAAACTCTGATCAGAGATAAATATCCAAAGATGTATAAATTATTGAAGTTTATCTTAAAAGTTTTCTAGACTACAATAAAGTGATTTTGAAAATTAAGTGTCAGGCAGGGAATGTCAAACGCATCTTTAAAAACAATCTCAAATACTGCACAAGAAGACTCCGCAGACCTACAGAGTGTGTGCTTTCATTTCCCCATCATCTGAGGCAATGTTCATGGGCTTAGAGATGCTGTGGAAGCTGGGATAAGGCAGGCACAGTGAGACAAGCCTCCTGGGTTTTCACTCCTCTGTGCAAACTGGAAAGCTTGATCTGAGGTAGAAAATGAAGCAGCAACGAGTGGGTTAGGAAATCGGACAACAAGGTGGAAATCTTCATTGGTTTTAAGACACAAAAACATTAGTTCTAAGTTGTTGTTGTTTTGTTGTTGTTGTTTTTTAAACACAGCTGCATAAATAGAGCCTGTAACTCTTAGTTTCAAATAATTACAGGAACTCAAAGTTTTCTGCGGGGATTTGGGTTTGGTAGGACTGTGTATGCCTATGTTGCCGTATCAGAAGCATGGTCCTTAGTGTAGCGATGTTGGGAAGCAGGAGAATCTTTAAGGGATGGACTGAGGCCTCCTGCACAAAGAATGAGTCATGGGAAGCTGTTGTTGGAAGAGATTAGTTTCCTAGAGAGAAACTGTTACAAATGAGCCAGGTTGTCTATTCCTGCTCTAATGATGTTTCCAGCTGTGCCTTGTGTTCTCATCATTCTGTCCCTTGTGATGTAGCCAGTGGCACTCCCGCACAGGTACATAGATGCCAAAACCATAGTCTTTAGCCTACTATATTGAGCTGCATGGGATTCTTTCTTACAAATTAGCTAGCCCAAGATGTTCTATAATAGCAACAGAAAACGAAGACAAGACAGATGAGCATGACCTCGTCTACAGTTCAATCTTACAGAGGCATTTACTCATTTGAGGCTTCCTCCTGTCTAATGACACTAGTCTAGTTTATGTCAAGTTGACATAAAACTAGCTAGTACAACTATGAACTGTACACATGAACTTATTGCCTAACTTTACTTCAAAAGAGCATCCAGTCAGCCTGTGAACAGACCCACATGCACACAAGTACAGGGCATATGCTATTTAAAGCTCTTCAGTTTTTATAAAAAAAAAAAAAAAAAATGTTCATTTCCTTCAGTGTAGAAGTGTTGATTGCTAAATCCCATGAAGATATTTCTTTTTGTTTTACTCATAATTTATTCAACAACCTTGGACCTTTGAGTCCATAAAACAGGTCTTTGTGGGGTGGGGAGACCGTGAGGAAGGCCTGGGGCAGCTGTTGTTTTTCTTGTGCTCTTGTTTGGCTCAGGAACTTTACCATATCTGGATTCTTACCCTATACTCATTATCAACACAGAAGACTTCTCTTCTGCCTTGGAAACATTTAGAAAATCCCTCTATCTACATTAACATTGGGCTGACACTACTTACATGTACATACAGATCAACTTCCATTCTTCCTTGGAAATGACGCCCCAGTTCCTTAAGTCTACGACCACCCATTTCACCCACGGGAGTACTCTTGTAGGCTAGGTAGTCCCTGACACTACAGAGAGCATCACCTGGAGCTTCGCCATCCCATGTTAGTGACTGCTCAGATGCTTATCTTCACTTGCCAACTATCACCATAATCTTTTGAAGGTTTTTCCCCTCTCTACACAGTGATGTCTTTAACATCACTCCTTTACTCTGTGTTTGATCCCTCTAAAAGCTCAACTAAGCAGAGTTTGAGATGATAACCCCTGGATAACTCCCTAAGGAACTTATCTAAAATACGCACAACTCTTCTCATATTCAGAGAGCAAGGATCAGTCTAACAAACCATCTGGTCTTATAGGCCTGGAAGTGTGATAGACTTGGCATCAAAACTGGTCCCTAGAATCTCTCACCTAATGCTGGGGACAGTGGCACTTGCAAAACTTTCCCCTTGAGAGAAAACTCCTTTTCCAAGATCCCCATTTCAATCTGTGACACCACCAACATCCAATTGATATGACATCCTCACGACTCAGCTTGAACATTTTTCAGCACCATGTGATAAAAATTGCAGTGCACATTATTATTTCAAACGACCTCTTGTGGTCTTCTTCTGCTGTCGCCCTTCCCTAGCTCCTCTCCACGAAGGCCCCTTTAGCCGCCAGGACAATTGTCAGCCTCACTACTTGAGTTGATTCTCACTAATGCACATGAGAAACATGGCTGAGGTTTAAAATGGCTCCCAGTGTTTCATTCCATCAAGGACTTATTATGGTTACCATCCATCTCCAGTTCATTTCAACTCTTTTCTTTCAAAGACAAATTTTTTCATTCAAAGACATTTTGAAATTTTCTCTCCTTCCACTGGGAGAGGTTTCATCTCTGCCTCATGTCAAATTATCTGTCATTATCTCCTCCTCACCAAGCCCCAAAACACAGCACTAAAAGGGGCAGGAAGGGATATCCAAGCTATGCATAATGGCCCATGTCCTGTAATCCCAGTTCTTAGGAAGAAGCTAGAGCAAGAAGACAAAAAACTGAAGGTCAACCTGATATGTCTTTATTCTAGTTCAAGACAAGTCTGGGTTCTGCTTAGGAGAGATCCTCTCAAAAAACCAGCCACGCAAACAATCAAGAAACAAACAAAACAATCCACCTTGAAAACCAGAAACAGAATGGGTTTTAAAACTCATCACCAGAGGTGCAACGAATAGCAGTGCATTGTACAGCTAGCACACTGGCCAGCATGTCGCACTTAGCACCATCATGTTGGATGATGATATAATGAAAGCTTTCCTCGAGGAAATTAAAAGGAACAAAGACAAAAATAATTATTATCATTATCCCGATTGGGCTCATGTGGAAGGTCTACCCAGTGTTGTAAAGCATAAGTCATAAAACAGATTATAGAAAAACGAATTCACCATTCTTAGAAAACACGGTAAACATGATTATACAGTCAAAAGCATGCAGACTCTAAAGTAATATTAAAGTTAACACATACATTTAGCAAAGTCATTAAATGTAAACTAAAAATTAAAACAGATCAATGTTCCAGACAATAAAAACAATTTTACAAATTTAAAAGCCTAAAAAGTAGAACTAAAGAATTAAATTTAAAAAAAAAAAATCAAACCTAATTAAAAAAAAAAAATGTTTAAAACATCTCTACCAAGAAGCCAAAACACTTGTTGAGAGAAATTAAATACATGTTACAACATGTTTAAGACTGGGAAAAGTCTTCAAATTCTCCTCAGGTTGATTCACAGATTCTATATAAACCCAACTAAAAATTCCAGAAGGCTAGAGGAGGGAGGCGAGCGAGATGTGTTGGAAAAACTATTTTCAATCTTAAAATAGAAAGAGGGGAAACTGAGAATAGCCAAGCTTTCTTCCAGAAAAGGAACAAAGCTGAAGGCCACTAGGGAAGAAAATCCACAAGCACACTGGAGAAAAAAAGAAAACCTGTTAGAGGACAGGAGAGGTGGCTCAGTGGGTACCTTAGTATATACGTGGGAAGATGGGACTTTGGACAACTTTCCTACCATGAAGAGGGAGGCAGAGACAGGAGCATCCCTGGAAGCTTGTAGACCAGATAGCCTGGTGAACAAAGCTACCAGGAGACCATCTCAGAGAGGTGAAAGTGAAGACTGATACTGCCTTCCACTCCAAGCCCTGGCATCTCTGCATGTAAATTCACACATGAACACACATCAGATACACACATATAGAGAGACATACAAGCCCATACACAATTCAATAGAAAACTGAACACATTTTAGCTCTATGTATATAGAATGAAAACAAGATAAAGCTATCAGGAGTGAAGGTTAGTGAGGTTACTGACTGGAACAGGATACAAACAGGACACTCAGGATCAGAGTGTGATGATCTTTATATGTTAATCTGGATGACTAGTCTGTGGATGCATCTAATCATGAAACCTTACCAAACAGCAGACATTTTACCCATTTGCATGTTACATATATGAAATAAATAAATAAATAAATATATATATATATATATATATATAATGCATAATATATATGTATAGTATATATATAGCATATATGTATTTTTATATTAAATATAATATATAATGAAAATATAATGGACAACTTATACATGAATAATTAAGGAGGATTGTATAAATATATTTAAATATAATTTTTATATTATATATGTTTATATAATATATAAATTTTGTTTAATGTGTTAATATATTCTATATAACACATATTCATAGATATTTAAATAAATATATAATTTAATATAATGAATATTTGAATAATTATATATTATGTTATATTTTATAATATATATTTATATAATTTCAGACAAACTAAATTTTCCTGAAAGATAATATGAACAAAATAAGAATTTTAGTCAAATTTCTAAATTATAGCATGCTGTCTAGAATCATGCTGTCTAGAAAATTTATATATCATCAAAGCTACATACTCTGCCACAGCCCAACAAAACTTAGCATTACAACAGAGGCCCACTACCTAGGGACAAATATTTAACAATATGGGGGGCTTAAGAGCCACAGTCAGTCACAAGAAAGCAAGCACGCTGAAAGCTATCATGCATTCCGGCTCTTTCCAAAAACCCCTCTCACTCTTCCATTATAAAGTATGGACACTGGTGCCACATTCTTTTGAAATGCACAAATCTATAAGGAACACGCAATGAGTTGAAATAAATTAGTCTTGGTCAGTAGAGTATTTAAATTCTAATTCTACATGGATGAATTCATGACATTGAACACATCATTCTCCGTAGCTCCCAGCAGCTCTGGAGAGAAATACCATGTGTAACTATTGAGCCAACAGAAAACTATCATGTCTCCTTAACTTTCCCATATTGGCACTGTGAGCACATAAAAATGAGGGCCATGGGGGGAAATGTTATCCTTATGTCCTAGAAAAGCCTGAGAATACAGCAGTGTCTGAACTATCCTCTAAAGCAGTGCAGGAGGCACCAGTGGTCTTGGAGAATTCAGACAGTAGGGATTCCTTTCCTACACAGTTCAATAAAGTGCACCATTATTATAGAGTTTACTTCGAACTGTAAATAATTCCATTCCCTACAGTTTTACCACAGCCACTTGAAGCAGCTCAAGAAATGGATGTCACGTTGTCCTGTGTGATTTAAAGTTTATTGTTTACAATAGTATCTCAGCAGTAAAAAAACGCAATCCATAAATCAGGCACTTGCCAAGCAGTGGGGTGAGCGCTTTATGCGAATTATCTTAAGTAATCCTCATGGTAACCTTGTGAAGAAGGGATATTAACCTCCACTTCACGGGTGAAGAAATAGAATTTGACAGCTCTCAAACCTCACAGCACATATTCCAAGTAGCTTGTTTTTCTGCCTGATCCCAAAGTGCATTCTCTCTTCCCTCTCCTCACCCTGCTTCTCACAGGAAGCTGAAGGCTGCGAGCCACAAAAGTGAGGTGTGCCTGGTGGCTAGGGCACTGGCCAGGATAGGTGACTAAAAGGAGACCAGAACAAAAGAAATGAAAAACTGTGCTTTTATCTTCAGAAGTGGTGTGCTTCTGAATAGCTGGACAGATTGATGATTGATTGATTGATTGATGATGATGATGTACTGTCCTGGGTATTAAAAGAGCCTTGCGCTCTACAGCAAGCACTCTACTTGCGAGCCACATTCAGTTCCCAACTAGATGTCACTGAACTATACAGTACTGTTCGAATGAAGAACAAATGACTGTAGTTACAGGGTTGACAGATCTCATGGTTGCTACAGAGCCCTCAAGTGATGGGGATCCATACCTGAATCAAGGACTAGACCTAGACCCCTGCTGAGGAGCCCATGCTGGGGACCAGGAGCTAGGACCTGGTCTAATTTTGTTTCTGCCTGTGCAGCATGTCTCTGTGTACTGAGCGACGGTATATGAAATCGTAAGGGAGCTGTAGTGTTTATTGTCTGGGGCTCTCCTCAGAGCACTACTGAAGAACTCCCAGAGACATGTGAACACCTCCACATGTAAACTCCCACCAGTACACAGATTCACACAGTACTGAAGAGCGATGCCTTGATTTTCAGAGCAGAGCTTGTCAGGAGCAATTACATTCGCTTACACTTTGTTGGTCTCTGGATATTGAGTCAGAACTGGCCCTCTTATGTGCTGAATTAAACAACCATTCTGTCTACTGCCAAGTTCCATGGCTCTAGTCACAGTCCATATAAATTTTAATTGTTCCCTATCCACAAAGTGGATAAATGAATACGTGCTTCCCAGCGAGGCCCCATGTCTGGAGAATGTAAACAATGAATCTTGCCAGAAGCCTTTGGTGAAGCTGCTCTTAACTTAGTTCATTTTGGTCTTTAAAACATGGAACTAAGAATATACTAGGCACAGGCACTACCAATGTCTAAGATCAGAAAACCGACCAAGCCTATCCCCGCTTAAGTCATGCTCAATATAGAAAGGGAAACGATAGTACTATTTCTAGAAAATGTGGACTAACTTGTCACCCTCCCACAGAGAAGCAGAAGTCACAGAAGATTGGCTCACATGTTTTCACATCCAAGTGGTGGAAATCAATTAAACACACAGGGGTAAAGGTCCCTCTGGAACGCCACCACCAGGGCACCTGCTCATGAAGAGTTTTAGTTTATTTTAACTAATTTAAAGTATCCCAGAATTAGCCTTGATTTTCCGTGACTTCTCCACTCTGTTTCATGGCCTCCTGGAGATAATCATTTGGCTTCCTTAACAAGCGAATCAGGCCTTGATTACTTTCACTATAAACTTCAATCTTTCCTTAGCTGAATCAGGCACTTCAACGCCTTCCTTCCCTTTCCACTTACATCCAGTCTACATTTTTTTAAACTGCCATGTATCAGAGAGTACATCAGCAGATTTTGTTCAAATGCTAGAAATGTATGAATCACAGCACTGGAAAAATTTGATGAGTAAAGATGTGCTGATTGACTACCAGTGGCTACTCCAGTGGTCAGGGAGTCCACGGAGCACTGGTAATGTGTCCAGTTCCATGACATTGCTCTGCAAGAATTCCAATTTCAAGAATCTTGTACAAAATATAATTTTGAGTGTTTTGTTTCTGTAGAAGCTGTAAGCTGTATGTACTAGAATAAATGTACCATGGCATTAAAATGAGCTTCCATTTTGTTTGTGTTTTTAATGAGGCAATTAGAGACTTATATAACCTGTTTGACTTACACTTTTATTTGACAGTTTTGACCAAGGACCCACATTTAAACTCACTGTACCACACATTAGGACTCTCCCCAGCTTCCTCTTGTAGTTTTGCGTAGTAGCCCTTAATGACATGTCTGCTCTGTCCACTGACGTCTCAAAAGGCATATTTTTTGTTAGTCTAGCATTTACTGTATCTGATATAAACACATCATAACATGTACTATTAGTTTAATTCAGTCTTCTGCTCCCATGGAGAGCTATACTTGTACAGAATATATTTGATGCTTGCTGGTACCTGATTTTTATCTCACTAGATTATCAATCATTAGTTCTTCGAAAACTCTTACAAAGTGATCTCGGGAGTGGTACATGTGTCTTCCAAATCAGGTTCACTCATGCACAGCCATGCCTGGATAGAAGTGTCAAGGACTTTTCATAATCCTCATAGCCTATTAAAACAAACGAGTCCCAGAGGGCCAGCATCCACTCCCAGGTTCACAGTTAAATCCTGTGGCATAGCTGTGCTTCAATTGATAAAATAAAAGGTAGCCAATTTGCATCACACAGCCACTTCAGTGTTAATGGAAAATGCACTGGGCAGTGTACATCATTAACCTGAACACAGCCAGGAATATTATATTACAGTTCTGTTCAGAAACTCCAGCCAGAGACAATCCTCCTAATTTCAAAATGTCAACCTACTGATGATAACATTTCATTCCCTCTATCAACTTTTCGGTATTACTGGCTCTTACTCTTTTGACTGTCCTTGGATGTTCTTCTAAGGAAACAAATGATTGACACGGTGCATAATGTTCATAATGCATAAAAGGAAAAGAATGCATTGTGTCCTTAAGGAATTTTGCAACTTTTCATACTTTTCATACAAATTAACATATATCAGAAATCAACCCTCACATCACAATGTTCATTAGTCATCCTGTGTTCTCCATAGAGAACAACATGTGACCAATGCCGTCAAACATAGGAGCTCTTACGAGTAGTCTCCCTACTGGGACACTTTATAAGCTGGCAGTGTCACCCCACCATCGTTACCAAAAAAAGGTAAATGGAGCTTGCAGAATGGCAACTTACTCATGTGTCCAAATTTACGAAGTCAGAACACGGACAGTACAATAAAGTCATTCTTTCCATGACTGCCAGAAAGGTCTTTCAAATGCCGTTGGTCTCCCGGCCCAAGAGATGGCTCAGTGGGTAAGATCACTGGCTGCTCTTCCACAAGACACAAATTCAGACCTCAGCATCAAATGATAGCTCACAATTACCTATAACTGATTTTTAGGAGATCTGATGCCTTTTTCTGGCCCCCCATAGACAACAGTCATGCACATGGTGTGCACATAAACAAATGCACAGGCAAAATAACCCTACAGATAAAAAATAAAATAAAATACTTTTTTCTTAACTTGGATTGTTCTTCATGGCTCCTCTTTAAAATGATTCTCTGAACCTTCACATCTGGGACTCCTTGGGTACCAAGCCAGGCATGAATTTACTTGACGACTCGCCCAGTGCTCTCCTGTTTTCACATCATTCCCAATTGCCTAAGGAAGTCAGCAATCTGCACACCTGTAATGAACCCACGGTATCCTAATTTGAATGCAGTAGCAGATTGACTTAGGATGCTATGAATCTAAGTGCTCACAGGAGGTGGAAAGTGGCAGCAAGTGAGAAGTGGGACCCAAGTGAGGCTGGAAGAGGCAAGGAGATGAATGTCCCTTGGAGGGCCAGGTCCACTGCACCTGACAACCTCTGCTCCAGAGTTACGTTGAAACAAGATGAAGAATCTATTCCCATTTATGAAACCTCCAATTTGTATTATAAACAGCCATGCATACAAAATACGCCATAGGTTACACATCAGCAAGTTTATTACACCAACTGTATGCTTCTGACCTTCAGATTCAAAATATCTCTGAGGACAAAGAGACTGCACACTGTAAACTCCAGATTTACCTGACTCTGTGCATTGCTGTGCCAAGAGGAACACAGATTTGTACAACAAAAGCTATTGTTTCTTCCTGAAGCATCAGTTGTCTTTCTAGATTCTTTTGAGGATTTATATTAAAATAAATAATATATCATCAACAAAACCATGAAATCAAATGATTAAAAAAAAAACCAGAAGGTTCAGAATAACCCCCCTCTGCACCATTTTGTTTCCAATCACACAACCGAAATAATTTTCTTTTTCTAAGAAATAGTGTAAGAAGTAGGTTACAGAGGAGTAAGAACCTTTTAAATTAGTTTAGTTCTAAAAACAAAATAAGTAATTTTCAAGATCCCTTCACCATGTAGAGTTCCTGTCAGCTCGGGGCCATTTAGATGACTATTCAAGTATTGCTAGTACTTTCAGAATGTTCTAGAAGAGCATGGAACATTATATCCTAACAGCTCAGGCATGCCATCCCAGTGGAAGGAAGACACAGCACAAATATAGCCAGAGATCTGCCCAGTTCCTACTCATGAACAGTTTTCTCTGAGTGTCCTGTGTTTGTTTACTGGCAATGAATAAAACATTAAAATTGCCATTTAGAATATAAAGTACCTTAGTTGTTGCAAAGGGTAAAGCTATTCCTTCTTTAATGTAAGCTACCAAGGCTGTTATTTATAGAATAAAACCCATTATCACTACTCAAATATTGAACAAGAATAGTTTGTATTCAAAGATAAAATTGCCGCAGGGGACTATTGATACAGGAAATGTGGCTGGAGAGATATGGAATGCATATTAAAATTTATATACCGAAGAGGGGAAATGTAGTTAACAGGTATGTTTAATATTCAGGCAGCATTGACTGCAATTGTTAAAAGTTATATTTGCTGACATTTCAATTATAACCTTCTATTTCCAGTGCCTTTGGTTCAATCCAGAACTTTCCCACAGGTCCAGAATTATATACCTTGCAAGGTCTCGGGGTGCAAATGATTTTGTTGTTATTGCTGTGAATGTTTGCAGACTGGAACTTCTAGGAATGAGCCAAAGACAAGTGTACATTTGCTTCTCTCTTAGAGCCACCAAATTCTGAGGGAGAACAAGAAGGGATCAGACAGTTTTCCCAAGGAAAGTCAAGAGGCTGAATTGTTGTCACTTTAGAAGCGGACAACAGGAGAGTCAAAAACCATGATTTTATAATTTTAGCAGATTTTGTGTTTTACGTTCTAAAGGAATAACAAGCTAATGATAAGAAAATAAATTAAACAATTTGAAAAAATGGTGGTAGTTAGTAATCTGAGTTGGATCTATGCAAAAGGAAGGCACTTGTAAAACTCTAAAACGGTGAATTTAAGACCAAGAACGTAGTAAATTATCTCATTGATACAGTTCAACTCACTGCTTATCATAATGTTTACAATTCTGAAATAAAATATTTCAGCTTCTAATATGTATCCCAACAAATTAAAAGATAAGAAAATCAAAGTATAAAGCTACTATAAGCCTTACTGAAATTTCCTGGCTACTCTAAAAACCCGTCTGAGAAGTCCAGCTCTGCCAATGAGCTATACCCTGGACCTCTCTCTTTTCTTTCTTTGTTTTGTTTGAGACAGGAACTTACTATGCATTCCCAGCTTGCCTGGAACTCACTATGTGGTCTAGGGCTTACCTCAGCTTACATAGGAGGCTGCCTCTGCCTTCTGAATGTTGGAATAACAGATATGCACCATCACATGCACACCCAGTTCATATGCAGATCTTTTATCATTTCTATTAACATTTGTCCTTTGGAATCTTTACAACTCCGCATTTCCTTTAGAGTAGACTTGACAAGGGAAAACCGTACTGTTGGTATCTGCATAATCCTGGCAGGTCTCTTCCATTCTCAGAGCTGACATAACACATAACACCAACTAAGAGCTCAGGGGGCTTCAAGTCCAAATTCAAAGTGTCAGAGGGTCTGTAACTGCTCTTAAGACAGTGGGAAATCTGTTCCCTGCTCGTCTCTCCATTTCTGCTCTTGTTGTCAGTGGTGTTCTGGGACTTGTGAACACATCACTCGAACCTCTGCTTCATCACATGATCTCTTCCCTGCCAGTCAGTTAGAATACAGTCATGTTGGATTCAAAGCCCATATTCCAGTCTGGCCTTAACTCACTACACTGGCAAGAATTCCGCATTTCTCAGCCACTTCACACTGAGACTCTAAAACAGACATGATTTACGTGGGATTCCTACTGAAGCAAGTGGAGTAGGAAAGATGGAGACAGCCATCAATTGAAGTCAGAAGCAAACCTGTTGGTTCTGAATGGGTAGCAGTAGGCAGACTTCCACAGACCTCAAGGAAAAAGAAAGGAGTACACAAACAGGGCTAATGTCCCAAAGGTTCCCAGGATAGCTCATGACCATTAATGTCTAAGTTCCTATTCCAGCCCTCAGACTCTGATATACAAAGAAATGTAGAGCCTGCAAACCCATACTTATATTGTCAGAGCTATGGCAATATCCTTAAAGATCCAAACATTCAAATAGAATAGCAAACATTTCCCTACAGGTAGGTCACATAAAAACACTAACACACAATGGGAGCATCAATTGTGAATTCCAGTCTCACATTCCAACATGGAACCAGGACAACACTCACTGTACCACAGTTCTGCAGCTTGCATCCCCACTCAGGGTATCAGGTCTGCAGACTTGCTGTACACAGTACATAGAGTTAGTGAAAAACTTCTCTTTCCAGTAAACAGGATACAGGTTTTTGTGTTATGCTCACAAATTTATTTGTGATACACAAGTTCCTAATAATGAAGGTAGCGAGACAGTTACCAGATCCTAAGCCTGAACATCATGAAAGCATTGGATTCGAAACATTTTTATCGCTGGGCAGTGGTGGCGCACGCCTTTAATCCCAGCACTTGGGAGGCAGAGGCAGGCAGATTTCTGAGTTCGAGGCCAGCCTGGTCTACAGAGTGAGTTCCAGGACAGCCGGGCTATACAGAGAAACCGTCTTGAAAAACGAAAAAAAAAAAAAAATCCTCCACATCAGATTAATTTTATTAGTTCTCCAGCTTCAAAAAGAGTTCAAATATTTGAGACTCCAGAAAATCATACTTCCTACCTCTCTGACACTTTTCAGCCTTTAATAACCCACTGTTTGTTCTAACTACGCTAACTTCTAAACATAAATAAATCTCTCTTTATAACATAGCTCAAAATATTTCTTCTATTTACTAAGTTGACACTTCTTTGATCTCTTGCAAACCCACTGAGGTAACAATTTATATATAATAGAGTTGAAAGTAAACAGACTCCTCTGGAATTTAAAACACATTAGAAGCTATGAACCCATGCAAAAATACTGAAAACAGAGGGAGCTCTCCCTCTCTTGCCTGCCTGCCTTTGCCTACTTGTTTGACAGCAATGTTTTAAAGCCAGGTGAAGAAATAAATCCTCCAATTTGGCTCTGATCCTTGGAAAAGAAACTTAAAGCAGTTTAATTAAGAGGTAAGATTAACCCATACTTTAAAAAAAAAAAAAAACCCTCCAGAGGTGGCCAAGGATGTGCTTTTATGCAAATGGCATTGCTTCTTAATTACTTCTATTTTCCAAGAAAGGGGCTTCTTCTCTAATCTACTTGGATGAAGAGTCCAAGTGCTCCCTCCAATGCCTGTCTCCTGCCACAGCTTTAAGGTCATTTGGAATATACTTCACTGTGCTAACAATTACTAATGCACGTTGCTAAGTTCTCACATGTTGGATGCATGGGATTTTTCAAAGTTATCTTTTGAAAATCAATAAACACTCCAATCAGATAAAGTTGTTGTCACTTTGTGGCCACAGAGATGCTCAGTGCATAATCGCCATTTACTGACATATGCCAGGCATGAAAGGACCCATAGGAATTCAGACTAACCCCCTTACTATACCAAAACAAGGGACTGGGACTGGGACCATGGTGATCGATGGACAGACAGACAGAGAGAAAGAAAATAATTAACTGGACTTCAACAATTCATAAGTACTTGATTCAATAGACGACATGGTTGAGTGCCTTCAGTTACAGCTAAATGATGAACACAGGTATATAGAAAAGACAACTATTTTCCAAAGACATCATAATTATCATTGTACAGTCATTAGGAGAAGTCCCATAATTGGGCTGAAAATACTATTTGGCAAAATGCAATCATATTTCCTTAAATAATTTAATGTTGCTAAGATTCTTCTTATAAAAAGTTGAGATTTTAATGCTGACAGACTGGTGCACAGAAACTTTATTTTTTGACAACCATAGTTTAGCGCCCAGAATTATCAATTCCCTAACAGTTCATTGGGAATGAGTGTACTTAGATTGCAAACTAATTTTATGAGGGAAAAAAAAGATAGCTTTCCATTATGACCTTGAGGGAGTAAGAGAAAGTTCTGGGGATGAGAGAGAAACTTGTGGAATCTAGCATTATCCTGATGACTAAAACATACATCTAACAAATACGGAACCATTGAGGACTTGCTGGAGAGGTGGGGATCAATCATTTTCGGTCTCTAAAGAGCAAAAGCTCTGCCGCCACCTCATTTTCAACTCCAGGAATCTCTAAGAAGCTTTACTAAAGTTCCCTTAAGTCTCGAGTCATATTTAAAAAAAAAAAAAAAAAGACTAAACGTTCCCTTTCACTGAACACTGAAAATGTTAAAATTGTAAATTCCACATAGTGTTCCACCATAATTAAAAAACAAAAAAATACAGTGATAGTTAGAGGAACCTCTCTTGGGGAGAGTTTCCTTCTTTATAATTTATGTAAGTGTGTGCACATTTGCTAGCTGGATACAGCTATGTAAAATGTAAACACTTAACTATATTTCGCTTTTGGAATACCAAAACCAAGCCTTATTCATCCTGAAGTTCCACAAATTAGAAATCTTTCCACTCTGAGAAAAACAAGACCTGTTAAATCAGTTTGGTTATAAAAAAAAAAAGGGGGGGTAATTTTGTATGAAAATGTAACAACTCAAAAACAAACAAAAACCAACCAAACAAACAGAAACTGGAATGTAATTATTTAGTAACGCCACCCATGGTGGGTGGTGTGTACACAGGTGACCATGAGCACTGGTTTTTCCTCTGTCACCTATGCTCCGGAATAGTGTTATAGCAATTCCTAGTGTTTTCAAGCCTCCTCCCTCAGAACTACAGCAGGCACAAAGGAACAAAAACAGCCCAGGCTTCCACCTGTGCAGCAGCCATTGCCACAGAGCAGCCATGTGCCCCATACATGTTTGCTGGAGCTTTCCTGTGCGAAGATTCAGGGCTAGCTCTGGGCTTTTAACAGTAACGGATGTTCCCTTGTGCATCTTCACACTGTGGGGAGGGAAGCTTCAGATTGAGACCTCAGCACCAGTAGGGCAGGAAGAACCAAGGAGGTACAAGTTATTGTTCTTAAAAATAAGAGAAGAACTGGAATAGAAAAGGAACACAGAGAAACGATGCGGGGTTAACGTAGCAAAAGCACAGTCAGTCACACAATGAATAGCATACCTAATGAGAACAACTTGTCCCATAGCTTACCAAAGAGTGCATGCAGACAACTAAGAACTCAGAATTCCCTACCACATCTCTGCGGTCCGTCCTCCTTAATCTCCTCTTGCCTGTCTTCTCTTAGCTCTCCTAGAGCCCCTGTTCAACTATACACACATCTCTTTTCCCATCTTCTAATGTTGGATATCAAAGATATGCCCCCAACTGCATGTCTTTTTACTAAACAGCCCCACAGTTTGTCTCATGGAGAAGTCAGGTGCAGGTTATATAAATAACTGTCTTTAAAATGTCCTACAAATGAGGTAAACGAGAGACAGACTGCAAAGGAAAGTCTGTGTAGTTGGTTTTATAAAACCTAAGTTAGCGCTGGGGGTGTGGGTCAGTGGGTAGACTGCTCAGGCCCCCGGCACAACTATAAAGCAAGGCATGTTGGCACACTCTTGCAATTCTAGCACTGGTGAGTTGGAAACCAATGGATTGAAGAAGTTATCCTCCTACCAGCATAGACCAACCAGCATGGTAAACACTCAATGAGAAACCTAGTCTCAAAATATTCAGAGGAGAGCAATAAAGAAAGATACTAGACACACTGATATCTGGCCTCTCGGTCTATGCACTCAGAAGCATGTGCACATGTCACACACATCATAAACGTGCACATGTGCACACTCATAAACGTGTGTACATGTGTGCACTCATAAACATGTACACATGCGCACACGCTCATAAACATGTGTAACACACACGCTCATAAACGTGCACATGCACAAAGCAGACAAACAAACAAAAAGACCTTGAGGAAGAAATTTTATTAAAGCTATTTTTAAATGCTAATAAAAAAATAAAACAGTGGCTTCTGATACTACCTTGGAGAATTGGGTTTCAAACAGTGTGAGATTGAAATATGTATCATGTCAAGTAATGGGTGATTGTACCTAAAATATGGAAATATATTTTTAAAGGTTTTTGCCCTTTTAATTTTTACTTCAAAGACTTTAGCATTGCTGAATGCACTTTCAGTAGTGAGAATATAGAAAGGGAACTAAGACAAGGTCACTGGTAGAGCTTGGTTAGCGTATGCAGAACCCTGAATTCAATCCTCAATACCAGAGAGTAAAAGTCAGTTGGTTGCATTAATAAGCTTTTCTCTACGGCAATTCTAATGTGTAGCTATTTCAACTCTATTAATAGCTCATGACTATTCTAAGACAGAACATCTATTTGCTTCAATCTTATTCTAATATACTACTATCTGAAGGCTATTTCTCTATTGTGTTTTCTATTTAAGATTTATTTTAGTATTTATTTATTTAGTGTGTGTGTGTGTGTGTGTGTATATACCATATGTATGCAGAGGTAGCCATGTTAGATAGAAGAGAGCATCAGATCCCCTGAAACAGAAGCTACAGGCTCTTGTGAGCTGCCAGACATAGGTGCTGGGAAAGCAAGAACAGTAATACCTCAACTGCTGAGCCATCTCTCCAGCCTTCTTTCTTTTCTTTTAAAGAAAATTGTATACAAAAAAGATGAAAGACTGCAACATTAACTCAACTCACTATTTATAATTAATACTATTCCTCCCACTGTGACAAAGTGACAAAAAAAAAAAAAACCTTTCTCATTTAGCATTATCAGGGATCAAACTGTTTTGAAAAAATAAAGACAAATAAATAAATAAGCAAACAAACATTGATAATCCTTGACTCCATAATTAATTCATGAATTAATTCAAGAACAAACAGAAACATCTAAGAGTAAGGAGCTCAGTGATGGACCTACCATCTGTGACACGAAAACTGTAAATAATCCATTCGAAAATATGTGTGATTTGGTTATAGTTTTTAAAAAGGCAATGTGCTGTTATAATGTATCTATGATGAACTCATTTAAGTAAAATGAGAAAATCTGATTAACTTGTGGTCATAAGTAAAAGTTCTGTGCATCTAAAGAAGGAATACGGCACATGAAAACATCCGCTACCTGACTATGGCATGATAGCTTGAGTAAGATTGTTTTAACCATCTTAGTTGCATTGATGTCATAATTTCATAATGTTTTAGAAGATGTGTAGATACAATATATATGCACACATGTATACATGTATATACACATATATACACACATATATACATATATACAAACACACACACTATATACATATTCTCTAATACTTTAAAACAATATAGATTCCACATAGCCATTTTGCTTGAAAACTTTATAATAATAAGTAATGTCAATGCTAAACCTCTCCTAAGTTCAGACAGTTTTTCTAAGCAGCTTCCTAAGTGCTTCAGGGTCCCAAGTTACATCACTTTCTAAGCTTACATAGTAAGAGAGAAAAAAAAAGAAAAAAGAATTTTCGTTGTTTTAAAGAGGAACGTCACGTTGCGTAACTAATTACAAAGCTCCAGAGAAATAACCAACAGTAATGCACCACATATTAAAGGGACTTGCCATTATCACTAATATGCCTAACAATCAACACTCATAGAGTACAAACTCACATGCTGCCTCAAGCTTTCCACAGATCTCATTTCCATAGCCCTCAGTACAACATGGATCAGTAGGTACTTTAACACCATCACTGTAAGAAACCCTGCTCCTATATAGAAACGCTACTCCAAATACCAATCTGTCCTTAAAAAAATACTTCTATCATCCCAGCATTTTTATTACATTTCTTTATGGAATCATAGGATTTTTCTTTCTCCGTAATCTTTATTTGTCTTCAAACAGAAAGAATTTGAGACAATATATATGTGAATGGATACATCATTTCTCTTTTTATCTTTAGAGTCAAAGTCACTCATGATTCCTAAAATGATTGTAGATTAGTTAGCAATGGACTGGGCCCTCTCAGGAATCCATCCTGACTCTTAGTCTTCATCAGTCTGCATCTTCATGCAGGTCTTTCTCTAGCCTAGAATCAGCCTGTAGGAGAACTTTGCTTTCTGAGACCCATAGTTCCTCTCCTCAGTACTTCTGAGAATATCTCCCTTCCATTAAAAGAACAAAAACAAAAATAGAAACAAAAAATACAAGCAAAAATGCTAACCCTTAGGTACTCTAGGTTGCTTTGTTATTTCTGGCTTCCTGTTCTAAGATCACCATTTCTTCAGTCTTACTTCTGGACTGCAGTTACTACTTCTGGACTGCAGTTATGTATAGCATTAGGGTCAAGCTCAGTGGAGCTGAGGATGGAAAATGGATGGAAGTGTAGGTGCTGCCCCAGAGAGAAGCCAAGACAGACTTCTCTGAGTTATTTAAGATTTTGTACTTTTTTTAATTTGTGACTTTTAATTGATTCCCAAAAAAAAAATTCCACAGTGAGATGACTCGGAATATGTCTTAAAATGACCATTTGTCATTACATTATCTAAGTGTACTAATGGCCTTATATATGAATCAAAATGCCCAAAAGAGACTTGGACACACAGGCTAGAAACAGTCACATCGGACATAAGGGGTTAGGAAAATGCTATTTTAACCAGTACAGAGACAGGTCACTGCCAAAAAGAACAGATGACAAGGAAAGAAAGAAAGGATAAATGATAAGAAAATGAATATCGGGAAAGCCCGGGGCAGCAATAGATGGATTCCCTCCTGCTTTTGTCTCTCCATCATTCAGACAGTATATATTGACAGGACCAATCTTCTATACATGTAAATAGCAGTTTCTTTTTGAAAAAGTTTAACACCCTCTTAAAGTTGGTTGAACTAAGTTCTTAAATGCAGAGGTGAGGAACAGGAAGCCTGTGGAGCTCTAACTGATACAGTTAGAACAAAACCTTGCTTCAACTGTTTGCTTCCCTTCCAACTAACTGGGTTTTTAGAGACAGACAATCCTAATCCATTTTCAATATTCAGGTCACTCAGCATCGCTTCTTCCAGAACAGCAGTTCTCAACCTGCGGGTCACGAACCTTTGTGGGTCAAACAGCCCTTTCAATTAGCTCAGTCTTCACTTTCCTCTTTCTATACACTATTTTAGGCAAGGGCCAGGGAGAGTGGGAGGGAGGGACAGAGACAAAGAGACAGACAGACACAAACACACACACACACACACAAGAGAGAGAGAAGAAGAGAGAGAGAAGAGAGAGAGAGAGAGAGAGAGAGAGTCAGAGAGAGACAGAGAGACAGAGAGACAGGGACAGAAACTCCTTCCTGGATTATTACAAGAAATGGGAAGCCAGGTAAACAGATATGGTACCAAGCCAAACACAAGCACATAGGGGCACATGCACCTGCACACACGTACACATAAAATGTTTCATTCCTTAAATCGTCTATAGGTACTAAGGAGAAACTTTCAGTAAATTAATACAATCACATCATATAGAAGATCATATGTAGAAGAATTGATCTGGAAAATTTCAATATAAGAGGTTCCTCGTGGATGTTCTCTCTGTAATCTGAACTCAGCTTTAAGCCCCTTCTGCTCCAGCCCAGCCTCACAACACTTGTAGTGTTGACTTCCCTCCCTGCTCCCTCTCTGTTCCTATTGGCCACAGCACAGAGGACAGGAGGACAGTGCTCTGCATCCTAATCTACTACCCATCGCAGCTCGCAGCTCTCAGCTTCTTGCTTCTCTCTCCAAATGCTTGCCCGCTTATACACGTGTTCAGACTGTGTGCAGTCCCAGCCTCATCACTGAGACCTACATGGCACCTAAGCTTTTTCCACAATTCACCGTGACGGGATCACACGCTGCCAGGTTCTGCTCTGATTGAAGGCTACTTAATGCTGTCTCCTACACCTCCTTGTTCTGGCAACACATGAGATTAAGTACATTCTTTCGTGGCTGCTTAATAAAAATAAAATATAATTACATTAATTTCTTTCACTTTTCCAAAAGCACTTAAGTTTTAGACTATGTGTTCAATGTTGTGGTTTTTATTGTGTGAAAACACCATTTATATGATTTTATATTGTCCTCAGTAGTTACCTTCCTCTCGTTACAAGGGTCTTCATGAAAAATATCAGTGTTCATTGTCACAACATAAGTACTGTCTCCAGTGTATGGTTTAGAGTTTTCCATCGAAGTTAACACTTTTTTAAAGGTATGTTTTATTTCTTCTAACATATCAAATACATCCATTTCCTCCAAATCTATGATTTCTGGATCTGGAGTCAACTCTTGAAACTCCTTGTCCATTGAAGATTTATAAAATGGCTTAGTCTTACCACAGAAACCTCTACACTATGCTGACTCAGTGGTTTGGCTTTGTGATGCTGGAAACTAAATCCTAGATACAGTGTGTGCTAAGAAGCGTGTACCACTGAGCTGCATCCCAACCCAGATGTGGGTTTTCTAGCGCATCACATCACCCACATGTGTTCAATGGCTTAAGACCGAAGCTATCTCCACCTTGACAATAACAACTAGGTAGACCAGTGGAATTAAGACAATGTAGCAGAAGCTTTGCCCTCCCCAGTGTAGAACACCCTAAAAAAAACTCATTATGGAATCCACTGTGACAGTACTGCTTCAACACTTAATTCTTCTCATAACTCATATACTTTTGTTTGAGTTTCTGGGCTTGTTTATCCTATAGCTGACTTCACATTTGCATTTGAACAGTCCTCAGAAAAGGCATCCTCCCGGTCCCTGTATTGTACTCCTTGTATTTGCTCCTTTCTTCGGCAGCAAATCTCAGTTGAAAGTTATGCACACAAATACTTTCTGGTTTGGGATAGAATTCAAGCCTGACAAAATGTCAAGTAGACAATATTGCACATTTAAAACTTGCATATTTAAAGCCCATTCCCTTCACAGTGTGGTAGCTGCCTGGGAGCTGAGGGCTGCTACCACCTTTCAGCATCATAAGAACGCATAGCATTATATATGGCAGGGCCAGGAAAGGACCAACCTTCAAGTCTGGTTTCTACTGTGTCCTCTCCACACAATTTTTAAGTCGCCCTTAAGCTGAGAATACATACATATTGTGCTACTGTGACTAACCTGACACTTAGTGAGGAGGAGGATCCTTTCAAATCTCCATCGTAGAAGGACGGCATCATCTAAGAGTTGCTCAATAAATAGGTTAGGAGGGAAACAACGGGTGGGGGGATGTACTCAAGGTACAGTGCTGTTTTCTTTGATCTCATTGTTTTCAAAGAACAGTCTACATATAGCCAAATGACGAGCAATCCATCCTACGTGTTAGAAAAGCTAAAAGTTCATTCCCAATATGATGAATGGATAATGTATTTGTCACCCTAAATAATTTGCTACATTCTTTTTGAAACAATTTAAAGGGCAACTGAAAAGATGGCTCCGTGGTTAGTTTTGTGAGCTGCTCTGTCCCAGTCCTGCGGTGAGTCCTAGCACCCACAGGGTAACTCACAACACTATGTAACACCAGTTCCAGGGTGCTCAGTCCTCTCTTCTAGCATCCTCTGGTAGCAGGCATGTACACGGTACATAAACATGTAGGCAAAAGAGTCATGAACATGGGCATTTTTTTAACTTGTGTTTGTGTGCATATAAGGGGTGCCTGCATAAGTGAAGGTTAGAGAATAACTTGTAGTCTCTCTTCTCACCAGTGGGTCCTGGGGACTGAACTCAGGTCACTGGACACAGTGGCAAGCACCTTTACCACCTACAGTGGAAACCATTTCAGCAGCCTTGGCACATTATTTCCTCCTCCTCCTCCTCCTCCTCCTCCTCCTCCTCTCCTCCTCCTCCTCCTCCTCTTCCTCTCCTCCATCCATCCCTCCCTCCTCCCTCCTCCCTTTTCCTCTACCTCCCTCCATCCATGCTCCCTTTTCCACTCCCTTTCTCTTTGTGTGTGTGTGTGGTGTGTGGTGTGATGTGTGTGTGTGTGTCTATTGTATTGTTCCTCACTCACAGTATACCTTTGAAAAATGAAGGGAAAGCCCTCTTGTTGGCCTAAAGCTTACCAATTAGGCTAGGCTTACAGGTTAGCTGGCAGAATCTCAGGGATCTTCCTGGCTCTCCCTCCCCAGTGGTAGGTTTTACAAATGCATGCCACCACGCCCAGCAGAGGCCAGGGAAGCATTTTGTCAAGTGAGACTTCTTCCTAACCTCCATTTTACATTCTGGAAAATGCCTAAGAGCAACACCTTTGCAGATGCTTTTCCGTTTTCAAAATGTATACAAAATAAATTTTAACAGTCTAACTTTAAACTTCTGAGTCTGGTAATCAAAGAATAAAAACTCCAGCCTGTACAGAGTTTTGCAATTTGGAAGCGTTTTAACAATTATTACTTAAAAAAAAAAAAAACAAACTATACCATGTCTCCAATGTTAGCCAGGAGTCCATGCTTCAGGGAGGAACTTGAACTAGCAAATTTAGGAAGAAGAAACAACTTATGTCTATCATACAAGTGGTACCCAGGATCCTCACAGGGCCCTCCTCTGAATGTGCTTATCTGCAAAGCCTATCACCATCTCTAATCAGACTAAGTCCCTGCAGGACCCACTTGAATTCATTTATTGTATGTTAACTCTAGCCTTTTATTTGGCTGGTAAATCTTTTTCTCCCACTGGATACATCCTCTACAAGGAATGTTCACTCCAGGAAGATGAAGACTTTTAAACACGTCCCACAGCATCTAATATAAGAGTTAAAACTTGATTGTTAGCAAAATGGAACAGGGAGGTTATGTTCCCAAAATTAAAAACAAGCTATTTTTAAAGGCCATGCCTGAGACTTACCCAGATTCGTGGTCCCCACGCCCACCCGCAGACTCCCAGATCCACTCTTGGCACACAGCACGCAGGAGCAGGACCACAGGGACAGACACAAGTTGGGCTGAAAGTCTTAAACCAGAGGAGCTGGCAGACTTTTCATATCCAGAGGATGGGTGAGTGTGTCTGAACGCTTTTCCCAGCAAAACAGGTTTTTCTTGTTCCTTTGCTTTAAAAACAGCTCTGTGGTGGGAGTGGAGAAGGCAGGGTAAGAAAACAGGATAGCTGACTCAGCGGGAGAGGACAGTCCTCTCACAACCCATGCCAAAACTTCCAAGACCTTCCTCACCTGATTCCATTACTGGGAAATACTGGAAGGCACAAGTGGGATCAGGGAAGCAGAGACTGTCATTTCTCTTCCTCACTAAGCAGTCAAGTCTCCCCCTTGACGCATTCATAACCTGTTGTCTATTTTTATCTGCGTGACACAGAAGAGTTTCATTTTTAAAAGCTTAACAATTTCCTATAGGAAAAGCTAAAACACCTGCTTCTGTGTCGAGTTCTTGCTGTGTTTATCTGCATATCCGCAACCCAAGATGCTATCTTCACCCGAAGGATGGATTTCCTTATGAGAACATGGTCACATACTCAAACACCCCTAGGCCTACAGCATGCATCCTTCTTAACACTGTGGTTATGCACATGAAATTGCCAACCATACCAACTCAAAACTCCCTGGACACTCTAATCCAAGGTTCGACTCATAAGATCGGTTTTTTCTAAAATGTACTTGTCAGTATTTGGGTCATTAATATTGTGGGTGTTGATTTCTTTTTTTCTTATAACACTCTACTAACTTTCTATAATCCAGGCATGTCCTCTATAATAAATGCAACCAAGGGTACAGGTTGTGATTCATGGGAATGGGCTCTCCTTATGATGGTATCAGCAATCCTAAGGCTAGAAAACAAGCCTCTAAGAATCATGTTTCTTCTTTTATTTTAAAACTTTTCATTTTACATATTCATTGTACGTGGCACTGTGCTACATGGACACTGACAGACAAGTACTCATGTTACACTGAGTGCATTTCCTTTCATATTCAGACAATTGACTTGGATCAGAGATGTCAACATACAAGCAAATGATCAACAAATGGCATCCTTGTTGGTTTTCTCCTTCTCAACATATCTTTTGCTTGTCACAGTTAAAATGCAAAGTGTAAAGTTAGGGCTGTTAGGAACATGGTTTAAGGATACGGAAAGAATATTTTAAAGGGAGGTCCAAGAAAGCCTTGAACAAAGGGAAGCCTTATACATGAGCCTCATATGTGGATTCTGGCATTTATACAAATATACACATTGGATAAAATTGTGGTGAATCACACGCACTGGCACAAAAAAAATGGATGAATGTGAAACTAGCAAGATCTACATAAACTGTGTGGAAGCGCCAAAGCAATGCCTTGGGTTTGATTCTGTATTCTGCTCTTGTCAGATGTAAACAGTGTGAGTCTTTAGTAAGAGAATGGTAAGAGAGAGGTGTCTCCCTGAATTTGGGAGGAGCAAGTCCAAGTGACTTCTGTGAACATGCATTTAAAAATTCCTTCCAAAAACAAAAACAAAAATAAACAAACAAACTCTGTTTGAATGCAAATGCTGTTAGCTAAACACAGATGCACTTGGGCCTCCATGCATTCAGAATGCAGTAAGCACACACTCTTACCTGGCACCTATCTATATACTTGGATGACAAACACACTGGCATCCTCACAGTCTAACCATCCAATACCCAAGACACACAGAAAGGAATGGAGGCACAGGCATACTCTATAAGGAAAAAGAATGACAACATCTTCAGCAGGTCCACATGTCATGGTCAAACTCTGAAGACAACACATTGGCCAATCACCACTTCATTCACAGTTCACATACACACAAAAAAAGATCATACATGATTATTATAAAAATAGCCATATTAACTTAAGGTTCACATCATTATAATATCTGTTCTGGGAGAAATTGTTTGCTCAAGTTGTTCTGACATAAATGGCAAAGAACAGCAATCGACTCTTCATAGAAAATGGAGATGTATTTAGCCACAACTGCTCAATGTTTCTTTTAAATACATCCTTAGAAATATTAAATTCTTCAAACTAAAATTACTACGTAGTTCACAATATGTACATATTAGAAGTGAAAAGAGCCTAGGAGGAAGGGGTTTTACTAACAGATACTTTTACTAGTAAGCCTACTAATCTGGAACAGGAATTGTTTTACAAGACTACATCTATGGATTTACTTTGCACAAACTGTGCTTTCCTGGGAAGATATATAATAAACAATTTAATTTCAAATTAGTATGAGCTCCTACTCAAAAGACTCTTTATCTTTATTTCTGATTAATTTACAATTCACTCTGCCATGTTACTTCAATTCTCGGTCAATTTTTTCTAGTCAGTTCTGCAGGATTTCTATTTCTAATATAATATGAAAAGTATTATAAAAATAACTAGTTTAAAATTTTCTGCTGGGTGCTGGGGGCACATCATGCCTTTAATCCCAGAAATTGGGAGGCAGAGATGGGAGGATCCTTCAGATCTAGGCCAGCCTGGTCTACAGAGGGAATTTCAGGACAGCCAGGGTTACACAGAGAAACCCTGTGTCACAAAAGCCAAAAAAATAAAAAGCAAATAAAGTTATTATGCTTTAAACTCATAAAAGATTTATTAATCACAGAATTAGAATTTGAAATGGAAGGGGGAGATAATTAAAGCACTAAAGTTTCAAAATAATAAATTAAGAGGAAGATAGTATGTCTACGTACATCTTTATCCTCAGCTCTAGTGTTCCCTGTACTGAAGAGAAAAAAGGAAGAAAATGCCTCCACAAAACGTTTGACGGACATGCGGGAGCACATTATAAAGTCCATCATTTTCACACATACACTATGATGCTCCAAACACTTCATATGAAACAGTATCTTAAGTAAGTAGATGTGTACACATCTGGCTTTTTCAAACAAGCTTATGAATGTTGAAGGGTGAATAGCCTACAAAGAGACAATCTCACAGAAAGGATTCAACCACACATCTAACTTGAATAATAAATGGGTTATTAGATGAGACACTGGATCTCAGTGTTCCAAAATAAACAATTCATTAAAATATCCCTCAATAGTTGTATTATCTGGGTCAAAAGTTACCTGTCACAAGGAAAAATATATATGAAAAATATAATAACCACAGACTACACTTACCATCATAACTTAAGAGCAATTCACAGTTTTTCAAGTCAACCAAACCCTAGGGCAAAGATCAATCAAGGCAGAAAAAAATTCATGCTCTCTCAAAGAGAACATCTCTAAGACAGACACTCTCTGTTATGGTACTCAGAACCATGCAATACAGCCGATCACCATTCCTGAAAAAACACTGAAGAAAGGTAGAGTATCTAGGATCCTGGCCCAAAGGCTTCAGCCCTAGGACCCAAGGAGAGCCTCCATCAAGCCAGGAAATAGGCTTCTAGTACTACAGGCTGGATGCCAATATCAACACACACACACTGCACTTTCCACTTTAAAACATCCAAAGACTCACAAGTGCTTTCAGGATGCAGCATTTAGTACAATGAATAAACAAGAAACAGGAAATTTTGCTACAAAGTCTTCAGAGTGTCCACAGTTATTCAATACACAACTACACACAATATTACATTAAACAAGCTAGATTTGCAATAACTGAGGTCATTAAAAATGCCCGCACCATGTTTCACAACAAAGCAGGAGAGAAGAAAAAAACCAGCTCTTTATTTCTACTCACCCAATCAGTGTCCTCCACTCAAAGCTTTCCAGTGACCTTGACCCCTTCTTCATTCAGATCAATCCCATTCTATGGGTTCTTACCAGGTCCCATAAATTTTAACTCAGAATGACGCTCTTCTTTCTGCATCACCTTAACTCTTGCCCAGAGTAGCATTAAATAAGAGCCCCACTAAAACTTCATGCATGCCTCTAAAAGTATATCCCCCAACATGCTAGCATATATCTTCCTAAGCAGTCACAACACAACAGCCTGCTTTTCCTCCTCTTCCCCTGTGCTCACCTTGACCCTCTGAATGCTTTGGACAGAGACCCATATCCTTCACAGGAGCCCTAACGCAGCTTCCCAGAGACATGCCATGTCATTTCTCTATGATCTCTGAGCACCTGTGGCATTGTGCATGCTTTGTAGTGTATGTATACTGGAGTATAACTAATTGCTGACGAAAGGATGTAACACAGTAGCATCCATGGAAAAGAAAGTGCATCTTATGCGTCTTTATGCAGTAACTGCGCATCAGACAGACACTGAATACAAGATATGGGTGAATACATATGTATTCAAAGGCACTGACATTCAATATTCTTAAGATAACTAATTTATTATCAAAGAGAAACTGTATAAAAGACTGCATTTAATAGTTAACTTATTTACAGTAATCACTCTTCTTAAAATCCACAGAGTGGAACAGCAGAGGTTGTAAAGAGAGATCTTTTGAGTCCAGATGCTGTCGTTCAATTTTACCTTCACCACCCTCTGTGTGAATGCATCCAAGTACATATTTCTCTATGCTTCAATTTCATCATTTGGAAAATGGCAGTATTAATTTTATCTTCAGAATATAAAACATGTTAGATTAAAGATATGTAGTTTAAGTGCCTGTCATTATTTTTGTAACATTTATGATTTTAATTACAACTTAAGTATTAAGAATGATGCTGTCTAATGGCATAAGTCTTAATAGCTAAGGTTGTAAGGGCTATTTGCATGAAGACTCAATCCTGAACACCGATATCTGACCTGGTAGCCTGACTCCTCTCTCTGCCAGGCAATACTTCCTGTTGGTACCATAATTATGATGCCAAGTGGTCAAACTATCTCCAATATTACTAAAAGGAAGGAAAGCAAGGAAAGTGCCTCTCCAACTATCTTGAACATTTTATGAATCTGAGCTCTGAGAATCTTAGTTCTGACACAGTCTGAGTGGACAGAAAGATTTAATGGTTTCTTGAGTATGAACATCAATTAAGTAAGACTTGATAGGTAAATCTAAATGGTAATAAAGTGATTCGGAAGGTGGTTCTAAATACATAATGGTAAATATTTACAATGTGTCATTCACTCAAACAGATAAGACCAATGCTTCATAGAACAGGAGCTCATAAAGCAGTTAAATGGATATGAAGAAAGCATTAACCGAACCACAAGTTAAAAGTGAGACAGCACAATGAATCTTGATGAGTAGGAAGCCTGTCTAGGATGTTGCCAGGCCTCGGACTGGAAAAATAGCCAGCAAAGAAGAGATGGGAGGGTGATCACGATTGTTCACATGATTATCCAAACAACCACCAGAGAAAAGAAAGAAGAGCGAAGAGATAGGAAGGAGGAAAGAGGAAGGAGGAGAAGGATGAGAGGAAAGGAGGAAAGAGGAAGGAGGAGAAGGATGAGAGGAGAAGGAAGAGGAGGAAGAAAAGGAAGAGGACTGGGGGACTGGGGGCTGGGGGACTGGGCGGGGCAGGGACCAAAAAGAAATTCCGGCTGAGTGTGAAGGCACATTCCTTCAATCCTAACATGCAAACTGTTGACAGAGAAATTTCAGGTGTTTAAAGCAGCCTGAACTAAAGGCTGCTGGTGGTGGGGGGTGGGGGGTGGGGGTGGGGGTTGGGGGGCAGGGAATGAGAGACATGTGTTTTAATGGCTCTGCACATGATAAGTAAGGTCCGTCTAATTGACTGGAAACCCTCTTCACAAGGTTGAACTGAGAATTCATTCATTAGGTAATAGTTTTCATTAAGCCTGTAAACTTGAAAGATGGATGAGATGAGGGTCTGGTCTGTTCAGGCTTTTCTAATTACCCCACAAATGGCCAAAAGGAAAATAAAATTAAGACCTTCATCTTTGACAGACTGAATTGTTTCAAACATCAAAAATTAATGTGTTCAATTGCTTCAAAGGAGTAGACTGCAGTGGTGTTGACTACAACCAGGAGTTAGGGAGGAGGAAAAGGGTAACTCCCCCTGGTCTGACATGGTGGTGATGACTCAGAAGCAAAGAAAGAGAAAAGGGAACCCATGGTGGTTTGAATGAGAAATGCCCCCCTAGTCTCAGGTATTTGATCATATGGTGGCAGTTGGTGGTTTTGTTTCTGGAGGTTTAGGAGGTGTGCTTCGGAAATAAGTCACTGGGGCAGAGCTTTGAGAATTTAAAGACTTGAGCCACTTGTGGTTCAGTCTCTCAGCTGTGCTTGCAGCTCATATGTGAGCCCTTGGCATTCTGTTCCCGCATCCTGCTCCAGCCACTCTATCTACCCCAATGGCAAAACGGATGGAAATCTGCCCCCGTATAAGACAGACACATATACAGATAGAGACAAAGACAGACAGAGAGGCAGAGGCAGAAAGACACAGAGAGGCAGAGACAGAGAGACAGAGAAAGGAAAAAAGGGGTGTGGGAGAGGAAGGGAGACTGAAACAGAAGGGATGGGCCATGAATTCCTATGCTTCATTAATGAGTTCTAAGGGATGAAATCAGTCCACTCCACAATTGAGAGCAAGTCCTTCCCTTAGAAAAGAGCTCCTTGAAGAAAGTGTGTATTTCTCTACTCAAGGTAATATTTACGCTTTCTAGAAAGAATTAATTTGTAAAACATTGAACAATGGGCCTAGTTTGAACACATTAGGCCAGAGCCTGGCGGTAATTGCTGTGTGGGTTGAAAGACATGTGGGAGAGTAGTGAATGCATTTAAACAGAAAGCATGCTATCTTTATTTAAAGGGCAAGTCTGTGGCAGAGTCTTCACTTATCTTACTGCCAACAACAATATACAGCACACTTGAACTCACTATGTTTAAAAGCTAAGTCTCTTGGACAAAACAGAGAGAGAAGAGAGAACGATGACATGGCAATCAGTCAAACAACTTCTCCAGTCAGAGTTAACAAATCTTCCCTCATATTTTGCTCTTAAATAAGTAGCTCATCAGAGTGTCCAGAAAATAAACCAGTTTGCAAAGCTCCCAGGAAGAGAAGGAAAGAGATCCCTGGCTAGAGAGAAATGATGGGAGGGGGCGTGACACTATCCCCAAGCATGGGTGGCCCTTGTCTTACACACTGATGTCCCCACACACTGCTCCTCTTCTTGGAAAAGTCACTACGAATGTTTCATTCTGTTTCTGAAAAGCAGCAGACACACTCATGTTCCTTGTGACACCCAGCCTTAACAGGCACGCCCAGCAGTCAGATCTCGGTTTCTAACGCCATTCCAAATAAGAAGAGCCATGGCTGCTTGGAGAAACTGCTGGTACAGGGCTGAGGCAAAGATGCACGAGAGATGAGTATGTAGTATATTCAAGTGCCCTAAGGACAATACTACTACCCTTTTATAATACTACTTTTTTAAGAAGCACAAAACAGTGACAGTAAACCAATAGTAAGAGTACAAGTTTACAGTCTATAGATAAGCTAAATACACGAGTTCATAGTGACACACAAAAGAGGGTTGGAATGCAACAAATGGATAAATCCAATGAGTCCAAGTTTACCAGGCAAACAAGCCAAGGCATTCTGCCCTTGGAAGGGGCTTCCGCCCCCAAAGCCACAACCCAGATGCAATCATGAGAAACCATCAAGACCATTCCAGCCAAGAGCACTAGACCTGACCGGAGTTCCCACACTGGCATGGAATCAAACACAGGACAGTCAGACACAGTGTTACAGCCAAAAGGCGTCAAAGAGATGTGACCACAGGTGTTACGTGACACACCAAATGAGGGTATCTAACAGAAACAGGAACTGAGGTAAAACTTGAAGTGATCTGAATGAAGGGTGGACTACAGTTAAAGGATTTACAGCCTAGAACAAACATACCATCTCCACTGAAGATTCCAGTGACAGAGAAAACTGAGAGTCCAGGGGAACTTCAGTGCATTTCCCCCCCCCACAATTATATGAAGGAATGAGACTTATTTCAACAGAAAAGTCACCTGGTGTATTAAATAAAGAGTTATTCTGGAAAAAAAAAATCAACTATTCTACATTGGTTTTGGGCTATTAGAATACATTGCCGTTAAGGAGGAGAGAAGAGAAAGATTATGGGAATCACAGCTTCCCCAGTACTTATTTAGGAGGCAGAAGCAGAAGATCTGATTGACGTAACTGAGTCCAACAGCCAAGGCTACAGAGAAACCTTGTCTGAAAGAGAGAGAAAGAGAGAGAAGAAAGAGAGAGAGGAAGAGAGAGAGAGAGAGGACAAGAAGAGGGAGGAAGGAGAGAGAGGGGGGAGGAGAAAGAAAGGAAGGAGGTGTTGTTATTAAAAAAAAGAAAAACAGCGCGGGGTTCCACGAGGAGAAGTTTATTTAGGCAGAGGGAGAGCAGAGAGAGATGGGGTGGTGGCCGGCCATGACCACGTGGAAGGGGGGGGGAGAGGGAAAGGTCAGATATGACTGCAGCATTGGTCACAGGAGCAAGAGAGCGAGGAGGCCAGACAGCCCCTTTTATAATAGTGGGGCAGGGCTACCTGGCTGTTGCCAAGTAGCTGCAGGGAGGAGCATACCTAGCTGTTGCCAGGTAACTATGGAGGTGGAGTTTAACAGAATGCTAACAGAAGGAAAAAAAAAAAAAAAAGAAAGAAAGCAAAACTGGTAACAATTCTGACAGTCCGTAAGTCCATTAGAGGAAAAGTGCTTTTCTGAAGGTGGTTACATTAGAAATACAGATTGGGAGATGGAGGATAGGTAATAGTACATGCTGTGCAAGTATGAGACCTGAGGTCAAATCCAGAGTACCCGTGTAAAAAGATTGGTATGGATGCATGTGCCCATAGCCCTAGATTTGGGAGATGGAGTCAAACACCAAACTCTCTTGAACAGTTACTAGCTCATTACCACTTCCCATGATTTTTAAGCACAGGCATTTTTACTTGATCTTTTTACTACACATCTATTTCGAACCCATGATCTTAAACATGGTGTTTTTACTGGGTCCTTTTACTACCCACCTTTCCAATATGATTCCACTTACAGTTAACATTCCACTTTGCCCACTGTATTCCTCTAGGTTCCATGTCATGTACTTCCTTGTGATTACTGACTTATAGAAATTATTCATTTTAACATTAATTGCTTTGTATACAATCAATTACTAGAACATGGGAAAACGTAACCAAAAGTTAACATGTATATTATTTTTTAAATCAGTAAAATGAAATACAATAATTGCCCACTACACAAATAGATAAGGATATGTCTCCTTTTCTGTGGGAAAACGGGGCCGCGGGGCCGGGGGGTGGGGGGAGGCTGCCTGGAGACTTCCACGAGGTGGGTCCCACATGCAGGAGAAAGTCTAAGGTTCCAGAGGCTGGAAGTTTGGTGATGGCAGGCCCCAATGACACGAGGAATCCTTGGTTCCAAAAGGCTTTATTGCATGGCGATGGTGGATGGATCTGGATGTACCCCCCCAAACTCAGGGCAGACCTGAGTTAAGTAGGGAGGGAGAAAGGGGGAGGTTCTGGGGGCGGTTTAATTGGCTCTGCCCTCTGGCCTTCATTAGTATGTAAATCTCTAGGGCCTGAGGCCTGTAGTCACACCCTCTACCTGTGCACTTTGGGAGGGGCTGTAATGGCCTACAGGACTGTACAATGTAGGTCCATGGAGATTAGACTGCTGTCAGGACCCTGGGTTCTGGGGATGGCCGAAACTCCTGGCATTTCTCCCTTGGAGTCTCTGGGTTCTAGGCCCATGCCCAGCCAAGAACCAGGATACCCTTACGCAGTCCCACACTTTTCCAAGACAATCCTCTTCTATTCCACAGAAACACTGCTTAACCAACGTTGGAGTTAACACATCTCTTTTCTCTATGCCAGCAGTGGGCCTAGACAGCAGCATGTCTATCCTCCCTGTCACCCAGACAGGATTAGGGAAAGAGTTAGCAAGCCAATTGTAAGTTATCGGAAAGCAGTTGTTAGTTCCCTGAGAGGAGAGTCTTCGCTGTGGAAATTGGAGGCAGCTGGCAGCTGTAGGTTCCCACATTTTGATATCTCAGAAGAAGCAAACAGGAGCAGCAAAGCTAAAAGAAGGCAGAGCGGGAAGCAGACTCAGGATGCTACTTAAGTTACAGAATGGAGGATACTTAAGAACAGATTCATTTCTTGGATATCCCAGTTTTACAAAGCCATAAACCACAAAGCCACTTTTCGAAGTTCAGCCAGTCTGAACTGGCTGCAAGGATCAGAGTTAGCTGCACGTATCAACAAACTGAAACGGACAGAACCTAAGGAGTGGCTGAAGTAGTTACCTGACAGAGTGCATAGTGACGCAGTTAGTCTGTGGTACACTGAGGTAGGCGGCCATGGAAGTTGGCCTCTCCCATCTTAAAGAACCCATGGATAGCCCAGTTCACACCTCCACTATCCTTGGGCCTGGGAATGTTCCTCAAGAGTCAATACATTAGCTTGACCCCCCAGCCACTCATCTCCATTACATGCAATAAAAACAAAGGATGGATGAGACAAAAGAAATACAATGGATTAGTTTTTAAAATCCAATTCCTTTATTTGTAGGCAAGAGGGTGCACCATTCATGAGATATTAAAAACTCATCAGATAAAAACTGGGTTATATCTATGTTCACTAGGAAATACTGCATTATAGGAAGCAGCAGAGACAGGAGGTAACTTGAAAAAAAAAACACCCTAAAACCTTTGCATGGCAAGGGCACCAGTAATACAATAGGTTAGTGCGTGGTGTGCTCATATGCACCAATGGCACATGATTCTTCTATGCACCAGGTGACTTTAAAGATGTGTTCTCAAGTACTCAACATCCAGTTTTTATCCCACTGGCTAGAACCTACTAGTCTGCATGTAAAGAAGACTAGCTTCACCATGACATCTCTGTGGAATCTACATCCATGTAGATCTTAATAAGTTGAAACTCTATAATAGATAAGAGATGTCAGAACAGAGTGGCAACAACCAGCCTGAAACAGGTGGGCTTTTATATTTTCCAACCAAAAGAACAAATAGAAATCAAATACTCCACTGTAACCATCATTCAATGACTGGCTTTTCAACACCAGAAATACAAGGCATTAAATCATTTATGACATTCATATTCTAGGAAGCCCGTGTAGTAATGACACTTATATAGAAACACTTACATAGAAAAACTTATATAGTAACACCCTGCAGGGCCTGGAAACCTTTGAGACACAGCTCTGTCATGGGGGCCAGTGTTGCAACCCTGATGATATACACAGAAGAATGAACTAAAAATCCAAACTAGATCAGGAAACTCAATTGGGGGTGGAGGGGCAAACAAGAAATCCAACGGGAAAACATATGGCTAAATAATTGACAGAAAAGCAAACTCAGAAAGTCAACAGGAATATAACTGTCTGCTGAGCAAAGAGAAGGCTAAGCATAAACCCTGACTTTCACCCTCTCTGCAGTTCAAAACACAAGGGCGGGTAACAGATTTCTATTCAGGTAGAGAATGAGAAATGAGTCAATAAAATCAAAATTATTTTTGGAAAGGAATAAAAGAAAGCAGATGGATGAAAAGTAAAGAAATGATTTGAGAACCCTAGAAAGCTGAATGAAGCTAAACTGATGAAGGGAGAAATGGAAAATAACTTAACTTACTCAACAAATAAAAGTCACAGAATTTGGACAACTGCCAGCCATATCTGACTCTAGAAATGGAAGAAAGGATAAACTAAAAATCAGGGACACTCATTGACAAACCATCTAAGAATGAAGAAGGTCCCCACTCTAATGAACTCACCTAAGAAGACTGCTTTCCCAGACCCCAGAAGCCAGAGCTCATTCTGTGAATAGGAATAAAGCATCCAGGCCTCCACTGAGAGGTCATCCACCAGGGGGAGAGGAGGGACTCAGAGAAGGGCATGAAAGAAATGGCTGGACCACGAATCCAGTCCTGAGCATCCAGGCTACTCACTGCTCTCTAGTTCTGTAAGTTTAAAGTTCTTAAGTTTAGAAAGTGGTCCTACAGAGAAACCAATCAGCCATCGAATAAGCCCTAAAGATGCCTCTTTCCTCAACAAATAGTTCCCCTGTCCAGGGGCTCTCTGAGAAGTCCAAAGACAAGCTCAGAAAAAATAAATAGAAAGCTAGTTGGAGCCCAAGCAGAGACAGCAGACTTCCTTAATGCATCCCACAAGTGCATGCTGGAAGGACAGGGATTCTCATCAGAGTATTCCTAGCAATTAAAGATGACAGTGGAAGACAAAACAAGGAGTGTCATGGATAAGAAGGAAGTGAGGGCATAGATTTTGCTTTGCTTTGTTTTGGTTTTATTGCTTTTTTTTTTTTTTTTTTTTTTTTTAGAAAGGAAGCTAACAGAAGCTAAACGGGGAGGTGGGGAGAACTGATAGTGAGAATGAAAACTGAAATCTTGGCCCAAAATATCCAACATCTGAGTATGCAAGTTAGAAGAAAAAGCATGGGCATAGGAGGAAAACAGGCTCAGACGGGATCCCCTATGCTCATTTTACTCAAACTCAGGATGCTATGATCAATGTCTACAGAGGTATCTTTAAAAGAAATACTATCCTAATCCACCAACACATCAAAAATCATCACTTGCCATCTTAACTCTAGTGTAGCTCAATTTGGGTCGAAAAGATTTCTTTATTTGAAAATAAAAATCCGTAAAAGGAAGGCTTTAAGGTTACTGATGACAGAGGCCATTTGGTAGCTTAAAAAGCACAGTGCCACCAAGCACATGACGGTGTATCATTGAGACAGACAGAATGCACGGAGTCAGGCATATCTGCTAAGACCCTGAAGAAGAGGAGCTGAAGAGAAGTTAATTAACTTCGGAACGGTGCTAATAGCATCCAAGTAGAGACTATGGTGAAAGAATGCTTCCAAAGGCCAAGAGAAAATTATCTCCTGCCCTGAACAGTACATGCAGACAAACTGTGCAACATGTGGGAACAGAGTCTGCTGAAGACACTAGATTCTAGTGAACTTTTCTTGCATGCATTTTGTACCCTCTTCAGCAAGGAGAACTGGTGAGCAAAGAAGGGAATAAAGAAATCAACCATGAGCTAAGGAGACAGAGAACCTGGGAGAAGAGGGCTTGGTTAGGAGATCCCTGAGAGAGATAGGCACATGGCAGAGCTGACACAGCATCCTGAGGAAGGTGGGAGAAGAGAACACTTCTTGCTTCTGAAAACACTGGAAGAAGTAGGTCATGAGGGATCTGTGGCAGCAGGATGAACACTGGAACGGAAAGGAGAGACGAGCTCCGAGACGTGGGACTGTGGATCCAAGCCCCAAAGCAAAATCATCAAAGGCAAAACCAAACCAGTAGAATAATACATGGAACACAAGAGCTCCTGTACAGCCAAGGGAACTGTCAGGCGAGCAAAGAGATAACCTAGAAAATGGGAGAGTGTGTTTGAAAAGCAAATATCAGAAATATGCTTCAAAATGGAAGGCACAGCAATGGAAGCAGAAGGCATCTGAGGGACATGCTCGCCAATGAGGAAGCTAAACACCTTGGTTGAGGGTGATGCTCTACCTGAGAGGATTAGTCCCCTGAAGCAAATTTCCATTCCAGTTTTCTAAGTTTTCAAGTCAGTGCTCTAGGGCAGCAACACTTCTGTGCAATCACTCTGAGCACAGATTCAATAGAATCAAGGACTGCAGTTCCTAGACAAGGTCACCTCCTCCCAACATCTGTCTATCTCCCCCTTACCATGGCCAGACAAAAAAAGATAAAGACTCATGGCTCTGTCCTTTTATGCACAGAATTCTTCACTGCTGTACCAAAACTTCTCAACTCCCATTCTTTGATACTAGCTCATTCTTAGCCGCCTCCATTTCTGCCAGTCAGTAGCTCTGTGTCCTCCTAAAACCTCTAGATGCTTCACTGACTGCTCCTACTGTGTAGCTAGAACTCCCAACCCCAATGTCTATTCCAAATGCACACGGCAGACTAAAGGTCTACCAACCCTGGAGAAAGGTGATGTATCAAACCTTAAACATTATTATTTTTACTCTCATTTCAAGTTTGCCATATGTTGGCAATGATCCTCTTCAGATAATTGCTGTAATAAAGTGAATATCTAAAAAATTAAGGGGAAATTATTTTTCCCTTTTAACTTTCATATTCAGATGCTTGATATTTGAAGGCAGATTCCTGTTTTCAGTCTCATTATCCCCGGCCCCTTTAGCATTTTAATACTTAAAATATCATATAAGTAAACTGGACACAATGTTCATAGCAATAAATAAATACTCACTTGCTATTTACAGTGAAAAACTGCCTGTATTCTAAATAAATGTTGCTGGTATGCAGTAACACTGAAGTAAGATAGCTCTATTTCTCTGTTGTTATCCATAACAACTTTAATAGGGAGAAACTCCATTATTTTCATTGTCTTTCGTACTATCACTCTTAATGACAACCCCAAGGGGTACATACACTGTGTCTCTCCTAAGTCCTTTCAATGTAGTAAATAGTTGAATGTTCCCAATAATGATGAGCTCAAATTTCCAACATTATTTCATAGATGAGGAAATAGAGAATACAGAGAAATTAAAAGACTGGAGTCAGACAATGAGGAAGCAGAAGGCAAAGTTTAGCCCTGGGTTAAGCATTACACACTCTGCCCCACACCGAATCCCATGGTTCTCCTAAAGTCCAGAAGAATGGTTTGTGAAAGGTGGAGACTGTGTACCCAGAACATTGGACTTAGCACCTGCAGATGCTTTAACCAGTATAGTATGATTGTTTCGCAAGTCTGAAATTATCATGTGAATATATTTGAAGGGGAAAAGGTTTTCAAAGGCTGGAGACAGAGCTCAGAGTACTTGCTATACAGGGATTTGAATTGAGACTCATATTTGAATTGAGCACCCATATTGAAGGTTGGGAGTGGGTTGCATGGTATAGCAAAAGTGACTGCAAGGAGTAGGGAGGCAGAAGGACTCTTAGGGTTCGCTGACCATCAGGTTAGCTTGGGGGTCAGTGAGAGGCTCTGTCTCGAGGGAATAAAATAGTATGAAGCATTCTCCCTTGGCCTCCATAAGCATACACATCAGCACACTAATACGTGTGTGTGTCTACATCACCCATGTGTATGCCACACTGACTTGTACACTACAATGCCAATTTCAGGATCTGATCTACTTCAATTACTTCTGTCTGAGTTTTACCTTCTCTAGGAAATCTCAGACACAGCGAACACTTGCTCACGCTCGTCAAATTAAACAGGCTTAGGGCATGTTACATTTGAAATGGCTCCAGGGTATCTTCCACGGTTATTTCATGCTCTTCACAGTTTCAAAATTCTTATTACAGAGGGATAGTAAACAAAATAGATAAAATCCATTGTTATCTCCAAAGACGGACAACAAACAGGCCAGTCAGAATAGCTGAAGAAACACAGAGAGCTCATATCACTCGGCTTCAGAGAGAGTGAAAAGCTAAACAAGGGCTGTAGCCAGAAGATGTACCTTCTCAACAGCATTAAAACTCCCATGTCAAGCCCCTTCAGCTTGGCCTACATCAATTACCGTGTTCCAGGCCCCCAGATCCTGGTTAGAAAGAGCAAAAAGACATATTGGTTTCAGATTGATGAAAACAGTGTGTATGGGGGGAGCACTTGAGAATCAAATACAAATGCCTCATTCTATAAATAAAAATACTTGCAGAACTTCCGTAGGAGAACACAACTTTGAAAATAAGGACCCAGGTGTCCAGTGCTTGTCCTCTGTTGGCAGTATCTTGAGATTATTAAAATATAATAAATATATAGGGTTTCTTGCACATTTCACTACTGCCATTAACACCAGCAGCTGCCAGTTGCTGAACAATGACACATTGCTTGACCAAACTATTTATATCTCATCTTCAAATAAAAATACAGGATGTTAATATTATTTCTTTAAAAAAAATTATACATGAGGTCTAGCCAGATGGCTCATCAGGTAAACTGTCTTGGCACTCACTGTACAGGGCAAGCCTGAAGACTTGTTAGATTCCAGGAAACCACGGCTAAGGTGGAAGGAGAGAACTGACTCCAAAGTCACTTTCTAAATTCCACATACTGTGACAAAGGCACACCCATACAAAAGCAACCCGCAAGTACACACATGTGTACACACACAGATACACATACACACACACACATACTTCAAGATCTTTTAAATCATGTATGATCTTAACTGTCTTCAAAACACATCTACCCCTACTTCAAATTATTGAACACTCAGGCATCAAAGCAACACAAGATTTATTAGCATATCACACTCTGCGATGATCTCTCTCTCTCTCTCTCTCTCTCTCTCTCTCTCACACACACACACACACACACACACACACACCACACACACACAGTCAAAAATATCACTACGGAGCATCACACAGCCAAGCCTCTCCAGGAACAAACAGGGGGTGGTAGTCCTTATATGGTAGGAAGCAGAATCAAAACAGACAAGGTACATGTTATATTCAAGAGCATCTAGAATCCAACACAGTATAAAACTCCTCAAGTCTCAAGACATCAGCCCTTGACAACACTGCTAAGTACCCTTGGAGAAAATCAAAAGCAAAGCCACCAAAAGAAAACCCACTTCAAGTTTTAATAGGTCAAGTTCTGCCCTTTATACGATCACTGAATGACTTGTAGCCTTATCATCAAATAAATTAGCAATTTAGATTTCTATCTCTCTATTTCATGAATGCACCCCAGTGATTTATAGTCCCTTAAAAGAAAAGGAGAACTCTCACAGCAGATAATTCATTAGAAGACAAAAACAATGATGGGCAATAGTAAGAAATAAATATGAGAACTTTACCTTACCAGGCACTGTGGGATGTACTTGTAATCCCAGCATTCAAGAGGCTGAGGCAGGAGGATGGCTGAGAATTTGAGGCCATGAGTTACAGAATGTCTTCTTAGCTCCAGCATAGGCTGGATGGGTTGAATTACATAGTGAGATCTTGCTTCAAAAGATGAAAAATTATGTAAAAGAACAACCAATTCAGCCATGCATTTGCATTGACTCCAAGTATCTGACAATGCTACCCAATGTACTTTATGCTTCTCGTTAAATGGGGCAGAGGGCAGCCAAGCTCCTACACCATGTCTGATTTCTCTGTCATTGTCCTCATGAAACACACATCATGCATAGAGTGAGGAAATGAACTGTAGGTACAGTCAACACCCTTTAACCTACTTTCTGTGGTGTTTTTCAGGGCGCTCTGCCTTGAGGCTAGTCTGAACCTCTCTGCAGCCAAAAATCACAGTGGCTCAGACCAGCAAAGGTCAAGATGTATTATTCCTATATTCCCTTTGGTTACAGGAAAGGCCAGGTAAGCACTGGTGGGAACCAGGCAGTTAGATCAGAGTTATTTTAGCCTAAAATCTGAGTTGTTCCAGGGAACATGTGGTTAGTAAGCAAAAGCTATCAATCTGGGAGCCCCCCAGGAAACAGACCTACAAGCTGAGTTAGGAAGGACTCAGAGAAGGTACGAAGGATGCTCACCAAAAATCAAGCAGCACTGGATGAGTGCAGGTGGGCGACAAATTCCGATGTGAGAAAAATCATGAAGAGTCCAACTTAGGTTAGGGGTGGTAGCAGTCCACCCTTACCCCAAATAATCTGGGGATCCAGGGGGAAAATGAGAGTGTCTGAGACAGGGGTTACACCTGTAGACATCTACTAAAAGGGGGAAAGAAGCTAAAAGCAAACAGCCCCGATCATGAGTAACTTTATGAGAATGTGGATGTACAGAAAGTGGAGGGTAAAAGAGACAGTGGAGGAGGGACCAAAGAGGAAGGAGGAGACAGGTCAACCAGTAGAGTGAAAGATAGGGAGATGGCAAGTGTGGTAAAGGAAGACAGACAACCCATGATCTGAAAAGAAAATCAAGGATCATATCAGGCACAGACAGGAGTCCACATAGACATGACACGTAACCCAAAGTCCATGTAGCTGGCCGCCATTTTTTTCTGAAGCATCTGTTAGGAGATTTGGTGCTGAGTGCTTGTGGGAGGTTCATAAGGCCTGTCTTTCATTGCTCAGTTATCATTCTTGCAGAGGAGACTAATAACACCGCATACGGTGTCTGATGGATTAAGAATTGAACTTCCATTGCAGAAGCTATGAAAACACGCAATAGGCTGTCTTGAGTGTGTAAGAACTCAGTTGAAAACACAAAGAGCTCCCGGAAGAGAGAAGACATGTGAAATCTCCCTATTTCCCAGGTGTTGGCCTATGAACAGGCTTAGAAAAATAATGTGTGAAAATGAAAATTGTGTTACCAACAATGCTGTCAAGCTAAAATAATGTTTTGTTTTGTTTCAGAAACTACAACAAATCCCAGCTCACCTAAAATCCACTGGACTGAAACACTGCATTTACCATAATTGGCTCTGGCTTCGATCCTACGTGTAAAAGAAGAATGGAAAAATATTTAGACTCCACGTCTGTCTTCCTCGGGAGGAAGGAGGGTGAAATTCACTTCAGTGGAAAAATAAATCTCTGCATCCTTGCACCTCCCTGCCGAGGCCTGGAAAAGGAGGAGAGCAGACCTGGGAAAATATTAGTATCCAGTCTTTAGATGAGCCAAAGAGGCCCAGAGCTGGGTCTATGTGCAGGGCCAGAGAAATCCTGAGTGTGAAGGGAAGCCAATAACACAGACTTTTTAAGTTGACAAAGAGAGGGGGAGGTGGTGAGGGGGGACTGACGACAGTGAGCTGCCAGGCAGAGGCTGCTGGACCCTGATAAGTCATCTTCCCCAAAACATGCTCTAGTATTTGATTGCAGGCCATTCTGACTCTGAACTTTTCACTTTTCCTTATCATCATAAAGTTTACTCAACACAGCCTTGATAAATAAAAAAGAGGAGGAGGAGGAGAGGAGGAGGAGGAGGAGGAGGAGGAGGAGGAGGAGAGGAGGAGGAGGAGGAGGAGGAGGAGGAGAGAAAAAAAGGTAAGAGAATTGTAACAGAGCTGTGCTGCTGTTGTGTTGGAGTTAGGTGCAATGTGCAAGCCAATCAGTCAGGCCAAGGTCAAAGCAGGGCAGTCTAGCTGCCTGCAACCTTCAACCCATTTCTCATTTGTATGTCCCCCAAAGAAACTTGCCCTGCATGGAGTGTAGCTCAGTTGTGCATTCCTCTCACGTACTAAGCTCTGGGTTCTATGCCCTGCACCACACAAAACTGGGTATGGGGACACACACCTGTAATACCAGCGAGCAAGACACTACGGACTTCAAAGTTTTTGAAATAGCAAACTGAAGGCCAGCCTTAGCTATGTGAGACCCTGTCTCCAAAACAAAAGAAGAGAAGGGTACGGGAGATGATGGAAAAGAAGGGAAGAGAAGGGGAAGATAAGAAAGGAAGGAAGAGGGAAGGGGAGGAGAGGGGAGGGAAGGAGGGAAGGAAGGGGAAGGGAGGAGAAGAGAGGGAAGAGAGAGAAGGAGAAAAGAAAAGCAGTCCAAGGGTAAAGCTCAGTAGGTGGTGATGCCTGGCACAGAATAAACCAGGAGTGATAATGGCAGGAAGATTAGAAGTCCAGCGGCATATAAATGGATAGAAAGAAATTTTCCTAACTATCATATCTTTTAAATAATCCACAGAAATTCTCCCACTCATAGAAACAGAGAGTACAAGGCCTGAAAAGAAGAGACGGCCCAGCACGGTATGACCAAGAGCAAGCTGGCACTGTGCGCTGAGAACCCCGCTCCCACTCTCTGCTCTGTGCCATGGCACTGCCCTCTCTTTGCAGCTTTTAATCCTTGAACTTTACTCCCATATCGCCCACTCAGAGATGGGAAATTATTACAGAGTACACAGGGTGAAGGGAGCAGTACCAGCACATGAGCTGATTACATGCCTTGGTCCCAGGTTCCCTGCAGGGTGCCCACACTGTCAGAAGCAATAAAATAACATTTTCCTGGGCCTGAAGAGCTGGCCCAGCAGTTGAGAACTGCCCTTCCTGAATTTGGTTCCCAGTCATCACATGGAACTCACTACCACTTGCAACTCCAGTTTCAGGTGATAGGAACCCTCTTCTGGTCTTCATGGGCACCATGTATGTGGTACACACAGACATATGCAGAAACACATACTGAATCCATAAAATAAAAGAAGTGCCTCTGCTCATCAGTTCACATTGAGTTGATTCATTTTATGTACCATGAACCTCGTCAGGCATCTCAGACCTCTTCCTGCCAAATCTCTAAAGATGCTCTCAGGTAAGTGATATCATGATGTGCATCCTACAAATACAGGGGCTGAGCAACTTGTCAATTCACACAGCAACGTGAGTAGAGATGGGGTTCCATGATAGATTCGTGGTTCCAGATCCTGGTTTTTAACTACTTCAGCAAGAACCAGGATTTACAAGAACCTTATAAACACCAGGAAAAAAAGGAAGTCATTAAGCTTTTTCCAATTTCCCCCCAACAAAGTGAAGACAGTTACTAAACAGCCTTAAGAAGAATGTATTGAATCAAATTCCCATGATGTTTGGACTCTGGGTAAAAAGATGAAAAGATGCCCTGGATCCCAGATTCTTCATATGTAATTGTAAATGCCCCAAGTGCTACCTTGGATTCAGTCATATAATACACTACTGCAGAAACTGAGAAAACTCCAAACTCTCAGGATTTCTTTCTGTCCAGAACCAAATTGATGACCTCTGAAGAAATGTCTTGTGGGCTAGTTCGAAGGAAGCTATAAAGATTACACTACAGTGACTCTACTGTGCTATACATCGGTACTATATCTACCAAGCTAGTTCAAAGTAAACCAAATAAAGATTACATTACTGTGAATGTACTTTACTGTATATCAGCACCACAGCTACCAAGACCATATGCCCATTCACACCTGGACTTTACATTACACCATTAAGATGGTAACCATTTTTTGAATAAGAGATGGAAAGGTCCTGTCTTTCTAAGTATAGATTTTAATCACTAAACAGAAGACTATACATGCTTTCCTAGGTAATAAACTGTACTTACTTTGGGGGGTTGGTTTTGTTTTGTCTGGCCCTAGGGCTTGTTACTCAGAATGAAAGTGCCTTCGGAATCACCACAGTTGTTTGAGATGCTGGCTGTCCTGTTTCCAACACACAAGGTAGCTTCTTATCCCTGGATTCATTGTAAAATCGGGGCAGAGTCCTGGCAGCTGCTAAAGGATTGCACGCTCCATTCTTTATTCTGAGAAGTGTCTCCTGAGAGGGCACCCCCTGCTTCTACAACAGAAACACTTCCCTCTGCGGGGCTGAAAAGGAGTTAATTTCTTACACTCAGAACTCGATCTCATTATCTCTAAATTTATCTCTGTTTGGTTGACGTTTCCAGACTTTTTTTTTTTCTGAGTCTCTAAAGGGATGAAGAAGCTGTCCCTACAGTTTTAGATCATGTCACCAGTGGTTAAAACAGCACCCAGCAGAGGAATTTGTAATCCATCAAATATTTACTTACACTTTTCTTTTTTCTTAAAGATTGGTAATGACAAAGCCCACAGGCAGAACTCATAGAAAATTAGAATGCATTTCAGGTTACCAAAGACCTTTTTTTGAAAAACAAGTGATTTTTTAATAAGGATTTAAAATGCAAGTTTCTGATATTTCTTCCTACTATTGGTTTCTTGTGAAGTGAGTCATTATCCATCATGATATTCAGTTTGGTGTGTGTATATGCATATATTTGTGTGTGTATGTGTCTATGGATATGTGTGTACATGTGTATGTGTATATGCATATATGTGTGTGCATGTATTTTTTTATTTGCTCATTAGCTCTTATACCATTGATTCAGCAAAGTACAGTCCTTGCACTTCTGACCTTTTGTGGTTAAAAAAAAACCTGTAAGACAAAGAAAAGGAAAAACTCAAAATGTTTTATGTCTAAGGATGTGGTTCCTTTGGCAGAGTGCTTGCCTAGCATGGACAAGGTTTGATGACAAGTACTGTGAAAACCAAGCATAGTGGATTGTGGTTGCAATCCTTGCACTTGGGAGACAGAAGCAGGAGCATTAGAAGTTTGAGGACATGTTCAGCTATATAGTAAGGTCAGGCCAGCGGAGGACACCAGAGACCCTGTCTCAAATCCTAACAACAATTTGTCTTCTGCTTCGCACCATCACCATGTTTACAACCCATGTTATCTTATCATGGTGGATGGGGTCGGTCCCAATGGGGAAGAAGCTAGAGGTTTCCTTTAAGGGCTGGGTATAGATCCAGTCTACATCATCCCAGCCTGGGCCATTACACAAGCCCTTGAGTTTCTCAGAGGTGCCAGAGGCACTAGGTGTGAAACAGGGATGCTGTCAGTCAGCAGGGAAATTTTCTGCCTCTGAAAATGTCTCTGCGCTTCCTCTGTACAGCACCTCCAGCTGCCTCTGCGCACCCGCCGTGTCAGGATTAAAATAGCTCTGGCTTGATGACTTCACTAGTTCTCACAAACGGGCCAGTTGGCAGAAGGCAAGCGCTGCCTACTCCTGAGGGGAGGATTTCTTCTTTTTTATTTGTTTCTTTCCTTATACCCCCTAATATGAATACTTGGTTTCATTTTGACTCTGAAAGGCATTTCCTTCCTGAGGTTCAATTCGGCATGAACTTCATGCAGATTTCTCCAAACGCCTTTAAAAGGCTCAAGCTAAAAAGAGGTCACTGGAAGCCAACACTGGCTGTATTATAATTTCTGAGGTGAAACTTCAAGGACATTAAAACTACTGGGTAAGCTAACCTTATATAACCCAATAGTGTTTCATTTATTAGGGAGCAAATACCTCACCCAAAATTTCAGTGATACTTGATAATCAGCCACAATTTTTAACATCTCATTTCGTGTGTTTACTTTGGCTACCACAAGCGAAGATGTCAGCACAGAGTACCAAGGTAAAAAATGACCAGTACTAACCACAGTAAGAGGACAGAGGGCTTTAGTAGATGATTTTCCCCATCAGAGGTAGCTCAGATAAACTATGAAATTAAAGAGGAGAACGGCATAAAGCATTCATGCAACAAAACAGTATATTTCTCAATCAAATGCCAAAAATCTTATACGAGTATTTTGAATTTTCCCTTGAAGTTTTTCACTTCCTTTTATAATTTACCATGCATTAGGAAGAGAATCTTCTATGGAAAAGCAGGTCTTTCTTCTGTTCTAGAATCATAACTCAGTGCTGCACTTTGAGTCCAAGAGAGCATTTAGATTAACTGCTTCAGTGCCCTATGGACACAAGATTTATACCCAGAAAAGACTCCCATATGACTCTGGGGATATGGAGCTAATGAAATAATGTGGCTCGCTGGTTAAAGATAGCTGCTCTGAAAGGGTACACTGCCCTCAAGAGTGGAAGAAAGGCACCGACCCTCTCCTCCCAACCCACCCACCTCCATTCCTCTCCACTACCCTAGGTGCCTTAGCTTCTACAGTGATGCCTTTAATACCACTCTGCCGACCTATACATCGCAGAGAACGTTCCAGTGAACAGGAAAGCATCTACATGACAGGGAATTTTAAATGTCCTACAATGGTGTGTTCATTGCATGAGCATCTGCTGACTATCTCATGGCAGCAAAACTGAGGATGCGCTGTCTATAAGGGAAAAAGGTACCAAAATGGTCTTTAAGAATTTATCTAGGAGCTGAAAAGAGATTGCCCAACCAATAAACTGTAGTCACGCTCAATGGTGAGAACTTATGTAAAAATCCCCATGGATCCCCAACCCTGGAAGGCAGAGAGAGGCCTTCGTCGACAGTCAGCCAAGCCTACTCAGTGAGCCACGGGCCAGTAAGAGACCCTGTCTAAAGAAACAGGAAGGATGCCTCCTATTTACACCGGAGGCTCACCTCTGGCCTTCACAACGTGCACATACATGTGTACCCAGATACAAAGAAATTCACTCAGTCCTCTCTTCAGTTAAGTATTGTAGAGCTACATGGCTTGAACACTGTGACAGCTACCATCATAGTATCTGTCAAAGCCAAAGGTCAATGCTGGGTCTTTTTCTCTATCCCTCTACATCTTATTTATAAAGGTTCTTTCGCTGAGCCTAGAGCTTGTCAATTGGCTACACTGCTGTCCATGAAGCTCTGGAGATCTGTCTGTGTCTGGAGTCCTGCTTCTTGTCGTCTTAGAGCTACAAAAGCAGCCCACCACACCCATTTTTTTCTGCTAGTGCTGGAGATCACAACTACAGGGAACATGCTTGCTTGGCAGGCTTTCTACTCAATGTGCAGTTCCCAGCCCCTGAAAATCTTTTTATACTAATCTATTGTGATGCTCAGTTTGCAATATCCTTTATTCTAGATTTAGAATCACCCTGGAAACGAGTCTCTGGGTGTGTCTATGAGAGTTTCCAGACTGAGCAAGGAAGACCCACCCTGAGAGTGGGTGGCACCATTCTATGGGCTGGGTTTTCAGGATACAGAGAAAGCAAGCTGAGCGCCAGCAGTCATTCCCCACTGCTTCCTAACTTTGGATCCACTCTGACCAATCATCATCTGTTCCCACTTCCATGTCTTGCCTGCTAGGCTGGGCTGTATCCCTTCTTAAAATACAAACCGAATACCCTGCTTTTCCTAGGTTGCTTCTTGTAAGGAATTTGGTCACAGCTAAAAGAAGAGTAAACAGTACACTGATGACAATAATCTGGAAGAGTTGGCTACAGTTTGGGGGAAAGCTCATGAGATTAAGAGTTATCCTTGAAGATAAGTTAAAAGCTCCAGAAGCTAACAAAGACATGTGGTGAATGTGAGTGCTGAGAGTCAATCATAAAATATTATTATAAATAAAGTCATTCACACAGTGACTGAACAAACTGAATGATCAATGATGGTATCTTCGGTAAACATCAAACTTTACAGCCATAAAAGATGCTCTATGAACTTAAAACTCTCACCTTTTACTAATAAAACCTAGAGCAGTTAAGTGGCTCCTGCCCAATGACAAAGCCACATAGGTATTAAGTTACCATCACAGATTCAGTATTTATCCTGTGTTTCCCCTACAACTGTACCTTAAGACTGATACACACATACATATAAGTATGCTATTCTGCATGCTGACTTATATTCTAACACACTTATACAGGCATAAATATGATACTTGTCTGCATAACTCAGACACACCCAATATTACATTAATTTCTGTTTCATATATGTACAACTCACCATTCCACGCCAACATATTTTATACATCTACTATGACATTAATGCCTGTTTCATATATATGTAATTTAACCATCCATACCCTACATATTATGCACATGTAATATTGCATTACTGGCGGAATCATATGCATGCACCAGAAGACACATGCAACTGCAGGACACAACCACAACTCACATACATGTTCCATATTATTCTGTATCTGCTTTCTCCATCTATAAGTGTTTCTCATTTATACGCACACTTCTATTGACATAGACACACATAAAGAAGCCTTATATCTGCTTGTAAAGTAAGAAATGAAAATGTACAAAAATAATCCACAGAACTATATAAGAATTAAAGCCAGGTAATTTGCTTGGACTTATTTACATTCATTATTTACATATCCATTTCCCGTGGGGGCAGGTAAACCATGCTTGGATTCCAGGTCCTCATACTAACATAACTCCCAGTTTCTGAGGCCATATGTATGACGCAGGATGTGAATGATCAACACAGTTGGGGATTCTGACTACAGAGAATTACCTGAAGGATACTTTTCCACCTACTATACTAGAGCTGACAATCCAGGAGCTCTGGATGATGACCACTTTTGACATATAAAACTGGGATTCTCACAGCATTTACAAGGAGCAGGGGTAAGACACTCTGGGGGTTTCTTGAAGGCCTGTGTATGAGAAATTCAGAGAAAAAGACCAATGAAACGCCTCATGGCAACCAGCTAATAGAGTATGTTACAAGTACCTAAGATGTCCCTAAAAATGATGCAGAAGTACTCAGGGAGACCTAGATGGGGGGTAGAGGCCCTTCAGGAGCGTAGAGGGGCATAAACAGAGACTACAGTGTGTGTTCAGTAAGCCTGCTGTCCTGCATACGAGACTAAATGTAAATACAAAAGAGAGAGATTCACAACCCAGTGGCTGAAGCTTCAACCTGGACAGTGTAAATTTCCAGAGTCTACTGAACCACATAGGGGGTACCATGATCTTTTGCTTTCTTCTTTAAGCTATATATACTATGAGATTAGCCTATTTTTTACCTAACCGTAAATAATTCCCTTTTATCAGTAACTCATATGTGCATTATAGGAAGAGGTCTTCTCTGTAGCCAAACCATGAGCCATCACTGTTATGATTCTCTGGGTAATATTCTCATTGTTTCAATGAGGATATATAAACACAAAGAATAATCAGATGTACTATACTGAGTCTGCACATCTCTGTGTTTCTTAGGTAAAACTCACTGACAGTTACTCACTGGAAAAGAGGCCTGTGACTCGGAAGGTGCTAATCTCTCCAGCCTTGGAGGACTGCTATAAAGGTCACAAGTCAACTCTTTAAAACGAGGCATTATTTTTTCAAAGAGAAATGTACAGCTTTAAGCAAATAAACCACAGGTACTTTGAAGTCCATTTTAAACAGATTATTCACCGCCTAAGATAAGGATCAAAAGGAGCAGGCTCTGGGCAGATACTTAGGAAACAGACTAGAAAAGGATGCAAACAGCAAACTGCTGTTCAAAAACTGCAATTCTAATGTACCATGGTGTGGCACTCTTAAGAAGTGGCATCAGGAGGAATAGGAATTCAAGGCTATCTTTGGTAGCAAAACAACTAGCCTGAGCTACATCAGATCCTGTCTTATCAACAACATTAAGAAAATAAAAAAGAGCCCTTCTGTTAAAAAATACACACACCACACACACACACACACTGATACACAATTCACACACTCACACTCAAAACATATCCACATACACACTCAGACACACTCACAAATACACACATAACACACACATATACACTACACACATACACACATTCTCTCTCTCTCTCTCTCTCTCTCTCTCTCTCTCTCACACACACACACACACACACACACACACACACACGGACAAACTTTCAAAGTTTAGTGGGTCAAGTACAAGCTAATAATCAAGCCTGCCAAGAAGTAACCTTGTAAGGTGCTCCAAAGTCAATTAAAAAAACAAAAACAAAAGCAAAAACAAAAACGTTGCTTCACTAAACAAAAGCCAAAGAAAATAAAGTATTTTTTTTTTACAAAATTAAAAGAGTATGTGTATAAAATGATAATTTTCTTGATCTGTACTAAGAAAAGTATTATAATTATGAAACAAGTTACAGAAACTCAATCAGTGACTATCTTAAGGATGAATCTAAACCTAATTATTAAGCCAGGTATCTACAGCAAACAAACAAATAAATAAAATATCTAACTTGCATTGTCAGAGTTAAGGACTCACAATAGAGTCAAATGGTAGTGTGGCAATGCAAACAGTGCACTGCATTATACAAAAAGCAAAGCAATTGGTGAGTGTCTGTCCATTCAATTCTCAAAACAATAAATACTATTTACATAGCATAACTAAGCAATCACACTGTCTGATGGTTGACTGACTATCCAAGACCTAATACATTTACATTATGCTGTAGTTGGATGGGGGTGACCCTCCCCCCAGTGACCATATTAAAGAGTGTGGCTAAACTGTCTCTGGGGCTCCACTGAAGAGTTGGAACAGAGTATGTTAGACTCTTGCAGACTTCTAGGGAGACAGCTATATCAGGCTCCTGTCAGCATGTACATCCTGACATCCACATCAACGTCTACCTTTGGTAACTGCACACGGGATGGATATCCAGGTGGAATGGTCTATAGACAGCCCCTCCTTCAGTTTCTGTCCTGCACTGTGTCTCCATATTTGCACCCTTGAGTATTTTGTTACTCCTTCTAAGAAGGACTGAAGCCCCCCCCTACTTGGTCGTCATTCTTCATGAGCTTTATGTGGTCTGTGAGTTGAATCTTGGGTATTTCAAGCTTCTGGGCTAAAATCCAATAATCAGTGAGTGAATACCATGTATGTTCTTTTGTGATTGGGTTACTTCACTCAGGATGATATTTTCTAGTTCATGGGGTTCCCAATGGAAAAGATAGAGCGAAGGCTGAAGGAGTTGAAAGGATTCGTGACACCGTGAGGAAAGCAACAATCCCAACCAACCAGAGCCCCCAGGGTCTAACCCACCAGCCTGGGAGCGCTTAGGGAGGGACCCATGGCTCCAGGTATATATGCAAGGGAGCTATATATAAGTGGGAGAAGAGATCCTTGGTCCCATGAAGGCTGGGCATCATGGGGGGAGGATATTCGAGGGTGGGGAGGTGAGATATGGGGGAGGGTGGGTGAGGGTACACCAATGTGGAGGCAGGAGGAGGGGGAAGGGATAGTGAGTTCCTGGGAGGGAGGGGGAAATGGGGTAAGGAGAGAACATCTGAAATGTAAATAAAATTTCCAATTAAAAAAAAAAAAGAACTCTTGGAGGGGGCAATAGGAAGGGGAGCAACAAGAAGGGGCCAATATTTGAAATGTATGCAGATAAAACAATTTATAAAAAAAGTAAGTTTGAATCAGTAAAGAAAAAAAATGAAAAAAAATTAAAAGAAGAGTTGGAACCTTTATGAAGTGGGGCCTAACAAAAGAAAATTGGGACACTTCGAAGGGTTTATTTTTTGACCTAGCCCCTTCCTCTTGTTTGCTTTTCTGTGCCATGAGGTAAATAGCTCTCCACCAACTGCTCTCTTACTCACACCAAGTACTCAGGGACTACACCTTCTCAAAGCATGATCCCAAATAAACCTTCATCCTTACAACTTCACCATCTCAGGTATCTGGTCGTAACAAAATGCCAACTAATGCACAACAGACTAAAACCAAAGAGTAGCTCTAAAAAAAAAAAATCACACTTTGCTACGGTTACAGTATGAGAGAAATGACAGCAGTCGGCTTTCTAAGCCTCAGGATGTCTGGGAGACAGGAGCTGAGCATCTGTATGACTGAGGTCCAGGAAGAATGCACCAGAAGGTGTGGAGGTCTGTACTGAGCTCTCTGGTTATCATCATGCCAAGTCGCAGAGATTCACACTCTCTTGAGCCATAGTCTAACAAATATGGTAGGATCCTCGCAGTGAATGCTTTCACTTAGCCAACTCTCTAGCTGAACCAGTGATCTCCAGGCCCTTTGTGAATCGTCCTGACTGATGCACCTGGAGTGTTTCCAGACAGGTGGCTCCTTTGAGCAGACTGAAATCCTTTGCTCCCATCAGCAGAGGCATACCATAATTAACGTAGTTTTTAAATCGTAAACCTGTTTATTCGATAATACTATATTGTAATGACTAGATTTAATTGAAGGATGACTAAAAACTGTGAACTAAGAATATGAAAAGTAGTGCAGTATCCAAGAAAAGCAAGTTGACGGCTGCGAAAATGTTCCCAGATGAGCCACTGCAAACCAGTATCTTCCCTGCTACTGAATGAGGTGTGGATATGTGCAAAACAACAGGAAAAAAATAAATCACAAAAAGCTTCAAATCTTTACCTCATTTTTAATAAATGAACCCAAGGACAATCCAGAGGAGACTAATTTTATGAAGACTGGTAACACATGACCGAATTTGCTTTTATGTTAACTGTGGTAAACAAACACAGTAAACAAAAACAGTGATGGACCAAAAGCAATGTGGGAAGGAAAGGGTTCCTCTCATCTTTCAGAGTTATAGTCCATGATTTAAGAAAAAGGAGGGCAGGAATTCAAGACAGACACATGGAGGCAGAAACTGAAACAGAGACCACAGAGGAACTCTGCTTACTGGCTTGCTTAGTCTGGTTTCTTATACAACCCAGAACCACCTGCCCAGCGTGGCCAATTCACTATGTCCATAGATACAAAGAATAGCAAACTAATTTATTCACTCTCCAAGTTCAGTGAGTACTGTGAATAATAGGTAACACAAACCTTGGTATGGAGAAGGTAGGGTACCATGACAGTAGTAGTAGTGATTTGAGGATTGAGTCCCTAAAGAGAGAAATTATGTGATTCTGAAAACTGTTCAGAAAGAAATCAGAATGATACACCACCAATATTACAAAATTTAAAATCAACAGGACTTGGTGACTCGGGGAGAGAAAAGCATATGGAATAAAAATCCCAAACAGACCATCAACAGGTTTAGAGATTTTTATATACTAGGAAACGAAGACAATGAACACAGCTGGGAACATTAGTTTGAAATGCTGTATATTATATCCAGGAGGAAATAATGGGCAACTATCAGCTGATTATCTACATTCAAGGCTGAAGAAAAATGAAGGTGACAATTTAAGACAGAACGTGAACCTGGTGACACAAATGGGCTTACTCATGGAAGCAAATACAGAAAGAATGGGGAAGGGTAGGGCTGTAACTCCTTGAAACACTAGCTTTGGAGGCAAGAAATGTAAGGCCACTCCCTCCAGGATGTGAATTTGGTGTGTGACAGATGGAACAGAAGTAAGGGATTGTGGACCAGAGCTTCTATGGAAAGAGTCATCCAGACATTGTCATGGTGGTCTACCACACCAGACGTCTATTTGGAGTGGCCCTTTTCCAAACTTCTTCCTGCAAGCCTAAGACATTGATAATCACGGTTTCGCTCTTTCTGCTTGATGCACTAGATGAATGAGTGTTCTCCCCAAATTCCTAGATCTTCACCGTGAAGACAGATGAGGCATTTGCAATGAGACCGTGTAGCTTAGGATTAGAGCCCTGGTGAAAGAGAGCCCATAGCCAGGGTTATAGCTGCGTAGTACACTCTAGGGAAGGTCCTCAGTCAATCCCAAGTATCATAGAGACACAGTGTGAGATAGAGAGAAAGTGAGAGGCAGAGACTGATAGACTCCCAGGAACCTCTTCATTCACTGTCTGCCATAGGAGGGGGCAGGGAGACTCTGGCCATCTACACCAGGACCTGGCCATGATGGTGCTCTGATCGTAGATTTCCTGCTAGGAAACTGTGAGCAGAAAAGTTCTTAGAGCACAATGGGAGGGATGAAGGGAGACAATGTGGTCAGGACAATGTAGTCAGGACAGACAGAAAGAGAGAGGAAGCGGCAGCACGTGAAGGGTGTGCCACCACGGGAAGGAAACTGAAGACAAGCAGTAAGTTAAATCAAATGAAAGCAAGGTCAGATATGACATCATGAAAACACCGCATGTAGCAGTCTGGGAAGCCATGAGCCCCATGTGAGCTTACCGATAGTGTTTGGGTTAGAGAGCAAATGAAGGTCGAGGAAGCCAAGGCAAGCTCTGTTGAGGAGCTCTCCTGCAGCTGAGGAGAAATGAGAGTAAGGCAAGTTTGTTTCCTAGAGAAGGAAACAGAGCAAAGGAAGGCTCTTTAAAACACAGACCAGGAGCCAACAGCTGGCCTGGCCTACACAAGAATCTGTCTCAAAACTCACAACTAACAGAGAGCAAGCAAACAGAAACTCAGACATTTTCATCTGGCACAAAGGTGGCAGATCATAAGCAATGCTGTCAACAACAGCCTCGGGCCCAGAGAACGGGCCCTCTGCAGGATGAGAGGAAAGGAGGGAGATGCTTCCAGGCAAGGGGAGGACAGACTGACTGAGCATGTAACTGAGTGCTTCTTGGTTTCCTGGTAGATAGCTAAGGTGCTACATCACTCCTCCCTTTGGAGCTGCTGCAGGACTGTGGGTGCTCACACAGCCCCTTCCTGAGGCTTTACAGCAGGTCCCTAACATTTCCTTCATCAATGAGTGAAAGACGCTAGTTTCACTTTAGTCTCACAAGCAGCATAGCTTAGGAGATACACTTTACATGATAAGCTTAGGAGAGGCTGATGTAGTAACGCAGGGAGTGAGATACTTTCTTGGCAAGTGTAAGGACCTGAGTTTGAATCCCACCATCCACCTAAAAAGCTAGATGTCACCACATCTGTTCTTAACTCCAAAGCTGTGGGCAACAAGGAGATTGGCCGGGACTTGATAGCTGCCAGCCTAGCTCCACATTCAGTGAGACAACCCGTCTCAAAAGGAAAAATAGTGAAATATGATAGAGCAGGCGACCTGACCTCCTCCTCAGGCCTCCACACGTATGCTATGTATGTGCCTGGACTCAAATCACACATACACGTACACCTTACACAGATATACTCAACACACACATGCAACACAACATAAAAAAATAAAAGCAGCAACAACTGATGGACTTCTGCGTGCAGCTTAGAACAGACAACTCCAGACCAAACGGTTCTACGGGGGAGGGGGGTTTATTCAGGGCAGGGGACAAAGATGGGGAGAGAAACAGGAGGAAATGGCGGAGAGAAAAGAGAGAGAGGAGAGAAGTGGAGCCCGGCCATGACCACGTGGAGAGAGGGGGAAAGGAAGGGAGGAGGGGTGAGGGGACAGAGAGAAGCTAGAGGCAAGAGAGCAAGAGAGCAAGAGAGAGGGGAGGAGGCAAGCAGCCCCTTTTATAGTGGGCAGGCCTACCTGATTATTGCCAGGTAACTGTGGGGAGGACCATACCTGGCTGTTGCCAGATAACTGTGGGGGTGGAGTTTAGACAGAATACTAACAGCAACAACTACAAAAACAGCAGGAGACCAAGAGTCATTAGAAGCAATCCATACAGGTTATTAATCAATATATTCTTACACAACACAAACACACCCACACACCCACACACACCCACACACACACACACACACACACACCATACATATATACACAGTAGCAAAAATAGGCATTACCAAATAGAACTAGAAATAAAGCACACACCCTTGCCTTTATGGAGCTAGGAGACTGATGACAATATCACATCTTCCTTCGATAAAGATTACAATTGCTAATTCTGGCAAGGTGGGTTCCCCAAATAAAAATGGCACAATGTTTTTTAGTCTGAAACATGTCAAATCATAAGTGGACTCCTAGTTGCAATTTGACTATTACCTCAGGAGCATTTCACTAAACCTGAGGAAAATATAAATAAAAGAAAGGGAATCAATCCTTATTCTACCTGGCTACTAGGGAATATTGCGAGCAACAGCCACAGGCTGTAATCTGTAAGGCTAAGCTTTGTTATAGCTCCTAAAGTTTTAACTAGTGAATAAACGATGAACTGCAATAGATCCGACAACAAATAGTTAAAAGAAATTAAAACCCAAGCCCCATCCTGCCACTACAAGACTGGCCACAGCACAATGCTCGCAGTGATTTCTATTATGTTAAATTGATGCCGATAGGAAAGAATGAACAGCTCTCTGCATATTGACAGAAAAGCACATAACCCCATGCAATGAATCAGCAGCATCTCTTACCTGTTCCTGCCTCCAGGAACAATAAGATATTCTGCCATAGGAATGCAGTGGTGGGGTTAGATCCCCATGACGACACCTCCTCAACTCCCACCAACTTTTCTTCACAGAAGATACTTAAATAGAAATGCAAGTTTACCTGGAAGCAAAGCCAACAGTGGCGCTCACCTTTACACCAGACTGTACTCCACCTTTCTAAGGATTCTCAAGTCAATGAATGGTTCTCAACCTTCCTGATGCTGTAGCCATTTAATTATAATTCCTCATACGATGGTGACCTCCAACCATAAAATTATTCCGTTGCTCTTCCATAACTTCAATTTTGTTACTGTTTTGAATGACAATGTAAATATCTTATATGCAGAATATCTGATATGCAACCCTGGTCAAACCACAGCCTGAGAAACACTGATCCGAGCACATGTCTTCATGCACTTTTTTTCTGTATTTTTGACAGTTTCAGACATATACAGAATGTTTTGTAACCATACTCAGCCCCTCATTGCCGTCTGGTAGCCTTCTCTGAACCCCTTCTTCTTCCCACCTTGCTCCCCAGTGATTACACCATTAGAGAAAATGATGCCTCCTCCAGTATGATCGAAGTCATTAGGATCTCACTCCTTTATCTATCACAGGAAGTAAGAATGCCCAGTGTCATGCAGGTACCCACAGCTCTGTGTGTTCCTGGCTCCAACAGCAGTGTTGGATCTGGATGGTAACATTTCATGACACTCTTCTCCATCTTCTGACTCTGAAATTGTTTCTGCCCTCCCTTCTGTTATATTCCCTCCTGGGCCTTGGAGAGAGGAGCTGGGGTTGATACCTATGTCTGGTTTAAGGGTGAATACTCCTCAGTCACTTAGTCTCAGCACTTTGATCAGATGAGTCTCTGATCGTCATTCATCATTTGGGGACTTGGGACATGAGTACAAAGTCTTGGTTGGCTTCAATGGTAGATGGATAGGAAGAACACATCAACTGTCACTTCTAGGGCTGTGTCCACAGACACAATTGCTGCATCTTGCTGATATCTTTTAGAGTGCTAGCATGGCACGTACTAATTAAAAAGAAAATTAGTGAAAATTTGAGGACTAAGAAACACACACATAAATGGGTTTCTGCAAACCCATAAATCTTCATGGAATTTATAAAAAAATTATATCAACAATTATAAATACAAGAAATTAACCCTTGTTAGAAATCGCTCACAAAAAGAGAAAAAGACGTAACACACAATCACTACAATATCCCTTACTATTTTTGAAACTTAGTTTTCTTAACTTAGTCGACTTCATATTGCCACATCTTCACAATGTTAAAGATCATGTATAAGCTGGTGATGTAACCACATAATTAGCTCATTATTTCCTTTTGGAGTTCTGGGAGCGGGGGTGGGGTGGATGAATGAGGGAGGGAGGTGACAATAGGTGAGAGCTATTCCTTTTTAAATATAAGCTAGTACTGACCTGGAAACACCATCCGTCCTAGCTGGTTTTCATAGTGCTAGAGGTTCTATTCAGGGTAACAGAAGAGAAATATAATGATCATTCTTATCCAACTACACGTGTGGTGAGGATAGTAACAACTGTCCTGACAAGATACACCCACAGATGCAATAAATGGTATTTGACAAATTATCATGGGAGTAACAGAATTCTCCTTGTGTTGAAAGCCTGTTCTATGAGATGAAACCCATGCCTAGCAATTGTCAGCACAGCCAGAAGCCTGTGGCTAGATAGGTCATAGTCCCTAGGGGAGAACTCAATGCTATTATTCTGCTAAATAGACACAGTATTAAACTGATTCCTAATGACTTGATAAACCCATAAGTTAATCCGTAACTCAGCCCTTATCAGAGAGGCTTCTTTTTGAAGCAGATAGCAATTAGCAGAGACCCACAACTGGTCATCCTTCAAACAATAGAGACCATGAAGTGTTCAGCCTTAAATGTGGTATCAATATCACACTGCTCTCCCCAAAGCTCAGAAATTATTGTGGAAAGGGAGTGGAAAGATTAGGAGCCTGAGGCAGTGGAATACTTCGAAGGACCAATGTTTTCGGGATACAAAGGGACAGCGACACATATGAACTCACAGCCATTGTGACAGAATGCACAAGGCCTGAGCAAGCTCAAGCCAGACAAAATCCCAACATGCAGGTAAGGAAAAGGGCACAGAGTCCTGTCCCTAGCTAGGAAACCATAAGCAACTAAGAGCTGCTGAGGAAGGAAAGTCGTTTTCTTCAGAGTGTGACTCTTGGTCTGAGAGAGCATACTGCAGTGCGGACTGACACCCAAAATATTTGAGCCACCCAAGCTGAACTTGATTAAAGAAAAAGGAGAACAGCAAGTGATATGGGTAGGGAGGTAAGGTAGCTCTGGAAGGGATTGAGGGGGCAAGGATGATTATGTTAAAATAGATACTATATATAATTTTCAAAGGATTAAAAATATTTTCTTGAAAAAAATTCTTTCAAAGAGCCTGTTGTCATGGATTGGGGGAGGGGCTGGTATGCTAGACAGCAGTGCTGACCTTTGCACTTCCCCAAGTCTCAGCTTTATTTGAGACATGGGAAGTTTCAAATCCTGCTACCTTCTGCTTAAGGAAACACTCTGTCAACAGTCACTGGCCTCTGCTGAGTCTTTGAATTGAGCTGGCCAAGCAGCTGAGTTAGAGACAGGAACTTAGGACGTTGTGAGGTGTTCTAATGATCGTCACAGGGAAGCTGCTCCCTTGGGCCACTTAAAAGGCTCCCAAACAAACATGAGCCTTAACAGGCACATACACACATGTCCATAGAACAAATTATTTGCGAAATAGAAAAACCAACTCCAATAAGCCCCTCAACTAATGCAAGACCTAAGCGGGAAATACAGCCAGAGAATTCCCATGGCTCCACTTACCTGCTGGAAATAACTTCCCACAATTGAGTTAATTCCATTTACATCTGCATATATAAATCCACTCATGCCGACTGTGCCAGCGATGGCTCAAAGAAAAGTAACACCTACTTAACAAACCTTCCTATCTCCCAGGCTACTCCCAATAAGGTCACTACAGCAACATTCATAACCCAGCAATACAACTAGTTAAATGATATTTTCTTCTATGACCAAGCTGAGAGTCTAGAAAAGGTGAAGAAATCATGGAAAACAATTTGCTTTAAAAGCGAGCTAAACCTCACCTCTGCTAATGTCTCATTCTTTAAAGTGGATGTACAGTGAACATTGTGCCATAGCCTTGCAATTTCCCATGCCACCTTAAAACATGGATGCAGCTACAGGGCAGCACAGAGAGAGCCACCAATGAGAACCACAGCAGGCCTTCCTCTGACCAGCCTCCCTAGAGGAAAGAGGTTTCAGGATCAAATATGAGGATTCCAAACACAGCGGATGCTTTGAGACAGCCTTCGTTGACTTAAGATTGACTAGATTCTTTTTTCCCTTGGTGGTCTAGCTTGACCTTACTAGTATTCAAAATTCTCTAGTTGGTGGATTTCAAGTATGTCTCTGAGTTATGACCAAAGTTATTACTTTTAACCAACTTGCCCTGAGGGCTAAAGTGTGGTCAAATCATCTCCTTGAATATGAAAGGGGAAAAGAAACAAAGAAGTGAGGATGACACAGGATGCTTGGAATGTTGCTCAATCCCTAAAAGGATGCTTTTCTACAAAGGATCCCAGGCGCGCAACTCAGCAGTGTGCCAAGAGACTCAGCTGCGACGCCATTTGATTCAACAAATATTTACTAGGCACCATTTGCCAACTCAAATGTAAGAAGAATTCCAAACTACATTTATTATACGAAACAGTGCTGGAAAAAGCGAAAAAAGAGCTTAATAAATGATAAAAAGAAGGAGAGAAGGATGGGACCCCTATAGGATGAGCACTTAGCTTAAGTACCAAGGACAGAAAGGTAACTGGACAGCAAGTGAGTCTCACTGGTGTTGGCTAGTGATTTAATCTGGACTCATTCCCCCATTTCTTAAGCTAGCTTTTGATTTAATCAGTCACTTTTCTTGACAGATCGAATCACAAAAAGGATAAACCAGCTTAAAGGGAAGCTTTTTTTTTTCCATTCCAGTTTTTCTTTTAATCTATTTGAGACCAGGTAGTTTTGTATCTGAGACTGTACTCAGATTTAGTATGCTCCTCAATGCTGGCCTTCACTTTCCGATCTTCCCTCCTCCAGCTTTAGAATATGTGGATCGTAGGCATTCACCACCATGCATTTACATAGTACTAACAGAGTTACATCCTCAGTCTCAAAGCTGACTTCAAAGAAAACTCTAAGTTAACATCTTGCTCATTGTGCTTTGCCGATTTGATAATGTAAAGCAGACATCTAATCTACATTTAAGAACGACTTGCACACTTAACTTCTCAGTCTCTATATGAACCTCAAACAACATCAGCTTCTTCCTGACGAAACTCACAAACGCAAGAAGAGAGATAGGGGCAGGGGACACTGATTCAACAACATAAAAAGAGTCACGTGACCACACAGGACTCTGTACAGGAAAGTTGCCCAGCCCAGCAGCACAAACTGTCTCTAAAGGTCTGAGAAATAATCACAACCTAATGAAAGGTTTGCAGGCACCATTCTGACACTAATTGAAAGATTTTGTTACAATTAGCTATAGTTTTAAACTCTTCCCTTTGTAGCTCAAAACTGAAAACAAGCCAGATGTCCTGAATACCACATACACCTTTTAAAGGAAGGTTTTCTTTGAATGTCTGAAAATTCATTATGCTGCTGCCCAATTCTGTAACTACTGAAAGTGACGAGATTATGGGTTTGGAATAGATGACCTGCATATAGTGTGAACGCCCTTTCAATTTATTCACTATATATGTTTATAAGATTTCAAGATTTCTTTTTTGTTTTGTTTTGTTTTTTTTTCGAGACAGGGTTTCTCTTTGTAGCCCTGGCTGTCCTGGAACTCACTCTGTAGACCAGGCTAGCCTCGAACTCAGAAATCTGCCTGCCTCTACCTCCCAAGTGCTGGGATTAAAGGCGTGCACCAACACCACCCGGCTAATTTCAAGATTTCTTGTTTGACTAATTTAATTAATCTACTTTGCTTACCTGTTATTATGATAAAACTCTAACTAAAATCAATTTGGGGTGGGAAGGGCTTATTTGGTTTATAGTTTACAATCCGTCTTCCAGATAAGGTGGAGTAGAAACCAAATGCACCAGCCTAGAGGCAGGGACTAAACTAGAGACAATGGAGGTGCCCACTGTTTATTATCTTATGTCCGGTGACTTGCTCATCCTGCTAATACAGCCCAAACCTATCCACAGTGTCTTGACCCTCCCTCACACACATCAGTCATTAATCAAGAGAACGTTCCACAGACATGATTATTGACCTATATGATCAAAGCAATTCTTCAGTTGAGGTCTCCTCTTCTTAGATGACTCTAGTTTTTGTCTAGGTGACAAAACCAAACCTGCACAGCAGGTGTATTCATACTTGCATACCCGTGGCTAGGTAACTACAACAAATTACCAGACTCTGAGCAACTTATAAAGACCAGAAATGTAATTTCTTCCTTGTAAAGGCTGTAGGTCCATGATCAAGGCGCTGGCAGATACAGTCACCCCACAGACCATCATCTCTGCTTGTGAGGTGGTCCCAGGTGGCTGAAACATCACAGGAGACCAATGCTGTGTCTTCACAAAAAGGGGAGAGAATGGAATAGAAAGTCAACAGCCTATGGCTAGAAGCATCTAGAGTGGTCCTTAATCCTACCCCATGAGGAAATAGCCTTCAAGACCTAACCATCTCCCTTCAAGGAGCCATGTCCCAATACCATCAACACTATTTCAACAGCAGAATTTAGGAGCAGACATTTCCAAACATGGACTAGAATTATTTTACAAATCAGTAATAATAAAAACAGTTTTAATTTCCTCACTTTTTGACACTTCTAGTGTCAAGAGTGTACACTTGTACACTGAAAGAATTTTGGTTTCAGCCACTTTTCAGCACCACTGTTCACATACAGAACTGTGAAGTATGAGAGTGAGCATTAAACTGTTACCATTATTAGTGCCATAACTTGTAGTAGAGGCAGGACTGTGACTAGGCCCACTAGTCACCAGTGTGACCCTCTGTACACAGGTATGGACCCAAGAGCCAGCAGTTCTGAGTACAGGTCCCAGCACTTCATTTATGAGTAGAGCATGCTGGCTACGTCACTCAAAATAGCTCTAATGACAACTTCATTATGAAAAGCACTCAAAGCGGTATGTAAGAAACAATGCGAGAACTATGTGGTGGCTCAAAAAATAAGGACATAGAATGAACTTCTGAAGGTTAACTTCTCTAAGAATCTCAAAAACTCGGTTAGTCACCCACTTTTGCTTCTACCATGCAATTGCTTAACGTTTCCCATCTGTGTATTCTCTTCTTCCCAAAGTGCCTATTTGTCTTCTACTAATTATTAAACTCAGAAATAAAGTCTGGCTGATGGCCTCACCTCTTTCAACTGCCCTTTAGACTAGAGAAGAAACAAATTATTTCGTAACCTTACAGTAAACACTGTGGGGTTTGGGAGTACTCCTGTCCTTACTTTGGAGCCGGGGTTTCATGGAGCTCAGTACTGTCTTGAACTCTTCAGTTAGCGAAGGATAGCCTTAAAAGGCCCATCCTCCCACTGCTAGCCATTCTCATTGATGTGATAGGATCTCGATGCAGCTTTTATTCCATGTCCCTAACAGTTAAAGATGTTGAATGTTTTTTCATATATTTACTGGCCATTTGTGTGTAAGTGTCTGGTTTTAATTTCATCATTTATTCATTGGATTATTCATTCATTTGGTGTGTAATACTTATGTTTTTATGTGTATGACTACTTTGCTTATATGTATATAAGTGTGTTCAGTGATAGAAGAGGTCAAAAAAGGTCACTGGGTCTCCTAGAACTAAAGTTGTAGAAAATTGTGAGCCTCAATTGTTGGTACTAGGACCTGAACTCGGGACTTCTGCAAGAGCAGCCAGTGCTTTTAGCTAGTGAGCCATCTCACTAGACCCCTAGTGTTTAATTTCTTGAAATCTTTATGCATTCAATATATTTATTAATCCCCTGTTGGATAAGTAGTCTTCCCATTCTCTAGGCTGTCTCTTTACTCTCTCCATTGTGACAATTTTTTCAATCTTATGCAATCCTACTTATCAATCTTTGCTATTATTTCCTGAGCTATTAAGGTCCTATTCTGAGAAATCTTGAAGTGTTTCCATGTGTTTTCCTCTAACAGTTTCAAAAGTTTCAGGTCTTACATTAAGGGCTGATCTGAACTGTGTGAAGAGTGAGAGATTCAGTCTAGCCTTTTGTATATGGTTTTCTGTTTCCCTGAAACCTCCTCATAAAGGGTCTTTTCTCCTATGTATGTTTCTAGTGCCTTTGTCAAGAATGGGATGGCCATGGCTGGATGGGTTTTTCTGGATGATGCATTTTCCTGGTGTACTCATGTGTTTTGTTACTATGGCTTTATTGTAGAGTTTGAAATCAGGTATTGTGATAATTCCATTATGGCTGCATTTGCTCAGGACAGCTTTGCTATCTAAGGCTGGTTTTGTACTTATGGATTGAATATAGGTATTTTTCTACTTCGGTGAAAACTAGTAATTCTTAAAGAGATATGGTGACCATTTTAGTTATATAGCCATTTTGATAATATTAACCCTCCTAATTCATCAATATGGCGGCTTTCCATTTTCTACTGTTTTCCACTTTTTAAAATGCTTTTGTTACTTTTTCCTTGGTACTGGCACTTAATATATTGGGCTAAACTTAAGTGTATACTGTTTTGGGATTTGGGGGGTCATTTTTTATGTAATTATTAATGGATTATTTTCACAATTGTTCCCAGCAAGTTGATTATTGGTATCTAGAAAATCTGCCGGTTTCTATATGCTGATCTGTGTCCTGATACATCACTGAATGTGTCTATCGAATCTAAGAAGGGACTATGTGAAATCTTCTCTCTTCACAAGACATGCTCTTCATCACAAATTCCATTCCAGTGCTCATCTGCAGGGATGGACCCTGTTTCACTTGTCTTTAAAACATGGCAACCATTAACCCGAAAGACACAAACACACTATGAAATCATCTTTCCATCTGGATAAAGATGTCGGCTGGGGCACTGTTTTGAGAAACTCGCTTAAGCATTACTTAAAACTGTTAGAAGATGTGACTGTAAATCACAGTGACTTTAATACTATGGTTTAATTAAATCATCTCTTTTGTAAGGATTGTTCTGTTAAATTCCCCTTACTGTTTGACAATGGAAACACACACACACACACACACACACACACGTGTGAGCCTCTCAGCTGTAATTCTTTTTCTCAGCTGTAATTAATGATGTACTTTTATTCTCTATTATTGTGTGGCAAACATTCTGACACAAAGTAAATGAAGCAGAATCATTCAGAGCGATGATTCCCATGCACTGATTAATGATGCCAAATAGCCCTGTATGCCTCAGGTAAATTACAACACTTACAGTCTGGAAATTATGAGGGTACCCTGAAATTAATGTTTTCCCACTAACCACTTTTCCTTCACAATCTGACTTCAGTGGAAATAAGTTCCCTGAGATCAGAAAGGCCCTCCTGCCCTTTCCTTTAAAGCACCATCTAGCTATGTAGTACAGGCTAGCCTCTAACGTATCTTCCTCCCCCTTGAAGCCCCTGGGTGCATGCCCGACTGTCCTTGTGTGTTAAGCTATCAGACAATGCTAAATTCCCTTCAAAGGTAGAGGGGAAAGGCAAAGAAAACATCCTCTGTAAATGTTTATCAAAGACAAGTTATTAGAGACAGGGAATGGCCCAGTAGTTATGCACACTGTTTGCTCTTGCAGAGGACCCAAGTTTATTTCCCTGGCACCCACAAGGCAGCTAACAACTGGCTGTAATGTCCATCAGGGGAATCTAATGCCTCGTTTGCTCTCTGTAGGCTTCTCCAAACATGTGGCGCACATACAATCACATAGATTCTACACACATATACATCGTAAAAGACAAAAATTTCCAAGAAACATTTTAGAGTGTTGCACAAGCTATTTTCTATTGCCGTTTAAATAAACCAAACACAAATATACTACACAGTTTTACTAATGAAAGAGTCAGGAATGGTTAAAAAAAATCCATAGCAACAGAAAGTAGAGAGGTGATGAAGAGGAGGTGGCGGGAAGACGGAGGTTCTGGTTAAATCGTTGCAGACCTTCAGGTAGGAGATGAGCCATGGGGAGGCTGTCCAGTGTGGGAATGAAAATGTGAGAGGCCTCCCTGCATCTCTTCACAGTAACCCATTCCTCTACTCTGCCTCTGCCAGAGAGGGTCATAAAGTGAGCCATCTTGGTTATTAAAATGATCAATTTTGCTGGGCAGTGGTGGCTCATGCCTTTAATCCCAGCACTTGGGAGACAGACGCAGGTGGATTTCTGAGTTCGAGACCAGCCTGGTCTACAGAGTGAGTTCCAGGACAGCCAGGGCTACACAGAGAAACCCTGTCTCGAAAAAGAAAAAAAAAAAAAGACAAAGAAAAGAAATGATCAATTTCAACTGGATACCTACACTATCTCATTCCCAGCACCTGCAGTGAGTCAGTCTGCAAACTTAAAGTGTCTAGACATACCTGAAAGCCTGCCGATGAATTAAAGCTGGGAAAGCAACAGGTTTTCACTCAAGAACTATGCTGTCAGTATGACCCTTCAAAAGCAAATTCACACAGACAAAAGCAGTTGTTGTAACATGTATATATTCAGTCACATAGTCATAGACCGTGTCCTCTTTGCAAAGTAAACTTATTTCCAGCTTGGTCAAACATATTAAGTGAGCTGAACTGCATATTAAGACAATTCCAGGATTATCATCAGTATATAGGTAATAATTTTTACATACTTATTTTAACAATTTGCCAAGAAAGGGAAAAACACTATTTTGTCTATTTCAGACAGCATCATATTTCCTTCCGTCTGAAACCCTTTCGCTTCCAACCCTAGGGACACAGCCTAACCCTCCACCCTGCAGACCCTACATTGTGAGCTAGATTTTGCTCAGGAAGAGTGACCAAATACAAGATCTTGTGAGTGAATGTGAATGCGTACAGGTTTCAGTCTAAGATGAGTATCTGGTTTGCTATTTCTGGCTAAAGGGCAGGGAACATCCAAGGTTGTCAGTCTAACTTTTATCTCTTGTGATTTAACTGGCCCTTTTGCAAGCACAGAGTCCAACTTCAAAAGAAGGAAAGGAGTTTTCCTTTTCCATGTGTAAGCAAACAAAGCCTGGGTGGAGGGGTGGGGACAGATTAACAGACCTTCAGGCGACAGGCAGGTTGGCATTTAAAGAAAGAAACAAATGTAAGAACACAATAGAATTATTATTTTTAAATAAAGCACCAAAAGGCATGGCCACCAGAGTGCAAATGGCTGCTCACGAGGAATAAAATAGGAATTTGCGTAAACCTACTTGAACTTATTTCAAGAAGAATCAGCTGGACTCGTTTTTATATACGGAAGTCTCTAAGCAGTAGTGGGAAGATCCTCCCACTAACCCTCCCAGATCCACCACATACCTCCCCATCCTTTCCCAACTTTGACAGCTTCTTAGAGGTGGGGCACCTGAACTAGGCATGCGATTTTTCGAGTTGCCATCATGAAGAGTAAGGTGCAGGGATGTGGTGGGATTAGTTAGTGGGGAGTTGAGAATGGAGAAAACCATGAATATAAACAAATATTCTAAAGTATAGAACAATTGATAGGGAAAACTCAAGTGCTTTCCTATGCAGCAAATATGTTAAGTGCATTAACAGTTTAGATTCACTCAGTAACTATAGTATGTCTTAGAACCCAGCAACTATTGAGATACTGAGTATTCCATTTTTCATTCCATTCTAATAATAAAAAACACTCCTACAAAAATACTGAGGAGAGGAAATGGTTTATTTGGCTTGTGCTTCCAGGTCACGGTCCATTATTGAGGGAAGTCAGTACAGACACACACACCAGAACTTACTGCAAAAATCACAGAGAAAAGCTGTTTGTTTACCTTTCTTATATAGCCTGCAGCCACCTTGCCCAGAGAATGGTGCCACTCATACTGGGCTGGCACTTCTATATCAATCAAGAATCAAAACCATTCCCTACAGACATTCTCATAGGACCCATATGATCAACCCCTCAATTGTGACTCCCTCCTCAGATGACCCCAGGCTATGTCACCTTGATAGTCAAAGCTAACTAGGACATGAGCAAACATTAAATACTTTCTGATAAACTACAAAAGGAAAATAATATAAGAGTATCAAATAGTCACTTCCTTGTAAATGGGCCATACTTTCTTAATTCTACATTAGTCTCAACATGTAGTATTACATGGTCTCCTTCTATCAGAGGCAAGTGGACCAGCTACTAGGTCAATCTGTTCTGTTTGGTGATAGACCCTGGCTCTCCCAGTAGACTACTGTCCTGATGGCTATCCAGCCACCCTTTAGAAAGATTCCCATTAAATTTTAAGGTTTGGCTTGGGGCATATAGATCAGTAGGCTCAGTGCTTGCCTGGCACACACAAAGCCCTGGTTTCAGTCACCAATACAGTATGAAGCTAGGCACATCTCTGCTCTGCATTTAGACGGGAGCAGCAGTAGAATCAGAAGATCATCTTCGGCTAAACACCAAAGACCAAGATTTAAGTCACTAGAACTTACCAAATGGCTTATGGCGACAATGGTCTGTGCCTGGTTATAAAAATGCCAATGAAATCCAACCTGCTACTCGCCTGCACACGTTCTTCTTAGACACAATCACAGTGTTATGTGTAAGCTTTGGGGAAGCATTTAAATAGATGGTCTAGGAAACAATAAAGCCCCCAAAACACTCTAGGTATATTCCAAATTTAGACTAAGTAGGAAATACCAGAGGAATTTTATCTACTGTATCAAACAATAAAATCCTCTCAGGGCCAGCAATACAACAGACCAGAGAAAGAGGGTATGAGAACTTTGTTCTCTTGCTGGAGAGCCAATATGCTAATAAAAACATCCAGCAAAGGACTATCGAGTCTTTCCAGTATTGTTCTTGGCAAGTCTTTTTTGTTTTTAACATGTAATGTTAAACAATGTGGTAGTTATTGGCTCAAAGTAATAGACGATACTTACATACCACGACTAATTAAACCATCAAGACAAGGGGAAGAGTAAAGCTAGAAACCAACAGGCTGCCAGAGAAAGATGCAACACCCGGAAGGAAAAAAGTTAGCTAAAGAAAACAGAATAGAGAGAGAAAGACAGAGGCCAGTGAGGCAACACGGTGGGGGAGGAAGGCAGAGACTAGCATTTTGACTGATAGTTCTTCAAAGCATTTTTCCAAAGAAGCTATAGACCTGGAGTTAGCATGATTTTCCCCAAGGGTCACATAAAACTGTGTTTAAAGCTGAACATAAAATGCATAGCCGGGAGAAGGGAAGATGGCTCAGTGGGTAAGAGAGCTTGCAGCATAAACACAAAGACCTGAGTTCGAATCCCTAGCACCCGTCAGAGATCAGGCATGGCCACTTGATCTATAGCCCCAGTACTGTGGGGGGAGAGAGAAAAGAGGACCACTGGGGCTTGCTAGCAAGACAGACTAGTTAAAACATTGTGTGTGTGGGGGGGTGGTGGCTGAGAGGAGACTCATGTCTCAAAAGATTTGAGAGTGATCTAGCAAGGCACCCAATGTCTTCCTCTAGCTTCCACACCCACAGGTGAACATGTGATCATATAGGTACACACACAACACACAAAAAAACCACACACACCACCACAACAAATAAACAACCAACAAATAGAAGATCTGTAGTGTCTTCCCCAGGTGAACCCCGCAGCAGAGCAAAGGACCAGTACTCCAATAGTCACTGCCACAGTGCCCTGCTCACACCAGCCCAGGAGCACTTGTTGCACACTACGTGACACTAACAGGCTCACAGAGCAGCCACTGAATTCCCACACCTCCTTAAACTGCACTTTAGCATCATCCCCATTTCCAGATAGTAACATCTTTACAGAGGTCTTCGAAACGCCCTTAAAGTGACAGCAGGGCCTCAGGCCAGACGTCTTTTCAGAGTACCGGGCTGAGCCCACAGCCAGCGCATTTCTGACACTGAGGTCTGCCAAAATTGAAAGGAGAACTTGATAAAATGGCAAATCCTGGCACTATCTTCAGAGAGTCTGACTTAGTTCTCTAGGATTTTATCATAGATTCTAAGCAATTCTGGTATATACTGTCAGCATAACACTGAGAGATCTATAATACAATGTGTCTTCTGAGCAAAAGTGTAATTACTGAATTAGAAATTCCTTAACCCTTAATTCAGGCATATGATTATCTCCAAAACTGCAGGAAATTATTAAAAATTTTATTTTAGGCTGTTTTATTTATTTATATATGATTAGTACAGATGATTACAAAGATAGGCTTTAAAATGTTATACATAATATACAAAATAGATGTTATACAAAATAATGGCTTAACAGTTTGGAAAACAATTTTTGTTTGAAGGCTTCTTCCACAATCACTAATCTTTCCATTTTGAAGGAGGCCTGTGACCACTGGTGAGCACTTTGACTTAGAAGTCTTAGTCTGCCCTCTATACCTTTCAACCCTGTACTCCTTGGAAACATTTTAGTAATGTGTCACTTAGGATGGGGGGCATTGTAGCAGGACTGTGAGAAATCCCAGAGTTCACTCTGGCAACACATCCTCCTAAACAGAGGACAGAAAGCACAACCTAAGGTGCCAGTTTCAGATAAGCTGCAGCAACGACATGACTTCTGCCATCAGAACCTCATGGACCCGTAAGAGCATGTGACCGAGTCAACCCTGGGTCTCTGTCAGAAGCAGTGTAGGCCAGAGACAAGACCACAGAATGGTTTTCAAACATGCAATCTCGAGAACTCTCTCATCCATGATCATAGCTGATGCCCTGACAGCACAATGAGACTGAAGTAGACTGTCAACGTACAGAGCCTTCTTCCCAAGCAGACTCATGACATCAGAGGTGGCTAGAGCAACATACTTTGCACCAAAGACTTATCATAATACCTGGGCTACAACTATATGTTAATATTTGTGCCTGATACCAAAGTCTGATACCTCAAACTGAGGTGTGATCACAATAACCATAGAAACAACTAAATTGTTTTTTGTTTTAAAAAAAAAAAAAAGGTGACTGCCATTTTTCAACTTGGACATACCATACCAACGGATAAGAGAACAAAAAGATCATTTGGAAATCATATGGGCTCAGATGGCCCTTCAATGTACAAAACTGATTTGCAAAAGAGCACAGGGTTGCCATTTTAAAGACCAAAGATAGTTTTCTGCCACCAGAGAGACCTATGAATGAGATTTTTTAATACCCAGATTTATTTTCTGGCCAATAAAGATGACAACATTATTTCTGCATTTTATAGAGCTTTAATGATGACAAGAGTGGATCATGAATGTGAGAACTTGAGGAAATGTTAAAATTCCTTATGAGGAATCATGGTTGTTCTTGTTTGCTTCTCTATTGCTGAGATACAACCCAGGCCAAAAGCAACATGCAGAAAAAACAGATGATTTCTCTTCCTGATTCCAAGTGACAGTCCATCATCAACGAATGTCAGAGAAGAAACCAATTGGCAGGAAGAGAAGCCCAGACCCTGGAGGAGGCTGCTTACTTGCTTGCTCCAGGCTCACACTCAACTACCATTCTTATACCCTCCAAGCACACTTCTGCCCAGGGATGGCAAAGGCACTGTGCACCCACGAAGTAGCCCCCTTTGCATCAATTAGTCATCAATGAAACCCCTCACAGACATGCCCATGGGCCAGTCCAATTGAGTTTCCTTCTTCCTAGGGAGCATAACAGGACAAAGACATCACCAGAAAACCATTTCTCTTGTGAATGTGAATATAAAGTACTCTAAAATCATAAACAAACTAACTTACCCGCTAAACCCAACAGCATACAAAAGCAATTGTAAGCTCTGATCACGGGGGACTTATCGTAACAATGCAAGGTTGGTTTAACATCTGAAAAGGAGTCAACACCTTTTCATAGAAAGAGACATAATAAGAACCTTTGGCAAGATTCAAATCCCTCTAGATAAAGCCTGTCTCTTTACAATAGGAGTGGGAAAGAAAATTTTCCACAGGACTTAAAAATCACAAATATACCTACTATCACAGGTAGATTCCTGTGGGACCAGCTCCTAGAAAGGGGAATATGAAAAGGCATGGGAAGTAAGAGAGAGGGAGACATAGAGACAAGCTGATCCTGAAATCATGTGAATCCACAGAGGATACAGAAAAGCCAAAGGATTTTCAAAAATAAGAACTAAAGAAGGCCTAAAGGAACTCATTTCAAAACTTCTAAGAGATCAGTGTAGTGGCACAGCCTGGACGACCAGCAAAAAGGTGGTCAATCAAGATCTGGCTACAGAAATTCAGACCAGTAGGGGATATAGGACCTTATCTTTAAAACAATCAAACAAAAAGTAAATAACTTAAAAGGAAGAATTGACAAATAAGACTGTGTGGTGCTTGTTAGCATTCTGTCTAAACTCCACCCAACAGTTACCTGGCAACAGCCAGATATGTCCTCCCCACAGTTACCTGGCAACAGCCAGATATGCTCCCACAGTTACTGCAACAGCCAGGTAGCCTGACCACTATAAAAGGGGCTGCTTGCCCCTCTTCCCTCTCTTGATCTCTTGCTCTCCTGTTTCTCTCTTGCCCACTTGGGCTCCTCCCTTCTCCCTTCCCTTCCCCATTCCTCCCGACTTGTTCATGGCCAGCCTCCACTTCTCTAGTCTCTCTCTCTGCCTTTCTCTGCCTCTACTACCCTCTTAACTACCTCTCCCTATGCCCTAAATAAACTCTATTTTATACTATACCATCGTGTGGCTGGTCCCTCAGGGAGAGGATGCCTTGGCATGAGCCCCTTGAGACATCCTCTTCCCCCACACCTCACCATACCCCCATAGAACATATCCCCTATCTCTTTATCTTTTTATAAACATATCAGTGCTAGCATAAATATACAAACTAGTGGACCAGAAACAAAAATCTAGAAATAATTATCAAGTATTGGCAGTCAACAGATCTTTGAACAAAATATCAAGCTAATCAGATAAAAGAAAAAGAAAAAAAAAAAAGAATACTTTGGGATTCCTTTAGCATCATCTCATGTTTTATTGTTGAAGGTTGCATCCAAGACCTCCAGGCTGCACCCACAGCCCAGGAATAGTGTGAATAGTCTTTTTAATCAATAGTGTTGGGGAAGACAGATATTCAGAAGCAAAGACATGATTGTGGGTAATTACCCTAAACCACCTCTACAGAGTTCATCAAAGCAGATCAAAAGCCTAAATGTCAAAACTAAGACAAAATTCTTAGCCAAAAATATAAGGAATTGATTTTCATGACTTGAGATCTGGCAATGGTTTCTAAATCTGACATTCAATCCACAACTAATAAAACAAATGAAAGCATGACGTGATAGTTCCCCTGTGTCTGCAACATTGCTTTTGCAGAGGGTCACACGGCGAGTCATACCATCATTTCCACCAAGAAATATGGATGCAAGTTTCCTGCATGTCTAGCCAGGTTGACAGGCACTTTTTTGCACTGATATTTCATTATCTACCTGTTCAGAGTTTATGTATGCATTCATGAAGCACAGGAGGCTTGGGTTGTTTCCAAGTTCTGTCAGTGATGAAGGCAAATGTACATGGCTGAATGGCTTCCAGAGAGCCAGTGAAGACGAAGGAAGAAATAGACAGAGATAACACAAAGTTTTCTTGGGACAGTAAAAAGGTTCTGTATGATACTAACAGTGGATATACCTTGACATAAAGTTGTCCAAAGTCATGTGACGAGCAACACCAAGACTCAAATATTTACTTTGTGTGATAAGGATATGTCAATGTATGCTCACTGATTACAGCAACTACACAGCTCTGGTGGAAAATGATAACAGCAAGAAAGGCTATGCATGCATGTGGACAGAAAATACAAGACCTCTCCATATATTTCCCTTTATTTCCCAGTGAGCCAGAAACTTCTCTAAAACAAATCAGGTCATTGGAAACAAAGATGAATTAGGCTTTATCAAAATTAATGTCTACAAAGAATACCATGCCATCATTTTATTTTATACAGAATAATAGAAAGTATTTCAAAACCTTTCTCTGGTAGGGTTTACTATTGAAAATACTTAAAGAACTTTCCAGCTCAGCAACGAAAGGCAAACCACCTAAAGAAAAGCAAATGATGTACATAAACACGAACTCCTGGAAGATACGCACAAAGCTAAGAAGCACATGAAGAAGAAAGAGGTTGAACATAAGTGGCTATTCGGAAAATGCAAATTAAAACCAACAAGATGTTTGCTTGTTATAGCCACTAGAATGGTTATAATAAAACATGAGACGGGCAAACAAGGAGAGAGCATTGACAAGACAGTGAAAAATCTAGAACCTTCTACAGACTGCTGATGGAAATTAACATGGCAGAACCTCCCTGGAAATCGGAATGACAGTGCCTCAAGAGCATGAACACAGAATTATCACATGATACAGCTCTTTTCTTGCCCAGTATAGACCCAAAGCAACTGAAAAGAGGTGTTCACAGAAAACTTGCATACGCCCATTCACAGCTGCACAATTCACAATACGCAGAAGATGGAAACAATCCAAATATCTATCAACACATGAATGGAAACAAAATATTAGTGGGTAAATGGAGCAGAAAAATAACCTTAGAGTCAGCAGTGCTGAAACTGCTATTTCTGAAGAACGGAAAACTATACTGTCCCCAAGTGTGTCCAACACTGTCTCAGAGCTTCAGCCAGACGTCTATGTGCGAGGTTGTTTTTTCTCAAGCTCAAATATTTTACCTAAACTCTAGTTCTATAAATCAGACAGTCTGAGCATATTACTTAAAATAAATTATAAACAAATGAAATATCAAACTCATAGATGGGACCACCAAGGGTTACAGTTGATAAAACATGACTCTGTAAATTGTAAGCAACCACAATAGCTACATTGTGAATAACATAAAGGAGATTACGCCATAAAAATATTTTAGTGCTTATTCTATGGTTTTTAGAAACATTTAGAAAACAAAAGTAGAGTTAAGAAGGACTACAAATTATATAAGTATATTTTGGGTATGTATAGGTGTGTGTATACACACACACACACACATATACACACACACACAAAGAGAACATACATAAGACTATAATCCATATAGCAAACTAATATAAATTAAGTGAGCACTACTATTACTTAAGTATCAACCTTCCATACAGATTTTAACCTGTTATTTATTGAAAAGTCACTTACTCCTGAGAAAATGACTGCTTTCCCCAAAGATTTCAGAGCTTGTTTGATACACTAGTCTAAAACAATGAAAAGAAATAGCTAGATGACAACTAGAAGATAGTGTATTTGAGTTATTCAAACACACATTTAAATATTTAGATCAATATGTAGCAATTCTGAATGTGTGATTTTTAATATTGTATACACCTATCTTCAGGATATTTATACTATACTCATAAGCATCTATCTCTCACATGCATATGCACACAGAGAAAAACATAGATGGGAGGAAAAAGTTAATAATCTTAATCATGAACCCAAATTAGCTATACCTTATTGTTCTTTCTGGGAAACTGAGAAAGTGGGGGTGCAGTGGTTTTATTGGAAGGAGCAAGAAAAGTTGCAATGTGGAGGTTTTTAAAGATGATACTGTTTGAGTTTAGGTGCATGTGTGCAAAAGAAATGACGGATGGCACTTTTATAAATGGGCTTCCATTTCACTCTGCATTTCCCCCTCACGTGTCAGAATATAGACCCATGTGTCTGCTATCCCATTTCGTGTAGCTGTGTAGCAGAGAGAGGCCTGTGTAGAGAAGCAATGTCTGACACCCAGGAATTTCTCAGTTAGTGTTTGCTTCCCACAACCACACACTCTAGCTCCATCATTTACTATTAATGCCTCTGTGGAGTTAGGTATTTTCCAGGTCACATGGTTCCCAGAAGTAGCCTGCTCCGTTCTGCTCCAACTTGTCATTTCTCTATCTTTTTTAACACTGGCTTTCAATTTCCATGGGCAAACTCAATTCCAATATAGATTTCTGAGCTTTGATAATAAAGTTTGCACTTTCTGGACTCTAATCATATATTCTCTCAACTGCAAAGTTCACAGTCTTCAAATCTGAGTAGGACGAAAAAAAAAATCAGGTCATTTCCTTCTTTATAGAAAGATCCAGGTCTTTCTTGAGATATGATTTAAAACCCCACGTGGGACTCCAGGATAGAAATTCAGCAGGGCTACGACAATAACTCTGTGCCTGATAAATCCCAGCATTCCGTCATCTGAGATGAGACAAGTTTTGGTTTTAGAGAAAATTTCCAGTGCTGTATAGTTCTAAAGGGAAATGTTAATAAGTCACGTTACATATTTCCAATTGTTTACATGAAAACTGCAGTTGCCAGTTTTGACACTGTGTATTATGAGAAGCTACGTCTCCCCAGCCTCAGATGTGATTCCAGAATGATCCTGGGAATGTCGGGCTGTACTCAGGAGGGTGTTGTTCTCATACTGTCAAGGGCATACCGCTCCACACACTAACGCATGCCCAGTAACTCTCTCTCTCTCTCACCTTCACGGAATCCTCTCACTGTCCAGATTCCCCACCCCCTTCCATGATGTCAGGCACTGGTTTTGGTCTGATGAAACTAAGCTTTATACACATCCTCTTAATACCCTTCTGCCATGTTGGTTTTCTGCCTAATCATCAGAGCCTATTTCTGAAGGTTTTCTTTCCTTTTCCTTTTTAGTTACAAAAGCTCTGCTTCTGTGTAAATTGATGGCTGTGAAAGGTACCATGTTCCGACAAGTCCAAAAGTTGGAATCTATGGAATGGACAAGAGGAGTCCATCACTAAACTCTAAGCTACATTTCCATTATCTTTCGTCGCTCTTTATGTGCACTGGCCCTTCTGTTGACGCTGGGCACAGTACTCACAAAATCAGAGTGGCCAGTTAGATCACACATAGCTACAAAAACCTAGGCTGCACTTTCTCCCAATTCAGAGAAGTAAAGACAAGGGCTATGGTGCAGCCCAGTGGTAATGCTGCTTACCTGAAATGTGCAAGCCTTTGGGTCTATCCAGTGCAATATAAAGAGGATGGGGGAGGGGAGGAAACAGTGGTAGAGGGTGGTGTGAGGAGAAAGAGAAGGACAGAATGATGAAGAGAAGGAAGTAGAGAAGGGAGAGGAGAGATGCCAAAGGCAAGCAGGAAAGCTTGCAATCCTGACCGACCTGCAGGCAGCCCTCACAAAACCGTTTGTTATGAAATATTACAATAAACAGAACACAGCCATTCAAGATTCAATTCTTTAACTGATCTCTTCAGAGAAATTATTTTAGTGGCTAAACCAAGGGCGTAAAGTTTCCTTTCAGCTTTTAAGAATCAATATTTGTAAATCTTGTTTCTGTTTCTGAGAAAACTATGTGGGTACCTGTGGCAGGAAACCACTCCCTGTCCCTTTCTAACCTTGACTCTCACAAATGGTTGATGTTTATTAGCAGAAAAAACTTACCTTCTGGTGTCATTGAAGTCACAAAAAAATAAGAAAGAAGACAATGTCAATGCCTCTGCCTGCCTCTTCTCCTAATGACAACAGAATAAACATAATAAAAACCTGCACAGGGCTCAGACAGTGAGTGTGGTTTTGGCTTCAAAAGTGGCCAACACAGCCCATGTCCATTCTGAGGCAAAAATAGTTTAACACTTAGATTTGTTGGTCAGTTGATTCTGTGTTCAAATTCTATGTGTTCCCGCCTTGGGTAAGCTAGTTGAGTTCTTGAACCATAGTTCACAACTTTTACAATTCTGTTTTGGGCCTCGTGCATTCAAGTTTCTTGAGAGGGATAGCGGGCTCTGCAGGAAATGTAGGAATGTAAACACAAATGAGTGGAAAATATTGAGTTCTGAACTAATTTTATCTCTATGGTTATCAATGGTTTCAATGGATCTTAATGGGTTTTTGATGAGTATAAAGCAAGTTTTTACTTTGAGTCTTTATCTGCAAGGGTTTACATGGAGACATAGCTCAACCCCACGTCCTTTCTACAAATGGTGCATGTGACTGTTAAACCCGACGATGGGACAGGTTCGTATAATTTACCTTTGCTGCGACAGTATCGCCTACGCATGTTACTAGAAACCATAGGAGAGCCAAATCACTCACTACTCACGCACATTTGAGTCAAGTGTGTGCACAGAGCTTGTTTAAAGAGCGTTCACTCTTTTATAATCCATTATTATGAAACCTTTGTAAGTGCTCTAATCCTCAATCATAGGTCCAAAGCTTCAAACTCACGCTGTTGAGCTTTGTCTGTTAGCCTGACCTAAACACTAGATCCATTTACATATGTGTGTGTGTGTATGTGTGTATGAGTGTGTGTGTATGTATGTTTACATGGGTATGTGCATGCATGTGCAAATGTGTGCTTGCACACGTGCAGGGACTAAGAGGAGGTTCTTCCTTGATCACTCTTGACCTTATATTTTGAGGCGGGTTTCTCATTGAACCCAGAATTCATCAATTCAGCTAGGCTGGCTAGCCAATGAGGTCCATGGATCTTCTTGCAGTTGCAGCACCCCCAACACTGCATTTTAAACATGTGCTGCTACTGCTCCTGGCTTTTACATGAACTATGGAGATGTGAGCTGAGGGGCCATGTTTGTGACATGGACACTTTACGGACTGAGCTGCTTTCCCAGCAATGGTTTTAGCACATTTTACAGCGCAAGTGTTTTCCCAAACTTGTAGCTCCACAATATGGTTTAAACTATACAGACGTTAAACATACATTCATATGCTTTTATAATTTAAGTGTCTGCTACTGCAAAGCAATTTGTTTAAAGCAGCAACTCGTTACTTTCCATAGTACAAACCTTCAACTCCACACATTGAGTTTCTTTTGACTCACAGTCACATCGACTGCCCTGGCACACAGATAATCAGAATTCAACTTTCTATTCCTCCAAATAATGCATTTGAGACAGAGACAGAGATATTTAAAAACTGACAAAATTGTCTCTTACAGCTCACAGTTAGTTTCTAACATCAAGTAGACACTGAGACATGATAGCATCATTACCATAGGTGACCCTTCTGTAGCTTTCACCTCCCCATATGAAGTCCAGAACACTGACTCTTGGAATCTTACCATGCCAGCCAGAATACTGAAGATAATTCAGATTTCCATTTATCATACATTAGAGTAGAACTCAAATCTCATAAATTCCAGGGAAGGCGATAGTGCACACATTTTTTTACTAAAGGCTGACAAAAGTCCACATGGTTATTAAGCACCAGTCCTCCTTCTAGGAAAACGTTTTACTGTAAGTGACTAGATTAATCAATACCAGCAATAATAAAGATTATCAAGACCCCAGAACCCAGAACCACTAAGCTGGTTCTGTCCCTACTGGATCATGCTCCTGGACCTTATACAAGTGACTTCACACACATCCATAAAATAAAGGGAACAGAAGTCTTTTCTTCTCAACTTTTCATCCCTCTTTTTATTTAAAGCTCTAGGAGATCTGCATATTGAATAATAAATGGTTGAATAATAAATCTCATGTGTGTATTTGAATCCAGGCAAGAAAGCACTTCTCAGATATTTGGCCAACACTTCAAGAAAGAATCATTGTATAAAAGAGGACAGTAATGGCCTGTGTTCTCAAGTTTTTACATAGATTCTTCATGATCCATTTAGCAGGTGTTAGGAAGGTGGGAAGATCATTTGTGCAGCTTTAACTCGTTACCCAGAAATCACGTACTAAATGAAAACAAGTCTAAGCAAACAGGTAAACACGTTTGCATGTGACAGTGAATTCAGTCTTAAAGACCTGGTATGCTAATTATCATAGATCTCTTTTTTAAAAGTCATTTTTTTTTACAACTATATTACTTGTGTGAGTATTAGGAAGAACTATTTTTATAACACATTTTCCTAATGGACTTAAATGCATAGTTGTTTCAGTTATTTTCTTTAAAAAAAAAAAAAACAAAATGAGTTTGTTATTCTTTAATGGCTTCAGATAGGTATATACTAATATTTTTTTGTTATTTTTATAAACACTCCCATTACTTTCTCCTTCCTGTCACTGCTGGAGCTTCCTTCCCATCAGTGTCTCCAACAGTTTGATGTCTTTTATTTTTTGACTCTCTGAGTTCAATTTCAGCAACCAGCATGAGTTGGCGGGCGGGGAGAGTTACTTACCCTTAACTACACCACTACAGGAAATGTGTCAGTGATTTTCAGACATCACTTTGTCCTGGTACCAATTCCCCTAAGTAGATGAAGCCTTTACAATACAAAATTTCTCAACTAAAAAAGGAAAAAAAAAAAAAAACCAAAACAAAAAAACACCAAACAAAAAAACCAACCAGGTACTCCCCCAACAAAAGAAGACATCTTATTAAACTGACAGAATTGATCCCCAAACCTCTGAGCATTCATTTGAGCTGCTCTTCTACCTAACCTCACTCAGGAAGACAATTGATCGCCTCTGAAGGCCTGCCAGATGAATGGGTATGCGAGGACTGGAATCCTGTGCTGCTCTTCCTTGAGCAGACTCACTGTTATACTCAGAGAAAACTGACATAATGTCTAGGGCTTGCTCAACACTGTTCCAATGAGGATCAAAATGAAACAGAAGGGGATGTTGCAGTGCAAACGATGAAATGCACTCTTGCAATTAATTTGATATCAATTTAAAATTATTTCTCAGTAAGAGAATAGGAAATTTATTTCACAGTTTTTATTTCAAGACTACAGGATATGGTATAATGTCATCCAGCTGTTAAAAAGCAATCCAAAATAACGTTTTTTTTCTAATTAACTAAATGGTCGTAGCATTTGAGCAGATCACTAAGCTTCCCCCTCCCACCCTCCACACAGTGGCCACTTAAGAACAACGAATTGATCTAAAAAGCTCTGTGTGGTCAAAGATGTGAGCTAGGAGCGAAGAAATAGCTGAAAACACATACACTAGGGTTGTGCACTTGCACACAGAGACGAGTGGTTTGGGAGACGGTGGACACTGACTGGTTAGTAATAGACAACCTTACAAGCAGCCCACGGATGACCACAGGGAATTCTCAAGAACAAAGTTCAGACCTTTAGGGGGGCAATGTAACTACATAAAACTACATCATAGTAAGCTATCTCTATGATTTTGTTATATTTTCTTGAGAGAAAAATATAAACGAAATGATTGCAAACTAAACAGATAACCTCAACCTATAATTCCAGCTCTCAAGCAGGGGGTGGGGTTAGGGGTGAGGAGCTGGGTGTTGAGGGAGTTGGAATTTGAAGCCAGCCTAGGCTACACAGCAGCTTAAAGGCCAGTTGATCTTAGCTACAGCATTAGGTCTCTAAAAACCAGGCAGAATGGTAGCACACACCTGTAATCCTACCAGCGTTAGGACAAAGGAAAGAGGATCATGGTTATTCTCAGGTATATGGTGTTATAGGCTAGCCTGAGCCAGAGACCCTATCTCAAGAAGATATATACAACTCCAAGATAACTACCAATTTATACTGAGGAGCCAAACTGTAATTGCGCCTAATTTTGAAGGCTTGTTCCATAAATGCCATAAAAGAACGCTCAGAAATGACATGCAACTCACTACCACAGCACACATGGCCTCGGTTAACATAATGACTCAGAAACAAATGGAAGCCCATTAGAAACCTGTGAGGTTGGGTGCCATCCAATCAGGTGCAGAGATTGTAAGAAGCAGAGTTAATATTAGAACAGTAAGGACAATTTTCCAAGTGGTTACAATTACCTTTCCAAAATGGACTAAAAGGTTTAGTTTGTTCTGTATTAAACTACACAAACACATCCCCTACAGGAAAACAAAACAGAGAAGTACGTGGAAATTTACCAGACAAGGTCCTCTGAGGGCCTGTGAGTCACTGCACTCAACCACATCTTTAGTACATCATTTCAATGACTTGTACATTTTGTTTCTAGACAGTGTCAAGTGGGGCACCATTATTTCTCTGAGGACAGGTAGACTATTTGGTGAGTGATGAAGCTCCTATTCTGCAATGTCTAGTGTTTATTCAGTCAGAACTTTACATTGGTATTTCTATACATTCTCAAAACTTGAGATTCATGAAGATGCATAAGAAGCTCAAGTTCCACAGTCATGTCCTCTTAACCATTCTGTTGCCAGCGGTATTTAATGGACAGCATAGGTGAGTGGCCGCACCACAAGGGTTTTCAATGGCAGGCCCCAGCTTTCTAGGGTAAGTCTCATGGCATGCTTCCTGTATACGTCACCAATGTTCCCACCTTTCTCTGCTTTCTTATTTTGGCAAACAGTACCACCATTTTGTCTGTCCTTGACACAATATATATCAAGGGTCCATAAGTTTCTATCAAGAAAACTTTTTGTTTTTGTTTTTTTTTTAATCTGGGTGTTATAGTGCATACTTATAATCCTGCTACATCACTTGGAAGGTGGACACATGAGGGACAGAATTCTAAATCAGGCTCAGTTACACAGCAAGTTTATAAACATCCTTGGCTACATGAGCCTGCTCTTTAAAAAAATAAAACAAAACAAAAAAAAAACAGTTTTTCCCTTAGAATTTAAGTTTATAAATATGTATGTGTCCACATATGCATATTGTTCATACTTAAATCTGACAACGTCTACGTTTGTTAGACTTATTTTGGGCAGCAACAGAGCAGCAGAAATAACAAAAATAGAACTTTAAAAAAAACAGGAGGCAAGTAATAAGAAGACAAAATACATATGTATACACGTATACGGTCTCCTACTTTAGGATCATTTAGAAATGGCCCGGTCCTCCTTTTTATTTTTTCTTTCCACAGCTGTACAATGACAGTGTGGCTTTTCATTTAACTTTTCAACCTCCTCGTGTCAACATTTCTTTTTAACTCTTGATGTCTGTCTTTGCTCCATGTATAAGCTGCACATTGGTCAGCAGTGGGTTGTGTCACCATTATGCCAAGGCTAACTTCCAGGACCAGGTATAGCAAAAGCTAATGACTGCTCCACTGCTAATAGGAGAGATCTGGTCTTTCTCTAAGTACAACAAAGGCATCTGGAGGGATGATGGCCTTGTTCAATCAGTGGGAGGAGAAATATGCCCTAACTCACCTGGTCAGTGACACTGAGGCCAGGCTGAGCTGCGTAGAGAAATGCTACCTAAGATAAGTAAGCTACATACATACATACATACATACATACATACATACATACATATATACATACATGGTTTCTTGAGTATAATATATATATATATATATATATATATATATATATGTATTTATTCTGAATTCTGAAAGTGGCAATATTTTCTAGAAAAGTAACCATGAGTTTTACTTATCAAAACAAAGGACTATTTTGTTATGGACCAGCTCTAACTGTACTATAGGTTATTTGGGGTTTTTTCCTGTTGTCTTGTTTTATTTTAAATATCAAACTGCTTAACAAAGGAAGACAGAAAGCAAGGCTAAAACAAATATAGCTACATTGTTATTGTATGTGAGACTGTAACCAACAACATTACCCAAAACATGAAATAGTTTAACATATGACATCCCGTTATCCACAGAATATGTTCAAAGACTCTGGTGCATGCCTGAACCTGTGGGAGGGATAAGGCCTTATGTAACCTGTGTTTGGTTTTGGTTTTCCCCAATCAATTCATAAGGTTTTTTAATTTATAAATTTTTAAAGTAAAACATAATAATAGCAACTAATAAAAGAGAGCTACAGCAATATTCCTACATTCAAACTGCCAGTCCAGCTCGATTCTCCTCCTGTTGGCCAACAAGTAAAATAAGTTTGCACGACCACAGTCATTGCGACTCTGAGCCAATATGACAAGAGCTGATAATGGCACAAGCTACTCTAAGAGGCACATACGTAGCATATGTGGCAGTTATACAATTGATTCACATCCCAGGAAGGATGGAGCTGGGCAGCTTGAGAATTCACCAAACTACTTACAACAGTGCACACTACTTGAAACATCCCTTCTGGAATTTTCCATTTATAGATACTTTTGACTCCAGTTTTCATTAAAACTACATTACCCAGAATGTAAGGGAGAAAGGGGAGAGGAGATGGAGAGAAAGGCAGAGAGAGGGGGAAAGAGAGGGAGGGAGAAGGGGGAAGAAAGAGAGACGGAAGACAGAGACAGAAAGAGTTCAAATGAATGCATATCACAAGCTTGATCCAGTCCCTACCTTAGAGCTCCTACAAAAAATCTGAGGAGTCAAGGTTATTTATGCAGCAAGGTCTTAGTACTCACAATCAATTTTATCTCAGAGTTGCTTTTATTTCATCATATCTGATACATGACATCTTTTCAAGTCTTCATGTATACTTTATCTGTCCTTATGAAATACCTGCATAGCCTTAGGGAGTCCTAGTCACAATCAGCTACAGTACAGCATTTTGGCACTAGCCTGCGTTCATTTTAAACTGGACATAGAGACAGTAAGAATGAATGGAAATGTTTAATTTTTAGAAACACTTCTTTTAAACACATGTGAAATTATGACGGAATGCTTTTAGAAAAGTAATATTGTTGGACATAATGAAATCATGATTCACTTAGCATGCTTTATAGACATAATCCTACTTCATTAGACTGAATGCTATGTTTCCAGTTTTAAATATTATTTAACGCCAGCAGAGTGGAGTCTACATGTAAGTCCAGGAAGTGGGGGCGGGAAGATCAAGAGTTCAAGGTCACCACTGCCCAAGATCCTGCCTTAACACAAACAAACTGTGAAAACAAATGAATCTCTTTTAAATGTCCATTTTCTTGACATGATATAATGACATCTTCTGCATGGCTAAAGCAAACATGAACTATGTGCACCAGAATTCTGCACTTCATTGGTCAACAAGACCATGCATGTTTTAGCCATGAACGGGGGTCAACCATGTTATCCTCATACATTCAAGTACAAGGATCATAGGTGTGTGCCTGTCTAGGAGACAAGGCAAGGTCTTGTTTAAAACAATGGAACACATCACAGCATAACAAAACAAAACATGTCTAATATTCAACAGCTGGATATGAAGCTAAACATTTATTCATTAGACACCCATTCAAAACAAGCATGGCAAGAGTATTACTTCTTGAAATGATATGTAAAATCTCAAATCTATTTCTCTAATGGTCACGGAATGCATCCAAACCAAATGATTCAGCAAATCTCCCTACTCTTCCTCTGTATTATGAAACTAAAATCTTCCCAAATAAGTTAGTTCAGATTGAAAATCGCTTGGGTTAGGATGGGGACGTGAGGATGTGGGGCAGTGCTGCATTAGTCAGCTTGGGCTGTTTACTGTCAAAGGCACTGAACTTAATAACTTTAAGTAACAGAAACCTGTTTCTTCTATTGAGCGCTCAAGTCCATCAGTTTGCTCTGATGTCTGTATTGTTGAGTCGCTGCTGGTAGAACCATTCCTCAAGGACAGCTTGGCCTCTGTTCTCAGCTGAGTTTAGATTTGGACCTGGTGATCTTTTGATAACGTTCTAAAAGGCAAAAGCACCCCTTTGGTCTTCCTCCTTCTTCTAGGTTCATGAGGTTTATTGCAGCTGTACAACACTAGGAAAGCATCTGCAGTACTCAATTAACATGGTATACTAGGACCCAGCTATAGCCCTCCTGGTATACAGAAATTTACAACAGCAACAGACAAGTCCATCATGTTTAATAGAGGCTATTAAAACCAGAAGCTGGACCAGAACCCAGATGTCCTTCAACAACAATGTGTACAGAAAATGTGCTACATTTACAGGCAAGGTACTACTCATGCTTTAAATATGAGCTCTGAGATTCTTAGACCAAATGGATGAGCAATGGCAAAACTCATCCTGATGAATGACATCACAAAGAACACACATGGATGCATCAGATAACGGTACTCTAGTCCGAAAAACTCACTTTTAAACAGGGATTAGTGGGCACAGGTTGAAATAGCAATCCTGATCTAAACATTGGCAACGATGATAGAAGGGGGGACTGAAGCTTATGGAATGAGCTCTTACTGTTGTGCTTGTTAATATTATAAAGGGAGAATCAAATGGAAGACTCTGAATTGAAATTTCTTCATTGGATTCCAGCTTGTGAGAAATGCAGCATCTTAAAGGTAGGCCTTTAAAGATTTAAGATTAAATTAAGCTAAAATACTGTCAAATTGCTGTGTAAAATAACAACTAAAGAGACCTGTTGGTTGTTTCTCTCCCTCTTCATGCTATAAACTAGAAAGCTGAATAGAAAATTATCAACTATCTAAAATAATTAAAAACTAAGCCAATGGCATTGCTCAGTGGGTAAAGGCACTTGCCACCAAGCCTGATATCTAAGTTCAGTCCCCAGAACCTTCATGGCAGAACAAGAGAAGCAGCTTTCTAAAGTCATCCTCTCATCTCCACATGTGCACTATGACGTGTTCATTCACATTAACATAATCTGACGTAATAAAAAATAATAACTTGAAGCCATGACATCAAGGATAAGAATTTCTTATAAACAATAGATTCACCCCTTAAACTGTATGCTATTAAATTTAAGAAATAGCAAAAAAAAAAAAATCATGAAAGTTACTATAAATGCCAAGATTGAATTAAATGGAACAGAAAAACTGATAAGGTCAAATCCTTGAAAAGCATATGTGAAAAATCAGCAGAACAGAACAAGAAATTACTTTTTAAAACTAAAAGGTAACAGACACAAAGTTTTCCAAGACTAAAGGAATGAGCAGTGTGTGTTACAATAGTTTTCAAAAGATCAGCTCACCCCAAGAAGTGAGAACTAGTCTACAACATGGAAAAGACCCAGGACACTTCCTGGATCTGGAGAGAAGGCACAGTTGTCAGAAGCACCTGTTTCTTTTGCAGAAGACCAAAGTTCAGTTCCTAGCATCCATAAAGAGGTTCAAACCCATCTGTAACTCCAGTTCCTGAACCAGCACTCTCTTCTAACCTCTAAGAACACCAGGCACATATGACATGCACATATGTACAGAACACTATCACATAAGATGAAATGAATACATCTTTTGTGAAAAGGAGACTTCTGAATCACTATGCTGCTGAAGCATAAATATTTCAGAGGAAATTAATAATATAATAGGATCAAAGAACCGATAAGACTCCAAATCTATTTTGTATTTATTCTTAGTTTAGAGGGGGAAAGGTGATGAAATAATATACTTAACACCACAAACACGTCAGTCACACTTGATGGAGATGACTACAGGAGTATCTCCCAGTGAGCATGCAAGGAAACACAGAGAGTCTTTAAGACTGACAGTAGTATTTTCAAATATAAAAATATCGAGAGCTTTAAACCATAGAAAATGCCAAATTTTACTAAAACCAATATGAAAATGGAAGAAAAATGGAAGCATATAGGCTATTTCTAAAGAAATATCTATATATATATATATATGCCATATGAAAAAAATTAATGACAATACCTGAAGCAGTTTTCAAAGAGATCCAAGGTAAAATCAGAAGGATGAGGCATTCAAGGCCATCATCAGAGAAATATCAAGTTTAGGCCAGACTGCGACTATGCCTCTAAAATAATAAACAAACAAAGAAATGAAAGAGAAAAGGGCTTCACAATACTTTAAAAGCTTTAGGCAGTGGGATTAAAGTGACTAAGGACTAAGCTGGAGTCATAATCTTCAACCTATCATCATAATATGAGACCATAAAATTTTCAAGAGAAATTGTAAATCAAGGTTTTAAGAGGGAAATGTCCCATGAGTCTCTGGAAGCTTAAACCTTGAAAGCACTGCGTATTTCCAATGTAAGCAGTTCTGTGCGGTTAAACTAGCTCGAGTAGACCTCTGCCTGGCTCACAACCAGCACTTCCTGCCTCACCCTCAGCTCAAGTTGCTTCCTGTGTCTGGACAGCCCTTTCCTCCCCTCCACCCATGAAGTGGAACCCACCCTTCACAGGGCGGCTCCTTGGCCAGACCTCTAGAGAGCACCCATGGAACCTCTGGTAAGGATTTCTAAAGTTGTCCCTACCACTCAGAGCTAAAGTTCCGACCATAGCCTGACTTGAGAAGTGAGCATGTGTTCTGCCCTTGGTTCTGAGATGGAAAGTAGAACAGTCCACTAACACCAGCTATTAGCTTTTAACTTGCTGTGTGCCAAGCACTGAAATGCCTGTACAAGCCTCTGTAACAGATCAGAAAATACAAAATCGATGTCATCTCCACTTTATAGTTGAGGAGGTGCCCAGAGGATTAAATAATCAACGAAACAGATCCTAGAAGAACACGATTCTAAATTCTTTTTCCCCAGCCTCACCAAGAACACTGCAATCCCTTGGTCTCAACTTAATTGAATGAACTGAGATCTTGCTGGAGAGGCCTGGGAGGTGAGAGACACAGCTAAAATAAGAATGAGCCTCAGGGTATGGAGGCAAGGATTTGTAATCTACAAATAGAACATGAGAGAACCACAGGAAGACACTGGCTGCTAAGGATTCCAACTCTGCATCTCAGATAGATTTCAATGACCTAACTTCCCTCCAAAACTACTTTTTGCTTTAGCACTTCTTACAGATTCTCTTAACTCCGTGCAGAATGCAGGGAGAGGGCACAGATGGGAATAGTTCTGTACTTTGAAGAAAGTCTAAAGATGTCCTTCGAAGGATTCTTAATATTCTCGACTGTGAAACTTAGCATACATTTTTTTCGTAGCAGACAAGTTATATTTGTTTGATAGTTATTAAATCATCCTACAACATCTTTTGCTAAAAAAAAAAAAAAAATTTAAATGAATGAGCTCCCTTTCAGATCTATACACAAACTCACCTGAAACGAACTTTAATGATCCTAATAGAACTTGCTGGAACCATATATTTGAAAGTGAAATAGTCTATGATCCCCTGCAGCTTTCTGAGGTTTCAGGAAAAGGATTCAAAACAAGACAATCTATCCTAGTAAGGTGCCTATTTTGTGATGACACACCGTGACCAAGAGCAACTTGGGAAAGAAAGGACTTATTTCCTTTAGAACTCTCTCCCTGAAGGAGCTGCGACAAGAACCTCGAGGAAAGAACTGAAGCAGAAACCATAAAGGAGTGCTGTCATCCAGTTTGCCCTCATGGCTTACTCAGCCCACTTTTTTCTTTAACAGGAGAAAGGTTATTTCTATATATTTTAACAGTAAAATATTAAGAAACCTGAATACATAATATTAAATTATTGCTCTTGAAATTAAATTATTTAATAGGATACATCCATCCAGCTCTTAGGAAACCACTGGAGGTCATTAACTCATACAGGCACTCAGGCCACCTGTCCAGGGGTGGCACCACCACAGTGATCGGGGCACTCCACATCAATGATTTATCAAGACATTACCCCGCAGATTTTTCAACAGGCCAATCTTATGAAGGAAGTTTCCCAATTAAGATTCTCTCTCCCCAGATATGTCTAGGTTTGTGTCTAGTTGGTAAAACTCTAACCAGCACACCATCTCCTAACAAAGCTCTCTCTGATGATCTGGAACTGCTCAACTAACCACCATCCCAATGAACAAAATTTTGTTGAAATGTTTCTACATACTCAATGAAACGATCACACAGAAATGAAATACAGACTTTCCAAAGTTCTTGGAGTTACTGAACTAGCAACAAAGCCTCTTACAAAGGCTGGGGAAGCTCTGTGTCCTCTTTTCTTTTTATTAGAACTCTGAAAGTGTCTCCTAACGTTCCTCTTATCCAGAAAGCAGAGACGTTTTATTGAAAACCTAAGCATTTGTCTAGTTCTAACTTGTTCAGTACTCAAGCTAGAAAGCTATAAACCTTGATCAAGCATGCCTGGCATGAGATTTTTAAATGATTAATGTGTAATACTTGTTCTTTTCAGCAAGTGGCTTTCTGAAAAATGAAAAGCAATCCCTAATTTAATACATTGCATTGAACATGGCAGTGGACTTCGGCTCATGGACCATATAAACCTCCTAACTCCTTATGGAAAGTTTGATCCCTAAGAAACAGTGTTTGGTTTTGTTTTATTACATTTAAGATTATTTAAATTCTTAATACATTATACATTGTTGAAAATGAGAAAGACAGAGAGAGAGGAAGGAAGGAAGAAAGGAAAAGGGGAGGGAGAAGGAGGAAAGGAGGGAAGGAGGGATGGAAGAGGGAGGGAGGGAAGAAGGAAGTAAGGAATGAACAAACAAAGGAAGGAACAAAGGAAGGAACGAAGGAAGGAACAAAGGAAAGGAGAGGGGTAGTTGGTCTTCTCTATCTATGGTCTCTGCATCCTAGACGCTAACCATCCATATATTAAAACTAACGTGGCCTGGTGCTATGCCTGTATAAACAGTTTTTGTTGTCATTATCCCATGAAGAACATTAAAGCTATTAACATGAAGCTATTAACAGGCAACATCTGTACTGCATTATGGATCATATAAAACTGTAGATGATATGAGGAATACAGGCAGATGTATTATGTATAATGTACAGATATTACCAGGGTCTGTGATCTGACTCCGCAAAAATTCTGAGAGACAACTGTGCACATGACAACTCTGAGGAACGGTTATGTGTCTGGCAAACCCTAAAACATCACTGTGTGGCCCTCCTGGAACAGTCTGATAATGTCCTCATCATAGAAAAAGAGCTTTTTATTTATTTATTTATTTTAAATATTGTTGTCTTTGAGGTCACACTGGACTCAAGGTGGCCAAAAGTACTAAAAAAGACCAAAGAGCAAATGGACAGAACTAAAACTTCTTGATGGTGAATTCACTGTAGAGCAGAAAAGTAGTCTGAAATGTCAGTATCTGACACCTGTCTTCAAGAATCTGTTCTACTCTCAGAAGGTGAATATACTGGGATTAAGGTAGGCTGATGCTCATTCACCCCAGGGTGAGGGACTTGTCATTTTCCCACCTTGACCCTCTTTGTTCAGGAAACTCATCCTCACTCAGCCTATACCACGCACTTTTTCCTTGGCTCCTCCTCCAGTCTTCCATGTGAACAAGGCTGTGTGCGCGCACACACACCCTTCTGTGCTTTTAGAGCATTCTACACACAAATTTTCCTGCCCAAATTACTGTACACATCTATAATGCTTTTGATAACTTTTCAAAAATTAGAATTTCTACATGTTCCACCCTGGATAGCCATCACCTACCAGAATGCCTTCCTTTTTCCTTTGGAACATTTATGAGTCTTCTTTGGCTGCCCAAGCAAATTCCAACAGTCTTGGTGGCTAAAAACTAGAATGACCCCATCTCTAGAGAACATTAGCAAGGCCATGTTTTTTCTGGAAGCTCCAAGAAAAAATCTACATGTGTCTCTGCTGGCTTCTGTTGGCATCCCATGGAGTATGATAGCGTCCCTCCAAACTGTACTTCTGTGGACATGTGGCTTTTGCCTTCTGACTCTTAAAAGATGCTTGACTTTGAACCTTTCCTAAACTAAAAAATCCAGAGCGATCTCATCTCCAGATCCTAAATTATATCGACCAAAATATTTCTCCCCAAATCAAGCAACACTTAATGTCTCAGAAATTTAGGCATGGACATATCTTTGCAAAGGTCTTGTGAGTATTCAGTAAGTGTTTCTAATAAACTTGCCTTATAGGAAAACCCAAAAGTCAGGAAACTTGAAAGTCGAAAAAGGAAATCCCACTTTGGTTCCTTCAAATATTCTGTTTCCAAAGGAACCACTGAGGCACTTCCACAGCACTTCCCTGCTGAGGACTAGGAATGACTTTAACAGAGCTTACAACAGCCTGATGGAGACTGTCCCCACCTTGACCCTTAAGGGGACCGTCTTGGGGTTTTATGTTCTTGCTCACAAAGGCACTCTCTCATTCACGCAGTTATTGTGTAAAGATTTGTTCCGAGCGAGTTTTAGATCTCTTTAAATTCTTTATACATGGTCATGAATGTTTTACAGCATGTGTGCTTCTACTTGAGAGGTAGAAAGTCAAACTATTAAGAACTCACTCTCACAGGAAAGTAAGTCAAATGATAAAGCCATTTTTCTTCAGATTTTAGGCTTTAAATGAAACACAATCCTCTGCACGCTGTAAGCACTCTAAGAGAATTAGCTGGTTCCCACAACTGTGCCGTCCCCCTACAGAGTCAAAGATGTCATCATAAGACTTTTCACAAAGTGCTTTACATCAGACAGCTATGATCCTCCAGTGTTAGAAACTAAGACAGCAATATCAAAGCTTCATTAAACTATAATTAGAGCAGAATTTTTTTTTCTGCTCAAAGCTTACAGTAACTACGAAACTAACAAACTCTTCATATCAAAGTTCAATTACAAAATAGTCCTAGCAATACTGTGTATCCAGAGATTGAACTTAGAGTATAAGAGCCCTCATTCCAAACCATATCAAGGCACCAAGATAACAACTGACAAAAGAACAATACAGGAAAAACAGCAGACACCTGTAAAACTCTACATTGCTGACTGTCATTATATGTTATGAACCATCTATATAACTACTTGAAGTAGGGTTTTGGTGCAATGAGAATTCCTGGTATTTCCTAGACTGGACTGGTAGGTAAGAGAGAGAGAGAGAGAGAGAGAGAGAGAGAGAGAGAGAGAGAGTGAGAGAGAGAGAACAGACAGATGAATAAACAAACAAAAGAGCTGACTGGTTTTTGACCAATTTCAATCAACAATAAAAGTATTATCCAATCCAGTAGAGTTCTAAATATCTCTATCCAACAAAATGAACCTATAGAACAACAACACATGATTTGCTGGTAGAAAAACACAGAGTGCCTAGAGAATCATGTAATGCAAATAGGAATGTGCTCATTAGAAAAAATATATATATTATAGAGAAATAAACCTGAAAAAGCTCTACAGTCCAAACTGGAAAAATCAGAGGAAGAAAATAAATTATATGTTTGATGACAAATCCACTCCTCAATAATCATAAACTTGTCTACCCTACCACAGATTTTAAAGTAAATAATTGGAAGAGAAAAGCCTATAGAATTTCAAATACTATATGTAGTTACTACCTAACCCCAACCAGCGTCTTTTAAGTGGGTCAAACTTAGAGTATGAAGGGCAACTTTACAATGAAGAAACCTGGCAGGCAAAGTAAGCAAGGTTAAAATCACAATAGGTACCTTGAGGGTGTGTCATCTTAGGATGCTGGTGTGTTGGTGACTCTGAAAGGACTCACTGAAAAGGGTACTTCCCTTTTATGACATGATTTCTAAAACCCCATAATCCAATCATGAGGAAAAACATTAGAGAAACTGAAATCAAAGAGCAAATATCGTCCAAAAACAACCACTGAGCTCTTCAAAATGGTTATGGTCTATAGGGCTGGAAAGATGGCTCAGAAGAGCACTTCCAGAGATCCTGAGTTCAATTCCCAGCAGTCATATGGTGGCTCACAACCATCTATAATGGGATCTGTTGCTCTCTTCTGGTGTGTCTGAAGATAGTTACAGTGTACTCATATAAATATAAAGAAAATTTATTTCATAAAAATAAAAAAATCCTAAAAAATGTCTATCACTTATCACAGATACACATTCAGAGAGAAAGAGAGAGAGACAGAGAGAGAGAGAGAGACAGAGAGAGAGAAGAAAGAGATGCAAACAAGACAGTTCCGTGCAATGTAGAACTTGATTTGTATCCTAAGAAAGTAGAAAGCAGAGTAACAGAAATTTTTGAGTGTTGGATTAGTGGCCTTGATACAAATACCTGTTAATTCCACAAGGTGAATTCCTTGTTGTCTTTTTTAAAAGTCCTTATCCACAAAAGTGATATAATGAGATTTCCATGCATAAAATTAAATGATGTCTGGAATTAGGTTTATCGATAAAATTACAAAATGCATGAAACGAAGAGTGAAGGAGAAAAGCGGAAGACTTATCAAGATAAGGGTTTATTACTATAGCTGCTGTGCAAGTAAGCATGCGCACACACGTGTGCACAGGGACGTCCCCAGGCATGGGCACATCCAGAAAAGTGAAGGAAACAGGAGGATGCAGTACCTGGAAGACAGAACCAGAAGGTCAAATACACTATAAGAGAAAAGAAACAAAAGGAGAAAAAAGGAAAGAGACAAAAGATAGTAATGTTTACATTGCCTGCTGGGCTAGAGCTAGGGTTTCGTGTAGAACACTTTGTCTCCTGAGCGAGGCCCTGGCTACTATCACCAGAAGAAAAAAAACCTGTTCTATCTGAAGACAAATGTCTGAAGCTTTAGAGTCATGAAGAAGTAAGTAAGAAAGATCAGTGAGAAAAATACATAAATTTATATCCCAGCAAAATTCCTAAATTGTCAAAGTCATTAAAACAAACAAACAACAAACAAGAGGTTTCCCAAATAAAAAACTATCATTACTGCCATTAGAAATGCATCAACTACATAAGAAAAACAAACTTAACATCAAGGTCTTGAACAGGGATTTATCTGTGGGCTCAGCTAGCCAGATGGTTTGGCTGTTCAAGGCCACCATTAACCATTTCATGTTTATATTGTACTAGCTATGGCTGCCTTCCTGCAGGCGCTCCTGATCTCAACCTTGCAAGGAACAATTTCATTTTCAAGTATCTGTCCACAAGTGAAGAAAGTAGATGGAAACCTTCCCAGAATCCTCCAGCAGATCTCCATCTACAGCTCCTGCCTTCCACACAGTAGTGTCACTGCAAAGACCAGCAAAGGACAGGGTGGTGGGAAGGAGCGACATAGAAACAAAGGAATAGGTATGTCTACACAATACAAAGAAAACAAATGGAGTAGGATCAAACTTATTATCACAAGGTCCAGAGAGAGGCTGTAAGAACGCTCCAGCGTGGCCTGGGAGAAAACAGAAATTGAACCACAGTACAACTCGCTGATCTGGGAAATCTTTGAGACCACTTGAGGATAAGTAAGGATTCCATGATAATTATAAGAGCCGAGTCTTCATAATATAAGTACTGAATCACTCTAACTAAATAACAAGTGAATCAGAGCAGCAGTGACACCTCAGTGAGGGACGGATGGGAATAGGAAGCAACGGGAAATAAGCCATTATGTAAATAGTCACCGCAAAGATAGATTATCTAGTACACTGGGGTAAGCTCTAAAGACGTACAAAAAGTGACAAAAATGTCATCAAAACTGAATCAACACAAATAAAAAGAGTGATAAAGAGCCAAGGGTATATTAAAGGACCTGGTGGTTAAGAGAGAAGGAGAAAAGGAAGCAGTGTATCCTGAGTTCTCACTGGGTTAACTTTTTCCCCAAAAAATATTTTTTTATTCACTTACATCCCTATCACAGACCCAACTCGACAAATCCCTCCCCCTCATTGGCCCCTCCCCTTTCCCATAGAATAAGGTATATACTCTCCCATTGAGGCCCAACCAGGCAGATCAATGGCAGGACATCTGCTCCATTTGTTAGAGGACTCAGATGAAGACCAAGCTGCACATCTCCTACAAATGTGTATAGTCTAGGTCTAGCTCCTGGATGCTTCCTGGTTGGTAGCCCAGGCTCTGCGAGGTCCCATGGGCCCAGGTTAACTAACTCTGTAGGTCCTCCTATGGGGTCCTTGACCCCTCCAGCTTTCTTACGTCTATCCCCAACTCCTGCAAAAATTAGATATTTGTGTCTAAACAGAAGCAGACAGGCACACACTGGGTCATATAAGATACATTATGAGCACGGAGGTCTGAATTATATTGGAGACCAACATCTGGGAACATCAATGAGGCTGTGTCCAGAAAGGTTAAGTGAGGATGGAGAGTCCACACTGTTGCAATCAACACTGTCTCATGGGCTGTGGCCCTGGACCAAATAAATTATGAAGAAGTGATGCTTCCAGACATGATCATATAGCACAGTCTGCTTTGCCTTCCAGATAAATGATGGACATGTAAAACCTTCATGTATCTGTTGAATCACTTTAGGATAGATAAAGAAAAATTAAGAGAACTAAATGACTGTTTTGAAAAGTCATCATTAGAAAAGCAAAGAGACATAATTATGCTCAAAATCTTCCTGGCTTTGATGCTTACTCTCTTCAAGATGATTTACCTTCAAAAGAAAATCACTAGCTGGACAACATGTAGAGTATTCACTTTGTGCATACATGTATGCATGTGTCCATGTCGTGTACAGATAAGCAAGCACTTGGGGGCCAAGTCTTTTCCTCATTGTCCATCTTAAGTTTTGAGATGAGGTTTGTCACTCAATGCAGGCTTCATTCATTCCGCAAAGCTGGCCAGCATGACACAGAATCCCTTAGTGCTTTTTCTCCAGAGCTAGGATTACAGGCACGTGCTACCTATGGGCTTTTACATGGATGTCAGGCATGAAACTCATGTCTCCATGCTTGCATGGCAAGCATTTTACTAATGAAGCTATCTTCCCAGCCACAAACCATGAGAGGAAAAATAGCAGTGTCCTGTAATAAGATGCTGGCGTCATACAAGAAGTAAATAGAGAAGTTGGGTGATGTATATTAGAAACCCGTGGGTAGCTACTAACTGTTTAAATATTGATATATGAGGAAAACATCTTTAATAATCCAGTGGTAGCAATATGACAGAATACAAACAACAAACAAAACCCCTCAGCTGAAGAAGGCAAGAAAAGTCATGAAATAAGAGAAAAAAATGAGGCAAAGAGAAAACAGGTGCCAGTTTAAAAGTATGAACTTGATCATGTAAAAATTGAACTAAACTAATGGCCAAAGCATTCTTTAAAAAACAGATATTGTGTTGGTCAAGTGGCTCAGTGGTAAAGTGCTTGCTTAGCTTATTTCTAGGGTCTGGGTTCAATCCCCAGAATCAACATTTTTTTTTAAAGGTGGAACCATTAAAGGTAGATTTTTAAAAGGTACAACCTATAATAAAGTTCTTAACAAGAAAAAGTAGTTATGGTGCATAATGACCAAGACGTCAGTTTATCAAGGAAATGTAACAATTCTACGTCTATGAACAATTGACTGATTTGAAATGCAAAAAGCAAAGACTGATGGAATTAAAATCAGAAGCCTACAGATTCACAACACTTAAACTCTCTCTTCCTACCAACTCAAAAGAACCAAGTATCACCCGCTGGAGAGCAACAGTTATCAAACTGTGGAATGCCACCCCTTTAGGGATGCATTACAGATATTTATACTACAATTCATAACAGCACCAAACTTATACTTATGAAGCAACAACAAAATAATTTTGTGGTTTAGGGTCTCCACACCATGAAGAACTGTATTAAATTGTCACAGCTTTAGGTAGGTTGAGAACCACTGCTGTAGAGCACAGAATACATTCTACACATTCTAATCAACCTTACCTAACATATATATCATTACCACTCAACAAGGAATATACTTTTTGATATTAATGTTTACCAAAATAGACCACACTGTGACCCATAAACAAATGTCAGCAACATTTTTAAAGGATTACAGCTATATAAAGTATACTTTCTCTTAATTAAGAAAACCACTGGAGATCAAAGCAAGACAGAAATATATAAGAAAAAAGATCCTCAAATATCTGATTACTGATACTACAATAATAAATAATCCAGGATGTAAGATGTAATCACAGCGGAAATTAGCAGATATAGCAAATAAAATTTTAAAATAACCATGCTCAGAGTAGCTTTTTTTTACATTAAATGATCATACAAGTTCTCAAATCAATATTCTTATCCATTTTAAGAAGCTATAAGAAAATAAATTAAACCTGCAAGGAAAGAAGGAAGAAAACAATAAACAGAAGGTATCAATGTGATAGAAAATAGAAAAATAAATTTAAAATAAATCAGTGAAGCCAAAGACTGGTCACATTTCAATTTCAATAAAACCAACAAACTTTAGCCATATCAATCAAGATGGGGGGAAGTGAAACTCACTGGACACTACTACAACTACAACTACTACTACTACCACCACCAACACTAGAGATCAGAGAGACGGAGATTATTGCTGGCCTACAGATATTAAGAAAAAAAAATAAGGAGGTATGGACCTCTATTGATACGTTAATGCTTCCTATAACTTTAATGGACAAGTTATTTACTTTTAAGCTACAAAATAAGAAGGTTTAGTCAAGAAACAATTCCCATCAACTATACAAACTGAATTATCATTTAGAGTGTTCTGTTGATTATACAAGTTGAATTTATAGTTTAAAATTGTGGGTATATCAATCACTCAAAGTAATTTATAGTTTTATTTATGGTTTTAAACATGTGTACGCACAAATGTCTGTGCAGGTATATTATGTGTGTGTGTGAATTCAGGGGGCCTGTAGAGGCCTGAAGAGGAGGTTGGATCCAGGGATCCAGAGTTACAGATGGTTGAGAGCTACTGATGTTGGGTCTGAGAGGTGAACTCAGGTCCTCTATGAGAGCAGCTGCTGAACCATCTCTCAGTTCCAAATACATAGTTTAAATGTAAAAGAAAAAGAAATTCAACCCCAGATGGTCTCACTGATGAATTTTCCCATACTTTAATAAAAAAGTATCAGTTTTACAAAGAGTATATTCCCCAAACTAGCAGATAGATAGCTAAAAGTTAATTCTGTAAATTAACCAACTAAAAAGGAAAACTCTATTTCAATAGGTACATAGTAGTCAAAAAAAGAAGAATGTTTTTATAAATAAATTTAAGTAAAGGAGAAATGACTATCACAAGTAGAATATTACAATATTGCTAAAGTCTAAAAAGGACATAAGAAAACAGAGAAGCATTAGCATTTGTGAATCAAGGTAGTACAATGCACAGTGAATAACATTAAAATGTTTACTGTCTCAGGTTATATGTAATTAAGTAAAATTTATTTAGGATCATAATAGGTAGGTTTTGTTCTTTGGTTTTTGTGGATTTCTTGCCAAAGGGAGGTAAGAAGAAGGGTTACATGCTTCTTTATGTTTAAGTACATGTCTGAAAAGAGCTAAGAAACTTCTTAATGGAAGAACACAAGCCGAGAGGATACAGAAGAACATAGGATACGACAGACGTGGAATTCAAATGCTCTAGGGGAAAGACACTACATTTCAAAAACAAGGACACAAAAGTACAGATCTACATCCAGAAATAAAAACAGAGCTCTGCTTTTAGATCGTAGTGAAGTTCAAAGAGCATGTACAAAAAGACCTTTGGAGTAAATCTAGCTATGGGTGACATGTCTCTTTTACCAATAGGGAAGACCCTGAGATTGACAAAGGCAAAAATTATTCACATAAAAAACTAAATGTTATATTAACAAACTAGGAGACAAAAGATTAATTATTGGAGAGTTATCTGCAATACAAGTATATCAGACAGATATACTATATAATAAATTTCCACAAAAGAAAACTTACCAAGGAAAAAAAATAGACAAAGCCTATGAAAGGCAATTCTTAGCATAATTCAAAATTTCCATTGAAAGATGCTCAACATCACTAGCCATCAGGAAGTACTAATTGAAGTTCAAAGCACATAGCACTATACAACTTTCAGACTAGAAGAGTGTCTACTTTTGCTAAAGAGGTTTCAGGGCAAGGTACTTGACTGTACTGTTTGTGAGATGGGAACCCTTAGATCCTTTACAAAGCAATGTCATAACTTTTATGAGAACCAAAGTCACATGCAGATTTTGAGTCTTTGTGATGATAAATCTTAACTGTTAACTTAATGAGTCTTACAATCTTTTGGAGACTAGCCTCTGGGTATGACTATGGGGGATTGAGAATTATCTTTAGGTTACTTGAAATAGGAAGTCTCACCCACTGTGAGTGGCACCATTCCCTAGGCTGCACTGTATAAGAGAGAAAGTTAGCTAAGCAAAAGCACTCATCTCCCTTTCCTTTCTAACCATGGACAGGATGTGACCAGGTGCCCCCACGTCTTGCCATGATGAACTGTATTCTGCAACCCTGAGCTCAAAAGAACCCTTTCTGCCTTAACTTGCTTTTGTCAAGGTATGTTTTCACAGCAATAGAAAAAGAAGCTAATACACTTCACTGGAATCTATCCCATAGGGCTATGAGGGTACAACTGTAAAGACATTTCAACATGGGCCTTCATGGCAAGAACTAGATACAAAGAAATTAATTACTAAATCAATGTCAGAGGAGACTGTGAACTAACAATACATGTGAACACTGTACCATATTGGTTTTAATGGTTAGCCCTGTAGAAGCCACATTAAAACATTTCTCTTAGGCAGTGCTGAATGAAAAATTATGAAAGAGTTAGTAAAAAAATCTCATTGCTGTAAGCAGTGACCAAAACAACTTTGCATTTCTACATGTTCCTATACCTACAGAGATGACTTGAACTGTAGAGGGACATATAATGTTCTTGAGGCCCAATTTACGGACAAAAGGAAAACTACTGCTGGCTAGAGAGGGAATAGATGCTAAGTGAAACAGAAAAGAGCTCAGGGGAAAAAAAAAGTGCTTTAAAGACCCAGTACCTGAACATACATTCTTAATGTGTATTATGTGTATCTGTGTGTGTATGTACAGGGGTGCTTGAAGACGCTAGAAGAGGACACTGGTTCTCCTGGACCTAGAGATACAAGCCATATGACATGGGCACTGTGGTCATCTGCAAGAGCAGCAAACATCCTAACCACAGAGAATCTCTCTAAAGAGTGTTCTCCCCCTAAGAACACAGTGAGGAGACGCACTCGTGAGCAGACATATTTCCCATGAAGATGAGTTTCTACAAAGCCAAGCTTACTTTCAATAGATCCTGAGTTGTGATCATGTTAAGTGCCAGTTAGTCCCAGAGGAATGAACCCCCATTTGAAGGCTGGAGAAACTATCAGTGTGGGGGCTAAATCAGGCCATCAAAGCTGTAGCATTCATATCTGACATTACATACACACCATGCTCAAAAGAAACCTCCCAAGTCTGATAAAAGTACTTTTAGAGAGCTGAAACATTAATCTTCAAATATCTGTGATATGTTTTTAAACACATGGACCATCTAAATAAAGAAGGCAATCTACCTCCAAATATGCTAACTTGGCCTTTCCTGTGGACTCAGATCATCTGTCCTTTAGGATGACAGTTGTATTCTGGAGACCTTCACAGAGTCAGCACCTGGCAGTAGCCCTGGTAAGGGGGCTATGGTTAGCCACCTCTATCCAGTCCTCCAGAGGACAGATACCATAACTGCACACACCCTTCCAGATAGCCTTGGGTTGACTTCCTGATTTCCTATGTGAAGTTCTCAAAGGATGCATTTCAGAAGGGGATCAGAATTCATCCTAAGCTGACGGAACTTCTCCCACTACACGGTAGGTGCTAACACTTCTTTTGTGCAAGGTGGTCTTCCAAAGGTCTAGCTTACTGAGGCCAAAGAAATGTAGAGAGAGTGTTGGAATGAACCAAAAAAAATTACATTAAAACCACTGGTTTACTGGTTTGGAGAATCACAGTTCCCATTCTGGCTTTGTCATCTTCTGGTTTAGCTTACTCCTCTCTTCTCTTAAAAGCTATATCAATAAAATAGACACCGTAAATCCCTTCCACTTCACAGAACTATCATGACCAAACTAATATCACTCTGTAAACCACCAGGCACCAACCCATACTCCTCAACCCTCTTAACTTTCAGGCTTCCTATAACTACAAGACTTTCAGTCACTCCTTCAGCTTAGAGATTTAGCATGGTGTAGCATGCCACACTAATGAGACCAAACTGAGCAGAGCGCTCAGTATTAATGCAAAGGTTCATCAAAACTCATTTATCTCATGGTATGCCACCTCAAAATGAAAAACTTCATGATTACGTATGTTAGCATCAAGCCCGAACTCTGAGTGATGTCATATTTAGGTGCCGTGCGACTTCTACCTGTTACCAAGACAACCGCCAAACCTCCCCACAATTCACCTGTCACCTGCGGACGAATACGTCACAGGCGATATAAATATTCAGGGGCAAGTGACAGTCCCCCCCCATCTCTCTCCATCTTTCTCCCACTTCTTCCCCAATCCTCTATCCTAATAAATCCACTTCCCCCGTGGGATCAGCTGATCTGTTTTGGTCTGCTTTAAGCCGCGCGCCGCTGTAATCTGCCACCGTAACCCTTTAACGTTAGCAAAAGAGCTCGTGTAAATCCACAGAATGTGACCTTTGAACTATCCTCTCACCTGAAGCTCTCTTTCCAAATCCTCCTTCCAGCAATAGGTGATGCATGCACTGCACTGTGATTTGCAATGCAGAGATTCCCTAGAAGGTTTATGTTATCAGGTCTTCCCTTCTATTGTTCTTATCTTATTTCTACATCTACACTTATTAGTCAAGGCTCAAAGTCCCATTATTTAAACAATTTATACATGAAAGGCTTAACCAGTAAACTAGAGTTTCATAAAGGAGATAGGTTTGGATAAAGAATGGTTCTGAAATTTTATTACTCATCATTATTTCTGTAACTCAAATAAACCTTCCCTAAACTCATTAGAACAGCATACATCCTACTGGCCAAGCACACGCTAGGAAATTCTAATTTTGGAAATGAAAAATTTCTGGTGAGATTGCAAAGCAAAGACATTTGCCAAAACACAATAAAGCCATCAGTTCCCAAAGATAAGAGAGAAAGCACCACAGCTGCCAAATATATTTTTGGGTTGCATTCATCATGTGCATATTTACTTTTTCTATGAAAAAAAAAAATGAACTTAGGTTGATGAGTTGGGTCTCTGGGAAAAGGCGCTGGCCACCAAGCCTGAGGATCTGAGATTGATTTCTCAGAACTCACATGGAGGAGGGAGAAAGTTGACTCCTCCATGTTGCCCTCCAACCTCTACTGTTGCCCTATGACCTATACAGTTACCCTCTGACCTCCACATGCACAAAGGTACCTATGGCATGTGCCTCCCAACACACACATACACCATAAATGTACACATAATAAATGTAATTTTTAATTTAAAAAGTAAGTAAATAAACTCATCATATAAATGGGTTTCATATGTACCCACTAAAACCTGAAGTCTTTGATTTCCCAACAAGAAACAGTTTTTCTTCCCGTGTACTTTGTGCAAGCAACTTATAATAACACCTCACAGACTTTCTTCTGCAGCTCTCTACAAAAACTTCACTTCCTAGCCCAACTATCAATCAGAAATGCTAATATCAAACTCATTCTGCTGTGTGCTTACATGTACAGGGAGGTTAGAAATAAAAATAGAGGCCAACTGAAGATGTGCAAAACTGCGTATAAAAATGATACTTGATTACATTTACTATCCCTCCAGCTTTAATTGCCTTAGCTACTAGCAGAAGGGGCATTAGACAGAATCTATTGCTCTTTTATTATCACTGCCATGCATCAGCCTACAGAAGCCTCCCTAAAGAACTGTGGGTTAGGCCTCATGATTTGTTTTAGTATGTATATCAACAAACCACTGGCTTCTGTGTTGGAGAAAACACTGTAGTAAACCAAAATGATCTATAGCCAAATAAAATGACACAGTCCATAAACACTATTTATTTGTTATTACCATTGCTTCTGGGGACGAGAGTAACTAGAGTAAAGTGCAGGGGCCTTCTCAGGTTCAAATCTTCCACTCTACAGCTTACTGGCTATTGACTATGAATACATTATTTAATTCTAATCTAATTTGCTAATAACCCTATAAAATAAAATCATAGTATAGAACTTAGTTCCAGCTCCTTGGGAGGCTGAGGCAGGAGAATTGAGGCCAGAGGCTATGGGTTACATGTGGCTGGCTAAGCCGATATGGGGACAGCCTAAATTCAGCATCAATATGGTGAGTGCCCAGGACCAGGGACCACCAGGTTTTGTAATGAGGGTTGAAACCAGTCCAAGTTGGAAGCAAAGTAGCTCATGACTGAAAATACAGGAAGATAGAAATCACCGTACAACATCTACAGCAAAGTAGAAATAGATATAAATAGTTACATACCTACTATATGTCATTTGATATAGGATACACATATTATCTGGCATAAACAGATGAAATTATCAATGGATGTTCACTAAAGGAAGAGATGTCCTTTTTAGAAACCAACCTCTTTTTAAAAACTCAAATATGTGAAAGTCAGAGAACAAATTAGTGTTTTGATGATTTATTCCTATGCACAACAGAAAAATTACAAAACCTATAATGTATACGTTCAGCTAAGAACAATAATTAAAAGGCTGAAACCTTGTATGTTCTGTAACCTCCATCTTTCTCGCCTTCATCGGTTGCTTCCATTATTCCCACTCAGTGATACATTAAATACTAAGCATTTAATGGCGGCTGCCCCCACTGCCTATCCAAACAACAACCCTGTGCTCACAGCGAGAGGCGACACCTTTACTTTCTCCCTTCCATTCAGTTTGTTAGAACAAAAAGTTTCAAAGAAATTTTTGAAACTATTGCCAAACGTTCAAAGTCGGTAGGAAAAGGGCTGTTATTTGACAAAAGAGCACCACCCTGAAATAGCCCAAACGATTCTTCCATTAAATGTTAGTAAGTCCAATGGGTTAAAGGTAACTTTACAGATCACCACATAACCACTCACGGGCTGATTACTTGAGTATAGACCTTCACTAGTATGTGTTTGCTAAGAGAATACATTACATAAGCTGCCATACACAAAGCCTCGTGTCTAACCTGTGCTGTACAGAGGAAGAACCAAGAAGAGCAGTCCTCTTTAATTTAGTTAAACCAGGACAGGAATTCAACATGGCAGGAACCAGAGGCAGGAGCTGAATCAGAAGCCATGGAGGAGAATGGCTTAAGGGTTTGTTCCTCAGGGCCCAATCAGCCTACTTTCTTATAGAACCCAGGACCATCAGCCCAGGGATAGCATCATCTCCAATGGGATGGGCCTTCCCCATCAATCACTAATTAAGAAAATACTTTAGAGCTGGATTTAATGGAGGCATTTTTCTCAAGGAGTTTTCCTCCTTTCCACCCTGTCAAGTTGACACAAAGCTACATGGTGAGTATTCACCTGTAAGACAGGCAGCTACACACTGAGCACAAGCATTTCTTGAACACTAAAACTGTGTAAAATTTCCCACGTGACGCCTTTTGCGTATTTTGATCTTCAAGCCCACTGTGCTGAGATCATTTGTTTTTGGGTTTTGTTTACCGGTGAGTAAACTGGGAGGAAAGACTTTACTGATTATAAAGCTAAAAACTAGACAGTCTGATGTTTTATATTCTATCCTGTTTGACCCTGACACATTACAGGGATTCTTTTTACAATTAGCTTTTTTCTTTTAAGTTGAGGCAAACTAGAGAACTAGCTGACAAAAGGGAATGCGTGCAGCTGGAGAGAAATCAGGTAGGCGAGGAGGGAGAAGACTATGGCAGGGGTGTTTGCCTACTGGACCCTGGTATGGCTCACCCTCAAATCAGTTCTCTTAATGAGTATTTCACCATGTCCATAGTGGTCGTCACTTTAGGTTCTGCGTGACAATGCAAGTAAAGTAATTATGAAGAATTTGCTCCTTCTCTCCTCTCTAGGCGCTTGTTACTGGACGAAAACCAGGCAAACAAGCCACCAGAAGCCCCATATTCAGGACCAGAGAACAGAGACTAGAATCTGGTGAATTCTGTAACAGCAGGCGGTAAATAAAGCAGAATCCTCCAGAATGTGATAGTGATGCTCACGGCTGTAGCTTTCACACAGACAGGGATGAGCCTAAGGGAGTTAGACAGGTGAGGTCATTTGAGAAGGAATTCTTTGCCAGTGTTCAGGCAGATGACAGTGTTCAGGCAGAGAATAATTCAACGTTGTTGTTATTTCCTTAACTTGATAAACTATAGCTGGGGAGAAATGTCGATGAATGGTCTTCACGCTCTCAAATTTGTATATGTAATGAAGCATACATCGTGGGAAAATGTGACTATAAATAAAACATGCTTGATATATTTTTAGATAAGCACTCCATTGCTACCTGTTCCTCTCTACTTTGCACTCTGAGCCCTGTATGAGACACGCGTAGTCCCCAGAACAGATAGAGTTTCTGTTCTCCATTCTACAATGAATCACAAATTTAAGTAGATTTTTTTTTCCTATATGGGTTGTTCTTCTATATGGGAAACCCCTTTTAAAATTCTGAAGGTTTTCTTTTTGATTTTAGTTTTACAATTTGTGTATACATGTGTGTAGTACATGTGTGTATTCATGTGTCTCTGTACACTTGTACTTGCAACTGCACATGTACATATGTGCACACATCTGTTGTGAAAGCCAGAGATTGACACTGTGTAATTTCCTCTATCCCTAACTAAACCAAGCACTCACTGATTAGCTAGACTAGCTGGCCAGTAAGTTCCAAATATCCACCAAAATTCTCCCCTGTAACTCTGGAGTAATGGGTAAGTCAGTGCTGGGGATCTGAACCCAGGTCCTCATGCTTGCACAGCGGGCATTTTTAAAAACTGAGCCATGTATTCAGCTGCAAGGAATTTGTTCACCAAATAATCATTGCTGCTTATCACCCAGCTTTCTCCAAATGCTCATTCAAATGTGTTTTACATATTTTTGCTTTGAAGAGGTCAGATAGGTCACCCATATTACATACATGCTAACAGTCAGTTACTTTCATACATACATACTAAGAGTCAGTTACTTTTATACCAGACCCTTAGCAACTTCTTTTTTAAGACTTGACTTTCTCAGGGTCACACAACAAATCTCGGGTAAGCAGAGGAGCGAATGGGATCCATGACCTCGACTTGCCCTTGGAAACACCTCCTCCTCACTTGTCACTCACATGTTCACTGTGGGAAGCTGCAAAGTCCATCTCTAGTTTGTTAGTGGAGTGGGAGTGAATGAGTGGAGGTCCAGTCACATTGGTCATAGCACCAGGGCTTAATAGGTCTCCTGGGTGACTCTGGTCCTCACTTCCTCATGTAACCCTCACCACAGTTCAAAAAAAGTCACCAAGGTTATCTCAAATCTGGGAAACAAGAAAAACACTCAAACTGTGTCTGCTACCAAAACCATGCTCTCCTTCCAGGGTGCTCACTTGTAGAGGGGACCTGAGAAAATGAGTGCTCTCCCTTTTATTTCAGGGCCTTACCCTAATCCATCTTGCTTGTCTTCAGACAAAAGCAAACATTGTATAATTTTACAGTAATTTATCTTGGTGTATTTTTCCATGGATTACTTTATATTCTCTTCTGAATTAGCACATTAATCTGAGAGTGGTGTTTTACTCAATGTGGAATCTGACTATTCTGCATGTTTCCCATTTTATATATGCATGGTCACATGGTCACATGTGATTACTGGTTATAATGTCTATGGTGTCTAAGCTACCAACGCAGACAGAGAATATGCTTAGATATAAATAACACATCCTTAAATATAAATTATAAATATATTTACACATAAGTATCAAACTGATATAAATATGTAATATATATACACATGCATCATCACAAAAAACTGTAAGAAGCTATATACTCTGAAAACTATAGTAACTGCTGTACCTTGGACACAATCTCTGTCAAAACCAGTGGACAGTAATCACGGCTTTCAATGGGGAACAAAAGTGCCTTTGAACACTCTAAGTGTTTGTTTTCACAGGTCCCATGTAGCAGGACCACCCCGAAACTTCTCCGCTACTCTCTCCATATCAAGAGGGCCATACTGTTTGAACCAGTTTGGTAAGTATAAAAAGAATATGCAACAACACGTTCTACAGGATTAAGAATGAAGTGCAGAGAGTGACTGACTGTTGAGTGCTCAACCCTAACTGAAACCTGTGCATTATTGCCTGAGCAACCACACTTCCTCCCCTGCCCCCACCCAAAGCAAAAAAGAAAAAAAAAAAAACCAACCAAACAAACAAACAAAACACTGAGGAAGAGAGGTGGGGAAAGGTTAACAGAGCTATGAAAGGCAATCATCTGGACAGGACATGGCTATTGCACTGACCAACTCATTGCAGCTATGTTTACCTGCACAAGACCCACACAAGGACAAGCCGACCAGATAGGTCAACATTCCAACGGGCATACACACACACACACACACACACACACACACACACACACACACACACACACGGAACATGACAACCCATATTGGTGGGGTGTTCTTGAGGAGAAAGGAGAGCTGGCAGAGATAGAAATAACCAAGATACATTGTATACATGTAGGAAATAGTGATAAACCAAAATCTCTTCTAAAATAGCAACAAACTAAATAAACAGTGTTCATCTGTAAATCTGTAACTAATTTTTTTTTTTTAAAAAAAGGCTTCAAGTTGAACAGAAGGAAGTTAGAAACAGAGCACCATTCTTTCTTTGGATATTATAATCTGCTGTCAGACCAAAGCAAATTTTTATAGGACAGTATAATTACTCAAGTAGCCACTCTAGGTGTGGGGGGGATAAAATAAAGTAAAAATAAAACAAAACAACAAATAAACACCCCAACCTTTTGTAACCTAATTACTGAGAATATATGGAGAAAGCAAGCGTTTATTCCAGATCACTCGTCAGTGGTTGACTTCAGACTGGGTGTGGTTTGTGTGGGCCCCACTGAGTTAGAACCCAAGTAGGTAGGTCAGAGCCTCATGTGCAGAGCCTCATGTGGCTGACCTTCCAGGTACAGGGCAAGACCCATCCGTCAGCTCGGATTCTGCGTCTGGGAGTGGAAAGGGTGTGGCTGATGAGGTAAGGCCATGGTTAGAGGGTGTTGCCAGTGACTTAATTTTAATATTTTTACTCTTAGATTTTATACACCCTTAAAGCCAAAAGCTGTGAATAACTCACAAGCTGAAAAAATGAAACATTTTAGAGTGTTTTTTTTTTTTTTTTTAATAAGTTAAATAAGCTGGGTGTGGTGGCACATGCCTACCCTGCACCAAAAAGGGAGGCAGGAGGATCAGGAGTTCAAGGGCAGTGACAGAGTGGGTAAAGTCTGGCCAGGATTACATTAAAAAGGGAAAGGGGCAAAATATAAGTGTTTCCAGTCTGTCACTGTATTTACTTTTAAAATGGAAATGGGACAGAAGCTGCAATCCATATCAGAACTTACAAAAAATGAAAGTTACTTTGTAAACAAAAAAAAAAAATGATAACAATGGTATTAATTTGGAGATTCTTGGCTCTTGTTCATTAATCACAGGCATGCACAATGGATAAAAAAAAATCAATAATAATAATAACAATGTGTGTGCCATTACAACTTTTGTAGAATTACATTGTATTGATACACATATATTGCAACTACATTTATGAACCCAGAACACTTAATAATGCTTCTCCCAACTATAAGCAAACACATTGACTAGCATCTCAATTTTATGGAATTATTTTAATATTATTTAGCTTCTAAAATATGAAATTTCAAACTTTTCATTTTGCATTAACTGGGAAAAATGCCCAGGACAAATTTAATATCATCAGCTATTACAAGTACCACCTCCCTGGATAAGATTTCTCACAGCTACAAATTAATCAACACCTCCCATTTCAAAGTCCTCAGTACAGAGGCTGGAGGACAAAGTAGTTAAATCACCTTTGCTAAGATAAAACACACCACGTTTTAAAATAAGTCATTTCATTATGTTGGTAACCAACTGCTTCGTGGCTTAAGGTCTGACTTTGAGAATGTGTTTACCCTTCACAAGAAGCCAGATGAAAATTCTGAACAACCTATATATCTAGGCATGGTCACAACATTATAGAGTCTAGGCTGTGTGCATGCTCTGGGGACTGAGCATGAAGCACCCTCGGAGAAAAGGTGCTTGTACCACCTACGCTTTGGAGCACACACAGGCAGCAGCTGAAACAAACAACCAGCCAAGAGTTGCTGAGGTCAAGGTCTCAACTGTTAGACCAGGACCGTTTCCTCCCAGAGGACATGGTTTCTTGAAAAGTACTTTCTGGGGGGGGGGGGGGAAGGGTAAAGACAACAATTTTCATTCAATAAACAGTCATAAAAAGCATTCCCCAATAATGTTGAGCTGACCAAAGTTTCTTTGAAATATGCCTTACTAAGTAGTAGACAAATAACTGAAGGACTTCAGTAACCAAGAGAAATCCTCAAGGATGTTTTATTTACCCTAACACAGCTATGTTAGTTAAACAGATGCAGTTCGTAAATTAAATTTTCATGTGAAAATATTTTAACTTGGCTGGTTTAAGTATATTTCGTATTAATTAAGAGTTAGCATAATAAACCTTTTTTTTTTTCTAAATGTAAGTAAACATTCTTGCCAATATTCAAATGCTCAAATTGCTCTCTCTCAAACACAAATGAGCTTTCTGGACTCAGTCTAACAAGATTGACCAGTGATACAATTGAAATGTCTGTCCTCCAGCATCCTATAAATAACAACAAGCTACAGTTAAAATTTTCAAACCTAAAAATATACTCTTTACATAACCAATTTCTATCTGGTTTTTCGTTTGTTGTTTGTTTGTTTAATATAACCAACATTCAGATAAGGACTAGCCAGTAGACAGGCTGTTTTCTTATGGAGGAGTGGTCCCCCTATGTTAATTAAATGCCAGTTTTAAAAGCGTGTCTAGGACGATGGTTTATTTTCTCATCGAAGTGACCACTCCTCTTCCCATCAGAAGCTACGGCTTCCTAAAAGCCACCAAACGTCTTTCAGAGCATTTACTTATCTAAACATCTCTTCCCACCACTAAGAAAGAGGCATGAAGGTTTCCAGGTGGATTTGCAGAATGACGTGTACTTGATTGGCAGATGTCTACGAAGCACCTAGATGCACATTCACTAAATGTAAATAGAGCCTTTGCCTATCTCTCCGGTGTTACAGGGAAACAGAATGCTAATGCCAAGTTAAAATATCTTAGTGCTCAGCCGAGAATTCTATTAGACAGTAGAATTATTTAAAACAATCCATACAAAACAGAGATTTAAGCCATCTGTACAGTTAAATTAGAGAGCTGACAATACTAAACACAGAAAACTGTTTATCCAGATTATACATTCCGTTGTACTAATACTCTTTAACTCAACATTTCAGCTTTTATCAGCCGAATTAGGGCAATTACTAGTAAAGTATGCAAAACTAGAGGAGCAGGGGGGAGGGGGCTGGGACGCTACAGCACATATAACAAAGGAATTGATACTTTTTCCAAGTATTTGCCTCAAATGCACCAAGAAATAAAACTGTTGAGTGCACCCCACCCTTTTCCCCAAAGATAAAAGTTTGCAAAGTTCTGAGAGGCAGCTCTCTACCCAACAAAAGCAGAATTGATTCTCCCCGGTAGAAGAGCATCTAATATGAACACCAACTGACGTCGCTGGAGGTCAAGTCCTAGCCCTCTTAGCTGAGCGTCCAAGGCTAGAAGTGGCTCCTAGGCCAGCTCCGCGGGCTTCTTGGCCCAGGTGGCATTACAAAGTTGTCCCTTGTCAACTCCATCCAGGTCCTTCGTAATTGAAAATAACAGCCACAGGCCAGCCCCTGGCTACTCCCATGGACCAGGCACAGTAGCAAGTGACAGTTCCACATCATTACGACCAGAGACAATAATAAATGTAGCGCCAGGACTACTATTCATGCCAGCAATCTTATCTCCTCCTTAACCCCTTCCCCACCACTCTTCCAGAGCTCATACACTGCCCGCACGGCTCGGCCCCAGTGTGGCTATTCATTCAGCCCATCCATTCCTAGGGACCAACTACTTCCACGACAACCCCCCCTCCCCGTACCCCCCTCTCCGATTCAGCCCTGGGGATTTATTTCTCATCCTTGGCAACTGTCGGGCAAACACTGCAACCAACAATTCCAGTCGGGGGAGCAAAGCATTTGCTTAATTCACGTTACTTGCTAAGTTCTTTTAAAAATGTTTAGGGAGTGGGACAAGTAACCTCCCTCTTTCTTCTCCGCGAATCCGACCGCCGCTCCTGGCTCGGCAATAGCATCGCCCTTCCCCGACCCCCTCCCGCTTCCCAACACTTTCCCCCCCTTTAAGAACACAGACCAACCAAAATGATTTAACTTGAGCAGATGACAGAAGGAAAATAAAACATGTTAAGAGAATACGATCTGATTTGGGATGGCAAAAATAAAAAAGGGAGGGGGTTGTTTATTTTGATTAAAAAAAAAAAAAAAAAAAAACGGAATCGGCACAGACCTGAACAGAAGCTGCAGAGCAGGAGAAATTGTTTTCTTTCCCTCACACAGAGTCCCCCTCTCTCTCGCCCTTTCTCTCTCACACGCGCGCGCGCACACACTCACACACACACACACACACACTCACACGGCGTCACCCGCGCACACTCACACGCACACGCACAAGCAGAGCCTCTCAGCTGCTCTCTGCAGTTCTCAGGAAATGAATGGGGGGCAACCCAGGGAACTGTTGTACTTGCAAATGACTTACCCGGATCACATGATGCGCTAAATGTAGGGTGGGCCGGTGGGTGGAGGCTGCCGAGACGCGAGCCCGGGTCTAACGTGGGGAGCCACGCCAGGCCCGCATCGAATTACCCCGGGGCCCAGCCGAGGGGGTTGCAAGAAGCTGCTTCTCCTCCCTTTGCAGCCCGCAGCTCAGGAAATCGGAGAGGCTCAGGGGGTGGGCGGGGTGGGGTGAGGTTGGGGTGTGTGTGGGGTTGGGGGGGGTGAAAACAGCAAACCCCCAAACAAAAGAGCTCCGGGTCCTCCTCCCCAGAAACAAAGCCCCGCCGCTGCGGGCGAGCCCCGGGGTGGGGCCGAGGGCGGGGGCGGCGGCGGGGAGGGGCTCGCTCAGCAGGCGCTAAGTCGCTTTATTGCCATAAAATGGGGCCCCGAGCCGCTCTGCCGGAGGATTAGGAGGCGGGCTCTGAGTGTGATGGTTGAAATCCCCTGTGGGAAACTAACCCCTCCCCGATCACAGAGGTAGAACGCAACACCCACTGCCCAACCCTCATCTAGCCAGCCTGGCCAGCGGCAGGGGGTGGGTCCGTGGAGCCGCCACCCCGCCCCACCCGGCCCCACCCCTGCCCCCGCCCCTGGCCCTGGGCCTTCTCGGCTCCACCCTGTCACCTGCACCACCTCTCTGCGGCACCCTAAATAACCCGTACATGGCCCCTGCCGCTGCAATAGCCGCAGCCTGGGGGAATTCTAGGGGTCTCGGAGAGAGGAACCTCCGGATGACAACTCTCATTGGAGAGACTCTTGCTGAGCTGACACCAAGTCCCCCCTTTTGTGTCACCACGCGCCTAGGCAGCCTTGGGGAGAGAATTAGGAGACAAATAAAGAGGCCAGCCCGCGTGGTCCTCTCCCACTCCCCAGCAGCAACCAGGGTGGGTGGGGGCGAGCGAGGAAGGGGCCCGCGCCCAAGCTCTCCCCGCGGCTCAACCGCGGCTAAGTTGGAAAGGTGTGGGCGGAGCCGGCGGAGTCTGCAGGGTCCGCCCCCGGGCGCCCCGCGGTTTAAGCAACAATGGGGTCCCGGCGGGGTCTGCCCCGCTGGAGGCGGGGGTAGAGAGACTCTAATAGATGAGGGGGGCATCATTGTTTGGGTTCGAGTTCGTCGCACGTTGATAGGAGAAGCAGGGGAGTCCCACTCTCCGAGATTCACCTTGGCGGGATGAATGGGGGCGAGGTTCGGGCGTGTGCCTCGCTGGGCTACCGGGACACACCGGGCGCCTGACCACGCCGGTTATTTAGGAAAGGAGGCTCGAGCTGAGCTGGGACCCCAGCCAGGGCGACGGGGACACGAGCAGGGACAGATCGGTGCTCGGTCCTCGGAGGGGAGCCCGGTGCTGGACGCCATCCCTGCAGCCCCGCCTGCGCGCACCGAGCAGTGGATTCGCGGGATTCTGGGCGAGGAGAGGAGGAGGCGGCTCCGCTGTTCCCTCCGCGGCAGAGAGGACTCGGGGTCAAGTCTCCCGGGAGGGTCGGCGGGGGCGGAGAGGAAGGAACGGAAAGGGCTCGGCAGGGTGCAGGGGTAGGGCTGGCCCCAGGCGGTCGTTGAGGGTCGGGGACTGTGGGTACCACTTTTCTTGAAACGGAGGTGAGCTCCTTGGGCCTGACAAACCCCTACTCGGAGCCCGCCCTGCGTGGGAAACCGCCCTGAAGGTGGGAGGCTCAAAGGGGAAGTTTGTGTTAGAGAAAAATTTGCAGTTCTGCGGAGTGGAATGGGGTGGGAAGAGAAACCATGGGGAGGCCGAGAAACAGGAAATGAGAGCGAAGGAGTAAATTGGAGCCAGGAAAAGCCAGCTTCTACATCTGTGTGTGCAGCGTGGCATTTGCTGAGCACTTAAGGCCCAGGTGCGCTGGTAATGAAAACAAAGGCGGGGCACAGACTGGCCCTGCTCTGCCCTTGCCACGTTTTGTGAAGGAGGGGAGTGGGGAAGGTGGTCCATCCAGAAGAGGACTGGAGCCGGCCCTGTTCTAGTCAGGACGGGATGAATCAGCGGGCTGGTGGCCTCTTCTCAGTGAAACAGGATTGAGAGAGACAGTGTGTCCCCGTGTTAAGGTTTCGAAGAAGAACAAATGAGATAAGTGTGAAAGTGTCTGAAATGTGTGCAGCACGCTCTTCCATAGAAGTAGCTCTAAATGAGAAAACAGTGGGAGCAGGGAGGTGTGGGACTCAGGCCCCCAGGAAGGAAATGGGAACTACAGTTCACTACTAGAATGGGGGTGTCTGTTACAAGAATTGGCAGCGGCAAACCTCAAAACCTGATCTGATCTTGGGAAGAAGCCCCTCTACACTCCTGTACATCCGGACAGAAAGAACGTTGCAAACTCAAGTTTGAAATACTGCAGAGTATCAGCAAATGTGCATTATTAAAAAAGAGTCCACTACTGGAATCACGAAAATTTCCCCGCAGGTGGGGCTAGGATAGGCAGGGAGTGAATTTAACTAGGAATGGGAGGATGCTCTGAGAAATTATGTCATCCTGGCAGTTCTTGTGCTAACAGCTTTCTCAGAGAGCTTGAGAGCCGAAGCAGATGATCAATGTATAGTGAATACTTCAATGCGCGGGAAAACACAATGCCTCCTCCCTGTAGCAATAGCATGGGCGTTAGGCAAACGATGACGTTCGAAACTAATCTGCAAGAATTCATTCCAGAGGGAGAAGGAAATTAAGGGCAGGTCAAGGTTAATATCTAGAATCTGAATAAAAGAAAGAAATACATCAAGTATTAGGGCAAAAAAAAATGCTAGCAGCATTTTGAAAAAAGATAGTTTTAAGTAGGGATTAGAAATGTTAAAATACGGCAACATATAAGGGGGAGCGGAATGAAATGAAAATCACAGGTTTGAAATGAAAATCCTGCAAACAAGGGGTGAGAGTGGGAAAGTAAACAAAAAATTTTTAAAGGGATAGATGTTACTGAGATTTAGACCATAGTGTGCCTGCCGTGTGTGTGGGGGGGGTCTGTATTCGTGAGTGAACATGTGTGTGTGCATGCGAAACTGTGTGCATGTGGTGTGTATGTGTGAGAGAGAGAGAGGAAGAGAAAGAGTGCGGACAACATTTGGTTTTAATGGAATTTATATCATTCTGGCTCTGTACAGAACTTACAGCTTAAACTGTGGAGAGAAGGAAGCAAGGCAAGGACAAATGGCCTGTCTGAGAAAGATGGGCATGTGCAGTTTTTGCTGCGCAGACCTTTCTACGCCATTCCATGTGTGTTCAGGGATAACGGAAAACCAGAACAAGTAAAAATAGCAAAGTTCTTATTTATCAAGCATGAACACTTTTGATAATGTAAAAGAATAGTAAGAGAGAAATTACTGAATCTTAGAATTTCAAGACTGAAAGTATTTATGAAATTTTATCCCGGAAATGCTTTGGGCCAAGGATAATGGCCCATCCCCCTACTTACTTCTCACTTAGTCTTTAACCTGAAGAAAAATGAATTGTCATAAAGGATAAAGGGTGTTATATTGGGCTATAAACAGGATATATACAATGAATTAATTTTACATAACATAATGTCCAGAAGAGAATGCACACAAACCCTCCTAGGCACGTAAGTGACTCAACATCAATTATACACTGAAACTAACAATTGCTTTATTTAATAAAATGAAAGCAGATAGTCTACCCATCCACCCTCACCCCTTTGTTTTAAATTTCATACTTAACTAGTTGTAATTTAATGAAAAATTAGTATCACTGTGAGAAAATCTATTATAGCATAAAAAGGTTTAAACCTGTACAACACACCAATTTCTACATGGTAAAAATTCTCTCCAATGTCTATTAAACATCGTTAAACCTTTGGATTAAAGAGGGCAAAACTGTGTGGGTGATTTGACATGAATTCTGTATGGAGCTTGGGGAAGTTGAGTCCATTTCAGAAATTAGGGCATCGCAGAAAGATTAGAATCAGCTAGAAGTGAAAACAACTCACACAGCTCTAAATAAAGTTTAAGAAAACAACCATACTCCTTCCCCGGGCTAGACATGCATATGAACAGATAGGCTTTCACTGCCTATAGTCTTCACATGTCATATTTTAGCAATAATGTGCAGCAAAGGGGAATTCTGTTCAAGCATGAGAAAGGCACGTTTAGAATCTTTAGTACAAATGGAAACAGCTGGTGATATTATGTGATGATGTACTAAACAGAATGTTTTGATTTGGATGGTGAATTGTCTGAAAATTGGGAGGGAAAAACGTTATTTTATAATCTTGTCTCAGTCATCACAAGTTTGGGGTTTTCTAGTTTCAATGTCACATATTAGACAAACACTTTTCCAAGTTCCTCTCATGCTTTCTTCAGACCTTTCATCCTTTGTACCACTTACACCAGACCCTCCTTGTATCCCAGCTCTGGACTTCTGTGTCTCCTTCTGTTTGCTCTGTCCCACCGTTTCCTAGACAAAGCCTGAATTACGTTATATACCTCTATACACAAAGCCAGACTGGAGTTGTCACAATGGTCTCAGTGTACCACCCCAGCATTAAGAACCCTGTTTGGACTTCCTTGTCTTCTATTCTCTCTTGCAGCCCAAGGAGGATGGGCTCCACCATCTAGCCGCACTGGAAGCCTTTACCAAGTGGTTTTTCTCTCTCCTCCTATCAAATCCTCCCAACACATTTGCATGACAGACATTTCACATACATGTAGGTATAGCCTATCCAGTCATCAAAAACATTCTTTACCTCCTTAAAATTTTTTTTGGTGTAATGCAAAAACTGTCTCATTCACTAGTGTGTAAGTCCCTCCCATGTCTGTTTTCTCTCTCTCTTTCTCTCTCTCTCTCTCTCTCTCTCTCTCTCTCTCTCTCTCTCTCTCTCTGTGTGTGTGTGTGTGTGTTTTGTGTGTGTGTGTTAGGGGAGACACATTTTTTTCACTTCCTTAAATTGGTGACCAATGGGAGACATGCTAGGTCAAACAGACAGCCATGGCTGCTAATTTCTTAACCTCTTCTTCTGTTACACGAACACTGAAGTTTCCAGGAACTATAGTGGGCCCACTGTTACGTAAAATACACTGAGAATAAGAGCTGTGCCTTAACTCTTAACCACTTACTTGACTTCCTTTTTACTCCTACACTGATTTGCAAATAGTAAGTGATTAATGAATGCGCGTGGAATGGAAGAAGCAATTATAGCCAATAAAAATTGAATGGTGTGCCTTAAAATGCAGTTTTGCAGAAAGCTTCCATTTCTATTGTGTGTGTACTAAAAGTAACAAGAGTAACAAGGAGGCCTCTGGGCTGTGTCGGCGGGAACCTTTGAACGTCAGTTCTAACGATGTTTTTCAGGTAATTTCTAAGTTCAATGTTTTGACATTAAAATATACTAACATATCTATTTTCACTTAATTTTACTGTCCCTTTGACATTTCGTTCTTTGAAAAGCACTTAGCCAATCATACCACTTTTCAGGCTTTTTCTTAGAATTACATGATGCTATACTGTATTAGGTAAAAGTTCAGTTTTTCAATTCCAAAGAGAAACTCTTAGTAAATGTGTTTTTTTAACCCCCTTTTTTTAGCTTGTTGGCTTATAGACATTGGAGTTGTATTATTCTAGAGATAAATGTTATCTTTAAATATAACAGATTGGGGCATATGGTATTGAAAGAGTCATGCTCACTTAAAAAATTTTAAGTGTAAACAATGTGTGAACAGCGAGAGTCCACACTGAAAGGACCTTCAGAAGATAGGTACCTTTTTTTCTTATCGTGACATTTTGTCGTATGTGTAAAATAACATTCATCCTGTTGTTTAATGGTCTGCCTTTCTAGATACTATTTAACGTGAGATACAGAACTGCTTCCAGTCTTCTGTAAGATAGTTGGCACTCATTCTTGTATCCCTCTCCGGTCCCTACAATAATTACTGTCTATAATATGGTTGATATTCTTACTATAACTTTTGTTAATGTTTGGATCTTAACTTCAAGCCTTTGTTGTCCTTCCCAATACTAGGGTGCCACTATTCACTTAATGTATCTCCACAGCGTTAGAATGTCTTTCTAAAGTTTTACAGTTACATTTAGCTTATAGGAAGCATTTTAGCTTCTCTAGTAAAGGGGGCAGGGGAGACAAACCTGGTGAATGGTTTACCCTGTTATATCACAGAAGTAGTTTTTAATTTTATTCATACTAATTAAGTTTTCTGTTTGACAATTTCACACATTTTCATAATGCAGACTGGCCACCTTCACCCCCCATCTTCTGCTACCTACCCTGTTACACCTGTCTATGTCCGGTCATGTAAATCTCTTTCTCTGTGATCTCTGTTGGGTTTGTTCCATGCCATTCCAAATTAAAACAGAGCCTTGTCTGTGACCACCGTTTGGAGTTATCCCTTCAAGTCCAGTGGGCTCAATAGTGACTACAAAACTGAAGACAATGCCCCCCACCAAGAAACAGGCAATATTTAATTAGTAAAGCGTGGAGTCTCTCCCCACTTTGGTAAGTAATGAGACTGAATAGCAAATTGTTTTTCAGAACTGATTTACTATTTTGCAGGGACACCATCATACTTAGAGGGCCATTTTTTCTTTTCTTCTTGCTAATGGTGAGGTACTAAAAAAAAAAAACAAAACCTCAAAAACCCTTAAGGCAGTAAAGAAGAATGGCTTAAGGTGAGAGTCTTTGAACTCTGGGAATATAAATGAGAGGTTCTTGAGCTTGGCTGTAGGAACTGTTACTGCCACAGCCTGTTGAGTAGACCATAAAGCTTTGAGGAAGAACAATTCTGACAATAAAATGAAGATGAAGGTTACAACAGCCTAAAAGATCTCAGAGAGCCATACCTAATCCTCAGAAACTTGTTCTGGGGAAGGAGAGGTTGGGCAAGAGAGCAGAGAAGGATCTCTCATACTTCCAGCCTTAATGTGGGAAGTTTAAGTTGGTTTTAGTTTCAATACAGTCAGAAAGATCTAATAGATCTGTCACAGCTGAAGCTAACATGATTTAAATAACTGATAGGAAAGAAGAGAGAGGAGTAATGATGTGAAATTTAGCTTAAAACTGAGAACAAAGTGACATGAAATAAAAACAGGAAGTAGGGAAAAGAGGACATGGTGGAGGTGGGGCTGTATGGATTAGTATAGATTAGTATCCTTTTTATCTGCTGAAAACAGCCAACCTGACAAATATAACCTGGGACATAATTTTTTTTCCCCCATCACTTGAAATGATAAAATCCAAAGCTAGGCTCTTAAAGCTCCAGACTAAACTGCTGTTCTTTTGATACTTGAAAGATGTTATGCTTTGTAGACTCTCTGCCCAGGGAGTAGGTGTGGTCTTGTTGGAGTAGGTGTGTCACTGTGGGTGTGGGCTTTAAGACGCTCATCCTAGCTGCCTAGAAGCCAGTATTCTGCTAGCAGCCTTCAGATAAAGATGTAGAACTCTGAGCTCTTCCTGCACCATGCCTGCCTGGATGCTATCATGTTCCCCCTTTGATGATAATGAACTAAACCTCTAAACCTGTAAGCCAGCCACAATTAAATGTTGTCCTTATAAGAGTTGCCTTGGTCATGGTGTCTAGTTACAGCAGTAAAACCCCAAGACAGAAGTGATACACTCATTTTCATTTTCTGCTACCCATCTCAAAGTATGGCTTTCTGTACAGCAAGAGGAATAGGAAACAAAACTGAAGGCAGACTCTTACATAGCTCTATAGAAGTCTAAGACCTACCAATTCTTTCTATTTCACTAGAGCTGGAATAATGAATAGAAGTAAAAAACAGAGTTGGAGTCACAGGTCTTCTCCAGTCAGACCAATCACAAGGTATGGGATGCCGAAGGGCCTCTTGGGTGGAATTGGGGATTGCCAACAGTATCTGTATTTTGCAATATAATTTATGTAATGTTTTTGTCGTAAATTAGAAACCATTATATGATTACAGTCCTCTACTGAATTTTTGATAGCAGACAATAAAAAATAAAAGTTATTTCCCATTACCATTTTAAAAACATTAATTCAGACCTATATTTTAAAATATTTTGTGGTGTTTATTAATATACATCTTTCACACGATGTGTTCAGTAAATTATTAGAGCCTCCAAATCATGATGTAGTCAATTTTGAATTAATTCATGTGTGATTTACCAAAGGCAAAATACGAATAGTACTTTGCTTCATCAATTTTACACAGTCTGGTTTTGGTTCGTCTTTCCACACCATTGATTTACATGTCTTTGAACGAGCAAACATTAGTTTTTAAAAAGCGAATAAGCAACTCATAATTAGGAAGGTAAATCTGTGTCTTCTAAAATATTAACTACGTTTTCATTTCAGATTCAGACATTACTAAAGTAATGGCATATGGACTAATCTCCAAGAGCCAGAAAGTATCAAACCAAGTCTAGACTTCAGAGCTTCACCTTTGACATAGTTCTTATTAATTTCAGTTGACCCTCAGTTACAACTGGGTTATATCTTCTCTTCAAGGATAGGGAAATCTAATGAAGTCTCATATGCCTTCAGCTATAAGACTAAGCTGCAAGCATCCAACACAGAAGGCTTCAAACCCTGAGAGGCAAGTGAAAATAATTTTCCAAAGACCCAGTTTGTTGTGCGTATTGCTGAAACTCTCTTCCTTTGGTTTTGTTTCTTTGTTGGAGATCTTTTTTGTTTCATAGGGTAAGCTATGAAGCTAAATTTGCAGTGTTCCTGCCTCCTCTGGCTTTGTAGGGCCCAGGTGACAAGCATAAATTTCCATGCCTGGCTGCTATTCTCTGTGTGTATTGGAAACATTAGTGTCTTTCGATATGAACAACTGTTTCTTGTTCACTATTAGAATATATCTTTGCACAATCCCCTATTAAAATTGTAGAATTCTTTGTTGAAAAATAATCCAGAGAAATGTATATTTCTATACTTTAGTTCCCCAAAATATTTAAAGCCAGTTAGTTAAATTTCCAAAGATTTGGCACACATCTGGCTTTAATTGCTGCAACGTCCAATTAGAGGACTTGTAGACTTGAATTAACATCTATGACATAAGACAGCTTTATGCTTAAAACAGATTTCTTTCTTTTCTTCTCTTTTCCTTCTAATTCTGCTTGTTCTTATTCTTCCTCTATTTCTTGTCTTTCTTCCATCCCTGGTCCAAATACTTCTTCCTTTCTTTCTTAAGACAGGGATGGATTATGATGATTCTTATGTGATGGTTTTGCTCTGCCAATTCTTCGTTCAGTTCATACATTATCTTTGATTAAACATAGAATTAACTTTAATTCCAGAGTGAAATAGTCATGGCGAATAAATGCCACTTTAAAGTAAATAAATGGATGGATGGATGGACAGAGATGGATAGATAGATAGATAGATAGATAGATAGATAGATAGATAGAGTGTTAGTTCGGGTTTCATTGCTGTGAAGAGACACCATGACCACAGTAATTCTTAAAAAGGATGACATTTAATTGAGGATGACTTACGGTTTCAGAGGTTCAGTCCATTATCTTCATGGTGGGAAGCATGGCAGTGTTCAGGCAGACATGGTGCTAAAGGAACTGAGTTCTACATCTTGATCCAAAAGCATTCAGGAGACTATCTTCTGCAGACAACTAGGAGGAGGCTCACTTCCATACCGGGCAGAACTTGAGCACTAGGAGCCCTCAAAGCCCACCTACATAGTGACACACTTCTTCTAACATGGCCACACCTCCTAATAGTGCCACTTCCCATAGGCCAAGCATATTCAAACCACCACAGGTAAATAAGTAGCTAGATAGATGACTAGATAGATAGATAGATAGATAGATAGATAGATAGACAGACAGACAGACAGAAGAGACAGACAGACAGACAGACAGACAGATAGATAGATAGATAGATAGATAGATAGATAGATAGATGGATTTTAAAGGACTTCCCTGAAATAGCCTTTGATGCCACTCTGTTCTCTATTTTAAACTAATATTTGTTAGCATTTACTATGTGCTGTGTGCTATGCAAAGCACTTGGCAGTTCATCTTCTCTAGATGTGTCTCAGCAAGCAATCGCTACTCCCAAAATCTACAAGTTTCCCTGTTCTTTACTTCCTTCATCTTCCTATCTGCAACATTTATCACCACCTAATATACCACATTATTATTGCCATATACAATCTTTCTGTCTCTCTGCAGTTCACTGACAGTATGAAGAGCCCCAGAAGGACAATTTTTCTGTCATGTTCCTTACTGCAGCTCACTATGCAGAAATCTACCTAGCATGAAGTAGGCACTCAATAAATATTTGTAAATATTCAAGTTTGGATTGTGTGTGTATAGAAACTTAAGTCCTTGATGTTGTCCTTTTATTTGTTTCCAAAGTAATGATTATGAAACTCAGTTCTATTGATGATCTCTGTAACCTTACTCCTAGAGGGATAGAGACAGAAGGGTCGTTGGAACTCACTGGCCACAGGGCTAGCAGAGTCAGTCAGTGAGTTCCAAGCCAGATTGTCTCAAAAAAACATGGTGGATGGCTGCTAGCGTGCAGCATCTGAGATTGATCCCTGACCTTACATGTACACACATGTATATGCACACACCACTGTGCAGGTAAGCATCCAGGTAGACACACAGTACATGCATGCATGCACATGTACTCTCACCCAGTACAGTCATAAAGATTTTGCACAGTACATTTATAAGGATTTCCCACACTTTATTTTTTGTTATAAACTATTTTCAAGTGACACTTGTCAGTATAAGTTAGTAGTCCAACCAGTTGACTACAAGTCTTATGAAGTTAACTGGTGACAACAAGAGATGAAACCGTCTCCCAGAAGGAGAATGGAAACAAGACAAGAACATTCAAACACAGGGCTATCAATCGCCATCATTATATCTACACCCTTGTATATTATTTCTATTGAAACAAACTACTATGTCATTTTCAAGTTAAAATGTATTGTTACTCCTCCTGCTTCATGTGTAACGGTCACGGTGTGTTTGTAGTCCACATGACATTAAGTCCTTAAAGTTAACAGAGGAAACATAACAGAATAATATGGAAGAAATACATCCATGGCTGAGCACTGTATTTTAACTCACCGAGAGACAAATTACAGAGAATCATTATATTTTCATTCTCATACTATACCTGGTGCTTTTATGCCTCAATATGAAGATGATAGGTGCTAAAGAAAGTATAAATAAATACAGCCGAGGGAGTCTACTCGGGACTTTAAAGCTGTTTTATTGAAATACTGTCTTGTTTACAATTCTCAACTCCACAAATCCTCATCAATTATTCAATATTTTTCTTTCTTGTTGAATTAAACAGGGTAACTATTTTCTTAGGAGAAAATGTCTGGTGAAATGTAAAGCTTACTTTTAACCTATATAAAATTTTCTATTCAAGCACAGTTCTCCAGCTTCTTTATACTTACCCCAAGCCCGCACTAGAGAAAAGGTATATACTCTATTTATTAACTAGCAAGAGGGTGGATTCAAATCCTGTTTATAATAATAATAACAATATCATCATCATCATCATCATCATCATCATCATCATTATCATTATTATTATTATTATTTGGATGCTATGAGTAGTTCTTTATTGTTGGAGTGAAAAAAATCCAACAGAGCATTTCACAGATTTAATCCCTGTCTATTAGACACTGTTCAGTTTGGGCCTGCCCTATCAGCTACAAAGAGGCTCCCAAAATCATAGGTAGAAACAGCCAAAGAATGAAGGAGGCGCTCACATTCTACATGAAATATACAATCTTTCACAATTGTTTATATAAACATATGGTGTGTTCACTTATTTAAATTATTCATTCAAAAGTTTGATGTTCTTCGTGATTGTGACATAGTTTGCTATTAGTTTACCTTTGGTTTCATCGTTTACGTGCCTTCTTGCCTGCTGGAACTGCCACATACATGCATGAGTTCACTGGGTAGCCACTGAGACAAGAAACATATGGCCTGGCCGGGTCTGCTCTGAAAATCTAGACACATGCACTGGGAGTAACCCTATCTCTTTGTGTGCATGTGTGTGGACTCATACACACTCACACACATTTACCCTGGGGACCTGCATCTCTGACAATCACTGGCTAATAAAAATATTTATATTACCTGACCTCTAATATTGCTTACAAATATCATCTTTTGATTTAATAGCATGTAATTAAGCGGCCAAAATATATTGGCTATTTTATCTCGCAGCATCAAAGTTTAAAAGGAAATACATAATTCTCTACATAGTTGGCAATCAAACCTGAACTGTTTTTTTCCCCTCCTATTTCTGAGCTTTGTCTTGAAACAGAGTCAAAGGTTAACAACAGACATCCTCAAACACATTTTAAACGTATGTAAAAATTGAATGTAATTCTTTTCCTTAGCACACATAAGTCTATGAACTGTGTCTCACAGCAAGCAGGCAAAGAAAATTCCTTGAAATTTCAAATCTAAAGTAAGGGTTTATTTTTAACTGCAACGTGCCCCCTCCCCATTTTAAAAAAGCAACTGCTATAATTATCTTGGAATTTTGTCAAAGAAAGACTCTTTGAAAATTGTTAGGTCCAGATTGTAACATGAGTATAAAGAAGGTACTTAAAGGGCATTAGTAGCCTGCAAAGCATGTCTAAGTTAAAAGGGGAGAGGTTGAAATGGCCAGAGACCTTTAAATAAAAAAGAGCATTAAGCAAATGTCTTAACCACAGAGTTATAAATATGTCAGAAGGACAGACTTTCCCATTGCTCTACAGGCAGAGTGATTGGGTCATGATGCGGACCTCCAGCAAAGTCAGTTAACCTATGTGTAACCCTGCAGTTCCTGTCGGGAGCCATACCTGCTCACAAAGGATCCGCTAGGGCTCAGAGCTACAGCAGCATGCTGCCAGTAGTACCCTCCCCGTCTGAGAAGTCAATCTCTTCTGCAGTGATGTAACATGAGCTTGATAACCCTGCCATGGGGCTGCCTGTCAACAAACTAGGAGGAGAGTCGCAGATCAGCGACCCTGAGATTTAAAGACTTAAGGAGCACTAGATTAGAATCTAATGTAATTTTCATTTCTGGGCTAGTAATGAAGAGCCCATGCTGTGTTTTGTTTTGTTTGTTTTTCTTTCTTTTTTTTTTTTTTTATAATTTCCTGTAGGTTTTCACTTTAAAAACACTATTTCCTCTTAGTTATCACACTCTCCTGTTAGTGTATGTGTAAAAAATCAATGCACTAAACTCTGCTGAGTCTTTCCTTATTTGATCCCCACAACAGCCAGTAAACTAGATGTCACCTCCTTTTCTAGTTTCTAAAGAAGAAAGCTGAGACCTACAGAGGTTGCCTTGTTTCCAAGGTGTGTGGGACAGTTATTCTTCACCGTCAACTGGACTAGCTTGCACTCACCGTTGGAACATACATCTGGGTGTGTCTATGACAGTGTTTCTAGAATGGTTTAGAATGGTTGTACCCAAAGGACAGCATTCCATAGACTGAGGCTGGATATACAGGGGACTCTGGATGCTCATCTACAGCTGTTGTGCTCTGCTTCCTAAGTTGATGCAATTTGACCATACACCTTAGCTTCCCTGATCATGCCTTGTCCAGATGCCTGAGTCACCAAGGTGAACTCCATCCTCCAATCAGCAGCCAACAGAAACTCGTTGTCAGTTGTTTTTGTCAGGTATTTAACCACAGCAGAGAACACAGTAACTAACAGAGTAACACAGTAACTGCTGTGTATTGGTTAGCTTTTTGACAACTTGACACATGCAAGTTAGAGACATCTGGTAAGAGGGGCCTTCAGTTGAGAAAATACAGTATCAGGTTGGCCAGTAGGTAAGATGGTGGAACAATTTCTTGAATAATGATCATGTGGAAGGAGCTAGACCATTACTGACAATATCACCCTTGGGCAAATGGTCCTGAGTTTAATAAGAAAGCAAGTCAAGCAAGCAAGGTATGGGAGCAAGGCAGTAAGCAGTGCTCTTCCATGCTCTCTGCTTAAGTTCCTGCCTCCAGGTTCCTGCCCAGCTTGTGTTCCTGCCTGGGCTTGCCTCAGTGATGACACGTGAGTGATTAGGATGTGTGAGGCAAATAAGCCCCTTCCTCTCCTACCTACTTTTCATCTTACTCTTTGTCATTGGCAAGAGAAAGCTATGCTAGGACACAGTCTAAAGAAGCGGAACTCCAATTTGGCATCAGCTGACTAACTCTGAGAAGCATTCTTATCACTGAGAACCCTCTGTTCACAGATGGTGTAGGTAACTTGCTCGTAAGTGTTGGAGATTTACCAGGACCACGAACTCTGAATGTTAAGTGTGTATTTCGGATCTTGACAAGTTATTTCCAGCAGACTAACTTGTCAATAAGGCTTTCTCTATTTCCCCATGATGGTTCCTCAGCAAAGAGTTTCAGGGAAAAAGAATTAATGAGTTTTCCCCCTCATTCTTTACCTAGAATCCTTAACTTTGGTATCTTTTCATTTGTTTTAGACATTGTGCCTTATAAATGGAATGGCAAGGATATTAATGTATTACTTCATGATTACAGAAGGCAGGGCCACGTGGTACATAATCATTCTCCAAATTTGAAATAAGTCCCTACTTCACATGTACTCTTTTTTTTAAATATTCTTGGAGTCTTTATCCCAGGAAGTTACATTGTAAAATAAACACTAGCCAGAAAACCTGCCCCATTCCTCCGGCCTGCTGACAGTAGCACCTCCAGTCTCACTTCTAGTCTCACCTCAGTCTTCCAATATCCCTTTCCCAACCACATGTTCTACTTACAGCCTTTTCTCATGTGTCCTGAGAAGACAGAAGAAGTCATCAGAAGCCAGTTGCCCTGCCTTTGACAGTTTGCCCTTCCTTGTGCCTCCAGGATAGCCCATTAGCTGTCTTGAGATCAAGTCCTCTACTCTCCACATTAAAAAGAGTCCTTATTTTCTGACCCACTCACTGATTGTGGTCCAGTAATTGTTTCCTGGCTTCTACACCAGCAGTTTTTTTCTTTTCCACTGAATCACTCCTATCAGCATGCAGTGTGCTATAATTTATCCAGTCCTAGAAACTAAATGCAAAAACCATTCTCCTGACCACAGGGTTTCTTTCAGCTCATATCCCATTTCTATGCTATTCATATTAATAAAAATGTGCCCCCAATAGAGGTTTCTTACCTGTACTACCCAAACTCTCTTAAAATCAATTCAGGATGACTTTGATCCCTGCCTACATGCTAACTCTACACTGGTTCATAAAGAAACCTAAAGCATGGTTTAACCTAAATGGAGTTTACTCTGCAATATCTTGTTCCTGTGCAGCAGTTAGCTCTAATAGGTCAACAAGACGAGGTTAAAACTAAAAGTAGCATGTAATAAAACAGAATTTAATATTTTCTTTCATGGTTTCCAGACTGCTTATTCTATCCCTCCCCCACCCACTTCTTCCTTTCTTTCTCATAGGCCAACCAGGCTAGCCCTGGACACCTCAATTTAAGCCATCCCCTGCCTCAGCTTCCAAGCCACTGAAATGATAGGTGTACCTTAGTATATAGCTCTCTGTTTATTTCAATGTTGGAGTGCATATGGTCATTACTGGATTTCTTAGCTATCTCTGCCATGTTTCTCATTGTGTGGGTAAAGTGTTCTCTAATAGTCCAGTCATAATCAGACAGGATTTCCTGGAGCTTTTCCAATCCTATTTTCTATTTCACTCTCACACTGTTTTCTACCCACCATTGTCTCCATCAATTTCTTCAGCAGTCGAGACTCTTGCTCTTTCTGCTTGTTGTGTGCTGCCACTACGTATGTGCCTATTACACACTCTCTCCTTCTGGTATCTGCTCCCCTCATCAGCAAGGCTTTTGTAAACAATCACATGAAAAGAGGAAGTTCTTTCTCACTTCGTCCCATGTCACAGTTGGCCTTCTGTTGCTATGACAGAACACCTGAGACCTGGGGATGTGTGAAGAAAAATAAAAGAGCTGTATATGGCCTTACACTTCTGGATCAGAACTCCATCACCTGCTTGACTTCCAACAAGGGCTCCATGGTGCTTCACTGCATCCCACAGAAAAATGGGAGGGAAAGCAATAGAAAAAATGATGGGTATCCTCACTTTCTGAAGATATCAATCTGAACCAAGGAAAATTAACTGCAGCACTCAAGAAACACATTGACGTCTAGTAAGCTGACTTCTAAAAGGTTGTCATTGTTCAAGTGGCAATAAAATTTGAGCCTGAGCTTCTGAAGGAAAAAATTCATAGGAGGACATATTACCTTTTCTTTTATCTTTTTTCTCGGTTTGCCGACATAAACAATAAGCATAATCAGTTTACACTTTGCTTGGTAGTGATATAGTAAAGACAGATGGTTTTTGGCTTACTTTTGCTCCATGATACATTTACATAATCCAGAGGAGTGTCTCTGATATATAATGAAAGAATTTATCCTTTCTTCTGTCTTTCTCTCTGTTCATGTATGTGTATGTATATACATGTGTGTTTCCCCAGTGTTATTGTTCAGGAACCACCCCCTTTATTTTTGAGATAAGATCTCTTTCACTGAACACTGAACATGGGCTGGCCACGTAAGCTGGGCTGCCTGCCTGGCTATCGAGCCCCAGGGAGCTGCCTCTCTCTGCCTTCCGGCACTGGGATTATAAACACATAACACACTAGACCACAAGTTCTGATCATCATGCTTAGGTTCCCATGTTTATGTGGCAAATACTTCACTGTAGTGAGAATTTTGGCTTTTTAAATAAACCCAGTTATGCTATGTGATTCTTTTTTTTTTTTTTTTTTGGTTTTTTCGAGACAGGGTTTCTCTGTGTAGCCCGGGCTGTCCTGGAACTCACTCTGTAGACCAGGCTGGCCTCGAACTCAGAAATCCGCCTGCCTCTGCCTCCCAAGTGCTGGGATTAAAGGCGTGCGCCACCACCGCCCGGCTCTCTTTTTGTTTTAATCCCAGGTATGGGATACGGAGCTGCTTCAGACTGTCCGCAGCCGCTAACTATGTTTGTCTTATATTCTAGGAGGGATGTGATTTTTGCCCAGCTGCAGATAGTTTACATTTGGAATTCTGGGGACTCTGGAGCAGGTATAAATGAGAGAACCTTGAGGGACCTAGGGCAGTTGCTCTGCCTCCTGCTGTTGCTGGTTCTTGCTGCTGCATAAGCTATTGCTGGATTGCTGGATTCCTGGATTGCCTGATGTTTGCTGGTGTGCTGGTTGGATACATTCTGAGGACAAAGATTGGACTTGCTTTAAGGAACTAAACTAGTCGGCAGGAAGTAGTCTAAAAAAGGTCTATGTCTCCTTTCCCCTCTAACCTTCTTTCTCTCCTGCCTAGTATTGGGGGATTGGAAGGGATTATGGTGGAATAAAGGATGGAAAGGTGGTAGGTATAAAAACCCAATAAAGTAACCCAAAAGGTATGCATACACTTTACTAACTGGACGGCCTCCCCAACCTCCCTCTGCCCCCATCCTCAGTCAAGACTTTGACTTGTATCCTCTCTAATTCAGCTTTCTTGATGCTAGGATAATGTATATGTACCATTATACCTGGAACGAATTAATTCTTGAATGAACTTGTGAACAGACACCTACTATATGCTCAAAGAATACTCCCAGTCCATAAAATCTCATATGCTCATCCACAGAACATTAGTATTTCAGTATGAAGAACTTCTCTCCACAAATATGATTACATATTTAGGAAGGAGAGAAAATCCAGTAAGGTTCAAATGGGGAAGACTTTCTACACCTGATGCCAAAGAAAACACTAAGACATTTTAGATATGAACTGAGGCTGCAAGTACTCAGTCAGAAAACCCATTTAATGGAAACTACCTTCTTCCAATGTAACTTATGCCTCACATAGCAGGGTCATGAAGAAGAGAGCCACATCCTTATGGAATGCTGTAAGTAACATTTGGGATAAAAGTGGCTCTAACAAATCAAAATATATCTGTTGAAAACAGTGATGAGGTAGATTATTACAAAGTAAAGGCCAATGGATTCTAGGAGACTGAAAGGTTTCATTAATAATGTAAGATGACTCATGTTTGGCAGTATGCTTCAAGCAATTGGTTGGCCTGGCTTTAGAATATAAATTGATGCCCTAGATGGCACGTCCATTAATGGAGAAAAGCAACCCAGCCAGGCTCTTACTGGGATGAAAATAATCTGAAAAATCACCAAACATTGACACTAGTCCTTGTCTTCCTGAGCTGTGTGGAAAAAAAAAATTATTTCTCAAAACAGGTTGCTTGACACAAAAATTAAGAAAAATTTCTCGTTATTTACTTGCCAATTTGTTACAGATAATGTATGTACATCTAAGAGCCCAGATGAGATTGGTTTCCTTTTAAGCAAAATCACAACCCAAGTACATTTTTGGAAAGTGTTCGCTACCAAGATATTAGCCTAGACTTTCAGAATTTTACCCACCCACAGTCCCACAGTTATATTGTTAAGACAAAGACATTTTACTGGTACTTTTTGTGCTACCCGATTAAATGTTAACACATTTTAAAATATCTGCTTTTTAGAGGAATTTCAAATACCTTTATTTAGATACAAGACCTAAGTTCAAATACAAGTAGAAAGATATAATATATTAATAACAATAATATGCAGTAATAATAAGCAGAAAGATATAGCATATTATTCACAATAATTAACAGCTATTATTAATTAAATGCTTATTTTATGCCTGGTAGCCTTTCCACAGTATTAGTTTCTCCATCTGTCTATCTGTCCCTCTCCGTCTCCTGGCCTTCTCCCCCTTTCTCTACTCAGATCTCATGAGTCTAAATATAACTCTCTCTACCCCTTCCTTTCTTTCCTGTGCTGTCTGTTAATATCTGTTCAATGCTCTTAACATCACGGCTTGGGGTTCCAAGAATCGCTCTCAGGAGATCATGGTTCTGACTCATTCCAAGTCTTGTCTATGGTTTGAATTAGTCCATGGCTCAAGTATGCTTTGTGGGAATATTCCCTAGAATCCTAAACATGCCTCCACAAATCATGGTTTAAAATTTACAGTCCCTAACCTATGTGGTCAAGATTCTAAACACTGCTTATTTCTCTACATGCAAAGTTAAGTCAGTTGTACAGTTCTCATTTTTAAGATGGCAAGAAAGAAGATGTGACTAACTCAGGGTGACTATAAGTGATAGCTTGGTTGGTCAAGTATTCCTGCAGTAGTAGTTACTGTTCTTGTTGCAATAAAATATCCAACATAAGTAACTTATGGAAAGGAGAGGGATCAATTTAAATTTAAAATTTTTATATGTATGTATATGTGTATATGTGTAGGAACACACTTATGCACATATGGGAAGCTAGAGAAAGATGCCAAATGGACTGTTCTAACACTCTTTACCTTGTTCCTTTGTGATGAAGTCTCTCCCCGTACCCAGAGCTTGTCGTTATTAGGCTGAGGTGGCAGACAACAAGCCATAGTGTTCCTTTTTTCTATGAGTCCCCAAAGTGCCAGGGTTACAGGCCTGTGTGGGCACACCTGGATTTTTATGAAAACCAAACTCAAATCCTGATGCTGCAAAGCAAGCCCTCCTACTCACTGATAAATTTTTCCAGCCTCGGAAAAGCATTTGTTTTGGCTTATAGTTTGAGAGTACAGTCAGTCATTGTGGGGAGAAGACATGACTGCAAGGTTAAGCAGCTGGTCAGTCATATTACATCCACAGTCAGAGGTCAAAGTGATGCATGTTAACTGGCTTTCTCCTTTTTTAGGGATCCAAGACCACAGACTACAGAATGGTGCCACCCACATTAGGGTTGTTACCTGAATTAACATTGTCTAGACAATCACTTCCTGGTATGCCTAGGGGCTTATTTCTTCAGCAACTCTCAATTCTCTCAAATTGACAATATTAACCACCAGCACAGTTCCCTTCCTTCTTTCTCTGCTTGAATAATCTGTGTTGAGGTGAGTACAGTTGCTATTGTGTTATCCTGGCTTTGGTACTAGTCTGGGGCCTGAAGACTTTCTCCTGCAGGTGCTGGTCTCCAGGAAGACAAGGTTCACCTTTTGTAGGTAGTCCCTGTAGTAGAGCCAAGAGTTCAGCTGCTAATTGTACAATTCCTCTAGAGCCTCTTTTCTGGGGGACACACACTCCTTTTTGTGCCACTTCTGTGCTCATGGAAGTCATTTTTTTTGTTGCTGTTTGAATGGTGCTGCATTGAAAACTTACTCTAAACATATCTTCTCAGAGAAGCTCCCCACAATGAAAGGGATATCTTGCTTCATATTCCTCTTTGGAATGTGCACTGCAGATTAGTGCAAACATCTGGGCACCTGTATGATTTAGACATGTTTTCTCTAGATCAGTTCATTCTGATATATAATTCTCCCCTTATCACTGGCACAGGGAACCTTGTCTATAATCATCATATAGAGGAGTCTATAAGATAGTTTATTGCATAAAATTATGATCTGGATCAGACACACTCTGGATTTTTTTAACCTGCACTCTTTTTTTCTCTCTCTACATCTACCAGTTCTCATGAAGTAAATAAGTGTTGCAATACTTAACACAAAAAACTTTGTATAAGTCTGTTTTTAAAGCCGTGTTTGTTTGTTTGTTTTAGAAAAAGAGATAAAAGCAAAAGAACAACAAAAAAGGCTTACAACCTTCTTTTTTGAAGAAATTAGTATTTATACATAATCCACTGCCCAAAGCCACATAAAAATAAAAATGGGAGACAACCAGAGGAGGAAATAGAGAGTAGTCCAAAGGACTGCCCAGTTCAGATTTAGCATTACCTTAGAGGGTCAATACTTCATCACTTGTTAGAGGGACAGGCCAGCCATCCGGCAAGCAGGACTATCCCAGAAATCCTCTTGGACCAGTTGGTTCAGCTAAAGAGAGGAGATATGCAGGTTGGTTTTTCTGCCTGGTTTTTGGCAGCTTGATATAACCTAGCCTCACCTGGGAAGAGGGAACTTAAATTGAAGGATTACTCAGATTAGATTGGCCTGTAGGTATGCCTATAGGACATTGTCTTAAGTCCTGATTGATGCAGAGATGCCTGGCCCATTCTGGGGAATAGCACTCCTAGCAAGTGGTCCTGGGGTGTTAAAGAAAGAGAGCTAAGAGTCAGCTCAAAGGTATGAGAGAGGGAGAGCTGGCCCCACCTCTACCCTGGGCAGTACAGGAGAGCTGACCCCTGTGGTGTGGGCTAGGGAGAGCTGCTAGGCTGACCAACTCAGCTACTACTCAGGTCCAGATTCAGGGCTGTGAGTTGGCCCACCCCAACAACTACCCTATCTATGAACTGCTGGAGCACATGAAGGGGCCAGTCCTACAGAATCAAAGCTGCGAGATCTCCATGACACAGAATAGCAACAGGATATCTGCCAGGAGTCACCGTGAGCCTCCAGTATTTATAGCATAGCAAAAGCCAGAGGCCTCGAACCAGACCAAAGACTCACTGCAATGAACAGTTGCAAGAAGAGCTGTTTGGGCAAAAGTGTATACTGTGTGACACACTGTGACACACTGTAGCATCCACAGTGGGATATTTTTTCAGGGAGGTTGCAAGGGTGAAAAGCAGATATACAAAAACAGAAAGATGAGTGGGATTGGGGTGCGTGATGTGAAATTCACAAAGAATCAGTAGAAAACTTTTTAAAAAGAAAGCTAATGAACCAATGAGCAAGTCAGAGCAGGAATCACTAAGCAGCATCCTTTTATGGTTTCTTGCTGAGGTTTCTGTTTAGACTTCCCTTAATGAGGACCTGGAAGTGTAAGCCAAATAAATCCCTCCCTTCCCAAGCTGCTTTTGGTTGGTATTTTATCAGAATAGCAGAAAAACAAACTAGAACAGAAAGCATGACTCCTCTTGATGTGGGAAGATATCACCTCTGTACCAGTTCAAAAAAGAGAGGGCTTGTGGACTTCAAAGAGTTCATGACTTTTAACATCACCACGGAAGATCTAGCACACTCTGATACAAGGGCAAAGAAGTAATAATATGTGAAAGAATAGTAAAATTCTGCCAACTAGTAAAGACCATATTTTGAATATTGCATAATATTCCTAGAAGAAAGGGCTGAATCAAAGATTAATAGCCACTCCAACTGTCTTTCAGGCCCTCAATTCAGGCCTGTAATGGTCTGAGTGAGAATGTCCCCCATAGGCACAGATATTTGAGTTCTTGCTGCCCAATGGGTCATGCTGTTTATAGAGGGTTAGGAGGGGCGATCTTGTTGGAGGAAGCGTAACACCGGAGGCTTGGAGAGTCTAAAGATGTCCAGCCACTCCCAGTCTCACTCTTCCTGCTTTTGTGGTTGTAATTCAAGCTGTGATCTCCAGTCTCCACTTCCTTCCACTACACCAGCCACTTCCTGTCGCACCCACCTCTGTGTCATGATGAAGTTTTATTCTTCTAGTACTGTAGGTTGTAACACAGTAACAGCAAATGACCTCCTAACACAAGGCATTTTTTGTTTTCCATTTTCTAACAGGGTCTTGTTATATAGTTCAGGCTGGTTTTGAATTTGGATCCTCTCACCTCAGTCTCCTGAGTGTGGATGCCACAAACATGTACCACCACATCTGGCTACAGGTGAGGAACTGTTGAGTCAGGAAGGCACCAGGAATATTGTTTCAATAATTAATCTGCATGAAACTCCTAGAGATGGCTCAGAACTTTTTGGCTGAGGCATTCTCAAGGCAAGAGGAAGAACAAATGAGTTCAAATGTGAGGGTATAAAGAGACAGACGAGAGATATACAATGTATCTCTACATTAGTAAAGCATTAAGCACATTCGCTTAATAAAATTTAGATAGAAGAGGTACAAGAGAGTGGGTTTGTTGATAACTTCCTCTGGAATAGTGAGTTCAGAGGTCTCACTGAAATCTGAAGGAACAAGTGAAGGAATGTTAGTGTGTATAACCATACTCTCAATCACTAAAAAAGATACTATAGAACAGGGGAGCAAGGGAAGGAAGGGAACAGGAAGCACACTAATTTTATCATTGCTTATAATAGAAAGCTAATAAACACTGCCTAAATAGATGGAAAGCTAGGGTATTATAGCGTTATAATTATTTAGGAATTTTGTATTTGTAAACTCCAGCAGTGGAACCTTTATAATTATAACACACAGACACAAGTAAAACAAGCCCTTGAGTTAATGGTTTAAATTACCAATAAAATGAAAAACACTGTATTGTATTTAGTGCCTTCCTTTCCCCATTAGGTTATAAGCTACAGAGAAATAAAAACAAAAGAGTGCTTATCTATGAAAATGCGTTTCTATCTACCACAGAAGGTCATATGGAAGTGATTAGTTCCTAGAAGCATAGACACAATAAGTAGAAACTAGCTGAGCAAATGGTAGGATTAAGCTATCTGTCATCTAAGAAAGACCGTTGTGTTTCACTTTGTATGAAAAGACAAAGATTTCAGACTGATTGCTACTGTTGTTTTGTTGTTTGGTTTGTTTGTTTGTTTTGAGAAAGGGTTTTTCTGTATATCCCTGGCTGTCCTGGAACTCACTCTGTAGACCAGGCTAACCTCACAGAGACTCACATACTTTTATCCCCCAAGTGGTAGGATTAAAGGTGTGTAGAACCACTCCTTGCTAGACTGATTATATATAATATGTGTGTATACACATGTATGTATATAATACATGTGAGACGTATATAAAAAATTACTTAACACTAAATTAAAGATTGGGTCCAAGTGTTTAATTGCAGGAACCTATGGGCAACATTCTCCATCCCGACCATTATAACAAATAAAAGGTATAGAAAATTAGGGTCACCGTATCAGATAGAACGGGTTTCAATTCAATCAATATTAAATAAAATTAAGATGGTTCACAATTCACAGCAGAGATAAAAAGTGTGGATTTTTATGCACCCTTCCTCACCCCACAAAAGAGGAAAATAGGAATAAAGGGTAAATTTCAAAAGATATGAAAAGCTATAGGCAACAGAATATTTAGGCACAGCAGACCTTTGCCTTCCTGTATTAATTGACTTTACAACTCAGTACAGTAGGCAATAGGTGCCTACATTAAACATTGCTTTCAAATGTGTCTGTGAAGATATTTCTAGGCTAGAGTTGACTCTTGCATGTGTGGACTCAGGGTATACTGGCTTGGCCTAGTGGTGATGGGTATTAGCTAATCCTTGAGGGCCTGCATGGAACAACTACAACTACACTGCAACTGTCACCTCAGGCTCCTTCTTTCTCAGACTCTTGGAAATACTCCCCTGGCCTCCCAGAGTTCATCTTGCAGATGGCAGATGCTGTATTTTGTTTGTTGTTGGTTGGTTGGTTGGTGGGTGTTTTCTCACACTGTAGTAGATGTTAAAATTGGATTATGTCTCCTATTAATTTTGTTTATCTGGAAAACTCTAACAATACAGTCACCTTTCTGACAGATCACAACTACTTTAAAGACTCAAACATTGCAATGAGTATGATAGATTTCATATGTTCACACATGTGTGTGTCAGAGATTGGATCTTACTATAGCAAATATACAACCAAGTGGTAAGTAACATTCACTAAAATGAGCTGATTTGTATGCTGAAAAGAAAATGAATTGTTTCGTGTGCATTGGTGTTTTGACTGCTGCATGCATGGCTATATGAGGGGGTCCGATCCCCTTGAACTGGAGTTACAGATAGTTGTGAGCATTCATGTAGGTGATTGGGAATCAAACCTCTAGAAGAACAACAAGTGCTCTTAACTGCCACCTCTCAAGCCCAGAAAATAAATTTTAATGAACAGAAATAATAGAAATACTCCTTGATCCCAACTAACTAAAAATCTAGATGTAGTTTCTTTCTTCAATGCTTTCTTGGGAACAGTGAAGATTGACCCCAGTCATTGCTATCAATAGACCCATACTATCACTGAACAACATTCCTGGTTCTCTTCCATTATTTTTTTAATTATTAACTTTTTAGTTTTGATAATTTTGCACATGTATACAATATATTTTCATCATAGTTAAGCTCACTGTCTTCATAGAACTTTTAAGTAAAATTTCATTTTTCCACTTTATATGTTTTTTACCACCATATCATTATTTTAGAAGCTAAAACTTTTCTCGAATGTGCTCCTTATTTTCACTTGGTATAAGCTTCTATTAGCTATTCCTCTGACACACATGACTTGTACCTTGGTGTCTTAACATAGCCACTGTCATATATGGTGGATTAACATACGAAGACATATCACTGTCAAGAACCTAGGAGAAGCCTGGCTTGGCAGTTACAGCTTCAGGCCTCTGATGTGTGTGGACCCTGATGGCTAAAGGATTGTAATCCCCTCTAGATGTCTTCAGTCACACAATGATGGACAGCAAGAGAACTGCCTGATCCTGGATCAAGTAGAACCTCTTTGTGCATCTGGATTCGTTACTTTTCTATTGCTGTGATAAAATATCATAGCCAACAGCAACTTAAAGAAGAAAGGGTTATTTTGTACAATATTCCAAAGTCTATAAGGATGATAAGGGCATAAAATGTTCAGGGAGCAGGAAGCAAAGTGATCACATTTTACCCACACACAAGAAATAGAAAGACAGGAGGATATGGGTCCAGGATATAAGACTCTCAAATCCTGTTCTCAGTGATGCACTTCTTCCACAAGGCTATGCTTCCTAGAGATCCCACAACAGGTTAAAACAGTGACATCAAATGAGCATGAGGGTTCAAATACAAGAGCCTATGGGTAACAGTTCGAATTCCTACTTAACCCCCTTCCCCCCACAGCATTTCTTTCCTAGATCTGTGTCTTTTTTCTGTTGTGTGTTTGTGGGCTTTGGGATACTGGGGTCTGTATAAGGCAAATAAGGGATTCCAAAGTCCAGCTCAATTTGGAATCAACAGGGATCAGCTCACTTTTGTCATCTAATTGCAGAAGCCACAGCAGCATCTGTCTTAGGACCCAATCAGCTGCAAAGCCCCATCTAAAGCCAAAGGCAGGGAATGGTGACTCCACCTTTTTATAGGGTAGTGAGCTGAATGTAAAGCTATGGAAGAGCATTGAGATCAGAAATATTATTGTGCCCAATTTTCCAATCATCTTCAAACATTTCCCAGAATGTTCTATGTAGCTGCATTTCCATTTTTCTCCACTGTGGGAAAATTCTTAAATTTGTTAATTCTTACTTTGTTCAAGCTATTAATTTTATGACAGCTAGCCTTGTTTAAATCTCTGGATATATGTGGGGAAGTTATGTCCTTTGGGAATAGACACAGGAACTTCTGTATCATGGCATCTCCAGGTGCTCACCATGGTATCATTGTATCAAATTGTCTTCCACTGGAGTTAAATCAATTGTGACTCAACAAGTAGCAACGTATTAGTGCTGGTTACTTGACAATAAACCTGCTGTCTGTGACTATCATATAGACCATATTCTCCAATATAAGCAGCAGTCTTTAAAATTAAACAAGATTTTCCTTCTCCTTCACACTACATTCATAGTGTCCAGCGGTCTGGGGGTGAGGTGGGGAATCATTTGTTCACTGAGTAATGTTTTGTTACTTGACAGAGTTGAACTTGGTTGTAGACATTTGGAACTTGAGATCAACCCTTCTTAAAAACTAAGTGCTTTCATTTTAAGGTTAATGCTTGGATTATGAAAACACACGATGAGTAGGAAGCAAATTTTTGAAAGTGGCGTTTGCAGGTCTAGATAATGACATGAACTGCTTAGAGTAAGAATTTGAATGGGCACCCGTCTGATCATCACCCTTGCACAGTTTTCTTATCCTAAAATTAACAACAGTGAATTAAGTTTCTCCCTTAATTCCTAAAAAATGTTCAGAATACCATTGAAAACTCAAGAAAGATACCAGATGAATTCGCTTAAAGTGCCATTTTGGAGATTGATAGAATGTTCAATATTTTTTATTAAAGTTGTTATCTGCATGTGTATACAAGGCAGTGTGTCACATAAACTTATTTTTAATGAGACAATATATGCAGTTTTTTATATCCTTTTTCATTTTGTCATGAATCACTTTAGTGATTCAGAGAACTTTCCAAACCAACGAATAAAGGTAACTACTTTTAAAGGCTGCCTACTACTGTTATGTGACTTTATTCACTGGATATTTGGTTTATTTAGAACATTTGAAGGATATGTAGGATGATGTAATCAATACCCTTGTATGTGTTATTTTTTTTCTCCTAAAGTACTGTTCAGTGACAGATTTCTAAGATGAATCTTCTTGGGTTTATATGCTTAAACACTGGCTTGCTTACAGCCTAAAGATTCCTATAGCAAAGGTGACGTCGCTTGCACAATCAAACTATTCTATGGATTAGAAGATGATTATGTGGACCACAATGGTTATATTGAAATGAAGTGTTCTCTGGAGCTGTGACTTAATTTGGGAGGAGGGCAGGGATGACGATGTTCAGTCCAATGTATTGGCCACATAAGGTTGACAGGCAACATATAGGGGCAGACCTACACTATGATCTAAGCAGGAGCTCATGACATAGTAGACTCAGGTACTAAGACATAGCAGGACAGGAGAAACTCCAAGTGATGACAGGACATGATCAGCTTATGGTCCTGGTTAGCATCATCCTTTTGGTTACTGGTGGATCCAAAACAAAACAAAATAAAAAAAAAAACCAAAGAAACAAGACCCCGGCCCTCAAATCCAAGCTGTACTTCAGCCCTGTCAATTTCTGAAGAGAGGAGCTGAGGATTTAGCTCAGTCGATTCAATGTTTGCTTAACATGCCCAATAGTGTGGATTTGAGACCCAGCACTGCATAAAGTCGGGCAGTGGCTCATGTCTATAACCTAGGAAGGTCAGAGCAGGAGGGTCAGATGTTCGCATGTATCCCCAACTATGTGATGAATATGAGATCTGCCTGGGCTGTCTGAGACCGAGACTTGTTTTTTTTTAATGAATAGAGAATGTCAACCTGCAAGGAGAGGCTGGCTGTCTTCAAAGAGTTTGTGCCATGGACTTTTGATCATCTTGGGTCCTGTATAAGAGAAAAAGTTTCCACAGTCTGCAGCTATTCTGTGTTAATCCCTGTGGGGAGCGCTGTCTCTTTTGCACTTTGTTGGCTTGTTATTATTCTATTTAAACTATTATAGTTTTTAAAACCACGTTTCTCTTTAACATTTCCTTCATCGTGGCCTCGGTGGAATTAATAAGGTACAGCTTGAGCACGAGTAGAAGAAGGAGAGGGAGACATGTTGGGGGTTTCAGGAAGGGCCCTGTGGGAGGCCTGGGATCTTGGCATCCAGAGGTCAGGGTAAGGGTAGTGACCTGTGAAGGCTGCGGCTGCTGAGTCAATAATGAAGACGGGTGTGGCCAACGGATGTTTGGCTGGATGCCTTCCCAACCACCCTGTGAGGGATTCACAGCGGGTGTAAGGGATTGTGGGATGTGTGCACACAAATGCAGCTCAAAATTCCAGAAGGAAGTGTCTGCTGATGTGGGCAACTGAAGTTCAGGTGAGCAGAGGCTCATGGGATCTCGTATTCATCTCCTTGCCTTCCTGGTAGGATCAGGATGCTCCTGAACTCCTGAACTTGGAGAGCAGAAGGAGGAGGAAGGTTTCCTCAGAGGAGAAAAACAGCAAAATAAAGTGAGTTCCATACAAATCAATCTTGGGGCAATCACAAGAAGAGAGACTGTGAGGCATTGATTTTAAAGAGATAATCAGAGGACTAGTAAAAAAAGAAGTCTCTCCTAGCAGTAGAATCTTGGGCCCTTGGGTGGGGTCCTTGGGATAAACTATATACAAATATATATAAAAACAAGCTTACTGGGAGTGAGAAAGATTTCCATGGTCAGGAACCTTGACTGTTTGCAGTGAATGTTCTCTGAATGATTACAAAGGAAACCATGAAAGATATTTTTTTCCTAAATTAAAAAAAAAATGGCAAACAAACAAATGAAGGAACAAACCAAAAAATCTCTAAATTGTTTTTACTGAGTATATTGCAGAAGGCAGTAACGAAAGAGCCCAAAGAGGAAAACAAATTCTTCAGTGAATCACTCACTAATTTGGTCTTGTTTGCCCCCTTCTGCTTCTGTGACACTGGAGAGGAACTCAGGACTCACACACGCAGGGCACAGGTTCTCTTCTAAGATATGTTCCTAGTTCACCAAGTTCAGTTTTCAACTCATGAAGACTTTGTTTAAGAATTAGAATTAAAAGAGCTCCCGGAGTTGGAGTTGATTTACTGGTTCAACAAATGCAGGAAGCTCCTGTGTCCTGATGAGGACCAGGAAGTAAACAGAGCCCAGGTTCTGATTACCTGAGTCTCAAAGAAGCAGGCATGCGCTTCCCACGCTTGGGTTTCTCAGAGTTTCCTAAGTTCCCAGCAGACTTTCCCAACAGTGTCAGTAAGAGCCGCAGAGTGCAGACTCTATTATCTGCTCAGCCATTCCAGGGCAATATGAGAAGTGTTTTGGTCTGCATGATGTTGGAAATCTCAAGATTATATAAGTTGCTTTAGATATTTTATGATTTTTTTAAAACGTTTTATTTACCTGTATGGGTATTTTGCCTGCATGTATGTCTTGCTGCCCATGGAGGCCAGCATAGGGTTTTGGATCCTCTGGGACTAAAGCTACACTTGTGAGCAGCCATATGGGAACTGAGGATGGGACTGATTAGCCCTTCTCTGTAGAGCAGCCAGTGCTCTTAACTGCCGATTGGTCTGTCTGTCCATCTTGGGTGAGTTTACTGTACACGTGGGTGCACGAAAGGAAGCGGGTGCCAGATCTCCTGGAGCTGGAGTTACAGGTGGTTGTGACCGTTCATGTGGGTGCTGGGAAATAAACCCGGGTTCTCTACCACAGTAGCAAGCACTCTTCACGTGGAGCCATCTCCTAATGGTACTTGGTCATTGGAACCTCTTTAAGATAGCTTTTACTGAATTTATTTATCAAATAAAGATCTGTGTTTAGAAGGAAAATTTTAAGGTTTTAAAATAAAACTGTCAGCTTTACGCTGGGCTCCAAATTAAAAAAATTTTTTATAAAGATGAATGAGTGTTATTGTTGTTATTATTATTATTATTATTATTATTATTATATAGGAACATATAAGCACAGAGTGACATACAGAGAAAGAAGACTATGTTGAGATGAAGCCAGATTGGCATATTGCTAGTACAATGTCAAGGAATACCAGCAGTCGCCATGAATCACACAAGCCTCAAAGGGTGACTCATGGTCCCCTTCCTGAATGCAGAAGGAGCCCAACCTCTGACACTTGTTCTAATCTGGGTTACTACGGCTGTGATGAAACACCATGACCAAGGCGGCTTGGGGAGGGAAGGGTTTATTTGGCTTACACAAACACATCACTATTCGCCATCTAAGCCTGGGCAGAAACTCAAACAGGGCAGGAACCTGGAGGCAGGAGCTGATGCAGACTTTATGGAAGAGTGCTGCTTACTGGTTGTTCCTCATGGCTTGCTCCTATAGAAGCCAGAACCATTAACTTAGGGATGGCCCCACCCACAGTGGGCTTCACCATCCACCATTAATCACTAATAAAGAAAATGTTCTACAGGCTTGCCAAGAGCATGATCTCATGGCAGTTCCCTCCTCTCCCATGACTCTAGCTTATGTCAAATTGACATAAAACTAGCCAGCGCGCACACCCGAATTTTGGACTTCTGACCTGAATATTGAGAAAAAAAATATAATTTTTGTTGTTTTAACTTACAAGGTTGTGATAATAATTTATTAAACAGCACAGAGGAGAAAAAATATATAACTCATCTTTCTCAATTTTTGGTCTAGCCTAAAGTAGCCTATATAAATACAGAATGCATATTTATTATTAAACTATTTGATTGAGTTTTTGTTCATTTACTTATTTTAAAGTAGATATTTATTTGTTATTGTGTACACGTCAGAGCGTCTGTGCATGTATGTGTAGGCCAGAGGGAGTCATTTCTTCTACCATGTGGTGGAAGAAAAAGAACTCAGATCTCAGATAGACAGAGTTGGCAGCCGGCTCCTTTATCTACCGAGTTATATTGCAGACCCTGTTTTGTCATGAGACAGGATATCACACTGTAGTTCATGCTGGCCTCTGTCCCTCAGTCCTCCTGCCTGCATCTCCTGGGTGAGGGGACTAGAGGTGTGCAGGAGCAATGAACATTAGAGCTGGCATTATTTTACACTCTGCCTCACCTCTTCTTTTCTACTCCATATGTGTAAGAGGGTCATGTGCCTATAGGTGCTTAAAGTGAAAAAGTAAAAAGCTAGGGGAAGCCATAATTATTTGAAAATAAGTATTCAAAACACTTATTTTCCTTTTCTGATTAACTCAGAGACAGTGTGCTTAAATCATTTTATTTAAAGCACAAGAATATATATATTTTATTCATATATATAATTAAAATTTATATATATATATACACATACACACAACACTACACACACACACACACACACACACACACACACACACACACACACGGAACCTGGAGGCAAAAGCTGATGCAAAGTCCGGGGAAGGAGTGCTGATTAGAGGCTTGCTACATATGGCTTGCTCAGCCTGCTTTCTTATGGAAGCCAGGACTGGGCCCTCTTCCATTTATCACAGCTGGACTCATAGAGACATTTCCTCAACTGTGGCTCCTTCCTCTCTGGTGATTCTAGCTTGTGTTAAGTTGATGCATAAAACCAGTCAGTACACACACACACACACACACACACACACACACACACTATAAACTTCTATGATCTTCTCAACTTCCTTTTTAACTTTTTATTTATTTTTACTGTATGTGTTCTCTGTGAGGGTGTATGTGTACATGCACATGTGCATGTGAGCTTGATGTATGTATAAGCGCACGCATACCACAGTGTGCATGTTGTGGTTTGAGGACTCCGTAGTGGCGCTGGTTCTCTCTAGTCACCTTTACCGGGGAAAGGAGGATGAAGCTCAGGTTTCCATGCTTGTACACCAAGCCCGAGTCCTCTTTATCCACTGAGCCTTCTCTGTACTCCCTTCCTGTTTTAGACAGGGTCACATGTACCCCATGCTGGCATTGAACTCACACCATAGCCAAGGCTGGCTTTGAACTCCTGATCTTCTGCTCCCCTGTTTACAGTATGAGGGTGACAGGCATGAACCACCATGCCTAGGTTTTGTTTTTTTTTTTTTTTAATTTATTTAGTTATTTAAATCACATCATAATTTACTTATTTACACAGGGGTTATAAACACAAAAAGGCAGGATGTGGGGAAGGGAATGGCACCAGAGCATAGGTTTCAGGGGGAGTACAGATACCTTTCAGAACAAGGTATCAGCTGGGTGTAGGTTCAGAGGACAGGTCACTATGGCTCTGTCTATGATTCACTTGTCCTTATCTAAGTTGGTACTGTCCACCGAGGCTGCCTATTTATAAGACCTATGACTATTTGGCTGGTAAATTCCACAGAAGCCGCCTGTTTACAATAACTTATAGCCTGCTGTTTCAGTGTTTTTCCACAGAGACCCAAGACTTGGTGTTAGCATCATGCCTAGGTTTTAACAACTTCTTTTAAAGAAAATATTCTATCCCATAGAGTTCACTGTACACAAATGCCAAGGAAGGATGGAACACTGACGCAGGGTCAACAGTAAGGACTCCCTCCCTCTTTACCTAGAAAGCAAACTTGAAGAGTTCACTTTGTTTCTAAAAGAAATTGGGTTTGACTATGTAATCATCAGCCAAGACTACTGCAACACAAAACCAAGACACCTTTATATCTATGATAGATGTATCTATCCATCCCACAAAAGCAGTGTTGCCCTTCTCCTGGTCTCTGGGCTTGGCCTTCTTCTCCTCAAGAGTCCTCAATGAACAGCAGTACCAAACGACCTCTTGTTTGGCAACACTTTTCATTTCTTTATGTATCCCTTTCTCATATTACTCTAGTAGAACATGTCAACATGTGAAAGGAGATAAAACACCCTTGTCATGCTTAAGCTATCTGGATCTATGACAATAAGATAGTGTACCTAAACTCACTCTTAATTATTTCTTGGATTACTAAAGATGTAAATTTTTTGAAGCCTCTAAAACACAGTGAAGATTATACATTCATTGCCGATTTCATATATAATCCCGACACTAAATGCTTCTGAGTTTAAGAAAAATCCACCTTAACACTGCCTTCACAAGTTACATGTCTGCAAGTGTCTAGCAGCTGAACTGGCCTCAGCTCTAAGGAGCTTGACTTTCCAAGCCTGATCTTTGCCATACTCGGTGGACTTCCCATAGTTTCATGTTTTCATCTAGTGTCTCCTGTGTGTAAGACAGCTGCTGCCTCTCCAGGCATCATGTCTTCATATAAATTTCACAACCAGGAAGGGACCAGCTCTAGCATTTTGCTTTTTGAGGTGGGAAGAGAAATGTCAGGTTTCTCTTTGATGTTTCACAGGCCAGAACTGGCTCCCAGGACTCATTTTGTCTACTCATTTGCAAAATGAGAATGAAATTATTCTGACTAGTGTAGACTAATGGTGGCTCATTCACTGGGAATGTGTCAAGGTTGTGTCTGAGACTTCAGGCACTGCAAAATCATGTTTCCATTAAAAATACAGGAAGCTTAAGGACTGTCAGGTTGGCAAGTCACAGAATGACTCGTGATATCTAAAGGATATATATATAATGGAATGTGAATAGCACATTAGTTCTGCATAAATCAATTGCAGAAGGTCTAGTTTATTAAAAATAAATATTTTTTAAACGATGATCATGTCTTCATTAAGTAATTTGGGAATGAAATATTGACCAAGTGCAAATTACATAGACTCTGAAGTTCTCACCATATCCAGTAATAATGCACCCATGTTCAGTTAGATTGTTACAGAAATTATGAATAATATGAACTCTTCCATCATGTGCAGTTTGGTTATGGCCCCAATACTCTCTCCTGTATCATCAAATTACACCAGACTGGGAATAAGTAAGGGTCACAACACAGATTACTGAGAGAGAGACTTTCACTTTTTGGGTTTTTGTTTCTCGTCATGACAGGCTTCCCACACTTGCATGTATATATGTTGGTGCCCACCAGGTACTTAACATTTGCTCTGTCTGCCTGTTGTAGCTTCTTCTTTCTTTTAATAACTTATTTCTTCTTAGATTGTGTACACTGATTTTTGCCTGTATTTACATCTGTATAAGATGTCAGATCTCCTGGAACTGAAAGTACAGTTGTGAGCTGACTTGTGGTTGTTGGGAATTGAGCCTGTTCCTCTAGAAGGGCAGCCAGAACTCTTAACTATGGTGCCATCTCTCCAGCCCTGCTCCAGCTTCTTTCCTTGATCTGATGCCAAGTTCTTATGCTTCCAACTCTACCATGTAGGAACTATTGTTTCAGGTGGCTTTGCCAGTACCCTGTGAAATCATTTTCATCTCTCCCATGGCTAGCTCCATTTCTCCAGCCATTGGCCACTTTGGGCATGTGAAATGAGAATGTGACGGCCACTCTGATGTGTCAACTGGTGTCAATGTTTCTTTTTAATAAATAAAAGGCTCTAGAAGAACAAATTATAGGCAGCATTTCAGGAGGATTAGGGAGATGAAAGCTCTTGGCAAATCATGCACAAGACTGCAACAAAGAATGGCTAGAAGGGAACTCTTTCTAGAATGGGATGATTACTCCCATGAGGATATCAGCACTTAGGCCAGGAGGTCTGCAAATAAAGTAGGGGCAACTGGGGAAGATGAAATGGGAGGAAAGTATGAGTCTAGCAGTTGAAAGACTCCAGCCCAGGTGATACAGCAAGACCAAATATCAACACTACCACCAACAACATCAACAAAGTATTTCTCTCAGTTCTATGTCAGTATATTTTCTGATCCATACATTTCCTTTCAATATGGCTCTTTAATATTATTTTTATACACATTCCCATTTTATACACATATTTTAGGTCTGCAATGAGTTTTCAGTCTTGTTTCCTTATTTATATTCTTTGATTTGTTATAATATTTAATACACAGAACAATAAGTACATGTGCACATGAATGTAAGTGTATAATAAGGATCTGTGTACATCTATGTTTATTATGGCATCATTCACAATAATGAGGAAATGGAGTTAGCCGGGCTACCTATCCACAGATGAGTGGATAAATAAAATGCTTTATTTTATCATAAAGAAGAATTGAATCATGCCATTTTTCTTTCAGGAAATGGATGAAAATGGAGATTATCATGTTAAATGAAATACATTAGACTCAGAGAAACAAATACCACATGTTTTCTCTTACAAGTGGAATCTATGTAAAATCTATGTAAAATAAAAAAATTACCATTCACATCCACACACACCCCTTATAAAAATTGAAAGGAACTACACACACATACATATACACATATGCATATATATATATATATATATATATATATATATATATTATATATATTATACTAAAAATGCAAGGGGACCACTTGGGAGAGGAAGGAAAATTAAAATAAGAGGACAGGGATAAAGCATAATGTGGTATAAATGTATATCTGTGAAATGTCAAAAGCGAGAGTAATGGGCTGTGGTTGCAGAGCCGCACTAGATACATCTACAATGTCCCCTTATGTCTAGAGCTCAGGGGACACTGTGAAAGAGTAAGTAAAAAAACTGTAAGTGCTGTGTGACCCAGACAGCTGCTGCTGGATAGTGTCTGCTGGACAAAACAGGGAAGCTGCGATCAAAGATATCTCTAGAACACAATTACCTAAGCAACACCTGACAGTGACAACACTCACTGACATGCTTACTCAGTAAGGGAAATTTCACAAGACTCCAACCTCAATGAAGAACTATGGACCATCAGTGACTGTTGAAAGAGGAAGAATCTGTGTTCTTTAGAAACAAGCCTCCTGATATAGAAAAAGTCATGAGGGAGGAGTGGAATGTAAGTATTTCTCAAAAGAAAAATTTAAATAAAAATGAAATGTTATGCTAAAATCCATTATTATGTCGCTTAATATTTAAAAATTAATTAAGAATGAAATGCAATTAAAATGAGAAAATGAATGTCTTCGAGACTTTCTTTCTAAACTCCTTCAGTCTATGCACATTGTCTTTTTCCCCTTCACTTTTCAAAATCTGTTATCTTGTTGATTTTACACCTTGGGATCCCGTCTTCTCTCTCCTGTTTAGCATAGACACTTCCGTTTTTTTTTAATCTCCCTTTTTAGAGATATTTGTGGCTAATGTTGTGCCTTTGCAATTATACAGAAGCGAGTGCACACAAACAAAGCCATAGTTTCTTTTTTCATCAAACCAGCCCTACATATTGATTACTTTCTCTGCTCTCCTTGGACCTTTGCTTTATCTTTTAATAAATTTCCATCTCTACTTCTACATTCTCACACTCTGACTTTGAACGTTGTTTATTATTTTCCCTTTGTTTCCCTTTTTATCTGGCCCCTGACTTCACGTTCTCCAGCAAAGAGTGCTCTGACTGTGGCTGACTGTGGCTGTACCTATAATAGGTCCCATGGGGATGAGGCAATCCTGGGATCATCTGGTATTCCTTGTTTACAGAGGGTCAGTAGGAGGGAACGAAAGCTTAGAGCAGTGCTTCTCAGTCTGTGGGTTGCCACCCCTTTAGTGGTTGCATATCAGATACCCTGCATATTAGGTATTTACATTATGATTCATAACAGTAGCAAAATTACAGTTATGAAGTAGCAACAAAATACTTTTCTGGTTGGGGGGTCACCACAATATGAGGAACTGTAATAAATGGTCTTAGCATGAGGAAAGTTGAAAACCACTGGCCTAGAAGTTAGGTACGTGGGAACCAGCTTAAGGTTGCAAGAAAATACTTCCCTTTTCCAGATTCTGTTTGTAACTAGAGTTATGACAATAAAAAATGAATTAGAATCTCTCAGTTTATAAAATGACATACTTCTTGATCGCCTATATGTCTCATCTCTCTTTACCTTTTCAAGGTTGATGGTATTCAATACAAAGCTACAAAATTTGGTGAGTCTGAGACATATGAAGTGCCAAAGTCCAACTGAGAGTCAAGAATGTATTTCTCAAAAAGAAACTAATATTAATCAAATTAGCTAAACTATACCAGGTACTATGACTTTATTCTTAACCTCATTTGTAATTTAATCCTTGGTTGAATTTTGCCTTCCATTGTGCGTCATTGCTTCTGGCATTTGTATCAAAAGGTTGTAACAGATCTTTCCTTATTATTATCAAAATATCAATGCCATATAAAGTGGGTAGAAACAGTATTTGTCAATTTACACTTCATTTTGAAAACATAAAAGGATTCAAGATACTCAATAAGGAATGCATTTTGTGATTTATTTCCAGAGGTATCATTACCGTGTTTTAAACAAAGTGAGTAAAAATAGAAGTACTTTAGGCAGAAAGTGATTGGTGAGTGACTGTCAGGTCCCAAGCATGCTAGGCAAGTCATATCCCCAGTTCCTCAAATCTATTTTTAAAAACTACTGAAATTAAACAAATTCTAAAAATGATTGCAGAGGTTACACCAAAAGCGAACTGGATCCCTGTGTAAATTGGATGACTTTTTGCTTTTTGCTTAGATGAACTGGCTTTTAGCCTGTGAGCTTTTACATGTCTTTATGGGATAAAATATCTTGACTGGAATAGTAGCTGGGTCAGCTCTTGACTGTAGTAAATGATGCCTGGAGTTCACTGTGTATTGTTCTTCTTGCAGGTGGTCCAACCTGAACAGCTTTAGTAGAGGACAGTATTTCCGCTGCTGTATTTCTGTGCTGTCCTCTCTGAGTTCTGACTGAACTTGGGTTTTGAGCTTATCATCTGCCTGGGTTACAGCTTTCCTTTGGCACAGGCTGTGGGATTAGTTGTTGTTGGGCGGTACTTCTGTACATTTAAGAGTTTTAACTTCTACCTGGTCCTCCTACTGACCTGAATGCAACAACTTGTGAAATAGTTCAATGGTGACATTCAACAAAGAGACCACATGTTTGTCAGGGAAAAGATCAAAGCTCCCTTCATATCTGACCTAGCTCAGGCTGAAAAGACTGGGTTTTGCTACCAAATGGTCTCTACAAGATGTGAGTTTCCCCAAAGCCATTTCTGGCAGTTTAAAGTAAAGTGTGTTAGCAATTACCATAGCTCATGATGAAGAATCAGTAAATTAGGAGGCTGCCAGGGTGCTTGACTTTGAGAGAATCACCTGGAAATGGTTTTCCAACCTGGAGAAACAGGACTACTTTGGGAGAAACCTAGAGGATAATCAGATGCCTCTGGAATGTATCAAAGAAAAGAATCTGTGCACTCACAGTAGAGCTTCTGATGTGAGTGTTAGGGGTTGAAATTAACAGTCCTGCAGTGAGGTAGCTGCTGTGCATTTACTGGCTAAAACATAGTAAAGACCAATCGCTGCTAGAAACAGCCATGCCTTTGGGTGATTTACTCATCTTTTGGTAGTTCTGTAAAATAAATTCTGGAAGGGTTTATGGATTAATCTGGGGAAATGGCTGGTATTGGAGACTGCGTAATAAAACCAGTGCTATTCACTAACTCGAATTATGACCCAACGTGTTACTAAGGAAAAATAAGATTGAAGAAAATATTTTAATAGACACAAGATTGTGACTTTCAATGGCACTGTGGCATCTGAATGTGAAGCTTATACTATTTGTTGCTGCAGGAATCCTGTTCAGATAATATAATTATCATCAGCTGCTATTTTTTACCTATAATATGTCTGATGTTGCCAAAGGCATTTTGCATATGTCATCTAGTTCATGAAGACATCTCCTCATGGTTCTATAGGTAAACTCATTAGCTCATACAGATATATAATTTGGTCTATGGATGGTGGTGTATACCTGTGATCCCAGCACTCAACACATTAAAAGATAGACAATTTGAGATACACAAAAGGCTTTATCATTTCCAAATCATCTGGACTACATGTGAGATACGACCTCCAGAAAACAACAATAAAATTAAACAAGTTATCTAAGCACCCCGTGGTTAATATGATGCAGGCCTGGAATTCAAAATCTAGATTTGACTTTTTAAATGAAAGGCAAGAATGAGCACACAGTAGCTGTGAGTATCACAGGAAATGACGAATACAAAAATCCTCTATGCTTAAGTGATGTCATGCGTTGGCAGGCCACATGGCAAACTACCAGCCTTTTAGACAGCAACTTAAGAGTATTGAAATACATTCTTCACACATGTTATCCTTAGACTGTGTTAATGGAGTAAAAGGCAAGGAGAAGCTGATAAAAGTATGCTCGTGGACCACTGAGTGAGTGAGTTCCAGTGCCAAAAGATGGTGTTGAACTGTGCCAAGGAGGAAGGGACACAGTGAATCTGACGGCTGTCTGGAGGGTGAGGAAGTCACTTGGGTAAAGTCAGCTTGCTTCAACTCCAGGTTTGCTAATTATTTTCATAGGGAACCAGATGTGCACACTGCCTAAGGGGTCAACAGCTGTACATTCTTCACCCCACCTTTATGAGACTCAAAGTGTTTAAAAGAAAACATATTCGGGTGGTTTTGTTTTTCTGGAAAGCAATTGTCAGATCCATTGTTACAGAGCTTTCTATCGTCCTCATAGGCTACGTAATTTTTTTACATGCACATTTTATAGCTAAAGCCTCTACATGGCAGAGCCCTTGATGTGAGCGATGATCCCCCAAATCCCTTCTAAAAATGAAATTATGCTCTATATGATCATCCCCAAAGGACAACAAAGCAAATAGCGTGTTACAGAGAGGCTTTCGCTGAAGATGTTAAAAATATTAAATCTACCTGGTTTCAACCAGAGTGTCTGAAAATATGTGCAATTAGATGTATATGTTAGTTTTTATCCAGTAATAGTTTTCTCCTGTTTATAATTTCTACTGAAGCTATTAAAAACAATATTTACAATGAACAAAACTTCTAATATATTTACTATTGAGCCTATGAGTTGTGTGTTGTATGATTAGAAGATCTGAATATCTTTGGAAGTCAAAATGATATGCATTGTTAAAGTAACGTAAATTCACCACTGTATCCATGCAACTCCATTTTACTCTTCATGTTCTGGCTCCAGAAACTTCAAATTCTAAAGTATTGAAAAATTTGTCCAGTGGTCTTGTTTCCAGTTGCTGTCAATACCATGACCCAAAGGAATTTGTAGGGAAGAGATCATTTATTTACTTATATTTCTATGTCACAGCCTAGAGTGAGGGAAGTCAGGACAGGAGGTCAAGCCAGACTGTGGAACGAGGAACTGAACCATGGAAGAGGGCTGACTACTAGCTTGCTTTCCTGCTTCTGCCCAGATCCCTTTTTTATACAGCCAGGGTCCATCTCCTTGGTGATGATACCATCCCAATTGGAAGAGAGGCTCCTACACCAACAGCAAGAAAGAAAATGCCCCAGAGACATGGAGGTAATTCCTCTGTTGAGGTCCCTTCTTCTCAGGTGTATCGAGTTGACAAGAAAGAATGACGATTGCAGCCATTCCTTCAAACTGTACAGGTGAACGCTTTCCTCTTTGATTCATTCTGATTTTCTATTTTTCTCTCATGCCGTTTTTTAGTGTCCATATTATTTATGTATGTAACTTTATATGTATTTAATAATATATTCCATATATTATTTTGCCAGTCTGTTTAAATGATCAAAAGCAGATACTATGAGAAGATAAATAAATGAGTGAAGTATTTGCTGTGCTTGCTTTAATGTTAGAAAGAAATGAAATTATATGAATGCAAGTGGACCAGGGCACTGTCACCTGCCTTTAATCTCAGTTACTAGGGAGGCTGAGGCAGGAGGAGTATGAGTGTTATACAAGCCTAGGCCATTTGGTGAGACCCTGTCATAATGATAGGATGGGTGGAAGAGGTATATTGGTGGTTCTGGGATAAATTCTTAGAACTAGAGGTGGAAGAGTTCTTAAATAATAAGCCCTATGCTTCAATAAGTCTTGATTGTAAAACTCATGTCGTTTCTAGAACATTCCATATCTTGAGACTAAAGTGAGCAAAGAGTTTATCAAATTAATGTCTTGCCTTAGGAGTGATACTTTCACAGCTTGGACAAATCTATGCTGTTGCTTCTATTGTCTTCTTATGGTCCTTAAAAGGAAAGAAATGCAGGACTGCTCTTGGCATTCCCAGATGCCCCAAACATCTATCCAGGAGATTGGCCTTGGGAAGGAAATGTGCTAGGCAGTTAAGTGACATAAGAGACTTTTAAACATGAAGGAGCATACTATACCAACTGCATCCCATCTCCTTCAAGATGAGAGAAAAAAATGCTATTTTCCAAGCAGTCCATACGTCTTAGCCGGTTGCGACACTACAGCAGCTGTCACCCGGTTCTCCCTGCAGCTCAGCATGAATTTTTCTCTTTGTTGGAAACATGATATAAAAAGTCAATGCATTATTTATAGTAGTTATTTTCATCATTACATATTCACAATAATTGAAAGGTGGAAGCAGAGTATAAAAGAATAGAATGGGAGGAAAATGATCCGCGATGACTTTGGAAACAGTCAGAGGAAATGTTCAGTTGCTAAAAAAAATCCAACCAACAAACAAATAAAAATCCAAACCCCCAACCAAACACTGATTCTAAAAACTGTGTAAGCCACCCACATTTCAAGCCTCTATTGCTGCTATCTATCTCATCCAAAGCAGTAGTTGTTGTATAATGAACCATAAGGTAAATTCTCAACCCCTTCTATGTTGCAGGGCTTGCACTTAGAGTGAGTCTACCTTCAGATGGTTAGCCTGCCATCCTGTGGAGGTCAAGATAGTGGTTTCTCTGGCATGATCATTGTGCACATCACAGCTAACCATATTTTACTGACAGTAGTTACCAAATATGTGGTCTCAGATGCATACAAAATCGATTGACACAATGTATATGGATTAATCTAGAAACATATTACCTTCATGAAACAGACTCAGAGATTTTATCTAGTAACATGTTCTTTATGCTATGTTCAACTACATATACATATACTATACATATACATATACATATACATATACATATACAAACATATATATCAGATATTAAAACCTCTCCTTATTTTCTGAGAAAAGATACTAACCATTAGATTGCCAATGTATAATATCTTGTATTTAGGTTGAAAAACACTAAGAATTTTTCTCAATATTAGTCAAGAGATTGTGGAGAAACCCTGCTAATTAAAGTCAACGTCTACCACTGTCTGGATAGCATTCTGAGCTTGGTGCAAAATGAGGAAATGGGGGACTCCCTCTCCCAGCAGGGTTTCTGACCTTGTCTAGGGAGCTGGAAACCCTGACACACACACACACACACACACACACACACACACACACACATCTCCCTGTGGAATGTCTCAGCCTTGGTTAGATTACCGAATCAGCTTCCTTTCTTCTGATAAGACTTGCTCAGCAAGCACCTGAGATCCCCCGGAATGCCTTCCCATGATAATGAGGCATCTTTAGACCTTAGCTTTCAGCCAATGACATTTGCTCACCCTGGATATTCCAATTCTCCTTCCCGAAACTGTATAAAACCTGATCACCCCAAGTAAAGTTTATCTGTCTCGGTGAAGCGGATCCTGGCAAGTGTTGTCATTTTTGTTCATACTTGTGGGTTGTTCTGAACCTTGTTAATTGACTCTGCTCCCTTTGAACTCCTGGGCCAGTGGCCAACAACCCCAGGAGAAGGAAGGTTCATAAGAGGGCACAATGGTTTGAATGTGCTCCCCAAATTTGATATATTGGAAACTCAATTTCTTAATCCCTAGTAAAATTTAATCCTCCATGGGGAACTTTTCTTTGTGTGTGTTGTGTGTGTGTGTGTGTGTGTGTGTGTGTGTGTGTGTGTGAAAGGCTATGGGGAGAATAAAAAGAGCAGTGTCTTTCTCTATTGCACAATATCATGAGACAAGATGTCTAACCAAGTTGGAAGCTCTCCATTTGGCCATAATGGCTTCCAAATCTCCAAAAGTATAAGAAATATTATATATTATTTAACCTGCATTATTTGTTATAGCAATTCAAAATAGACTAGGACAGAGACTTTTCAATTAAAAGTAATAGACTGCATGACTCAAAATGTCATAACCAGTAATCAAAATGGATCATTGCCCATAGTAAGAAAGAAATCTAGAGGTTCTTATCAGGTGACTCTAAGGCAGTTAGCTAATATCTTAAAGTTATAGCTACAACTCAAGTTCATTTCTCTCTCTCTCTCTCTCTCTCTCTCTCTCTCTCTCTCTCTCTCTCTCCCTCCCTCCCTCCCTCTCTGCCTCCCTCACTCCCTTCCTCCGGTCTTTCCTCCCTCCCTCCCCCTCCCTCCCTCCATTCTCCCTCTCCCGCTCAGCTCTGTATTCTCCTGTTGACTTCACACCGATTCCATTTGGTTCCACAGTGTTGTCTGTGCTCTGGATCTTGTACACATATACAGTATGATCAGGTGGAAAAGAGAGATGATTTCTAGGAATCATTTTTTATTCATAGGTAATCCTTTGCTAAAGACATCCAATTGATTTCCCCTGCTTTCTATGACTAGGATTTTATAGCACGCTTTTTTTCCTGTATTGCAGATAAAGGGAGGGAGATCACTAGTTCTGATTAAGCATAATTAAGAAGAGTATAATAGGTCACATGAACAAAATGTTAATTCCGCCTAAAAGGCAGAAGCAGGAAATTGATGTTGGATTAGCAATCAAGAATATCCCTTTAGGGTCACCCCTGGTCCAACAAACATCTAAATGTATGTGCGGCGCGGTATACTTATATTTGATCAAATATGCTCTCATCTACATAAAGTGTTCTGACACCTCCTTAGCAATCTCATCAGTTGATATCCAGTCTCACATCGGACATTGCTGTTATTTATTTTTATTTCTGCCACCACAGTCTAGGAATGTGTAGCTCAAAATAAAATTTCCTTGCTCACCAATCCAATATACACTGGATCAGCTGGCCCATCAACTGTGATTTGAAATGGGACAGTTGGAAGCAATGGACTGAACCAAGTCTTCTCAGCCTGTGTGTCCTGTTGTGTGAGAGGAGGGCTTTCTGTCCTGGCATTAGTGAGGAGACGGGAACACCCCGTTGGACAGTCTCAGTTCCTACTCAGAGTAGATGTACTTCTCTCCTCATGAGTCAGAAATAGTTATCTGCTTTTCAATACTCGTTCCTTCTTCCTCCTTTGGACCTAGGGAAACCACTCTTTCAGTCTTCCTTCCTCTTGGTTTTAGCTACAGAAGCTGAGTTCTGCCTCCTAGAACATTAGTGGAAATGTCATACATCACGTTCTGGCTGGACCCTAACACCACCAACATAGACTTGTGTCTCCCCTCCTGCCTCTTCTAGCTCACTGGTAAGATACTACTGTTTGTTTAAAATATGCAAATTCAGTATGGTACAGCCTTTTCAGTCCAGGTAATTGAATTGCTACATGGATGACTGCTATACCATCTAACTTTATACTTCCTCAGTTCTGTTATGCGACTGAGAACTAAATTCCTATTATATTTTAGGAGTTTAAATACTGGATCTATTGGTTACAGCAGGTACCTACCCAGAACAACAAAACTCTCCTTTATGTAAACAATTGGAAATAAACACAGGAGAAAATGAGTCTTCCAGGCTTATGCAGTTTTAGTTGTTTACAATCTGTTGGTGAAAATTTAGGAGTTGAAGGAGTTCCTAATATCCAAGTGGACACAGGCTATTGTTTTTCTAACCTTGGGCTTTCTTTGGTAATACAATTCCTGTAAGAACTCAGTAGGCTTCAGGTGTTTCCAGTCAATTCCATGGTTAATAACACAGCCAACAATCTTCTCTAGAAATAGCCTATGAGTCTGAGAATTCCTTACTCCATGCCAGGGCTTCTACATGATGCTGGTCCTCCTAGACCTCAGATTAATGACCTCTGCCCCGAGGCAATTTAAAACAATAACCTTGGGTGGGAAGGCAATACCCATAATCCAATCTTTTCCAGCTGCGTTTTCTCTCCTTTTCAGGCAGAAACAACTTTATAAAAATTGTTTTAGACAGGCCTGGAAGATTAAGCTTGTCTCTTGGCTCACATTTATCAGTTGTTGCTAATCTCCTGCTTTCCTTCTCCCTTACTTTTCCTAACATTGTCATTCATCCATTCACTCACTTGTGTGTGTGTGTGTGTGTGTGTGTGTGTGTGTGTGTGTGTGTATGTTTGTGGCAATGCAGGACCATCAGAGTACAACTTTCAGGATCAGATTTCTCCTTCTACCATATTGTTCCCAGAAATCTAATTCATAATTAAATGGGAGGTATGTGATTTTTTTCAAGTTAAGTCCTTTTTTAGAGAACCCTCTTTGAATGGCTAACCAATGTCCAATGTCTGGCCCAACTTGATACCCACCAATGGGCAAGAACCAATCCCTGAAACTATTAATGATACTTTGGTATTCCTGCAGACAAGAGTGTAGCATAATGATCCTCTGAGAGGCTCCACCCAGCAGCTGACCAAAGCACATACAGAGACCCACAGCCAAACATGAGATGGAGCTTGGGGAGTCTTGTGGAAGAGTTATAGGAAGGATTGAGGGATCTGAAGTAGACCCTACAAGAAGACCAACAAAGTCGACTAACCTGAATCTTTGGGGGCTCCCAGAGATTAAACCATTGACCAAAGAGCAAGCATGGGCTGGACGTGGGCTGCCACACATATGTAGCAGTTCTACAGCTTGGTCTTCTTGTGGGATACCAAAAACTTGGGTAGGGACCTTTCTTGAATCTGCTACCTGAGCGTGGCTCCCATTTACCTAACTGAGTTAACAGTGGGAGATGATGTGCCTAGTCCTGCAGTGACTTAATATGCCAGTGTGGAGTGATACCCAGGGAGTAGCCTCCCTCTTCTCATAGAAGAAGGGGAGGGGGAATGGGTACAAGATGGGGGTAACAGGAGAAGGAGGACTTCTATTGGGATGTAAAGTAAATAAATTAATGAATGAAAAAGGATAACTCTTCTTTCCCATGAAATCTCACTATAAGGCATCAACTGATATTTCTGCCATCACCACTAAAACTAATGCTGCCTAGGGTCTAAGGTCCCTACTCAAAAGCTACAGAGTGTTTAATCAAATGCTTTCTTCTTTCCTATGCACCAAGGATCACTTTGAGCTTCTTATCCTCCTACCCAGTGCTAGGATTATAAGCATGCATCACCACACCTAGTTTATGGAGTGTTAGAAGGTGAACACAAGGCTTCCAGCAGGCTAGACAAGCCCTTGACCAACTGAGCTACATGCCCAACCCAAGTTCTGTTTGCATTTTAACTCTAGTAAGTAAAATAAGAACTCTCTGGGTTAGTCACACAGTCAAAGAGAAGCCAGAAAGAGCAAAGACAATCCCTACTGTCCTTTGCTGCAGTTTGAAAATATACTTTCAAAACTTTCTAACATAAATGTAAAACTGAAATTCATCTTAGTCCATTAATGAATAATTTTCTCTATTCTTTTACTGGCTATCATCGCTGACTGGAGCTGCAGGAGCATCCTCAAGGCACAACAGTCTTTTTGAAGGTTTCCAGTGAGAGGTAGAAATCTGGAGGCAATGGAAATCTAACTTGAATCCACCTGGGTTAGAGATACTATAAAAACTTCTCTGCAAGGTTTACATGCAAGCTCAGAGCAAAGACCACAGAAGAGTAACACCATTTTTCTTAAGACACACTTGAAGCTCAGTTTGAGCCAGCCTCCCAAGCTCCTATCCATGGTACTTCCTTAAAACCCTGATGCCAGCTAATTCCCTAGTGCCTCACAAGCTGTCATCTGTGCTCGAAAGAAAACTCCTCTGGCTATCAGTTCTCTCCATATTTTTCTGCCAAGGATTTTCTGTACTTCTTTGTTCCTGGCCAGACTCCTACTGCTCCACTCTCTTCCAATATTTTACATCTTCATGAAATCTCACTTAATGATGAAGAAAAAAAAATCCCACCATCTTCATAGAAAACTCATTACAGTTTATTAAACATTTCATTATTTTCTTTAGAATTCTATACAGTGTATTTTGATCATATTTATTCCTTTTGCCAACTCCTAGATCCATCCAGATTCACTGTGGTAGTCTGAATGGGAGTGGCCCTCATAGGCTAACAAGGATAAGGATGTAAGCCCCATTGTCATGCCTGCCTACCTGCCTGCTGCCATCCTCCCTGTCATGATGGTCATGGACTCACCCTTAGAAAGTACAAACTCCAATAAACTCTTCCTTTTATAAGTAGCCTTGGTTGCTGGGTAGTGGTGGCGCACACCTTTAATCCCAGCACTTGGGAGGCAGAGGCAGGTGGATTTCTGAGTTTGAGGCCAGCCTGGTCTACAGAGTGAGTTCCAGGACAGCCAGGGCTATACAGAGAAACCCTGTCTTGAAAAACCAAAAAAAAAAAAAAAAAAAAAAAAGGTCATGGTGTCATATTTCAGCAATGAAAAGGTCATGAAAGATAATCCCCTGTCTCTACCTACTCAACTTTGTGTCTTTCTTCACTTTTTACTTTTATGCCTGTCACATCCAATTTGTTGGATGTGTGGGCTTCCACTGGAGCTTGGTTGACTTACTGCGGCTATCATCTTAAGGAAACCTTCCTCTCCATCTCCCAACAGCTCTAAACTACAAATAGCACCACTGAAAGGGTAGGACTTCCCATCCTCCCTCACCATTACAGTTCCTTGAAAGCAACTTAAGTCTCACCATTTCTCAAGAATACAATTCCCTTGACCATTTCAGTTAAAACAAACGTTTTGTTTTTCCTTTTTTTTTTTTTTGTATTAGACCTTGGTACATTTGTTAGTGGGATGGAAGGGAAGGGAATATCCAGTGTTGCTCCCAAAGCATTGCTCCCCCATCACTATGTAAGCACCTATATTTTATGATCTGCTACCCTTTGTGACTTATCATAGACAATATTCTATAAACACATAAAATTTTTCATTTTTTGTTTCCTGATGTTGTAATAAAGTACCAGATAAAAGCAATTTGAAGGAGAAGGAGTTTATTTTGGCTCACAGTTCAAAGTTACTATCTATAGTGTCTGGCATCGCCTCCTAAATTAAGGTGCATCCTCCCACCCCAATTCATCTAATCTAGGTAATTCCTTATAAGTATGACCAGAGATGAACAAAGTCAGAGAACCCTTACAGCTAGTACAAGAAGCTAACCGAATCTTGATAATGCCTCACATGTGTGCCCAAAGGCCTGTCTTCTGGGTAGTATCAAGTTGATAATTAATATTAACCATCATGCTTAGATTCTTGCTACTTAGCTCAAATCTAGTCATTACCGTGGAAGACTTGTCTAATCTTTTTTTTTTTTTTTTTTTTCGGTTTTTCGAGACATAGTTTCTCTGTGTAGCCCTGGCTGTCCTGGAACTCATTCTGTAGACCAGGCTGTCCTTGAACTCAGATATCCGCCTGCCTCTGCCTCCCAAGTGCTGGGATTAAAGGTGTGTGCTACCACCGCCCGGCAACTTGTCTATTCAATAGGGCAAATGACTTGTATTCTAACCTCATGGTGCCTTGTCTCCCTCAACCCCCAGTAACTCTCAACCCTCACAGCACTCTGAACTCATAGCTACTCAGTGAACGTTCTCTTTCCCCAAATACCTTGGACATTCATTAAACCCTTCAACTCACACTTCCCATTCCAAACCATGACCTGTGGTCTGTCTTGTATTTTCACACACCAATTCACTATACTGATTAGTCAGTATTGAGACATTCTGTTGTTTTGTCTTGTTTTTATCCCAGTTTTATCAGGATTGGGGAGAGCAGGGGAGCTCATTTCCTTTATCTTCTAGCCTAAAACCTGGAGTCTGATAATACGTTTTCCTACCTTTAGTCTTAAGTCTCTTGCTTATCAAGCATATCCCATTTTATGTCTCCCAGGTCTGCAGGAAAATTCCAACTTTATATTTGTGTATTTTGTTAGCAGCACCAATCAAATGCACATATTAGGTACATAACAAATATTAAGTTAAACTGGTTGTAGTCACTGCATTGGGTAATACCATTGTCTCTGAACATGGTATAGTGGAACAGTTCAAATTAGTGTGATTAGTATGATTCTGCTACTATCAGCTTCCAAGTATAGCCTATTCTAAAGGAACGTCCTTGCCCTCTGACTGCATGCAATATGAGTGTAGGTATGAATAATTCTCCTCAGCAATTTGGTAACTTCTCTGTTCTAGCCTATGAGTGCGAGACACAAAATATAAAGTCTGTTGTCTCCATCACCAAACACAGCTAGAGCTCATACCATGGGAGTTAGGGAGAAATCCAAACAGAGCGACTGTTAGGAGGAAAGGTGGAAAGAAGCATCAGGCAAAATGATATGCAAAGCAAGAGTGCTTGAAAGAGTGTGATAACCCTGATTTTATGAATGATTGTTTTGCTAGCCCTGCCTGCATGAGACACTCTATATACATTACCGAGCTAACAGGCCAATGAACTTGAAAACAGGCAACACATAGCAAGGGAGTGATGGAAGGTGGAGCTACAAGACAGGAGAGCTGGATACTTTACATCTCCTAAAGACTGGGTGTGAAACTTAAAGAGTTTAGTTTTACATCAAGGTTATGATAGGTGTGTTAGGTGTTTACATGAAGCATGATGTGGTCATATGTAAATACACTTTCAGAAGATCCCTCGTAGCATTAAATAGGAAAACTCCAAGCAGATGACATGAGCTTGTTAATGCTGGCTCTGCTCCCCACCTAGAATCTTCTCTCGTGGTTGACATTCAATAAAGAGTAGATGGGCATATAAACTGATGGGTGAGACAGAAAGAAGAAGAGGACCTGTGTAACAATCCAGGTAAGGACCACTTGCTCAAGGTCACAACTGGGCAGATAGAGGTAAAGCGATCAGAGAAGCTGGGCTTGTGTGGTTTAAGATGCAGAGAGAAATTTCAAATAACTACATGATTTCATGGTAGCCAATTTCTTTAGGTCTTATACTGGAGATTCGTACTTCAGAAAATTTTACTTCATCAAATATTAATTATATATGATATATACAATTATATATAAGCTATACATATATAATATATGATGTATTATATATATTATATATAATATGCTATATTAATGAATGAAATACATTTAGATATTGTATTAATAAGTAACATAAACTTCTAAAACTGACATTTTAGTAGTTGTGTTTTCTCACATTAACAAAAATCTGGTGTTTCCTGACTGTAAATAAAATATAACTAGCCAGCCTACTTGAGGTGGTTGAGTGAGAAGGCCTCCATAAACTCACTTATTTGAATGCTGGGTCCAAAGTTGGTGGAACTATTCGGAAGGATTCTGAGTTGTGGCCTTGTTGGAAGAGAATGTCCTGGCATTGGGCTGGAGGTTTCAAAAATCCTATACTATTCCCAGTTAGCTCTCTCTGATTCTCTTTCTGCCTCATGGTTGTCACCATGCATGCTGTCATCTACTGCTCCAGTGCCATGCCTGCCTGCTGTCACATACTCATTGTCATCATAATTATAGATGAGCTATCTGAAACTGTCAACAAGCCCAATGAAATGCTTTCTTTTATAAGTTGTTTTGGTCACAGGGCCTCTTCACATTAAGACACTATTGCTCCTGCCTTCTCTTTCTCACGTGTTACCCTGTTCTTCCCGCAGTTAGGGACAACCCTCTGAAACAGGAAGTCAGAAAGAATACATTCTCATTAAAAATGTCTGCTGTCAGGTGATGCCTAACTAGTTATAGGGTTCTCCAACAGTGCTGAGGAGTCAGGTCCTTCTGCCTCAGCTTTGTTATTTTGATCAATGTATAGTCTTGCTTCATGGTCCCTGGCTAGTGACCATGTTGGAAATATCCTGTATGAATGATGGAATGGAGGACTGAAGGGCAGAGACTCTGCGATGGCTGGTTCTGCTCCTCATGAAGTGTTTCTAAAAGCAGGTCCAGGCTTCTTGACAACATCCTCTGATGCCAATATGGCCGAAAAGATTTTTGCTTTTATGTTTTTCCCTCACTTTATCCACAGAAAGCAGAAAAAAGAAATTGAGGTTCTCTTAACATACAAAAGAGACTGACATGGCCTCATTTAGCAGTGCATGCCATAACACAGTGGACTAGAGAAATAGGATGTAGCATAATAATTTGGACTTTTTTCTATTTTGGAAACATGGGAGGATTCCCTTGTTTTCTTTGTGGTGCTCCTGAGATAGAGGCTTGTGGGGGAGTTGTCTTAGTTCTTGGAGCACAATTTTTCCCATTTCTTGCTGGACCTCAGTATATTGGCACAAGTTGTGGTTGTTAGGGAGAATTCTTCTGCTTAATCTTTCCCAGGTTGAGAGTCTATGTTATGTCTGCTTTACAAGTAACTCAGTAAAAGTACCAGAGTCCCTTAGGCTTATTAATAGTTAATAACCTGATACTTTCAATTTTACAGTTTTGTTTTAGTTTTTTAAATACAACTTATGACTTTTTCCAATATGTATTTTTATTTATGTATATGTGTCATCGCATGAAGGTAAATGTTTATCACTGGATGCCAGAAGAAGACATCAAATCCCTGTAGCTGGATGTTGTGAGCCACTTGACATGGGTGCTGAGACGAAAACACAGGGTTTTTTATAAGAGTAGTAAATGTTTTTCAATGCTAGGCCATTCCTCCTGTCCGTCAACTTCTGACTTATTCTCAAAAAGTAAGTTTACAGTGATTATGTATGTATAGCCAATTGTTTGTCATTGTCACCATGTCTTCTCTGTCTACTTTGCATATAGTAAATGTCTCTAGACCTTGATTTTTCTTTCCCTTTGACATAGTAAAAATCTAGGCTACCAGCTTGAACCATCAGATACATCCCTTGATCCATTTTCTTTCAAAGGCTTTAGAATCTGCAACCCATGGCTTATTGTGAAACAGAATAGAGAGGCAAGGAAGTCCCATGTCCCATTGAACAGCTGCAAGGGTTGAAAAATGCCTCTTAACAGAGATGAAATAAAAGCATGTGGTATGTGACTCATGGATTGATTATGGTTGGTTGACTTGTTCCTTAGGAGGGATGGTTGCTTTCTGACAACGCTAGTATGTCAAGGAAGGCATTGTTACTGACTACTGCCAATTTAGAATGCCAGCATTATATCTTATTTATATTCCTTTAAGTGTGAAAGATGATGCAGAAATGAAAAGATTAAAATAAATGGTGCCAGCATTTCCCTGGGAGATGTACTGAAAGATGAGGCTACCTGTCTAGAGAAAGAATATTTTATCCATTTAGTCATTAATTTAAGGTCTCCCTGACCGTCCATTTTTAAGACATATTGATATCATGGCTCTTCTACCAGCTGGTTAAATTTTTTCAGTGGCTTACATGTTAAGGTTACTTTGTCAGTATCAACACTCAAAAACAGTGTACTACACAGAACAGGAAAATTGGCAGTTTTGTTCCTCTTTATGCCATAAGTGGGTGGAAATTAACTCAAAATTCTGTGAATATGCTCTAAGAAGCGAGACTGTAGATGTATAAACTTCCTTCCAAACTGTCCCTCAAATCATCATCTGGCAGTGTTGAATGACTGTCTAAATTGTTTGTCAAGGGAAAGAATCATTTATAGAGGAGGACTCTCTCAAGTTCAGAGTATGGGGGTGCAATACAGTTGTAGCAAATCTGGAAGACAGTGATAAAACTGTATTTGCATGTCATTTTCAGACTCCTCTGAGACTTTCTTTACATCCCTTGGCTGCAGTAGTTAGGCCTTTGATTTGCTGGGCTGTGGAGTTATACAATGTACAGCATCCTGTCCTGAAGACAATTCCAACCTACAAATCCAACCTGAACTAACAGTTGGTGTTTAGCTTTCTTGCTCGGACAAAAGGCCTTAACCAATTGTGAAAAACATGTCAATAGACATGTTGAGTTGGTGGTGCACTGAAGGTAGGCAAATGCTTGCCCTGACAGTTAATCAATTAGAATACCTGTAATTGAAAGATTGTGTTATGAATTCTCCTTACAGTTTATCTTTTCTTTCTCATCATTTTGAAACAAAGGCTCAGAAACCACTGTCCTTGCCAATAAAGTGACCACGAATCTTATCCAAAACAGGGGTGGCTAGTGTGAGCCTGTTGTGACGGTCTGATCCTGTGGGGAAAGCCATCAGGCTTCATCTCGTTTGGTTTCTTTGCCATTGTGACATATGCGATTGAAACACACATGGGGACTGGATTTTCAAGGTCACATGGCACTCTATTAATATTTTTATATCTTGTGTATCAGTTACAAGCCAATGAAACTAACAATAAAAATAAACACTCAGAAATCTAGATACAAGTGTTGGATATCTTAAAATCATATCAGCTCAGCATGCATATGCTTCTTATACATTTAATCAAGTGTGACACTGTTATGCCTGTGAATCAGAAGATAGGGTATAGAGTCCGCATCTTTCATAGGAATGATAAATTCTATGAGAATAAGATATATTTATTCCTTACAAATGATGATTTATAAACTTGCATTTCTTCCCTACCCAATAAACAAATGGCTGAGGACAAAAAGTAACATTAAAAAAAAAAAAAAAAAAAAGCAAGTATGTGGTATGCTTAATTTGTATGGAGTCTGTCAACATTGGTACAATACATATCATTCTATTTAAGTGCTCTAATTGAGATACACAACAAAGGATTCACAGTTAAAATGGCATCGTATTTCCAGCTTAGTCTAAACCAGTGCTTCCTAATTCTGTAACCCTTTAATGGAGTTCTGCATGTTGTGGTGACCCCCAACCATAAAATTATTTTCTTTGCCATTTCATAACTGCAATTTTGCTACTGTTATAAATCTTTGGAGACTGAGGTTTGCCACAGGCCTTGTGACCCATGGGTGAGGACCACTGGTCTAAAGCATAGGAGAAAACAAGCAAAAAGTGAATCTTTCGATGTGAGAACAAACCAAGCAGTGTCATCACTAATGGCTGACATGTTGAAAGATGTTTTCACACGTTTGTTCCTGCTCGTGTGTATACTTAAAAAATATACACAATGAAAGCTCTCTCAATTCAATACTTCTGAAAGAATCAAATAAACACCTAGAAAATAACTTCATTTTCTTTTATTATTTTTGGCAGCCCTAACAAGGAATTTTGCATAGAGCCACAAGCTTAAAATTAGAGTCATTTTTGTCCAGATGTCCTTTGTCACTCTGCCTGAGTTATCAGGAAGGAGGATAAGCTGGCCTCAAAAATGTGCCACTGGGTTCAAATTCATTCTTTGTGCAAAAATTACAAATGATCAGAACAGGACAAATGCTAAAATGATCTTAAACTGAATGCTTTTCTCATGCATTCATAATTTTTATCCTAATCTTATATTCTTAGAAGTCTAATATTAGCAGAAAAAAATATGTCAAATTTTAGAGCTTGAAAATAATTAATTCTGCAGGCAATCATGGCATATGCATTTACTACCAGAACTCAGGAGACAGAAACAGGTGAATCTCTGAGTTCTAGGCCAGTGTGGTCTATATAGTGAGTACGTCCAGGATTGCCAGGACCACATAGAGAGATTCTGTCTCAAATGAAAGCAAGCAAAACAACCCAAAATGATTGTTGATAGCTCTAATCCCACCTTCCTTACTGTGGTAAAATAAATTTTATCAAATAATCTGTATATGAGGTAGAAGAGTAATGATGTTATTTAATTCTGTTAGAGCAAACCAGCCTTTAATAAATATTTTCACCCTTGGTAATAACCAGACTACCAAACATCTTAAGGGATTTGCTCTAGCAAACTAAACACAGTGAAAGTAGCTAACACGTCAAGCCTTCCAACGAACTCTGCATGTTTTCCTCTGTCTCAGATTTTTTTATTTGCCATGGATTTGTTTTTGATAAAAATCTCATTCTTCATGTTTCTTGGTCTTAAAGGGATTCTGTATTTGCACTTCTGTAGGGATAAAATGTTTCTCTTTTCTAAATGTCTCATTCAGAAGCAACTTCAGCTTTTAAAGGAAGTAACTGCTTTGCTTCCATTCCATGCTGATGATTAAACTACTGATCTATGTTCTTAAATCAGAAATACTGTGGGTTTTTTTTTCTGGTATAGAAATATTATCATGAACATCAAACTATGTACTAATTTATCACTCCAGAGTAGTTAAGAAAAAGAAAGGCCGGTTTGGAGAGATGGCTTCAGGGTGGCTCACAGCATTCTTCAGCTCCAGTCCCAGGGGATTAGATAGCCTCCTCTGTATTCTGTGGGCATTAGACATACACGCTGTACTTACATACATGCAGACCAAACACTTCTTGACATAATATAAAAAGACAAATCTTAAAGAATAAAGAGAATTCCACCCACACATATATTTGAAAAAAATTATAAAAAATTCAAAAGCATTTATAAGCATTCTAATAAGTTGTATCAACAGATATAAGTACAAGTTATGCTGCTCAAGGGTGATCCATTTACTGTCAGTCTAAGCAACACTAGGGAGCTTGATAGCAATGCAGATTTCTATACTATGCCCTAGCCTTCCTGAACCAGAATGCCCATTTATTCATTCCATCTTGATTCTCAGATGATTTATGTGTATAATAATGTTAAACACTAAATGCAAGCATTGGTGTTTTTAAGCTGTATATTATTTTTCATATGTATATGTGTGCTTGCATGAGTTTATGTTCATCATGTGCACCCAGGAGACCCAGAAGTTAGAAGATTGCATCGAGTCACCTGGCACTGGAGAACAGGTGGTTGTGAGCTACTATGTGAACCTGGGAACTGAACCCAGGTTGTCTGCAAGAAAAATAAGCACACTTAACTGAGAAGTCATCTCTCTAGCCTGAAGTACCAGTGGTTAAAAATGAGAAATGTTTTTTAGTAGTACTACTTGTAGGTTTTTTTTTTTCTTTATGATGTGTTTTCTAAGATCTGCCATGAAAATCCATCATTAAGTATTTTCCCCAAAATTTAGCTAAAACGTAGTTTCAGTTAGCCCGGAGCATACTGATTGGTAAGAATGAAGTCATTATGAGAACCTATAAATGTGTGTGGCTAACTGAATATGGTAAATCAGGGTGTTGATTCTCCAAGACCATAAGAGATAGGTTGGATATCATATTTCCACTTGACCAATTCCCAAAGAGTCTGATATATTCAACATTGTTATTTATGAAACAAAGTACCATGCATTGAGAAGTAACTGTGTAATCAATGTTCTTGAAATTCATGTTTTGATGAGAACTTCTTCTAGCAAATATTTTTCCCATTATGAAACATTCAGAAGTTTGCTCAGATACACCATAGTTACTGGAGCCCTTGGCAATTCTGCATGCAAGCTAAGTGTGAGCTCAGCAGTCTCTGTGTAACAGTCATAGAAGGACTCAACAATGCCCTGAAGCTGACAGGCCCAACACTCACTAACATCAAAACCAATAGAATTCTACTGACCAGAAGGCTCAAACAGAAATAATTTTAATTTGTTCTTAATTTTAGCTAATTTAAATTTGTTAAATCACTTTTTATAGAGAGAAATTGAAATACTTATCTGAAAACATAGAAAAATTTGTTACTTTAGTCAATGAGACATTGGACAGTTTTTTTTCTCTACTGAAATACAAAGCTGAGACTCATTTTACATCATTGTTTGATGCAAATACTTCACTTCATAAAATGTACATTAGATGTGTCTCTCTATCCCAGGTACTGGTGAGGGCAGTGGACATAACCCTACTAACTAGGAATTTGATTACTAGTAATGTTTATCTTTACTTATTCTAGTTTGGTTCACAGAAGTGACAGCCAAGAACTCAGTAGAATTTGTACATAGTATCTTTGAGGTGTGTTTAAAAACATATTGTGACAAATGAATATCTATTCCTGGTATACTAACGATGAACCAAGAAATTCTTCCCTCAAAGCCTTCTCCCTCATCTCCAAGAGCTCTTAAGCACTGGGAAACCTGTGAAAAGCATACGGATATCATGGAGGCCTTTGAGAAAATAGGAATGGGTGAGATAACTGTCACAGAAAACAACCAGTTTGGCAGTAAATAGAGTCTCCAGGAAACATAATTTCTAACTTGATCACCAGCAATGGGGCACTGTTACGGTTGTGTTTTATAAAAAGAAAGAGAAACCAGGGATATGTTTGATGTTTGACAGAGGTATGGTATGGTGTGGGGGAAGGGGGTGCCTTTGCGTCCCATGCTGAGACATCCCTTCTCCCTGAGGTACCAGTCACAGGAGGGGGTATAGAACAGAATAGAGTTCAGTTAGGGCATGAGAAGGGGAGTTGAGAGGATAATAGAGGTGGAGAAAGACAGAGAGAGAGGAAAGGGGAAAGAAGGAGGGAGGAGGAGGAGGAGAAGGAGGAGGAGGAGGAGGAGGAGAAGGAGCAGGAGGAGGAGGAGGAGGAGGAGGAGGAGGAGGAGGAGGAGGAGGAGGAGGAGGAGAGGCCAGCCATGAACACATGGAGAGAGATGGGGAAGGGGAATGGGGAGAGAAGGGACCGAGGGGAAAGAGGGAAGAGAGCAAGAGAGCAAAAGAGTGAGGAGTGGGGCAAGCAGCCCCTTTATACTGAGTCAGGCATACCCAGCTGTTGCTAGGTAACTGTGAGGCGGAGCCTAGAAGAAATGCTAACAGTTTCCTTCTAGAGCGGGTTTTATCCTGTGACTCATTGGTACAGGTGTAGAAACTTGGGCAGCTGCACAGATTAGCAGGGAAAGGCAGAAGGGGTCAAGTAATCATCTTGTGACTTTTTATCTCAGAATGGGAATGCTGCTAACACTGGCCAGATAATGACTATGACCTTTCAAGTTCTCTGTAGGTCACTGGAAGCGCTCTAATAAACACCAAGATGGGCCGAGTTGTTACAGTGACCGGTGATTAAGGAAGCCTTTTAGAGTACGGAGATTTTATACATAGTCGCTGATAATGGGCCTTTAGGAAGTAATCATCAGGCTTCCAGTCAAAGAACATAACAAATAATCTTAAGAACTATTTTCTTCTAAGGTTGCTGTAACACTTGTCTTCCCACTCCTGACTCCTGCTTTAGGAGACTGGAAACAACTTCTCTTATTTCTGTAGTCTCATTTGAATCTGTGGCAATTGTAACAAGTTTCACTGAAAATTTATGAAGCTCAAATTCTCTTCATCCCTCCCCCCAACCCGCCCTCACCGAGATGTATACTTATTAGGTACCATGAAGACAAAGGAGTTTGGTTTTCAGATGAAGGAATGGAGATGAGGCCTGGACTAGAGAACTGCTCATCTAAAGAGGAACTCACAGTAACCCCAGAAAGCTATGACAGCTTGGGACCAGGTGTCTGAAATTCTCCAAAGGGGATGGATGATTCATTAATGAAGACTGGAAGTCTGAAGATTCAGACATATGATTCAGGGACTATAGAGAGCTGTCATTATCAAGTGCATAACACCCCGAAGTATGGTCTGGGACTTCAGCTGTCCTCCAACCCTTCCATTTCCTTCCACATTTTTTTTTCCTAAAATGCCTTTTGCTTTTTAGTTTACCTACATTCTACTTAAATAAAAATAATAGTTGAAACATGCAGTGTAACTCTGTGCCAGTTGTGGCGCAGGTCTTGTGTTCACACAAGTCATTGAACAACCCTGACTGTGGAAGACATGTGCTTCCTTCTTTTTCATGGAAGGAATGGGAAGCAGAGAGAAGAAAAAGCATTAACTCAGGGTTATAGTCAGTAAACGGCTGAGTTAAAATTTAACCATGGCTTTAGCTAAGGGACCCTGTGCTCTTAACTTTTACTCTTTCCCCACTGATATACCATGTTAAAAATAAAATATATGGGCTGCTCAGAGAAGACGCTCCCCAAACGTTATTCTCTCTTGGTAAGAATATTGATATGAATGATTTTTCTTAGGAAAGGAGAGTCCATTATTGCTCAAGGATAAAGGCTGTTGGCTCAGGACTTACCTAATCTGCGTCTGATATCCTGCCATTTATATATATACCCAAAAGATTCTAGATTCTGTCACAGAGATACTGGCCCATCTATATTTAGTGCTGCTCTCTTTACAGAAAGCTCAGCTGTCTATAAAGATCAATTGGTAATGATGAGTGATAACTAGAAGGTGGGTAGAGGTAAGGGAACAAGAGGGGACCATGAGAATAGAAAGCAGGGCATGAGAGATGAGAATAGGAATAATACAACACAGCAGAGTACTAGAGTACTGGAGACAGACTGTACAAGCAGGTTGTGAGAAAGGAGCAGGGGAGGAGGGTTTTATTCCATCAAAATAAAGCATGCAAGAAAATGCCACAATTAAACTCTTTGCCCCGTATGTTTATTAAAAAATATTTTTAAATGATGGTAGGAAGTCCTGTTATCTCTCACTAACAATGTGGGAATGAACAAGTTACAACCCCTCATTGGTCATTGTTTCCTGGACTATAACAGGTGAAACAGAGTGGCCTTGAGAAGATTGCTCATAATTGGATGAGATGTCACATAATGGTTCTTCTCAGTTCTTTATACATGGGAACACTGCATTTTATTGTTGGTATTTGGGAGCCTATATGGAATGGTTTAATACCCAGAATTCCATGGGAGACCATAGTAGGTATTTGGTAAATGTTTAACACATGACTTAATTAATTTGCACAGGTTGGTTTTGCCTCAGGGATGACTTGGGGCCAGAGCTATTGTATAATGTTTTCCTGTCCTCTGAAATCTGCCAGGATGACTCAGCAAGCCCTTATTCTGGCGTCTGACAGTGACATGCTAAGCTGCTTGGGCACTGTCTGACTTTGACATCATTCCAAGTCTGACACATTTTATGATTTTTGGATACAGACAGACCTAAGCCAGGACAGCCCCAAGGTGCTTAGAGTCGTTGCAAAGCAGCATAGGTAGAAGAAAATGTGTTTATTAAAACTGCTCATCAAAAATAACGTGTGACAATCTGATGAACCACATTTGCTAAATGACAGCTCCTACTTAAAAACAAAATGTGTCTCTAACAATCCAGGGTTTACAGTGCTGCTCTGCTGACATGTCGGAGCATCTGGGAGTGCATTTGGAATTGGAAAAAGGAAAAAAGTGGTCTGGTTTTTGTACCTGGTTTTTAGATGTTATTAAATATATTAGTGTTTTCTATTCATTCTTTCTGTTATCTAACAACTGGTATCACCTACATACTTTGAGCTAGGTAGTATTCCAGAAGGTGCAAAAGCATTGTGTTTGATACAGAACATATCAAAGTCACAGCAACTAAACAGAGTGCATCATTGATTACTTATATTAGAACAACATTGTTTTGACATAATAGCACTTTTCTGGAAATAAATTGGTCAGCTTTCCATAACACTAGTAAAATGCCTTGCACTGGCTAACTTTATAGATAAAAACATCCTGTTTGAGTCACTATCTAGGTATCTTTATTTTGCTATGATAAGACACCATGACCAAGGCAACTTGCAGAAGGAAGAGTTTATTGGGTTTTGTAGTTTCTGAGAGTGAGTCCATGACCATCATGGCAGGGAGGATGGCAGCAGGTAGGTTGGCAGACATGACACTGGGGCTTATATCCTTATCCTTGTGAGCCTATGGGGGCCATTCCCATTCAGACTACTGCAGTGAATCTGGATGGATCTAGGAGGAGTTGGCAAAAGGGATAAATATGATCAAAATACACTGTATGGAATTCTAAAGGAAATGATGAAATGTTTAAGAAACCATAATGAGTTATCTACCATGATGGTAGATTTTTTTCATTATAAAATGATTTTTTTTGAAGATGTAAAATATTGGAGAGAGTTGAGTAGTTGGAGTTTGGCCAGGAGCAAAGAAGTACAGAAACTTTCAGAGGGTAAGTCCTATTAACAGTTTGTTGGGGGAAATTACCTTGGAGGAACTAGCTTTCTTTAATGGGGCCAGATTTTAGGGTCATGTTTCTCAAGGTATGATGACTGAGCCATGCCTTGATTGCTTTTTAAATGACACAGTGGAGTGTTTTATATTTGTTCTTAGCTAATTAAAGGATCTCAAATCAGAGAACTTTGGGTTCTTGAATTTGAGAATCAACTTCACTGTATGCTGTGGGTTAAATATAATTTTGACTGTCTCAGAGAGATTTGTGTGCTAAAAGCTCAGTCCCAGCAGTGGGCACATTACATGGTGAAGGAGTCTTGGGGAAAGTCTTTGGATAGCTGTGGTGCATGCTCTCCATAAAGAGTTGAAAGTAGCCAGTGGGTAACCTCCTGTAGCTCTCACATGTCATGTCTGAGAGTGTTTGTAAAAGGAGTGAATGTGGCCTTTTCTTGTCTGCCCTTCCTGGTTTACCATGTGTAGAGTCTCCCATAGACACGGCCATCTGCCATGGTACCCTCCTTAGACCCTTCAGGGTTAAGACTGGATGCAGAGCATCAAAAAAAATGTTCTCTGTCTCATGAATAGTTAACTGTGAGAAGGATACCCAGGGTTTGCAAACCTTTGATTGTGGAACTTCCTAACAGGACTTCTGTGGAATTATTGACTCAATCGAACACACATTTTATAATAAAATGTTTGCCAAACTGGGTCTATAACTTATTTAGCATGTGTAGAAGAATTACTGTCAATGGCAGGCCCCTAAGAAAAGCATGAAAAAATGTGTCATCTGTTTTTGTAAGATCAGCAATATGATCCCCCAAATGCATCTTAGATTAACAAGTCTCTTTCCTCCACAGTGTGCAGACTTGCCACCTGTCCTTCACAACACTGAGAACATGAAGATGTCTTCCCCTTTCAACTGACGGTCATGCCACATGTACCTACCTGACCTTGTGTATTTAGTTGTAGACATGGCCCTCTCTTTACTCAATATCCCCATTCAGCATCTCCCATGGTCAGCCTCTTCCACATCTAGCCTTTGTTCAGAACACTGACTTGATGAGCAAAGAGCTTGGTTTGATTTTGGAACAGGGAATATATTTACATGCTTCCAACTTCAGTAGTTACAAACGATGAAAAACCTACCCTTCCCTTTCATACTACAGTCACACAGTTCAACCAGTGATGCTAACATCTGTGCATCCTTTCAAATAGTTTTTATTCTTGAAAATAACATACACACATGTAAGTTGGTTCACTCACTCTTATATATACATAATACGTTTTTCACACTGTTGTTTTGTTGTACCATTTTTATATGGAAACATTTTTAGTCTCTAAAAGACTTCAATATTCTTTTCTATTCTTTCCTTCTTCCTTTCTCCTTTCTTGATTTTCGTCCCCCTTTTCCCTTCTTTCTTTGTTCCCTCTATTCCTCCTGTCTTTTTCCCTCTTGGCTCTCCCCTCACTATCTCTCTCAGCATCTCCCTTTCTCTTTGGTTTCCTGTTCTTCTTCTTGTTGTTCTGGATCAAACTCAGAAAGCCAATGCATGTATGTACAATCTACTGGTGACATATCACTTCCTCATTCCTAGTGTGTGCAAGCCATTCCAATAAATGGATGCTATGTAACTTACTTAACGACCACACTGTTAACTGGTAATTCTGTTTCCAATGTTTTTCCTTTACAATGACTACCACAGAGAAAAATCTTGTCACATATATCAGTTGTCATGCTTGAGTCAACTTTTACTATGAATTTCCAAAATGGACATAATGAGCTTAAAATTATGTGGGTTTTTTAAGAAGAAATTGCAAAATTCCCCTCCAGAGTGGTTGTACCAATATACCATTCTACCAACAGCACGCACGAATGCTGCTTTTAGCCCTACCTAAGACAGCATTGACGTTTACGAATGAAATATGTGTACAGCAACATCTTACTATAGCGCAAATCTGAAGTTCAGCAAACAAGCATTATATTTTTTATCATTATTTTCAAAGTTAGAACAGAATGTTTTTATTTTTGGGGTGTGTGCAAGGATTGACCCCAAGGCCTCCACCATTCTCAGCATGGGCTCTGCCACTGAATACACTTCCAGCTTTTTATTTTTAAAACTTTTCCAGAAATTATTTAAGAATATGCTGCACATTTCCCTTGCCTTCTATGGCTTACATCAAAATTACGTTTTTCTTTTCTTGCCGATTTTTTATAATGGCAGATGTTAACTTTTGTACTGTAGTACCTGAAACCTTTCAGGAATAATAGTAAATGGAGGGTTTTTCCCAAGAGTGACATGAAGTTGTGAAAGTGCCTGGATTGTTCTTCTGGCTAATTTCTTTTATGCCATACTTCTTATGTAAGGACATCTCCTTAACAGTTTCCTTATTAACATATTAAAATAAAGCATGGAAGCTGTTCATAGAGTCTTCATTGGAAACACAGTAGCTCCCATTGATTAAGAGACTTCCATGTTTCAGGTAGATGCATGTATATGCTAGCTATTAAATCATCATAGACTGTAATACTTAGATGCTTACATTTTCCTTAGGAATTAACCAGAGTTACTGATAATTTTCAAAGAGAATGGCTAGAGTTCAATGTCCCAAGGTCCATGTTAACTTTCCTTCCTTTAGAAGAAAGGTCTTTGTGTTGACCTGGTGTTGTGACAGTTGTTTGCTTAACTGTCCAAAGGCCATTTCCTCTGGGTATGTTTGGCTTTCCAGATGTGTGGTGGGCTCCGAGGTTATGCTGCTGTGACCTCTGGAAGCCCAAAGCACCACACAGATCACTTTGCACTCATTATGCTTCTGAAGTCAGAAACCCAGGCTATCTGAATGTGAACCTGGGTAACTGAAATGCCAGGTCAGCAGTCATTTGAGCAATAAATGTCTGCTTCATTATAGTGTGAACGCTCTCTCTAATGAATTCTTTTCTCAGAGGGTTTTATGGGAAGCATGTGACAAGCAGTATATTCTGTTTTGGAGTGAGCTAGGGAATTTCAAGGGCTCGGCATCTGGGGCACAGCATACAGGTGGTTGATTTATCATTTCCTATTTGGCTAAGCCAGACCTGAGGTTTCTGTATCGTTGCTTCATCAGAAGCTAAGGTTTTCCTTGTTGACCACTCTTCCATGTCCTAAGAATGCAAATGTTCTAATACATGTTTGTGTTTTGCTGAGTTAAATTTGTCTTCTTCCCGTCTCTGTTTAACAAACAGGCTTCAGTGTATTCTAACATAATCAGTTTTACCTCTTGTATGCTAGTATCAAGTGATGCTAATGGTAGCCATATGCTTTCTCATGCAAGATTCAGCTCTTTCTCTTTCTCTTTCTCATGTGTGTGTTGTGTGTGTGTTTGTTGTGTGTGTGTGTGATGCATGTGTGTGTGCATGCATGTGTGTGTGCATGCATGTATTGTGTGATTGCATGATGTGTGTTGTGTGTGTGTGTGTACAAGCACACACATGCGGGGGGGTGTCCACATGCACATGTATGTACCCTTTCTGATGCTGTGCACATTGTGGAGGGCAGAGGACAACTAGCACGAGTTGGTTTTCTCCTTTTGCCATGCGAGCTCTGCTGGCTGTGCTCAGGTTGTCAGTATAGCAGAAAATGCCTTTATCCACTGAAATCTCTCAGAGAGCGCACTTTATTTTTCAAGGTAGAGTCTCTCACTGAGCCTGGACCTAACCACTGGCTAGATTGGCCAGAGAGCCTCAGGTATCCTCCTGCCTCCATTCCCCTGCACTAGGGGTATAGCAAGAGATGCCACAAGCACCTTTTTATTCTGGAGCTGGAGATCTAAATGTAGGTCCCTGTGCTTACATAGCCAGCAGACCACTTCTAGGCATCACTCTTGTCAAGGGTTTTGTTTGTTTGTTTTAGGCCAAGGAGGTGAGGGATTAGGAGTTTTCCTGGCGTCTTCTGAGGCAATCATCACCGGAAGGCTGGACAGCTCTTCCAATATATAGGTCTATTTATATATATAGTGTATAGGTCTATTTAGAAAGTGTTATGAGTATAGAGTCCTTGACTCACAAAAACAGGTCATTTTGTAAAACCCTTAAAAACCATGCTCAGAGCATCAGAAAGGCTAATTTAGGGGAGGAGTTTGTATGCATATACTGGAAAATTTTATGACATTTCCTCTCATTCAATGTTTTTTTTTCCCCTATCAGCAGTTCCATTTTAAAAACAACACAAAGTAAAAATCTAAGTGTTCTCTCAAAATGTTCAATGATGCTCATTTTTTAAAGGGATGCTGATGGATCAAGAATTTTCTCTTATCAATTCAAATCACCTATCTTGGCTGAGTATCAATGCCTTTAGTTTTATGGGCCATTTTAAAATTTCAATAGACATTTAAACATATGTTAACCAAGCCTTATAAACAAAAGGCAGCAAGCAGAGGGGTTCTGAAGGGATTTCTTTACCCAAAGAGCCAAACAAATCAAGAACATGCTTTTGGATCTGGTCTAAATTTTCTTCCTTGCTTTCCTCTTTTACTCCTTTTCCCCCACCTCCATCTCTGAAAGGAACAACAAATGACCAGTACTGGACTAACAGGAATTAACAGGCCAACCATCCTTGAGCTAGGATGCCCAGACGACAGTCTATTACTGATTGTTCCGGCACAACTCCTTTGGCAAACTACATTGTCTGGTTACTTAATGTAAAAAGCCACAGTTTGTAAAATTGTTAGAAAACAGTTTAAGATAGTCTAGATCTTCCCAATTTTCCCTTGCAAAAATCACGATAGGCCTTGGCTTTGCTTTGAAAAAAGCAAAACAAAACACTTTCATGGTATCTAAAACCACCCATTGCTCTGTTACAAAGATATTAGGAATTTGAAAGGTGCCTTGGCTCTGCAATGTGATTTATGAATGTTTAGTATGTTGTGGTTCCCCATAGTGTGAGATGTGATTACAAGGTAATGAAATGGGTTTGTGTATGGAGCCTGAAAAATCAGGTTCACTGTTTTGTATTTAGATAGTTTGACATGTAGGTTTCAGAAAATGGAAGCAAGTCACTCCTTCAGTGACACAGCTCTGATCTGCATTCAGATGGTTTGTATAAAGGAGGAGGCACTAATGGTAATTATTTTTGTGCCAGGTATATTTGGGACAGTCAATTAAAGAACATAAATTTATTGCAATAGATTTTTGATATCTTAAAATATACTGGTTTTTAAGAAAACCCATTATGTTGACTTAAGATTTATTATCCTCTCTTCCTACTTTTTGTTACCTCTCAAAATGGCTCCACAGACTCTCTCAAAAGAAGCAGGTTGAAAGGTTTTCTAAAATGATAGCTCATGTGCTTGACCTTTAAGATTCTGGTCACTTGAAGAGGTCATATCTCATAGTTTGAAGAAATGGGGCCATGCACTCTATGTTTCTCTCTCTCTCTCTCTCTCTCTCTCTCTCTCTCTCTCTCTCTCTCTCTCTCTCTCTCTCTTTCCTTCTCTATCTCTTGTGTTTTTCTCTGTCTTTCAGTTGTTCTTTTTTTTTTTCTGTCTAACTCTCTTCCTGTCTCTGTCTCTCTCTGAATTCTTTCTCTCCTCCCTCTCTGACTCTCTGTCACTCTTTCTGTCTCTGTCTGTCTGTCTTTGTCTCTCTCTGTCTCAGTCTCCTCTCTCTCTGTCTCTCTCTCTGCCCTGTCACTCTCTCTGTCTCTCTGTCTGTCTTTGTCTCTCTCTGTTTCTCTCTGTCTCAGATTCTTTCTGTCTCAGTCTCTCACTGTCTCTCTCTGTCTTTCTGTCTCTGTCTCTCTGTCTCTCTGTCTCTGCTCTCTCTCTCAGATTTAAGAAGCTGTTCTGTGCTGTGGTCTTTACAGCTTCTAATTTACATTCCTATCCCTGTTTTCTCCATGTTTCTTTTCTCATAGGGTCTTTTGAACTAAACCTTGTAGGATACAACTGTTCCACTTCTAAAAGGATATGAACATCAGACATTTCCCTTAGTTTGAGGGATTTCCCTGAAGACTCCTTCTCTTTGCTTCTCTTCCCTCCATTCCCCTGTCTATGCTAATAGCTCCCTCTCCTATTTTACTTTAAGTTATTCATCTTACTGAAGCTCCTCCCTAGACTTTAAGGGGAGTCATTTCCCTTGATGACCCCCCATATCATTTTTGATGTAATTTGCTGTTCCTTCTAATGCTGTCCTTTCTCAACCATTGATAATGGCTCCCATGGTCATGAAACCTTTTCGGGAAGACTAATTTTGTATCAATGCCTTTTTGAATCAACCTCCTACTATCTCTTCTTCTCTAACAGTAACACTGTGGAAGAATGTCTAGCTCCTGCTTCCTCTTCCAGCTCCCATACCCTTCCCAACAGACTCTCTGAGAGTCTATTTGTACTCTTTTCTCTGTCCAGTTCTCAGGAACAAAGTGCTGAAGACCATGAGTTTGTCTTTAACTCTTCCTTCAACAGACATGGATGTTTGTGCTCATTAACTGGATTTCATCTCTCCTTTCATGGTGTCCTTTAGAGACAGTGACCTGAAGTGGACAGCGATCTTTGGATGCACATGCATTCATTGATGGGTAGGCATGTACAAGATGCCTCTTTGCTTACTATGGATAATGTCTTCTAAACTGCACGAGAATCCCCTACCACAATCGAAGATCATTTCACCTCCTCTATCTTAAAGAACACCTAACTGGCTTACATTAGTTCTGCAAAAATCGTTAAGTAGAAATTATGCTACAAAAAGTCAAGTATCAAGTACTTTATTGAATGTGGTACAGAAGTGAAACACAGAGTGTTTCATTAGGAGTTTTTGGTTTTTTTTTTTTTTTTTTGCATTATTTAAAAGTTAAAACTCTCTAGGTGTCAAGGGCAGCCCTGCTTATACACTGAAGGCCTAAAATAAGCCATAGGCCTAAAATCAGCCATAGGCCTAAAATCAGCAATAGGCCTGACATACATAGCCTGCATAACACACAAAGCCTTGGGTCTCTGTGAAAAACACAGAAACAAATGACTAGAAACTATGTAAACAAGCAGTTTGGTGGAAAATTGCCAGGCTAGTCATAGACCTTGTAGTAGGTAACCTTGGTGGATAGTACCAACTTAGATAAAGACAAGTGAATCATAGGCAGAGTCATAGTGATCTGTCCCCTGAACCTTCACCCAGCTGTCATTCTGTTCTGGAAGATATCTATACTCCCCCTGAACACCTATACTCCTGCGTCAGCCCCTTCCCCACATCGTGCCTTTTTGTGTATATAACCTGTGTGTAAAAAAGTAAAAATTACAGTTTGATCAGTCTATAGACAAGCCATGTTCCTTTGCGTTCGCCCATTTTGTTTTTTCCCCATTCTCTCTTAGGTGATCTCCCTGGACCCTGTTTAATACCCTGCTGGACAAGACATCTAGGTAACCATCCTAAGTTGAGGACTTTCTATATATGCTATGGGTGTGTGTGTGTGTGTGTGTGTGTGTGTGTATGTATTATGCATATACTGTAAGGGAAATACTTCATTTTTTTTCCTTCAGGCAGCGTAACTGATGTGGTAGGGAAACCTGTGGATGGAAGAGGCAAGGTTAAAGGAAGAGGAGCTACAGGGAAATTGGGTGATATCACCCCTATGTTGTACCCACACAACACTAATGAAACTGTTTTGAGAGCTGAGGGTGGAAAATTATGGGCAAGCTTTGCATGTAGTGAAGAATATTCATGCTCAGGAACTGTAGTGAAGTGTAATCTGAAATTCACTGAAAAGGTCTTCATTATCTCCTGATTTGTTAACTGCTTATATATGCACAAATGTCTGAGACTGATAAAATTATAGAGAACATAAATTTACTTGCTCACAGTTCTAGATACTGGGAGGTCAAAGATCAAGATACTGGCAGGTTCAGTTGTATGGCAAGGGCTGCATCATTCCATGGGAGGTGAGACTGAGAGTAGAAATGAGAACAACACGACCTCAAGAGGCATGGGGCAAAAGAGCAAGCTAGGTACACTTCCTTGTTAAACTCTTTCAGTAGGTCACCTGATCTCATTCACAAAACCTAATTTCCTTTTATAAATCTCACATGCTTATACTGTCTGATATACCTTGGTGTTGTATTTTAAGGATATTTTTATGCAGAATTAGCAAGGCCAGCCAATAAAGCTCACAAACAAAAATCTTATTGGTCAATACTGACTAGCCCTGCAAATAATGATTTTGAATGAACTTCTGTGTTTGATGTCTCAACTTGCAGACAATCTGAAGGCTGAAAACTTTATAATTATCAAAATATATGGAACATAATTTTCCTCTCATTCCTTCATTTTGTTTCTTTTAAAATATTTTATAATCATCTTTGTATTGCTAACATATATTTTATCATACATTTAGAGTTTTCAAACAGAGCACATTAATTAAACAAGTGAACTGTGTAGACATGTATGATTCAGTATGATCAAAAACCACTGCATCCATAACCTTGGTTTATAAGACCATGCTTAAGCTGCAGTAGACACCAAGTCTGTTATATCCAAGAACAATTGAGGCCTACTTGACATCTGTGTTTCAGATTTAAAGGTGCTTAAGGATGAGAGAAAACAAAAGAAAGTTTCATTTGCAATAGGTATCACATGTACAGTTCATATACGTTGGCTTGTAGCACTTTTATTTATTTATTTATTTTGCTTCGATTGCTAACAATTCCAGTTCCTTTCTGGCTTTTATGTGGTTGTAGTTGCTTTGAAACCAACCCCTCAGCTAAGAGACTTCTTGTCTTCACCTTCCACAAAGTCTAACTTTCAGGACTTATTTCTTTGGAAGAGTTTGCAGACTACTAAGTATACAGAAAGGAGACAGAGTGAAGAGGTCACTTTGATCTGTGACATGGCTGGGCTTGGCACCAGAACAATGTGTCCATTCTTGTCACTTTTGCCTGGTAGGTCATGTATATACATTTTGCCAAGTTTCCTTTTCTTTATCATTGAGAATAGCAAGATTGTACTAAAATATATTTAAAAAAATAGTTTATCATATATATTTACACACAAACAATAGCAGGACTTAATTTTGCCAACTTTAATCGAAAGTAAGTTATTTTTAGAATGACTTGGAAAATCTTTGAGATGATCTGAAAATCAGTTAGAGGGTCTCTCATCCAGAGACTCATCTTGACTCCAGGGCCTGGCTGAACAAGGACACTGGAGTCCACGGAGAGGGTTGATCCCAGAAACTACTCTTCTCTGAGTCCTGTCAAGAGTGACTGGATTCTATTTTATGCTTCAAATACTGTCTGGGAAAAGAAAGCTCCACACAATTTTCTTCTTTCTTCCATGCTTGCTCCCAAAGCCAGTCTTATTTGTCTAACATGATTGGTTTGCTCAAAGTTACATGCCTGAGCTTGTTAATCTCACTCTTGGCTTCCATTTTAGGAATTAAGAATCAGAAGAAGGGGAAAACTTTATAAACTGGAAGAGGGATTTGTAACCAACAGCCTCAAATGTGATGTCCATTTAACACAATTAATGTTGTTGAGCCGTACTAATATGTAATGAAACTGCAAAACAAGTGCTTACTATCATCTTAATGAGGTTCTCACTGCTTTGATAAAGCATCATGGTCAAGAGCAACTTGGGAAGGAAGGCGTTTATGTCATTTTTACAACTTTCGGGTCACACTTCATCACAGAGAGAAGAAAGATCAGGAACTCATGGCAGGAACTTGGAGGCAGGAAGTGAAACAGAGGCTGTAGAGGAACACTGCTCACTGGCTCGCTTTCCAAGACTCACTTAGCTTTCTTATGTAACTCAAGAGTACCTGCTCAAGGATAGCATTGCACTCAGTGGGCTGGGCCTTGTCACTTCAGTCAGTGATCACGAATGCCTGACAGACTAGCTTATAGGGCAGTCTTTTAAAAAAGTATGAAAAAGTGTTGTTATTTTTGAGATCATAATTGAGTTACATTTCTTCTTTCTCTTTCCTTCCTTAGAACCCTCCCCTATATTCCTCTCCTGACTCTCCTTCAATTTCATGTCCCCCTTTTCCATTCATTGTTATTGTGTGCACATATGTATTCTAAAATTAACCTGTTTATGCCCTTTAATATTACTTGTATGTATGCTTTAACTTAGCACTGGTGAGCCAATTGGTGTGTTCTTCCCCAGGAAAGGCCACATCTCCCTTTCTGAGCTTTCTTCAGTTGTCTGATACAGGCCAAAGTGAGGGTGACATCTTAACTCAAAGTCCCTCTTCTCAAAGGACTTTACATTTGTGACAAGTCGAGATAACTGTTGTAGTAACAGTTGATCATTATTTAAAAAGCATGGCAAATTATTTTACTCTTCATATATATGTATCAGCTCTATTATGCCTTTTTAAGCAAATGTCTGTTTCAAAGAGCAAATATGCAAACGTGTGTAGTCTCAGAGCACACGCTGCAAGAAGACATGTTGATTACATTAGAGGCCTTACCCTTGTAGTTTTTCTCCTCCATTTCCATCTTCCTCTGGAAACTAGGACTCTGACCTACATCTGAGTAGGCTTCTTTAGCCACTCACTGGAGGTGGAATCTGCCAACAGGGAACACCAGCTGGAGATCAGAAAGAGAAAACAGACTGAAGGCAGACTGTTTATTCTCCAGGCCCTTCCCCTGCAGGGTAGTGGCCTTTAGGTTGGCAGCATCCTTGACCCAAAGTCACAAGGACCTGTCAGTAGGGACAGGGCAGTAAGCACTGGGAAAGAATATTATACTTAATGTCATTTGAAATGCTTTTTGCACTTGTAACAGAAATGTGTATTTTACAGCAGAGTTTTCACATTTGAAGTTTCCTCTCCTTGTGATATTGGCTCAGCAACCTTTTCTGTCTAAGGTACAAGCAGTTCTGCTCTGGGACAAAGCACCCTCATCTACAAGGCTTTCAGAATTCCACAAGTAATCTGTTCGTTAAATTCCCTGTAAGTCATTAATTAAGTTCCCTCAAGCTCTGAAGTGTGCATGTGCCACTGTTGTCTTGGGTGGATTTGGTGATGATACCCCAGGAGTGGATTTTTAAAAGATATTATAGGGTACAGAAATATCAGTTTAGCATTAACGATTATGTGCCTTCAATTTTCTTGAAAGTAATTTAGTTTAATTTTAAAAATGCCCCCCTCCCAGAGTTCCCCAGGATTAAACCACCAAAGAGTACACATGGAGGGACCCATGGCTCCAGTCACATATGTAGCAGAGGATGGCCTTGTCAGGCATCAGTGAGAGGAGAGGTTCTTGGTCCTGTGATGGCCCAATGCCCCAGCATAGTGGAATTCCAGGACGGTGAGGCAGGAGTGAGTGGATGGGTTGGGGAGCCGATGCTCATCATTGAAGCAGGAGAGAAGGGGGGATGGAATAGGGGGTTTGTGGAGTGGAAACTGTGAAGGGGGATAACATTTTAAATGTAAACAAATAAATAACCAATAAACAAACAAACAAACAAACAAATAAATAAATAAGAAATTCGTACCCTTGGAGAGGCAAAATGCCACATAGAAGTTTCAGAATGTTGAGGCCTCCCTCCCAATAATTAGCTAAATTTGCGTCTTCAACATCCTTACCTCTCAGGAAAACTTTCAAAATGTAAGATGAACATGACTACTTGTATTCAGCTTTAAGGTTTAAGGAGAAAATTCTCAGAATAGTAAAATTTATGGCTTTATAACAAATTCCAGCTATATAATAGCTATTGAAATGGAAATAATGACAAACTAATTATATGCTTATAATAAACCAAAGAAAAAGTATACAAAAACTACCTATATTTTGTAGCTTTGAGGGTGGCTATTTTGAATTACATAATATAATTTTTTGGCATTATTATTGTCTTTTTTTGAAATATAAGAATATTGAGAATTTTCTCCTGGCAAGTCAATTTTCATGAAAATAAAGCAAACTTTAATTGCTATTGATGTTGAAATGCCCAGGGTAAAATAAGGATCATTCACTTAAAAATAAGGCCTCCTCTAGATGTTTACAAGTACATGGTGGGAGTGAGGTAACGAGAGAGGATGGGCTCCAGGGACCCTTAAAGTTTTAGCTCTTTAACTGTATTTTACAGTGCTGATATTATTTTTGACTCTTCCCGTAAAGAAATAAAACAAGCACACTCTTCCTGTCTCGTAATGAGATAGGTGTACAGTAAAGGAATAGGGCAAGGTTTCCACCCAAATTATCATTTTATGGAATTATCAAGTAAGTATAGTGTAATACTGATGCAAAGCCATAAAAATCCTTCATAATTATTCTATTTCTATTACCTAGATTGTAGTGTAATAGGCATTTATGAAATATTTTTATATTCCATAACTTTTTTTTTCCTCTGAGGCTCTCCACCCATTTTGTCAATGGCTGTTCTCCCTCTGGGTGGAGGGCGGATACCAAGGGAAACAAAGAGGGCATTGATCAGCCCTGGCTTTCAAAGCCAACTTAGGAAAAAACATTCCTAGCAGGAGCTAAGCTTTTTCCAGAGTGAGATTTTAAAAATGTTGGTGAGGGACAGGGAGACACACACACACACACACACACACACACACACACACACACACACACAAGAAGAGAGAGAGAGAGAGACAGAGAGACAGAGACAGAGAGAGGGAGACAAGAGAGACAGAGAGAGACAGAGTCCAAATACGGAAAGAACAGAGGAGAAACTGGTCCTAAAATTGTGAAGAGGCCCAGAGTGAGAGAGGCAAGCTAAACAAGTGTGTGTGCATGTGTGTGTGTGTGTGTGTATGCATGTGTGTATGTGTGTGTCCTGGTTTTACCTCAAAGCCTTGGGTGTGGCAGCAAGCACAATGGGTGTGGCAGTCAAAGGCTATTAGAAAAACTTTAAGGGGAAACAGCATATGTCTACAGCAGAAATATTTGCTCTTTCCTGCTCTGGCACCATGTGGTAGAAGTCTTCAGTTCAACAGGACACCTTCAAGGCTAGTGGTTTTCACAGGTACAGGCTTGACACTAGCCTCCCTTTTGTATGTTTGTTTAAGATCGGTTCATTCACAGAAAGAGCAAATGGAGACTGGGAATCTAGAGTCTCTTAGATCAACGTATCAGACCAGGCTTATACCCCTTAAATCATGATGTTTTTAGAAAGTGGGTTGTATGCCACTTTGGTTTTCCTAGTAAGTGACTTATATTGCATTTTATAAAAATATTGGTGTGATGGATTTGTAGGAGGGGAAACAACATAAACTGTTTCGGAAATGATGATCTAGAGAATGTTACAAATGGCTTGATGAGGGGTCAGAAAAGGGGACAAATGGCTAACCAGGTACCTATTAACATTCCAAAGCAGAGGCTGGCTAGCTCTCCAAGCATCGCTCAGTCTCTGTGGCTCCTTCCAGCACTCCTCAATCCACCGCACCCTAAACCTCTCCCTTCTAGGGGCTTCTCCTTCCCTTCCCCCAGCCAGATCCTTATATAACTCTTCCATTTTGGCTCTATCAGCCTCTTGGCGTTTCTTGCTAAGCATCTCCTCTCTTGCTCTGCCTACTCTCCTCTCCTCTCAAGGTCCAGTTTATTATGCCAACCATGTTTAACCTGGACTCTTCTACCTGTCTGCTTTCTTCCTTATGTCTACAATAAAAATCTTCTCCATACTTTAGGAGAGTCCTCGTTAGGACTTTACGAGTCTCCATCTGCTCCTCCTTTTATTTCATTTTTTTTTCATTCAAGACAGGAACTGTCTTTCTGTCAACTATGCCTGCATCTTTCTGCACATATCCTTGGCTCATGTACCATGAGTGGGATCCAAAGAAATGCATGTATGACAAGCAGGAAACACAGAATGTCTTAAGAAGGATTATCCATGAGTCAGCCATTTGCCCAAGACAGAGTGACCTCTGTTGTAGTCTGGACAACTGAAACCACTGCTGGAGGAAAGACTTAGTGGTTGAAAGGACTTGGCTGACACTCAGGCATACAACTCTAAGGACAACCAAGGTGTGGCGGAACCAGTGCAGTACTCAATAAAACTGCTGGACCCTGACTTCAACTGCAAAGGCTTCTAGGACGCTAGTGACTGCCAGCCCTACTTGTATAGAGGTCAATGAGGACCTGGGCAGGACCCCGAGATGTCTTACCCTTTGCAACTCATATTCATGAAAGTCCTCCATAGCTCTAAGAATCAAAGTGGAACTATAGGTGAAGAGAAATAGAAAGGGATGGATTCAATCCCAAACCAAAGAGATTGTATAATCCATTCACTAGTCATGTTATCTCCCATCACCCAGGAGTGTGGGAGCTTGAGAGCAAAATTAGATATTAAATGTACTCAAGAAACTGCATTTTCTTTTACTACATACAATGTTGACCCTGCCACACTGTCAATAAACTGTGACAATGAAAATCATGCCTGGCATATAGAACATGTGTAGATAAGGCTTGTTGTAGTTTAGAAGGGAACTTTTCAAAACTTACATTTCTTAAAGCAGAATTTGCTTGTGATAGGAGCTACAGAGGTTCCCTCCACCGAGGCCACTATAGCCTAACAGATGAGTTAGTTTAAAATTTCCTGACCTTGCTGATTGATGACAGAATGCTGAGCAAGTGGACAAAGGTAGTGTGTGCATGAGTAAGTGCGATGAGACGGACTGAAGGGCAAATAAATGGACTGGTTTCACGTCTAAATATACTGTTTTTAAAGTTTTATGGTAGGGTGAAGGAAGGAAGGGTAGGGAAATAGTAGGTAAAAAAATGTAAGATCCAGTTACAAAAGGCTGGGTAAAAGGGTTAATAGCTGGGATCCTCTGATGCCCAGATCACATTCACTAAAGTCTCTTAAGAGAGAGAGAGAGAGAGAGAGAGAGAGAGAGAGAGAGAGAGAGAGAGAGAGAGAGAATGAAAGAAAATAATTAACCGTGCAAACCGGACATTGGAATAATCAAGACCTATTAATCTCATGTATACAACACACATTCACTATCAGAGACAAATTCATGTTCTCCCTGTAGAAATGGCTGTCTTCCTCGTCCTCTTTGTAGATCAGTTTGAGTCTAGCTTTCTTAGTTCCAAGTCTGAGAAAATGTTTCACTTAAAATTATTGTCCTCACAGAGCTGGTTTCTCTCTTACTCGATGTTCCTCTCCATTCATTGGATTCAGGAGCTCAGAGCAGTGGTACACGGGTTTTAGGCTTCATTTGCTGTCACTAGAAACATCATAGTGACGAATATGCTCCCGTTTTATGTAAGAAAGATAGACTTACATGGCCCACGTGTTTCTGAAGAGATGTCACCTCTCACTGTATTCAAATCCCGGTCAAGGAAAAAATCTATACTGCTATGACACCATTTTAAATGAGATCAGTTTTAATGATTATGGAATGGTTTGTCTGTTCAATCAAGGATCCAATTAGCACAGCTGAGTAGGAGAGATGAGCCATAAGATACTCTATATGATGCTAGGAGATCTGAGTGTCTTTTGCTTCATCTGTCAGTCCGTTTTCACACTGGCTATTGGTTATCTGATGCTTCACTGGTGATCCCTGAGTCATAGCTGGACCATATAAATCTTTGGACCCACACAAACAGAGTTCTCAGTAGGGTGATGGTTGGAGAGAATTGTCAGAGAAGTCACTGTACACCGTTCTGTGTCCCAACTAATTATTTGGGATGGGTTTTCTAGTTGGTGTCTCAATCTTCCACAGTCTTATGACAAATTCACCTTTATTTCATTTGCAGGTATTGCTGGAGGAGAGTCTAACCTGGCTACATGCACTAGTCCAAGTTTGGTTTGTAGGTGTTTTAGAACTATGTGTCTTTCTAGACTAAGTCAGTACCTCTCCTCCCTTCCTTTTCCTTTTTCATTCCAAGCATGGAATAAATCTGGTTAGATTTTCTCAAATCAATTCATTGGTTAAGCGAATGGAAAATTCATGTCTGCATAGTCTTGTGATGCCCTCTGCATCCTCCTGAAATAACCCCTCTGATTTCTTCTTGACATACTGCTTTTGAAAATCCATGTTCTCATTTTGCATATCCCTGAATCAAATGGTGCATTTGAATTCTTGTGACTGGTTTGTACCCCGTTTCACTCGACTAGGAGGCAGATAAATGCAGAGATGTAATTCAGAGGGACCCAGGAGTGGAGAAAGCCAGGCTCCTCTGGCTCCTCTCAGATGGCTCCAATTGCTTGTGTGACAGCCTTTGCCAAACACAGTATTAATTTTAACCACAGAAACTTGGCAAGTCAGGCGATTCAGCTTGACGTTGCAATTCAGCAGTGGGAACTATTAGTTTTGGATCTGATTTTAAGTGGTCTCAGAATACTGGTTACAAACAGAAAGGGCTTCCTGAAGCCAAGTCATATGGTGGCCCTGTGTTTCCTTATCTGTTTCGGCCAGGCTACCTGGGACTAGAGCATGTGCTTCTCCACTGTAGCCTGTCTAATTGTAATGGAGGCAGACTGCCAACGCTGGTGTGTGTGCATTTCATTGGCTGTTACTCCCTAGTCTTCCACTGCCCTTCTCCCTTCTCCTCTCTCTCTCTTCTTTTTCCCTCCTCTTCCTCTTCATCTTGTCTTTTCATTTTTTAAAAAATCCCCAAACCAGTATATGTGTATTATTGGAAAACAATCAAAAGTGGAAGAGTAAGAGGATGGGAGTGTGGAGGTAAGAGAGGAGAGAAGCACCAGAAGAAAATATACAGGTAAAAAGAAAGACCACAAAAGTCCCCTGTGCTTCTATTCTGGAAATATAACCCCTTAATAATGGGAAACCTTTTCTTTCAAACATGCATGCACTATGAATGGATATGTGTGTGCTGTGCTTTGCTGTGTGTGCATATGCATGTGTCTAAGCATATGCATGTGCCTGTGTGTGCACCCGAGCCCTCATGTGTGTGTGTGTGTGTATGTGGTGGATATGTGCAAAATACTGGGACAACAGCAATTTAAGGGAGGAAGGACTTATTTTGGTTCACAGGTGCTGTCCAGCAATCTGGTGATTCTGAAAATACCTCACTGTATGAGCCTAGAACTTTTGCTATACCTCATAGCCACAGTTAATAATACACCTCGAGGACATTTACAACTTAAGATTGCTAGCCTACTGTGCATTCAGACTGTTTGTTTAACCTCCTTTTAAGAGAACAATGTAAAAATCAACCTTACTTGCCATGTTGATCTCCCATGTAATCCCCTTTACAACCTAAGTTAATGCATAACTGCAGCCTCAAATTATGTATATTTCCATGTCCCCGACACAGATAATACATGTTTACCATTTGCTGAAAGCAGCAAATACAGAATTTGAAAGCAACTCCCTAAAATCTACCATAAAGGTTAAAAGCAACCATTTATGGCCACTGGTTCATAAACAATGGTGATTGTTATCTGGGTCAGTTGGGATCATTTGGAGCCAGTGATTTAATTCCTTGTAAAGCTGAATTGTTTTGTAAACCATTGCATTCCTTCCTCACTGTGATGCATTTTATGCTGTTCAATATATACAGAGCAAGCACTTTGTAATGTGCATTCAGACACATAGACATTTACAGACATACTTACACACAGTTCATACAATGGACAGACATACAAAGACAAGGGACAAACAGATTCACAAAATAGCCTTCAAGTAGGCACAGACAGCCTCATACAGGAGACAGAAGATGGAACATACACAGAGCATGAAGTGTAGAATTTCAATCTGAACTTGCTCTTGGTTAACTGGCTCTAAAAAATGGGTTCTGATTTCTTTCCTTCTTGTGACACCAGTGCATTATTGGTGACTAACAGTTAATCACTAACATATATAATCCACACACATTACAACAGGAAACACACTGCAAGGGGAGCTTGAAGCAGCTGGTTGCATTTCATCAACAAAGAAGAAGAGGAAGATAAATTTTACTTAACTCACTTCCTCCTTTCTATACAGTACAGAGTCCTATCCCACGGCATTTTGCCCCCCCCATAGTGGGTGGGTCTTCCCACTTAGTTACCCTAAACAAGGCAATACCCTACAGGCTTGCACAGAAGACCATCTGCCCATTTCTGTTGTGGTTCTAGATTTCATCCAATTGACAATTGAATTAAGGATCACAGAAGTATGCATTTCCTATTTCCTGAGAATTGCTCCAAAGTACAACCATTAAAGCTATGCATTGGCAGAATAGTATCTACCCTATCTATGTTGTATATTGATGTTTCCCATTTCATCATGGGAAGAGTTATTTAACCTTCCATAATCTGATTATTTCATACTCCATCTAAGGCACCAGGCTTTCAAGGCTACTTTCATCCCCTGCATCTTCTACAGCCACATTTTTCTAGTTGTAACATATAAACTAACATTAATAAGCATCTTCTTTATTGTACATTGGTGAACCACATTTGCTTTCATTAGCTTGCCTGTGCTTGAACACCCATAAAAATCCAATTTTCTATTATTATCACACAAAATTCTTGGCTCCACCCAATAAGCCTTCTCTGCTCTCCACTTTCTAAGTCTAAGTCACTCCAACCTCCACTCTGTCTAAGACACAGAAGGGCATATGAAGGTGCTAATCAATCATAAATAGACTTTTGAAGCCCAAGCTTGCTCTAACCCTTTCTATGAGGCAAAAATGGAATAATGCATCGTGAACAAACAGCTTTTCAGCCAAAGAAATGGAAATAGAGAGGATAACAGAATTTGAAGGCTAGAGAACAGTTCAGTGGTCTAGTGTTTGCCTAGCATGTCCAATGTTCTAGGAGTTTGAAAAAAAAAGTTATTTTTTTCAGGTTAAAAATAAGAGGATACAGTATTGTGGTTGACTCTTAAATTCCTCCATTTCTGGTTTGGATGAATGGCATAAGTCGGCTCTATTAAGAGACATAAATATCAAAGAAGTGGTGACCCATTTTGCATCTCCCCCCCCCCAGCATATTTAGTTTGAAGACTATGGGGTATCTAAGAGATAATATCTCTTTGTAAACACTAACACAAAGGAGATAAAGGTAGCAATCCATCAGTAAATAGGTAGTTTGTGAGGCTCTCTTTATATTTCTAGATGAGTAGTACCAAGAGTGAAAATCAAGCATCAGTGCCCCAAAGTGAGATCAGCGTGATCCAATGAGATTATCATTGGGATATAAACCAACCACTGCATTAGAGTGAGACGATTGAGAATAATGCCAGTGGATGGCAGGTGCCACTGAAATATGCAAAGTTCAAATCTAGGTAATGTTAAGATTTTACTTCCTGTACACATCTTGGGTAACTACCTGTTTTTGGCAAAGACGATTTCAAATGCAGTGATTTCCTGAAGAAAAACAGGGCTGACAAGGAAAGAAAACCCAGTGCCTAGTTACAGAGGCAAGGAGTTAACTACCTAACACCCAGCCTTTCCCAGGACCCCATATCAGAGACAAATTCCCAATATGTAAATGAGCCTTATGAGTGTTTGGTCCTCAGAGACTATAGTGAATCTTGCCTCAAGAGCCTCAGAAGATGCAGTGCTTAGATATCTAGATGCTTTTTTCTAAAAGCATGGGGTCAGGGAGAGCTGGAAAAGCATGGAACCACCCAAGGAATGAGTGGAGATTTTGCAGGCCTTCTCCTTGATCCATGACGCCTTCCAGTATCACTGTTGTGAGATGGATTCAGAAATGATAAAAGTCAGGCTTTAAATCCTAGTTAATTACCTTGGGCAAGTTCAACTTCAGTCTATAGAGTAGGTAGGCTGCTTAGCATTGTTGTAAAAATGGATATATTGGGTGCAGAGCACTCGACACAGGAAAACTTAAAATATTTGCAATGCTTGGGTCAAAAATGTTTTCTTTGTAAATGTAAAAAACAACAACAACAACACACATTGTAAGGATTCTTTTTATTTCCTTTATATGCAACTCAATGTAGCATCTTCCCTTAAGTTTGTTAACTACAAAATCTTCCCCTTTAGACTTTTAAATTTACTTACTGATTGAGAAAAATTCTAATTTTAAGACACCATCAGATATGACACCATGCTGGAGATTCTATAGTGTGTGAATCTGGTTGTGACTTGGGGGGGTCAGGGACCCGGGTTTCTGGGTAGGACTCTGGGAGTCTGAGGTTGATTGGACGATTGTACATTTTATATGCTTTGGACCTTGGGGAACCACTTAGGGAGTTATAGCATATTGCTAGCAACTGGTCTCTATTTTATTGCCCCTACTAGAAATTGCAAGCAGTCTCTAGTCTTTTGTATAAAGAGTTTTCTGCAAAGTCAAGATAAACCATCATGCAAATCCTAATATAAATCATAATGCACTGATTCAGAGAGTGATCTTAGTGTTTTCTTTCCATTTGCTTTTTTTTTCTGTGTTTTATTTGGAAAATGAACTTCTCATAATCTTTACAGGTTTTGTGTTTGTATTTGTGTGTATACGTTGAATGAGAATATCCCCCTAGAGGCTCATATGTTTGAATGCTTGGTCTCTAGTTGGTGCAACTGTTTAGGGAGGATTAAGAGGTGTGACCATGTTGGAGTAGGCATGTCACTAGGGTGGGCTTTGAGATTTCTGTCCATGCCATTTCCAGTTAGCTCTCTTTCTGCCTTAGGCTTTTGTGTTAAGACTTAAGCTCTCATCTATGCCTCAGCAACATGCCTGTCTGCCATCATGCTTCCCACCATGATGGTCATGGACTCACCCTCTGAAGTCACAGTATTTCTTCTATAAGTTGTCTCGGTCATAATGTCTTATCAAATCAATTGAAAAGCAGCTAAAACAGCATGTGTCTTTATTCATATTTTAATCTGTGGATATTCTTAGTGGTTTTGTTTATTTGTTTGTTTTTGTCCAGTGGTCACCTTCACTAGTGGGAGGGCAAATTCTCTAAAGACGGAGACTAACAAGCAAATCCACTTATAGTCCTCCACCTATACTTTGATGAATGAAACCAACTGCATTCTAGTATGAATAACCAGCCAACCTCTGCTGCGTCAAAAATGGGCTCAGGTGGGTGGGTTCCTTGTGACTGATTCTTGAGCCAGCATGAGAAAGAGTCCATTCTCCCAACATCACTGCTGACTTTACTCTTTCCATGGACTGTTTGAAGAGACAGACAGAGTGAAGCAGGAGTGGGAGATAGGCAGCCAGGCACATGGGCACTTAAATATATCACCTTTTTTTGTTACTCAAATGTATAAAGAGAAACAGCTATGTATTACAATAATGGTATTTAGCTCAAAATATGAACTTAGGAGACTTGGTGAGCACATAAACCTGGATAAGGAGTTCCTTTTTCTGATCTGACTCTCACTGCCCTATGAATATAGAGAAAGGGCTGGGCTCTTTCTGCATTATTTATTAAAACAACAAAGCAAAGCAAAGCAAAGCAAAGCAAAGCAAAGCAAGCAAGCAAAACAAAACAAAACAAAACAAAACAAAACAAAACAAAACAAAACAAAACATCCCTAGAGTCAGAGGACATAAAGCACACGGTCACTGGAAAGAAAGCTGAAGAAGCTTCCCTTTCCTGGGAAGAAAAGCTGAGGAAAGGCTGAGTTGAATTTTAAGGCTGCAGGGCAGTTCAGGATGGATTCTAAAGAGAAAACTCTTCCCCAGATTGTAGGGAACTTATGAATATAATAAGGAAGGAAAACTGTTAAGTACCAACTCAGTTGCTGGTAATTAATAGCTTGCAAATGAGGTAAATTCAGTCTCCAGCTGTCTCCCTTGGTAATCTCTGATATTGTGATACAGTTATGGATAAGACAGCTAGATCAAATTCTCTCTCTTTTGTTCTTTCCTTTCTACTTTGTATGTGCATGTGTGTATATTGTGTGTGCCTATGTATGCAGGTGCACATATGTTCGCATGTGTTGGCCAGAGGACAACCTCAGATGCTATCATCAGGAAAGCTGTTCACCTTCTCTGAGACAGGTTTTATCATCAGCCTGGAGCTCAAAGTTAAGCTGGACTGGCAGGCTAACAAGCTACAGAGATTCCTCTGTGGCCACTTCCCCAGTGCTAGAATCATAAACTGTGCTGCTGTATCTGGCATTATTTATAAGAGTATATTTTTATTTTGTGCACAAGTGTGGGGTGTGTTTTGTGTGTGTGTGTGTGTATGTGTGTTTGTGTGTATGCACTCTTGTACTGGGACCTCAGAGACCTGGAGAGTCTTAGATTCTTTGGAGCTTAACTCACAAACAGTTATAAGTCACTCCTTAGCTCATAAATGGTTATAAGTCACCCCATATTTGGTGCTGGGTACTAAACTCAGTTCCTCTGAAAGTGCACAAATGTATCTCTACAACATCATAACCAGAATTTTCAGAGGGCTCGGGGATCAAACTCAGGTCTTCATTCTTGTAAAATATTTTACTAAGAGATTCATCTTGACCTTGCTTTCTGTCTCCAATCACAATACATTTCATTATTTCGGACGACAATTTTTTACCACTTGACCCAACCAGGATTCAATCTAGGGATGGATTTTTCAATGAAACAAACAAACAACAAAATAAATAATTACTTGTTTATTACAGGCCCTTTTATATTTTAGCATGCGTTAAAATGTTTTACAATAGCTGGTTCGTCAAATATTCTTTGTAACACCAACTACAATAATTATCTCTTATGTGTCTTTACAGGCACCCTTTAAAGGTAGCTTTGTGGAACTTTGGCTATGTTTCATATAGAAACATTGACTTTTCTAGAGGCTTTGGACTACTTGAGTATGTTTAAACATTATTAAACAATAGACTCCTTCGGTTTCAAACAATGACCCAGGCTCTCTTTCTGCACGGTCCAGACAACGGCTCGTGAGTGGCTCATTTGTCTCTGGCTACTCTGGTCTTTTCCTTCTTCTCATTTCTTTGTGTCCCCATTCACTCACAGGAATTGGGTAATCTGTACAAATTATCCCTTCCATTCACTGATTCCAGGGATACGTGCTGCATTGCTAATTCTCTCCCAAGCAAAATGAAAAGGGTTGACTCCAGAATGAGAATGAATGAGGCTCCAGCGAGACTTGGCAGTGTGAGCCACACTGCGCTTTTCTTGCACACAGCCTGCTCACCACGCACGGGATTATGGACAACAAAACAAAACACTGCCCGGCACACTGACAATTTATTTAATCCTCAGCATTAGAACAAAACCCAGAACAGTTATGACTTACAAGCCAGTCTGCAAGTTTCTAAACGTTTGGCATCTGTCTTCTCTCCAGTAATATACTAATTAGCACTTTTGTTCTGCTTCACTTGCCTTATCTAAGCCGTGCACAGCATGGCACATAAGACAGGAAAACACAATAGTCCTCATTCCTTCAGGACAGAAATCGAAGGTCACATACGTGGCAGAAGGAGGAGTCCATCCATCCTCAGATCAAGTGACAGCCCATTCATTTTTCAAACCACTAGGGCATATGCTGATTCGACTGGTCCCTCTTTGTTTTACCATTGTCTCCTACATCAGCACAAAGCTCTTACCACCTGTAACGATGGAGACAAATGGAGAGGACAGGTCCTGTGATGCTACTCTCATGCCTGCCCTGAAGAGGCAAAATGTAAACATTCTTCAAATGTAAAAGTCACCTCTATGCATCTTTTAAAAAAGTCTTTGGTTGATCACTAAATGAAAGTGTGTGTGTGTGTGTGTGTGTGTGTGTGTGTGTGTTTCTAAGAACTGAATCCAAGGCTTTATTCATTCTAGGCTAGCACTAAGCTAAAATTCTGCCTGGGAATTGGACTTTTCTTTTATAAATGGATTCAGCGTATATATTTTAGACTGTTTTGAGCCTTAGCCTGGGTTACTGGTGTGAGTGAGCCATGACCTGTCCAGATCTTTTTGAAGATTTATTGTTGTGTTCCAACTATTTGGGATAGGATGATGAAGACGAAGACAAAGACGATGAAGATGAGGATCAAGAAGAAGAAGAAGAGGAAGAGGAAGAGGAAGAGGAAGAGGAAGAGGAAGAAGAAGAAGAAGAAGAAGAAGAAGAAGAAGAAGAAGAAGAAGAAGAAGAAGAAGAAGAAGAAAGTTATAGCTAAGTTCATAGGAGTTAATTCTATTTTTGGTATCATGATGTTCACAAATTCCAGATCATCATTTATTAGTTCAAAAGGTATGGAATGCTGAGATAATATTTTTACATTAATAATGTGAATGTTCAAAATTCATTCTAACACATTGAAGAGATTATGTCTTCTCTATGAAACCTGTCTAAACTCTGCTTTTGAAATCCTGAGACAGAACTGACCCGCAAACCTTTTAACATGACCTTAACCGTAGGCAATTCAGCATATTGCAATTTGATGTCTTGGGGATTTGAACTTTTGGTGGCCAATCTATTACTAATTACATGTAATTAAAGAAAGAAAAACAGAATACCACAAAATTGAAAGCATATGTTTTTTTAAAAAACATACTCATAATTTAGTTTTATAATGTTGCTAATATTAGTGTTTTCAGAGTGTTATTGCAATGCAAAGAAATTATCTATTACTGTGTTAAAAGGCAGATTCAGACTCCTTAAACCCAGGAGATAATATTTCCTGCCTCTACTTTCATATTATGTTGTGTATCCAGAACATTTCTTGAATGGTTAAATGATACATTTCAATGTAATATGAATGTCTGTAGAATTCAGGAAACAGATGGCATTAAAAATCTACAGAAACTAGGCATTGTGGCACACACTTGGAAAGCCAGCACTCAAAAGGCTTAGGCAGCAGGGTCATGAGTTTGAAGTCAGCCTGTGCTATGCAACAAGTTGACAGTTAACAAGGCTACGTAGCAAGACCCTGTCTCAAAACAAACCCAAAATAAAACCAAACAGACACATGTTTGAACAGCAGGCTTGAGTTACTCAGTAGTACCATATTGTTGTGTGACATGTTCAAGCTCTGGTGTGATGTCTGAAGTGGAAACTTAAGGGTTTTTGGAAAGTTGATTAGATGGTGTTTTGCTGGGGCAAACACGTGATGGAAACGATTCCCTGAAGCAGACGCTGGAGAGCGGGTGTTCTGCTAAAGTAAGAATGTGAAAGGACTTGGATGAAGGATTCTTTGCTAACGACACATATATATTTCTCAAACTTACATTGTGTAGTTGAGCTGTATTTGTAGGGACTTCATAGAAGTGCAACAAAAAACTTCTGGTGGTGTACTGCAGTTTGTTGCTGCTTCCTCTGACTCGGGCTGATTGGATGCACATGCTGAGGCAAGGCACTTGGAGGACATGTGGTGTTTGGAGGTATAAATAGGACTCCATGGAGTGACGGAGACAGAGCTTGGCTTGCTGGTACAGCTAGCTGTGCAATACGTAATGAGTCTCGAGTCTTTGCTGATCTTCACTTCCCTGAGAGAGGCACAGTGGAGAACTTCTAGCGTCCCTCCGGATCCTTCCTGCTGACTTGAGCCAAGGCTGAGGTCTGGCTGTCTCTGCTAGGTCATGCCACCTCTGTTGCTAACATGACTCTATCAAACTGGACTGCTCATGTCTCTGAACTGGACTGCTGGGGCATCCGTGAAGTGTTTGTGAGTGGATTGAGCTGCCTCTGCTAACCTATGAACTGAACTGTCGATTTCCAGACAACACAGGATTTGCTCCAAGGAACCTTTCTTAACAACTCCACTTCCCCCATTATCCTTTCTTTCCCACTACCCCTAGTGGGTGGTGGGCTACAAGGGAGGTTAAAGCGTTTAAGAACTATCATTAACAATAGGATTTTAAAAAGTTAAAATTACAGATGTTTATGACTGAAAATGAATAAAAAATATATGTAGTGCTTACAGAGAGGGAGTGGAGCTCTGCTGTGGACTGCAAATGACCGTAGACAACACTGTTGGCCTTTTCAGTGTCCTGGCTGAGACAGGAGAAAATAGTCCAAAGGTTTCAAGAATGAGTGCTAAATACAGAAAAAAAGATAATATCTCCATTCACTTGAACACAATCTTAAGTGACTTAGCAATATACAGGTTTTGTGTCAATTAGAAATATTTATGAAATAATCTCCATACCTAAGGAACTTGAAAATCTTATCACTTAGGCAAACATATTAAAACCCTTTTCCAGTCAGTGATAATGACAGAAAGCCTGTTGGTATTCCACAGATGCCCGCCAGAACCTGCTCTTCCCCGTGTCAACTCCCATCTGTAAACCACAGTCAGAGCCACTTAATTTCTTTCCTATGACATGTGAATTTCCTAGGTTAACCCTGGGGGCCAACGACCCAATCCTCTTTACTTTTTCAATTAAAAAGTTGTCATTTCACTTAATGAGCTTAACAATGTCCTGTCTCCCCATGATTGTTAGAAACAGCTGCCTAGCAACTCCGGGTTTCCAATTTTCCCTTACTACCAATCATAGCAGCAAATTAGGGTACCAGAGAACAAGTAGTAACACTGAGGGAGTTGGGGTGTGGGGAATGAATATGATTGTATTTCATTATGTATATGTTTTCTCAATATTAAGGAACCAAAAGAGTTGTCATTTCAATTATAAAATATTCAATATAAAAATATTCAATTTAAACATAAAATATTCAGTCATAAAATATCCATGTGTATCAAAGTTAAACACTGGGAAAGCTCCTTAGCCATTCTTAGTCAAGTATATCCTCTATATGGATGATGCACTAATGTTTAATGAGTATTTTTGCATAAGGAATGAGGGAATTAAAAATCTTTAATCTTTTACACATTTTAGGGGTTAAATGAACAACTTACAATTTTCAGGCCTGATTTGGGAACCTCAGGTTCATTCTTCAATAACTGTGTGAGATGAACAATTTACATCATCTAAGAAGGCAGAATTTTCTTCAGTTTCAAAACTGTAAATTATAAGCATAGATACTTGATGGAATTCTGTGTAGCATAGCCTCATCCGTTTCAAGGGCTAATTATAAGTTCTCAGCAGTTCTTAACCATTGTCCTTGTCAGAATTTCTACTGCTATGACAAAACCCCATAATCAAAGCAACTTGGGGAGAACAGGGCTCAAGTTTGTAGGTCTGTTGCTGAAGGAAGTCAGCACAGCAGGAACCTAGAGGCAGGAACTGACACAGGGGCCATAAAGCAGTGTTTCTCAGTGGCTTCTTGCTCAAGGCTTTCTCAGATTACTGTGTTATACTCCCAGGACCTATGCAGAGGTAGCACTACCCATAGTGTGCTGGGCCCTCTCATTACAACTATTAATCTGGAAAGGCCCCCCAGACTTGTCCTAGATCACTCTAGTTGGAGTATTTTCTTGATGCAGGCTCCCTCTTCTTGAGTGACTGTCTTATATCAAGTTAACCAGGATAGCTGTCTTATTATGTATACCCTTCTATGTTTCCAAAGATCTGGAACAATGACACGGAATAACAGCTATAATAAAGTGAAAAGCAGCAGGACAAGAATCTGGCTACAATGTTGATGTGCAATTTTTTCATTCTTTCATCAAGTATGCAAAACTGATTTGTATCTTTGAAAGATGCCCTGGACTGGCTAGTACTTTATGAACGATCATAGCTAAGACCTTGTGTTCAAGCCGGGCAGTGGTGGCGCACTCCTTTAATCCCAGCACTTGGGAGGCAGAGGCAGGCAGATTTCTGAGTTCGAGGCCAGCCTGGTCTACTAAGTGAGTTCCAGGACAGCCAGGGCTATACAGAGAAACCCTGTCTCGAAAAACAAAAAAACAAAAAACAAAAAACAAAAACAAAAACAAAAAAAAAGACCTTGTGTTCAAACTTAACTCTTTTTATCATCATTTGAGGAATGTGACAGTAGTCTAAAACAGAACAAAGCAAGAAAGGCAGAAAAAGAGTCAAACAAATACACACACCACCACTGAATCTAGATCCTGAACTAATTGCAAATGCACCTGAGTGGTGGTTGCCTTAAATTCAGTCAAGCCAAAGAAGGGGACAGTCCCCAGGAATTCTCTGTGTGTTCCCAAAATATACTGACTCAGTAACTGACACAATTTTCCTTCCTAATGATCATTAGCTGGACCCTTGTTAGAGGTCCTCCATGATGTAGGAAACTATACTTCTTTTCACCACTGAAACACTGATCAAAGACTCTAAAACCTGCTAGATTTAAAAATCTGGTTTTAGTGAATGGTCCAAAAGTTAGCCGTAGTCTGAAATCTCATGATGTAGGGATAATTTCTTGTGCACTGTGTGGGAGCATCACCAATCAATAAAAAACTGATGGCTGTTAGCAAAAGATAGGAAGTAGGAAGTGGAACATGAGAGAGAGAGAGAGAGAGAGAGAGAGAGAGAGAGAGAGAGAGAGAGAAGAGAGAGAGAGAGAGAAAGAATGAGAGGCAGACAGACAGACAGACAGACAGATACTGACTGTGGGAGATAGGCAGGGAAGATTCACCCAGACTCTGAGGAAATAGGATGTATGAAACCAGGAGACGTGGCAGACATAAAATAGAATAAATGGGTTATATAAATTATGAGCGAGTTGGGGAACAAGTCCAAGCTTATGATCTAGGCATTTATTCATACATAAATAGCCTCCTATTATTCAGGAACTGGGGCGTGGGTGGAAAAGCCCAAGGTTACATTATCAGCCCACTTTCTAAGTTAAATTGTTTGGAACCCAGTTTCAGTCCTATTTCCCTCATCTATGTCTCTTCTGACACCTTAATGTCTGGCTGAGTTGCTATCCTCAACACAGGATTTCCTGAGCTCTCTCTAAAGACTCCCAGAATAAGCTATTTCTGCTGGGATCTAGCTTTCTTCAGTGGCTTTCAATTAAGTGACTGTTGCCTCTAAGACTTAGCTGTCTAATAATTGACATTTTTTTTATCTGACCTTGTTTGTTTATTCAAAGAGTCAAATGTATACCAGGCAGGCCTTAAAGTCACCATGCATCAAAGGGTAACCTTCTGCTTGTACATCTTCAGTGTCTGGATTACAACTGTGCTCAGTAATGCCCAGTTTTAGTTTGACTTTTGTAGTTCTTTACATTAAAGTCAGACAGGTATTCCAACAAGGTCAAGACCTTGGTGTCTTGGACTGTAGTGTATCTGTATTTATTGTTAATACCCCAACCCTGCCCTGAAGTAGAAGAACATGCTTTTTATGACATTCTTTCACTATATTACAAATCTACATGCATATAGGGTTGCCAGATTTAAGAGAAAGAAAAACACATGCACTTAAAGTTTAGATAAATAAAAAATAGTATAATTATACCCAAGTATTACATGTGACTTATTTGTACTAAACATGTTTATTTGTTGTTTATGTGATTTTTTTAAGCTTTACTGGATATCCTGTACTTTAAGTAGAAGCCATAATATATGCATACACACTAAGGCCATTTTTCCTATTTTTCCATGGTACACTGTTCACCCCAATACAGTTAAATACTGTGTAACACTTCACTTAACAATATCTACATAAATAACAATGTCCAGTAAGATTAGATCACATAGTGACTTCATAGCCATGTTAGGTTTAACACAATGACAAAATTACCATGTGACAACATTTCTTACATTTCAGAATAAAACACTCTCATTAGGTAGTGTCTAACAGTGCTGTTTTGAAAATAACAAAAATCTTTTATTTAAACATTTATTTTCATACAACATATTTTGATTGTGTTTCCCCCTCCTTTAACTTCTCTCTCTCTCTCTCTCTCTCTCTCTCTCTCTCTCTCTCTCTCTCTTCTTCTCTCTCTCTCTTTCTCCCCTCTCAAAAACCAAAATAGCAAACAAACAACAACAAAAATGAAAATCGAAACAAACAAAAAACTAGAACAGCAAAAAAAAGAAAAGCTAAAAATGAAACACCAGCAAAAAAAAAAAAAAAATGTAGAGTTCTTTTTGTGTTGGCCAAGTACTCCTGAGCACAGAGTGTGCCTGCTATACCCAGTGACACCCTATTGTAGTAGTAAACCTCATTTTCCCTTTGCCAGCAGGTATTGGTTAGGGGTGGGTCATGGTCTCCACTTCTCCTTCTCAGGATGGCTGAGATTTGGTCTTGCAACTGTGCAGGTCTTATGCATGCTCCCACAGTCTCTGAGACAAAAATTGTAATTGACATTTTGATTGTCATTTAATATTATGATGGTGGTTATAGGCCTTTGGAAGCTTTTATTAATTTTCTTTGAAAAGGAATTATCATTTCCTTTTGGTCTTGCTTCTTTTGCCTTTATTTCACTTATAATTCATAAGAATCAAATTGTAGTAATAGATATTTTGTAGCAAACTGTAAAAGTTTGATATGGTACATATCCTACAACTGTAAGATAGAATAAGACATATGGATGGAAGTTTCTCTCCTCCTTCCTTCTCTCCTGCCTTTCTCTTTTCTTTCCTCTGATTTTAATTAATTTCTAGTCCATTTGACATATTATTATTTATCTGTTTTGTGTATGTGTTTGTACATGTGTGCATGCTGTGCATATGTGTACATGGCTATGGAGGCCAGAAGCTGACCTTCCTCCTGAGTAGCATGGGTCACCTTGTTTTTTGATGCAGTCTCTCGTGGGTCTGGGGCTCACTTGACCACACTAGACTAACTGGCATAAGGATCCTCCTGTCTCTCCTTTCTGCCCTCCTAACATTGGGATTATATATTCATGCTACCATGTCAAGCTTTATAAAATGATTTCTGGGGATCAAACTTGTTTTCCTTCTTGCATGTAACATGTTACTGACTGAGCAATTGCCCGAGGCCTGATGTATTCTAAATAGTATATGTACATTGTATAAACAGCAAGAATATCTTACAAAACAGATGAAAAATAGCTCTGCAGATTGCTAATTACAGTATTTTCCCTTTCCAGTGTATCTATTGGTTAAATCTTTGGGTGTTCATTTTCTCATATTGTATGTTACTGTTTCTTAACTTGCCCATTTCTTTTATTTATTAAACATAACATTTCTTTATGAGGATTAATAGTCTTTTCTTTTCTTTTTTTTTTTTTTTTTTTTTTTTTTTTTTTTGGCTTTTTCGAGACAGGTTTTCTCTGTGTAGTCCGGGCTGTCCTGGAACTCGCTCGGTAGACCAGGCTGGCCTCGAACTCAGAAATCCGCCTGCCTCTGCCTCCCAAGTGCTGGGATTAAAGGCGTGCGCCACCACCGCCCGGCTAATAGTCTTGTCTTATCACCTATTTTCTATTCTCTTAAAATTATGTTTTATAATAGTTTTGCTGAGTTGATAATTGGCATTTATGTTATTATGCCCAAAGCAATGTATTACAATTTCTGTCTTGGAAAATATTTTATTTTGCCTAGAATAACTGCAATTCCATTATTTATTATTATTATTATTATTATTATTGCTTTTCTAGGTTGATATGCCCGATGGTTATGTCATATTCTTTAATAAGGACAAGTCTTCTTTGAGGTTTTTTTCCCATTAATTTATTTATTCACTTTACATCATGATCACAGCCTTCCTCCCTCCTCTCCTGTCCATTTCAACCTCTCATCCCCTTCTTCCATTCCTCCCACAGACCCTAAAGGTACATCCCTCCCAACTGGGTACCAGCCCACCCTGCCTATCAGGTTGCATCAAGTATTGTTTGACTTTAACTTTGTGTTTAGTTAACATTGGCTAGTGACTCTTTCTCTGTTCCCCAGGGTCGCTTGCAGTCAACACCTTCTGGAGCCCGCCATTTTCTTGCTCCTATATAGGCTAGTTTTTCTTCAGAGCTATTGATGGCTACCCCGGACCTTCCCACCTCTATTCTGGTTCCTGTTTTCAAGATCCTGTGTTTTCTTCTGGTTTAGAACATGCCTTCATGGTCTAAGAACTTCTTAGGATAATGTACATGGGTGGTGATATTCTTATTGCTTGTATGAATAAAATTATCTTTATACATACCATACTTGTTTGCTGTTTGATAACAATTGTTGCATGGTTTAGTTGGGAGCAGAATTTGTTTAAATACACATTTCCTTAGTGAATTTGAAGACATCACTTCTTTAATCTCTCAGCTTCAGACTTTGTTGTAAAATTGTCCAGTGATATCCCCATTTCAAATGAGTTTATTCACAATCTATTTCTGTTTGAAAGCATTGATTGTATCTGCTTATCCCCAGTGCTCTGAAATTTCATAGAGTTCTGCATTAGGACTGGTATTTCCCCAGTTATTGTCCATAGATCTTCCCAGACGCAGGAATTACAGCCACCAGACTCCTTTTATATTTTTCCTCTTGAACTCTGATTTCTTGTGTATTTTGTCATTGAACTGGTTTAATTACCTTAAATAATTCTTTTGTATTCCAGGGTTCCATAACTTTATCTCTGTATTGTGCTTTCCCGTACTGTTCTTTCTCTATCACTTTACATTGACATTTTAATTTTAGTCATTTTTTGTTTTTATTTCTCAATAAAATGAAATTATTCTCAGAATATTTTTTTATTGTGTCCTGTAATAATTTCATCCCACAATACCTTTTTGTTTAAGTCTTCAAGGATAATATTAAACTTTTTTAGCCATTGCTTCCTTTGAATTCCTTTTAATTTGAACTTCCCAGGAAATGCTAGTTGAGTCGTTTATTTGCTTTGTTCTTTATTTTTTTGAGACTGAATGCTTTTCTTGAATTTTGACATTTTTAATCTGAGAAGAGTTCCCGGAACTGCTGGCATATCTTTTTGTGTGTGTTAAAACCTACCTGGATGTTCCTTGAGGACTTGGCTACTTAGTTGTGGAACTCTCCCTTTCTTTCTATGTCATTCACTACCTATATGTGATTTCTCTGGATGAGACAGTCTTATAGAAAGCAATGTCCTTCTCCAAGACTCCTTCTGGAAGATACATACCTGGCCACATGCAAATGATGAAACTCAGAAAGACTGGGAGAAAAATAGCCTTATATATTGAACATAGACTTGTAGTTCTCCCTTTACCATTTTGCCAGCAGGTTGTCTCTCCATCCAGCATTTCCGGTACTCATATATCTGGAGAGTCTTTTGTTGGGCCATCGTTTGAAGCTGTCCGGTGTTCCAGCATATAGGATGGACACCAGCACCCAATGACTCCTCATACTTTTTACATGGACACCCTGAGCCAGTTCCAATTCCTCTGTGGTAATACATACTTCCACCGAAGAAAACTGCCTGATGTTGTCTGTATTCTCTGCTATCACTGGCAATCAATATTCCAGTAACTCTTTCAAATCTTACATCTTCCTCAAGCCTGAAATCTCTTTTTCACCCTGAGTCATTGACATTCTTTTTTTGTTTGTGTGTAGTTATATTTTTTAAAGCCCAATTAACTTTGTTTCAGTGGCACTAGGTACTAAAAATGTGGTTCATTTGTCATTCATGTCTAAATGGAAATTGAAAATATAGATTTGGTGAAACGTATTAACCTTTTCTTTTATGCTCTCTCTCACTCTTTATGTATGTGTGTGTGTTGGATACGTTTATGATATGTAATACTTACTGTTAACAAATATCACTAAAATAGAGGAGCACAATTCATGCATTTTTACTAATTTGTACTAAAAATTAGGAGAAAAATATCCCAATAATGACACTGGATATTTCACAGGAGACTATATTCTATAAGAACTATAAAATTTGTAAAGCACTTTTCATTTGGAAGACAATATTAGTTAGAAATTTCTGCTGATGTCCGTTCTTGTGAAATTAAACAGGTTTGGGCATAACCTCACATAAAAGAGATGTAAGTGGAGTGGAGAGTTGTTGAATGAATCTCAGTCCACGTGTTTTCCCTGACTGGGTCAAATCTAAGGACAGGAGTGAGGGTACCAACTGTGCAGACCATGAGAAGAAAATTGTCCCTGGGAACCGGGTGGTGTGTAAACTTAGCTGAGTCTGGGGTGAGGGCGTGCTGATTTTTGCTCTTCATTTGACTTTGATTTTTAATAGAAATATATTCAGAGCCTTCAACCTTTAGAGTAACTATACACTTTTTACGTTTCTAAAAATGAAAAGGAATAATATCAGTAATTGTAGTATTTGTGGTGTGGCTCAGTGGTAGAGCATTTATTTGCCTAATACACACAGGTCCTGGATTTGAGCCCCAGTAATACCCGTACGCACACATATGCACACATTCACACTCCTTCCACAAAACTGCATAGAGATGATAGATTTATATCAACCAGAATCGTTTAAAAAACTATATGTTCTCCCTAATTAAAATCTTGCACCACAGGCAGTTCCAAATACTTGTGGCAGGGAAAAACTTTAAAGAATAAAGATAATTCCTGTTCTCTGTGGAAATGTATAGCTTCATATTAATTATTAAAAATTGATGTACAGAAAAAATATTGAAAACGATTTTATTTCCCATGTTTCTACTATGTTCTTCAGGCGATTTGTAAAACATCTAGGGGAAAAGTAAACTCAAATTTTGGAGAGGTTATTTATTCTTTCTTTGATTATCAGAAAGTTAAACATTAAAAGGGTTTTTTGTTCTTTGGGTTTTTTTGGTAAGGTCTGAGAGTTCAGCTATTTTAAAATTATAACTTGTCTTCCACAAGATGAAGGGGACTGACACATCATTCACTGCTAACACAGAGGCCCAGAAGACTATTGCAGCAGACTCGTAGAGAATGCCCTGAGATCTCTGGGGTTTTTTTTGTTGTTATTGTATCTACATGCTAAATATACTCACTAGACTATTCTGAAATGCTTGCTTAGAATTTTCCATCGTACATCATTATACCGTGATGTGTTGGAATGTATAGTTTCAACTTTTCCATATATTCCAACTAAACAATCCAACAAGCTGCTCAAATTCCTCCCGTGATTCCGGTTGTAAATCCACAGTGATGTATTTGGATTGGAAGGAAGCTCTAGGCTTATGCAGCCGACTCTATATTAGACAAACACCAAATATTGCTACCAAGCTTTGCTTGCTGCAAAACTGAAAGGTAAAATTTGAGGCTTGAAAAATAAGTGTGAGATTAAAAGTCCTTTGGTGTACTTTTCCTGTAACTGGAAAAAAAAAAAAAAAGAATACCTTTTTGTGGCAATAGATTGTGAATTGGTCAACCCCTATTTCTTAAATTTATCTTTTAAAAAGACTTAAAATTTTATTTTTTTTATTTTAAATTGTGTGTATGGGTATGGGTATGTCCCCATGAGTGCCGGTACACAAACAGGCCAGAGGCTTTGTATTCACCCGAAGGTGGAGTTACAGGCTTTTATGAGCTAACAGATAACAAATGCTAGGAACTGAAGTCTGTCTCAAGAAAGTGCGGGCCACTCTCTTATTTACTTAGCTGTCTCTCCAGCCAGATTCTTGTTTCATGAGAATGAAAATCGAGAAAGTGAAGTACCTCAGAAGAGAAGCAGGTGAGAAAAGTAAAGATAAGAATCTCCGAGAAAGGACTCTTAGGAGTCCCAGGAACTGAGGTGGTCTGGGAAAATCGAGTTACTTTTTCAAAGAGAATGTGATACGGTGTATACACAGTGTACAGTGTGCATGGGATTTCCAGAGTCTTTTGTGAACGGTTTAGTGACCTACACAGGAAAAATAGACTTCGTTCACACCACTGGGTAACTAAACGAAATGACAAGTCTAAATAAGATGGCAGCGGCTGCAGAAGGACAGGACTGGCTCAGTAAAAATTCCCAAGCAGTGGGTCCCCAGATGAACCATTGTGATGGGAGAGAACACAGAAGGAATTGAGGCTGGGGACCCGGCTCCGCATCAGTAGCACATGACTTACAACCTCCTCTGACTCCTGCTCCAGGGGACTCACGTCCCAACTCCAGCCTCTTTCTACAGTGCTCTCATGTGCACATACCCACACGCAGACGCAGAAACACACGCCCATTAAAAAAAACAATACATAAAACCAAACTCGCTAACAAGAATAAAAATAAAACAAAGTCTGTGGAACCCTCCTACTGTCCTGCTCTGTATGTAAATTTACCCAAATAAAAAGTATTATTTTAAATTCGCATTGGATCAAATGAAACTTTCTGTTTCCTAACATGTTTTTTCCCTTTTCCTACTTATTATAACACTGAAGCCATATTTCTATGAGTACAAAAGCCCTTTATAATCTTCCTAATGTAAATCATGAATACATCATCTGTGATTCCAATAATCCTCTATTGACACACATTTCCCATGCTTCTAAGATTTTTTTTTTTTATAGAACATCCAGTCAATAACCGGAAACACGTTGAAACTGCATCTTTCCACGCTTGCTCTATTATTTGTTTGAGACAAATTGCTAGGATTGAATTTATAGGATAGGAATGATTACCTGAGTTCATTTAATGTAAAAAGAAATACGCCTTAAAGTGCCTTAGTGTGGATTTTCTTAGTGCTTTGTCATTGAAAATGCCTCTATTTACCCCCTTTTCGTGTCCCCAAACTGAGAAAAATTAGTATATTAATTCTAATTGTAGGTGAAATTTGTCTTTAGCTATATATGGAAGCTTTCTTCTTGGTTACTATGTCTGTTATGTGTAGACTCTAGATCTGCCCATTGAAGAAAAGACTTCATCTTTTTAGGTCGATGTTGAACCTGGCTCTTGGTGTAACTTTTGTTCTTTAAAGTTGTCTATTTTTGTTGGTTGCTTTTAAGAACTCTTTGTCTCTTTATTCTCTATGATTGCATTAAAACCTGACCAAGTGTGGAATCTCATTAATACTAATGTATTTTCACAGTTTTGGAGGACAGTCACCTCTCAAATTATTGCTGCTGCTCCAACTCTCCCTTTTGGAATTTTCTTTCTATTATTTCTATGTCCCTATGTTCTGTACTTTGCTACTTTGAATCTTTGTGTTAGTTCATTTTGGAGAATCTTCTGGAATATTTCTTATTTCTTACTTTGAAAGTTACTTTAAATTTAAGGCCCTTCATATTTTTCTTCTTCCTCCCTTTTTCCCTCCCTCCTTCCCTTTCTCCCTTCCTTCTTTTCTTTGGAGTCATATTCTCTAACTATATTTCTATATCCTATCCATTTTATTTACTCATCTTCTCATGATTGGTAAGTTTCTTTTTCTTACATGTTGTTAGGCCCAGGTTATATGACCTAGTCAGTCCAGTCAACATGAAGTCAGAAAGGAAGAAGTTTTATTTGCTGGTGCTATTAGTTCACACAAACGTGCTTTTGGAAAACAGCAGCTTGGGTTGGAGTTTGTTGCTTCTGGGGACCTTCCTACCTGAGTCTGTTCTGAGCATCTGATTCTTTCTTGGGGCTCACATCTTAGAAAGGCACATAACAGAGGGAGCCAGGGAGAAAGACAAGGCCCACATCCAGATTGCTAGCTCTCAAGTCATTTCTTTAGAACTTGTCTTTGCTCAATGAACTGCACTTTCAGGTCCCTCCATTTCCTTTACACCATGGATTGAAAGATGCTTATCAAATATCAACTTGGTTGAGAAGAGACAGCTGGCAAGTGTGTTGGCCTAGCTATTCAGTTATCCTCTTGCTGTCTGTGGAGAATTTGACTGTCATGCTCACCTTCCCCATATAGGAGCTCAACTTTTGCAATTTCAACTTACTAATTTCTTTAGCATATGGAGCAGTCTAATTTTATTTTAGAAAAAATTATACCTTAGCCAAGATGAAGGGCAGCAAGTAGGTATTTGGATTTCTCTTTGGCATTGGAATAAATTCCCGTGTTCTATAGCTTGGACTTGAAATGTCTTCTGAAGGCCCATGTGTTAAAGTCTCATGTGTGGGACTATTAGGAGGTAGAGAACACTTGCAGAAGCAGAGCCTGCTGGGAAAAGGGTAGGTCACAAAGCCTAAGGGGTATTGGGATATCAGATCCACTACTTCTTTACTTATTTGCTTCCTGGCTGCCAAACGGTCAACAGTTCACTCTACCAGAAGCTTCTCCCATGATGTACTCTCCATAGACCCCAAACAGTGCAGCTAGGCATGGACAGACCCCTTCAAAACTGCAGACTTACTCTTCAAATTGAGCGACTAACCGACTAACATACTTTATTTTTATCATGTTTTCAATAATAACTCATGGTTTTGACTTTTCAGATGTTTTTTGCAAGTTTCATAGCCAGGAACAGAGTAAATGTTTGAATTCTCTGTTTGTTCAGAGTCCGTAAGTCTGTTTCTGAAGTCATTTGATCTTCAGAACCTTCGCTACTATACTAATACTGTATTTTAAAAAAATATGTTTTAATCAATTATTTGGAAATTTCATATAATGTACAATACATATTTGTTCCCATCACCAGTCTACCTAATTCCTCCCACATCCCCATATCATCTTTTTTAAAATTTATTTTGATGGTTTTGGTAACTCACTAAATAAATATAGTCATGGACATACGGCCATTTGGTGGGATTTGGTCTTTCTACAAAGGAACATAGGCTTAAAGAAAATGAACTCTCCGTCCCAAAGAAGCCATCAATTGTAGTGACTGTGTAGACTTGATTCCTGAAAATTGTCCCAGAATCTTACACAGTGCCTGGCATATATTATGAAGTAAAAGAAAAATGATTGAATGAATTAATAATGATTTAATAAAAATAAACACATTTTCATTTTTATTATCGGTCATTATAACATCATTGCTCTTTAACAACGAGAAAAAAAAACAGCTAACCCCAGTTGATTTAATTAAAAAAAAAAAAACCATTATGAGTGAACAATAATGCTTTAAATGACTCAGTCTTGTTCAGATATGCCTTAAAAAGAGCACAGTGAAACCCTTCCAGCATAATAGAACATGGCTTTGTTTGAAGATAATAAAACTAAGTATATTGCAAATGATATTTAAGCATTTTCTGGTAGAGACTATATCGCAATATATGAAAAATCCTAATCTAATTATTTTTTGAGATAAGTTCTCACTATGTAGCCCAGGCTGGACTAGAATTCGTGACATATTTGTTTCATCCTCCATGTTTTAAAAGCAGGTGAGCATTTTCTTACCCTCTCATCTAATCTTATAGACTTGTATAATATAATTTTACATTCAAATATAGTTATCCTTATGCATTTGCATGTATTTAACTTTGATCCTTCAGATCTTACCCAACACAATAGTTTCCAAATGATAGGGCCAGGAGTAGTAATGGGCAGTTTATTATTACATTGAGGGTCCAAGATCTCGCTATTGATTTATCCCTGCTACCCAGAGAGGCTTTCCCAGGGCTGTGGCTCAAGTGGAACAGGGATGAAAGAGAGACATATTCCTGGTCTAGAATGCTTGGGGTAGTTACTTCTTATTAGTTGTGTGATGGCAGGTATAAGCCAGTCAACTTCAATGTCCAGATATCCCAGTGTCGACCAGTCTGGGTCAATGTTCTGTGTCTCTTTGAACAGCAGGGTTTTGCCTCTGTGCTGCTGAATCTGTCTTGGTGGCATGAGGTGTGTGTGTGTGTGTGTGTGTGTGTGTGTGCATGTGTGTATGTGTGTGTTTTCAGGGTCTCCATAGTCAGATGAGGATGGCAATATTCTCCTGACAGTTTCATTCCCAATAATTTAGACTCTGTATGAACTAATGATGGAGCACAGTTGTCAACATTTCTAAATGAGTTGTAGCAACAGCTTTGACTATTTCCTCATTCATGTGTTCACTCAAATAAGAATTAATTCCATCCCTGGACTATCACTGGGATAATAGAAAGGAATAATATGGTTTCTAGACTCTCAAGTCTCTGATTATAACGTTTTCCATATCCAGTCTGATGTTTGTTTGTTTATAAAAACAAGGTTCTCTTAGTTTTCTTTAAGTCACCCAACCACTGAGAGTTATCATGCAATACACACACCTGATGGGAATAATAAAGAGTTAAGGAGAGGAAACATTTGTTCTTCCCCTCCCATTTGAAGGTTTGTTATTGGTTTTATTATGTTACAATCTATGACACTTGGCAGTATGTAACTCAAGGAACTTGGCTGTTTCAAATCTTTATTAGTTGGGAACACAATGTATGAAGGATCCTACTAGAATAGAAGTACTTTCTTATTTTGAGTTATTAACATTTTCTTCTCTCTCAAGCCATTTTGTATCTATTATTTTCTGGTATAAGGACCAAATATGAATAACAAGTTGAGTTTAGGAGGCATAATGCTGTAATTTTACCAAACATGCTAAGATGCTAATTCATTAGAAAAACATTTTCCCAAGAATTGGCATGTATTTGGAATTTGACAGTTTCACTTCCTCAAACAAATGAGAAAAGAAACATGCACAAACTAGGAAAGGCTGAACATTGGCATTTTCTTCAACTTCATCTTTGAACACAGTACTCAGGAAAAGTGGGAATTTCAACTACTTAAAAGCATCCCTAGTATTAAATGGCTTTCTTCTTGATTGTGTATTAATCTGACTATCAGTGATGAAACATGTCAGAATTAAGAGGTTAGCATGTATGACAGTGAACAAAGAGGAGAATGTTCTAGTTGTGCGAACCTTAGGAAGAATTTGAGAGTACATGGATTATGCATGTAGTTTTCTTTCTTGGCACAGGATTTCTGGATCCAGTCATCCTATTGCAAGTTTCACTTACCCACTGTACAAAAGAGATAGCCAAGTTTAGAGTGACCAAGTGTTCCTAATTTTACTTCCGTACTAGACTTTTGATTTCATACTACCATAAATATGTTAGATTTTTTTCTTTGTTTGTTTCTGTCTTTACTTCCTTCCTTTCTCTCTTTTCCTTCTTTCTTTCTCCATTCCTTCTTTCTTTCTGCTTCTTTTCCTGTCAAAGCTATGGCTTACAGGGCATAGTTACGTTTAGTTTCCAAACAATCTTTCCAGATGATTCTGAATTCTTACCTCTTCTCCATGAAGTATCGTGCAGCCCTGGTCTGTATTGTGATTATTTCTAAAGGGTAATTACTTATTTGTACAGTATCCAGAAGTGATAATCAGTCATTCATTTATTGAACACATGCCATTTACCAGGCTAATTAGAGACACGGGAAATAGAAAGGTCAATGGAATCAGTCCCTTACCCTTGAGAGTTTTGTTGTTTATTGAAAGGCCTCTGATGCATAAACAGGTGAAGTCGCAATAAAATTAGGGTGATGTAAAAAGAAACATAGAAGCAATATATGTTATAAAAATTGTGGAAAAATAATTCTGTCATGGAGAACTTAAGTGAAACTGATTCTTTTCATATATTTGGAAGGATGAAGAACTACTTAAATTTAGAGAAACGAAAATTCCTTTATTAAAAAATATTATTTAAAAAATTTCCATATATATACAAATGTATTACAGATTTCTTCACCCACTGTGGTCGCCCTTTTTACTCCTCTCTTTCCTAAGAGTGTCTGTCCTCTTTTTCCCAACTCGTCCCAACTTCTACTTTCATGCCTCTTAAAAGTTCTTTTTTAGTCATTTCTTTTGATTTACATTTGTAATGTCACCTTAGAGGAGGACTCACTCAATGGATCACAGGCAGCTGATCAATGACTACAATGCTGAAGAAAATGACACCCCCTGCCCTGCCCACTGGCAACCATTATCTTGGACTAGCTACTATGGAGAGGGTGAAGCATCTTGGGTACCTCTCCATCCGTGAAAGAATGTGGAGGGGTCCATTCTTGGGCAGGCCTTGTGTAGATACTCATAGCTGCAGTCTGATGGCAGTTAAAAAACTTGAGAGGCTCTGCCAGAGCCTGAAAAATACCAAGGTGAATACTCACAGTCAACCATAGGACTGAACATGGGGACCCCAATGGAGGAGTTAGAGAAAGGACTGAAGGAGCTGAAGGGATTTGCAACCCCATGGGAAGAACAACAATATCAATCAACCAGACCCCCTCCCCAGAGCTCCCAGGGACTAAACTACCAACCAAAGAGTACACATGGAGGGACCCATGGCTCCAGCTGCATATGTAGCAGAAGATGGCCTTGTCTGTCATCAATAGGAGGAGAGGCCCTTGGTCCTGTGAAGGCTTGATTTCTCAGTGTAGGAGAATGCCAGAGTGGTGAGGTGGGAATGGGTGGATGGGAGGGGGAACATCCTCATAGAAGCAGGGGAGAGGGGATGGGATAGGTAGGTTCCAGAGAGGAAACCGGGAAAGGGGGATTTGAAATGAAAACAAATAAAATATCCAATGAAAAAAGAAAAGGAACTTTCAAGACAGAGCAATAACACAGAAAATGGTCATAAATGGATATTGTTCACATGTAAAATATCCTTTTATGCAATATTTGCGAATTTGGTTTTTCCCCCTTGTATAATATATAAATATCTGAAAATTTAAGCAAATGAGTAATAGGAATCTTTTTTTTTTTTAAAGGAAGACAACTTTGGAAGCTGTGTGGAGGATGTGTACTGGAAGGAGGCAGTCGAATCAGAGGACCTGCATAATCATTCAGTTGACAGCTGAGAGATACCGGAAATGAGAAGCTTGTGGCTTAGAAGGAGAATCTCAAGAAGAATTTCAGGACAAGAAAGATCCTGCTCAGGACTTGCTATTTACTCCGGTAGAGAGTTTCCAGATAAAGAAAAAAATCATGATGTTTGGAATATTTTTGGCTTTGAAGACCAGGTGTGGGAAGATGGCAGGTGAGGAAAGTAGTCTAGCAATAAGGAGAAGGTGGGTTTAATTGTGGGCGTGTCTACTCAACAGGTGTGTGGGACAGCACTGTGCATGTGTCCAGCAGGCTGTGCAAACATGATCTTTGCCGAGTTCATAGATTAGGGATGCTATTCTAGGACTCATTAACAAACAGAACTCAACAAAAGCTATGGGCTTTGGTCAAAACACAAACAATAACCCAATATAACCCAGGATTCTCATGTATCAGCAGTCTGAGCAGTGCTCCACCTCTGTCCCATCATCATGACTAAAGAGAATGTCTTTGTAGCTTACATTGCATCAAACTTCTAAGCTGCCTGACTTACTTTTTTTCCTCTGTCTATACTGAAGCCTTCTACTTCTTCCAGTGTGGTTCCACAACATTCTTTATACCTCCTTATATATTTTCTCTCAGCATTGTAATGTCTCATATGTTATGACACTGTCATTTGTTGCATCAATTTTGATTACCTTCCTGAAGTTCTTTTCTATATATAGTCCAAGTGACTACGGTGAAGAGGCCCCTTTTCCCACTTTTCTTCCATTCATAGCCAATGCTAACAGTGGTGGGAATCACATTAGTCACAGCAACAGCTTCATATGGCTCTTACTTTCTCATTAAGAGTAAAAAATATTAGGAGAAAAGGGGTCACCCATGGATGTTAGTATTTCATTCTGATAATGTACACATAGCCATGCAGTGAGAAATTCCCAGTCTATTGGAAAACACACACGCATACACACACACACACACACACACACACACACACACACACACACACATATGTATGTATATGTATATATATAAACCAAATGAGACTTGATCTGATTCCTTAGGATAATATACAATCTAGCCTTTAAAAGCATTTTAAGAAACAGTCTTCTGTTTGATAAAAGACATCTAGCCAAATTCTGTGGACCTTAGACAGAAGCGAAGATCAGTGTGCTAAAGTTAATCATTGACTTGTAATGCTCTTTTCATGTGTTTGGAAGATATAAAGAAAGACAGACTGTCATGAAAGAATGTTATTTCTGCAAAAACATTTGTATCTTTACCAATTTTGAACATCATTTTTTTTCATATCCTGTTTATTTTACCTGTGACTTGTACGAAGTTCAGAAGGTTCCATATCTTCCACTGTAGCGCACATAGACACACTCTGTGAATTCTGTGCTGAAGTTTCTGAGATTATGTTGTATGGTTGCAATGATTGAAGGCTTAGAAAAGGGTTACAAATTTGACTGGATTGAAGCAATCCAGTGTGAGCTATACACTAAAACAATGAATTAAATTTTTTGATTCCTGACATGGGATGAATATATCATCCTCCCATATAATATATTACATATCTATATGGTTGTGGGCTATCATATGATTTTGAGATACCCTAGACTAATTGTATAACTGTATGAATTAGGAAATATTAAGGGGAGAAAGATCAAGTTCATTTTCCAAGGTCATAGAGGAGTCAATAAAAGAGACAATAAGTTGTCTAATTCTGGACCAGAGATTTGTTTTCTCCATACTACAGCATCTATATTGCTTGGATTCAACATTTTCATTTTTACAATGTTTCTGTTTTAGCACAAATGGAAACAAGGGAAGTTTGTCAGAATTATATTTTCCCTAGCAAATCAGGACTCTTGATACCTAAGATACAAGTATGCTTACAGTATTGCTTGTGTATCAAGCTTACTTTTTTCTAATGTGAAGATTACATTTCAGTACTCTGTCAATTTCTATGGTTTTGTTTTAGTGGGCAAAAGGAAAATGAAGAAAACCAAGTACCAGTGCTCAAATATTCATCATCAAATCCTGAGAGCCCTTAGTACAATGGAGTCGACCAAAGATAAATACAGGGCTGGGGATGTAGTTCAGTGCTAACATGCTTGCCTAGCACATGCTAGTATGGGTTCATTCACCAGTATGTGTACACACACACACACACACACACACACACACACAGTGGTGGGGATCAGGGAGAAGATATTTGTATATATGACTTGGCATGTTAAAACATACAATGATGCAGACGATTTTTACTATCTCCTAAAAACAACAACAACAACAAAACAAAGGGAACACATAATCCTTTGAACTTGCTAGTGTGAATGACTTTATTTACTGAGCAAACTCAGTCAATTTGTCATATCCCCAGCCTCCTGGTTTTTGAGAGCCCATCACCAGAGTTCTGTCATCGTCATGTGAACACACAAAGGGATTAGTGTTGAGAAGTCAGTGCTTTGAACCCAGGCAAAAGCATGTGTTTAGAATACCTTTTCCCATCTTACAAAGAATACGTGCTCCAGGTGTAAGATCCCGCCCTTCCCGAAGGTCCTCTGATCCTGGAGTCATTAGTTGTGGTTTTGAATAGTTGGTCCTCACAGGTTTTACTTGAATGGCACGGCTTCTGTGCTTTACTTTGCCCTGTGCTGTGTACAGCTGCGTGTAGAAGTGAAGACATGTGGGAGAAGTTACTCCACAGCAAGAAGAAAGTCATTCTTGTCTGACTTGAAAGGGTGAAAGTTTGGAAGAGGCAAGCCTTTTTGATGATAATCTTAATTAAAGAAAATTATCCACTCATAGTAACTCCAGGAGAGTCATCTTAAATAATATGAACTTCTTTTGTATTCCCAAACTTAAGAGGTAGGTTGGCAATATTTTGCTCCCTTAGATCTTGAAGGGCAGTCCAGGAGCCAATAGCCAAGCCTGAGAAAAGGACAAGGATTGGATAAATCTTACAAAAATGAGTCCTCATCTGTTTTTTGTTTTGTTTTTTTTTTTTTTTTTTTTTGTTTTTTGTTTTAATGAGTACTATTTTAGCTAGGTCTTTCTAGCATTTGCAGTGCTGGGCTTGGCCACCTCCAAAACAGATGTGATTCTCTGGTCTTTTAAAGTACAATGGCAAGTGAGGTCCAAAGGATCTAATCCTAGTTTTGGCCCCTTGTTGTGAAGATGGGTGGGCAGCTAAAGCATTCAATTTCTCTGAACACTTCTCTTCTTGTCTTTAGAATGAGATGGAGTCATGATTGTTTAATTTTGGTAAAGATTAAAATATGTCAAGCACAGAGTAGGTTCTCAACAAACAGGACTTTTAGATTAGAATGCTTCACCTCTTCTCTTCATGTGGAAGACTAGTCTACCTTAATCCAGACCTTAAGGAGCCATTGTGCCTATTGGACATTTAGCTAAATTGGTAGCAGCTGTTTTAGTATAGAAATGAGAAATTTAAGCTGCCTTTCTTATTGATTCATCGACGGAACGTGGGTCAGGTCTTATTCGGAGCCACATTCCTGTTGGTCCAACCTCAGGTGATCCATCCATCATGGCTGCCAAGGATGATTACGTAAAGCATGTCTCATCTCTTTTCCATACATTTATTTCTGGTTGCCCTCACTCTCAAACATTCCCTAGAATTTGCTTTCTGCTTGTAGACCTTCTTGCTTCTATTGCTTTGGCTTTGTGCAGCAAGGATGCTAATTCAATTTACCAGGCCCTGCCAAATACAGGACTCAGTGGTTGATCCTGCTCTTTGTTGAGCTTTTACTACTGCCACCCTTGCCTACAGCACTGGGAGTTCTTACCAGAAACGATTCTGCCATGTGTAACCATGTATGGTTCATTCTATTTCTAATGTACTCAAAATAGCTCCCAGACATGACACCCTGAGATGACTTCAGGTCAGGGTCCACATCCCTTTCTTGGTCTGTCCCCAGTATTTTTCACAAGATCATAGAATGCACTCAATAAACATTGCTTAGCAATTGAAAACAAAAGAAAGAAGAGGAAGAAGTTTGCAAATTATTTGTCACTCTTTCCTTTAACTTTGGACTGTGTTAACAATGTCTTATGTGCTTCTTAGTATCCAATAATTTTATTTAGTAAGACTGCCCTATTGAATTTTAGGCCAGATGTTTAAGTTGAGACTCGTAGACATTAAGGGATATTAAGTAAATACTTTGGAGGGTTGATGCATGGGGAGACTGAGGCAGGTGGGCAGAAGTAGGAGGCTATCTTGGGCTGCATAGAGTGAGACTGTCTAACACAAACAAACAAATGAACAACAAACAAACAAGTAAACCATAACAAATGCCCCAAACTAACAAAAATATAATTCTGAGAAATTAACTCTACACTTAAAAAGAATGTTTTGGTCTAGATTTGAAGACTTCTAACCTCTGATGATTGAAGATGAATCAATAAAGGTATATTTGGTATGATTTGAAAAACAAAGTTGTATGCCATCAGAATTTTATTTTATTTTTTTTTATTCTATGTAGGTTGGCAACAATTAGAGTAGACTCACATTCCATTCTAAGAAGAGATTCCAATGACTGAATACATAGTCTCCCTAAGGTTAACAGCGAGCTTCTTCATAGCATCAGAAAGCTATGATTGTATTGTTCTTCTCTGGACCACTGCCCATGAGGCTGAGAAACAAGGATATCATATTAAGTAAGAAAAATGTGCAAACAAATAAGAGGTTTGAGTTTTGACGGAGCTACTTCTCTGACGCACATGGGTTTTGCATGAAGAGCTACAGCCTTCAGTGTAGCGAGACCCTTTTTGTAGGAGACCTTGCAGCTTTACTATTTCCATTCTATGGCCTGCATCTCTCACTTCTCTCCCAGTGGGTGTCTTGGAGAGCACTTCTGCAGTGAGCAAATGTACCACAAGAAGCTGATAGCACATACCCATGGCAAGAAGTTCCCAGGAGTGCCCCGGGGACTTTATTTTGTAAGTAGTGATAAAAGGTGTTATTAGCAGCTCTCCCCAAAGCATATTGGCTCATTCATATTCATTGTCTACAATAATAAAGTACAATTTCTTTGTTTGCATCTATGTAGTGTTGTTTGGGAAAGGATTGCAATTTTTAAATAAAAACAACTTATGAAATACATGCATAAAAATATTTCATCTGGTACATAACCTATTTAAATATAAACAAAATAACTTTAATATGTTTGGAGAATATACTAAATAGAATTAAATGCAGAAAATTCTTTAGTAAGGAAGTTAGCACTTTCTGCACACTCTCAGATGATCTGTGATAAAAGATGTGTTGTAATGTTTAAAAGTATTTTCTTAACAGATGAGAGAGCAAAGTTGCAGTATATGAGGTTAATGTAAAAAAAAAAAAAGGAGTACTTTTGTTATATGTCAGAAACTAACAGATGGGGTTTGAATTAAAAGCACCTTAGCATTAAGATTAACAATCATGAAATGTAATTCATCCTTATACACCTAATGAGATATGAATAGTTGCTGTATCAGTAACTTGCAAAAATGATAAACTATCAGTACTGGATTATGCATTGTGGCCAATGTACCAAATAACATGAAGGTCCATGACAATAAAAGGGCGGGCCAGAAAGATATACAGAGGCTTTCTGAAACATGTGTGTGCTTTCTAAAATAATATTTACAACTACCTGAAGTATAAAACCTATCAAAACTAAATACCACCTAAGGGATATATGTATATCTATGATGTTTTTCTTATAAACATAGCCCATAGATAAGAATCATCTCAAGATCCAGTAGAGCACATGTGGTGATTCTTTGGAAAGAAGCACAATACAGTGATTAAGAGCCAGCTTTGTAAACGAGACAGATCTGGATCAAAATCAGAACTCTATAATTGACAGAAGCTGAATGAATCCAAACAAGTGGCTTTAATTTTTTTTCCTGGATCTTATCTTTATCATCTGTAAAGCATGGATGACAACAATTCCATCATTTAAATGTGATTTTGATGGCAATTCACTTAAACACTGTGTGACACAGTGTAAATGTCCAATAATGGATAATATCCAAGCCTTAATGTAGGAAGCTACATTGAAGTGCTGTCCTCATTTTAAAGCTAACAGAATGAAGCACACAGTAAGAAAGGTTATTGGAAGAAATAAAATGTCTTTTTACAAGGAAGGAAAAAGTTACTCATTTGTTTGCCTATACATACATTAAAGGACCATCTACTAAGTGCTACTCATGTTATTTGTAAAAGATTTACTTCAGAGGGTGTGTTTGCTTGTGTGCGTGCTTCTGTGATGGTTGTGCAGGTGATTAACACATCCATAGAGCGTGTTGGATCTCTCTGAGCTGGAGTGACAGGGATCTGTGAGTTGTCAATATTGATGCTGTGACTGAATTCAGATTGTCTAGAAGAGCAGTGAGTTCTCCTAACTGCTGAGTCATCTTTCCAGCCCTAACGTTATAGCTTTTATTACTCTCATTTGTCACTGAAAAGTTATTTTATGCAAATTTTTTCCTTGCACAAGCTTGCTACGCATGCATATACATGTCTATATTCTTGTATTTCACACTACATTTGAAATACTTTTGTTTAAAGCCAGTGAAAAGATTTAGTTTTACAAGTAAGGACACATACATATTCATATACATATATACAGAAACCTACATAATAGTTCCATTCTAAAATTTTTAAGCCACCATTGTTTTTGTTGTGACAGCTGCTCAGAGTATTGGCTAACTCATGAAAGCAGACAGATCCCTGAGCTTTGAGGAGCACAGAGAGCATTTTAACCTATCCATTAAAGCAAGGCCTGAATGTCGACTCCTCTTGTATCTATACTTGGTCCAAGTCATAGAACATTAGATTGGGGTGCTGATGAGGCAAACAGGAAGTTCTGCTTCTCTCCTTTGAGTAGGCAGAGTGTGTTCAGGAAACTGGATGTTCAAACCCTTGTATGGATTGGGGCTCAGGCTTAGATGAAGACAGCCCAAGTTCGTTCTCCAGCACTACATAAACAGGTGGTACGAGTCTGTAATCCTAGAACCAGGAGGTGGAGACAGGAGGTCAGAAGTTCAAAGTCATTCTGGAATATGTAGGGAGTTGGAGAGAACAGGCTGAGATATAGGAGACCTTGTCTTTTTTGTTGTTGTTGTTGTTTGTTTGTTTTTTGTTTGTTTGTTTGTTTTTTTCGAGACAGGATTTCTCTGTGTAGCCCTGGCTGTCCTGGGATTCACTCTGTAGACCAGGCTGGCCTCGAACTCAGAAATCCGCCTGCCTCTGCCTCCCAAGTGCTGGGATTAAAGGCGTGCACCACCACCGCCCGGCAGGAGACCTTGTCTTAAGAAAAAATTTAAAAAGTCTGACACATTTATATTTATGTACTTAAATACTGTCCTAGATTTTATTTGAAGTTAAAATTCTTAATAACGTTAATGAAGGCATTTTAATAGAAAGTCAGTGGTGGAGCTTGAAAATTCCAACATCTACTTTCATTTTCAGCTTTCAGCTCTCCAGAGAAGGAGCACAGATGCATGTTCATGGTAAGGACTAAGCACAGGGATCTCATGCATACGAAGCATTCGTTACTGAGCACATGGGTCTTGTATACACCTAGCACATGCTCTGACACTAAGAAGTATCTCCCATGTCTTTTAGTTTTCTTCTTTTCTGCTGCCAAGGATCAAATTCAGAATCTTTGTGCTGATTATGCATGCTCTTACCATGGAGCTAAATCCTTAACCTCTCCCCAGCCTAAAGAAGAAATATTAAAAATTCTCCTGCTCATTTTGTAAAGTGTTATTAGAGAATTAAATTTCAAAACAATTACATATTTGCAAGGCTGCTTCTTAATCTCCCTACAAATATTAAATGTTTGCTAATGATATTAGTACTTATGGGAAATAAATATTTTAGTTGTATAGTCAAACTTATAGAAGGCATATCTCATCTTATAGCATGGACATTTGTTGTGAAATGATCTTTTGACAGACATACACATTTGATAAAACAGGGTGATACATCTGATTTCTTTGAGAATTTTATGCTCAACTCTCCAACAAGCTCTTGCTCTGTTAGTATGTGTCAGACATTGGCTGGATGCTGAGGATATGGAATATTAGCAGTTAGTTATCTATTTATGAGAAATGCACAGTCTAAAATAGAGGAGTTGATTTTTTTAAAAAAAAAATGTATTACAATAAGAAGTATTTGTAAGACCGCAGATGTGCAGAACTTCTGGACATGCTGGGATGGGGTCTCCTGATCCAACTGTATTGAGTGATAATGATGGAACATTCGTTAAGAAGACATCTTGGGATAGGGGTTTTAAAATACCAGTAAGGGTCTCCATCTGGAATAGGTGTGCAGAGTAGCTGGATAGTGAGAAGTGTAACTGCTCATGCGGTCGGTCTGTAAGATGCCTGAAACCAGTGCAGAAGCTTAATCATAGCCACTCAGTGTCTACAGCATGACACATCACGATCTTCCTTATTGTTTTAAATGTATAAATGTTGAGGTTAAAAAAACCTGAATGTGCTTTCATTAGCCAGTGTTTCATAAAGATTGAACTACAGGATGTTCAGCAAATGAATCATTATCACAGCTCCTTTTGTGGTTGAATTATTTTGCTTTTAACCTCAACCCTGAAAGTAAAATGTGTGGCTTACATTCCCGCAGTTGACTTTTTGGTAATTGTTAAGAATTTCATGTTTTATCGGGATTGTGGCCTGGAGTCTGCAGTCTAGGTTTTCATGCATACACTACTCTTTCATCAGAGGTTCCACAATGCAAGCCAGAGCCTTTACCTCTAAATGATGGGTAGTCTTGTCACTCCTCTACCTAGAATACCTGGGGGCTCTGCATCACTAACAGGGCCAAGTCTTATTGTGATAGACAATGCTGTCATGGCATAGCCCATTGACTAACTCTTTCAAACTTTACTTTAAATGCATCACTTTCAACTTCCAAACAAGCACATTAAGTTTATATTCCAGAGGACTCAACACTCCCACCGTAATATATATTCCCTCCTACCTCACTCCTCTAGCATGCACAACAGCACTTTCCAAGGTTGAAGTCCTGGGTGGTATAAGAGTAGAAGAAAATGGTGAGGCCATTGAGGTCATAGTGTAGATCAGATGATAAAGAATTACAAATGCTTCAGTAAGAAGGCTTGATTTTTTTTTTCTATACTTGTCTAAACAATTCCAAAGCAGAAGAGGAACATCCTGTCTTTGACCATGGCTTTGGGAGCATGGCCTGAGATAAACTGCAACTGAAAACTATTTGGCATCTTCTCTATGATTCTTTTTTTCATTTTACTTTTCTTTCTTCTACCATTATTCACTAAAGCAATATTGTGAATTTTGCCATCAAGTGAAATTGGAATTTATTATGCTAGGTCTTCAGTTATTCGAGGTCTCCTGGGAAATGGATGTCCACATTGAGAGGTATGTGTGTGTGAAGGGGAGACAGTGAGGCATTGTCAGGAGGTGTTGGCAGCAATAAACTTGGATTTTTACAATAAAAATGTCACCGTGTATGTGGTTTTTAAAAATCATAAAACTGGGTTTTAGAAAAGTCACTCTGGTGGTAGCCTGAATGAGTGACAGCCTAAAAGATCGGTTAAAAGTGCCAGGATGACAGAGGAAGAAGGTACAATCAGGGCAATGGCTGACTGTTTAGAACAAGTTTCAAGAAAAACTCCCCATTCTTGGTTTTAGTATCTGAGTTATTATTGTTGTTGTTAGTTGTTCAGAGAGATATCAGACTAGAAGAGGGTTTTTAATTTTGAACTTGAACCAGTGAGGGGGATTTGACATACCCAGATGAGGGCATAGGAAGATGAATGTAAGGTTTTAGAACAGGAAATGCTAATACATCAGTCAATCAAGAACTTAGGTGTCTGTGTTTCCATCATCTACCTACCCACCTACCTGGCTGACTGCCTCACATCTATTTATATACATTTGTGAATCAGAATAAAAAGTAGAGCGGTGGGAGCACTTTCAGTTTTTTAGAGAAATAAATATAGGAGAGGAGAGAGAGAGAGAGAGAGAGAGAGAGAGAGAAAGAGAGAGAGAGAGAGAGAGAGAGAGAGGAGGTCCATGTCCCTCACTTGCTGCAGCACAGTAGAACTGGTTTTGGATGTGGGGGTTGCAGATGAACTGGTCCCAAAGGTGTGAGTGTGGCAGAGTCAGCCCTGCCTTTGTCTGTGAGGCAATGGTGTAGATGAAGGAGAGATGCTCCCTTCCCTTGTCCCTTGTCCCTTGCCATCTAGGAAAGGAGGGAGAGCTGGAATCTGGTTCATGAGAGTAAGAGAACTGGCCATGTCCCTCTCAGGCTGCAACACTTGGAAGATTGAGTTCTGCATCTCACCTAGGCAGCAGGGTAGAGCTTGTCCTGGTTGTGGGTGTTTCTGGTAACCTGGTCCCAAGGACATGACCAGCTCAGATACCTCTCAGGCCCAGATCCAGGACTTTGAATTGGCCCACCCCAACATCTACCCCATCTACGAGCTGCTGAAATACATGAAGGGGTGGTCCTACAGATCCAAAACGACAAGATCTTCATGACACAGGCTAATGACAGGATATCCAAGAGGAGTCCCAGTGAGATTCCTGTATTGATAGACTAGCAGGAGCCAGAGACCTTGTACCAAACTGATGAGTCATTGCAACAAACATTTGTAAACACGGAAGTGTGAACAAAATGGTATACTGTGGGACACACTGAAACAAACTACAGCTTCCAATATGAGATGTTTTTCTCTGTTGTGGGGAAGGTTGCAAAGGGTGGAGTGAGGATACTAGGGGAGGGGAAGGTGAGTGGAATTGGGGTACATGATGTGAAATTCACAAAGTATCAACCAACCAATAAACAGACAGACAGACAGACTGACAGAACCAACAACTACAACAAAAGAAAATGAAGGAAAGCAGAGCTAGAAAGAATGAAGAGAGGCCTAAAAATGTCAAGCTGTAAACAGATTTAGAGTCTTCCCAACATATTTTACGGCTTGATAGCTTAAGAAGTCAGGGCTTACAAACAGCAAATGGCACTCAATGCGGTTTATTTCATTTTCTCATTCCTGGTGGAGTGTGATTACCATGTTTATTGACCTGGTTTTATCAATAAATTTGTCATGTTTTATTAATATTACATATACCATGATGGTATTAGAAGGTGTTTTTGCAAAGTATGGTCACCTATACATATGTTTTAAAGGAAGAAATAATTGCTTTAAGAGAAAGAAGCCAGTTATCTCTTGGAAATAAGAAGGTCATGAAATTCAGAGAGAGATGGAGTGGGAGATCCCAGGAAGAGCTGGAGAGACCAAGTAGTGGATGCATATACTCAAAATATATTCTGTAAATGAATGAAAAATTTCAAAAAATAAATAAACTATTATTTTAAAAGAGGACAAGTTTTATTTTGAACAGACAAAGCTAAGAGGCAAGAGTGATAGTTAAATTTTATAAATCTTATCAACTGTGTATCAAAACCCAAGTAGAATGCCAGAGGATCCTACGGCAGGGCTGCTCCTAAGTTCTGTCTCGTGGACACATTTTACTTGGTCAAAGGTTGTTTGTGGCATTCACTAACTTTGTGAACTTCTGTCTTTGCACCTAGAGTTCTCTTTTCCATGCTCTTGTAGATGGTAGTACCCTAACCCTCTTGCTTTGACACTACAGCCAGTCTTATTTTCTGTAAATGTCCTACAACTGTAGTAATAAAATACCAGGAGAAACAGTGAACACCTTCAAATCTGTACTTGTTATTAGTGATATACTCTGCTTTTAAGAAAATTACAATTCTGTATTCTCTGTGTGCTTCAGGTAGTACCACCTAATAGAAGGGCTTGGTCAAATTCTTTTTTAAAAGTTCCAGGATGGAATAGAAATAGCCTGTTAATAGACTCTGAGTCAGAGGTGGATAATCCTCTGTGAAAATTACATTTCCCCTGTCTTACAGAGGAGTGAAGCAGAAACCCTTCAGATGTTGCCTAGGTTTAGTTCCCTGCTGCCAATAGCAATGGGCGAAGTTTCTTGTTGTCACTCTCTAAGCAATGGTTAGATTAAGTCAGGTAGTATTACAAGTATACAAGAAAACCACTCTGCTTCTAAGAAAACTGAATATGGCTGTTGCCAGCAAATACTGGCTTGATGGGTGGGAAAAATTGTACAGGCCTAGATAAGGGCCACTCACTTTCCTTCCCTCCAATGCTCTGAAGAAAGACTGGGTAGAGAGTGAAGATCGCTTTGGTGGTGTTTCCTTCAGAAATCCCAGCCTCCGGAATTTGGGGAGCCTCTGGAGAGTGGTGGGCTCAAATCCTGTTCCAAATGGCACCTGAAAGTCAGAGTTCTGCAGCTGAGGTTTGCTGTGTGTGGCACGAAGAACAACGCCCATCGATCACAGTTCTAATGATAGTAGTTCCAAGGGTTAAAAGAGATGTGGGGTGAGGAGAGAGAAGTTAATTATTTATGGCAAACACTTGGAATGCTCTTAGGATAAACTTGTATTTTCTTGTTAATTTTAAAAGAAACTTTTTAAGTTGAAATAAGTGATCTCTCTATATATAGATAATATATATAAGTTCTAAAATATGTAACATAAATTCTATTAGAAAATATTGAATGGTCTGAATAATATGCTAGGGGGTAGTAAATTCCATGTTGGGGGGTTTTCTAGATTCCAAAGAAAGTAAATTGTGAGTGTAGAAAAGACAGATCTGAGAAAACAACATGGCTGATGATTTGGTTTTTACCCTGTGGTAAGATGGGCTGGCAAATGATCTTGATGATGTAGATTGGTCTAAATTGCTTTGAACTAAACAAAAAAGTGATTTCTCCATTGTTACTGGTTTCCTGGTGCACAGGGACAACTTAGATTAAATAGTAATATTTCTCTGTAACAAGGTCTTTGTAAAAACATCAGACACAAGGACATCATGGAGAGATGGCTGTCCTGTTAATTGAACATTCCTCTGTCATCAGTTTTTTGTTATTTATCAGAATTTACTAGCCCTGTGAATACGTGAAGAAGGAAAGGAAGGATTTAATACATGCTGCCTGGTTTTCTTCATCTTGCCAAGTAGAACTTAAACACATTTTCCTCTTACTTATATGGACATCCTCTACTGATGTCCTTATATGGAGGCCGAGGAAATGGAGTTCTTAAGATTGTCTAATATGTGGACTGGAACTGAGCTCTGGGGACCAACGTGTGGAGCCTAGGAGTACAGCACCTGAGTGTGTGAACTCACTTCAAACAGGGAATAATTTTCAGGTTCTAGAAGACCTAAGCTTAATTAAGTTAAAGGGATTAACACTCTTAAAGAGGAATGTGTTCACTATCAATTCGTCATGTGGGGTGAAGCAAAGAAGCCCAAAGCAACCAGAGCTCATTAAAATACTGCAAGGAGGGTGCATGGAGACCAACAGCTCAGAACTCCATCTTTGTAGGCAAGACTATTAAAACTAAGACGCTGAGTCCCATAGGTAAACTAATGCCTTACAAACCCAAGGTAGCATCATCTTCTGATTCCAAACTCCCATATCCTGCTTATTATTTTGCTTCCACATTGAAACAGCTAGTTATGACATCTCCAATATTGGGAACATTGTGGTGAGTCTGATTCAAGTGAAGTTCTGGCTTTTTATGTGTGTTTGCTAGTGTGATTATCCTAAGTTGTGTTGAGGGAGTGTTTGCTCTTACTGATCTGAAAACATTTGTGTTTTGACACTATACTACTTAGTTTTGACTGTTACCTCCTCATAGCTGAGAATCCCCAGGGAAGAGAGTCTTAATGAGTAATTATGTTGATCAGGTTGAACTGGGTGCTATGTCTGTGGGGGGCAATTCTGATTGTCAACTGATGTGGGAAGATACAACCCATTATGGGCTGAGGCATTCTCCAGGCAGGAGTTAAAAAATCCACTCTGGGGCTGGAGAGATGGCTCAGTGGTTAAGATTGCTCTTCCCAAGGTCCTGAGTTCAATTCCCAGCATCCACATGGTAGCTCACAACAATCTGTAATGAGGCCCGATTCCCTCTTGTGCTGTGTCTGAAGACAGCTACAGTGTACTCACATACATTAAGCAAACAAAAAAACCAAACAAACAAATAAATAAGAAATCCACTCTGGCTCACAGTTCACAGGTTTGTGTTCCATTGGAGAATGGAAAGTATGGGAGAAATGCTCAGTATGCTGAGGTGGGATCTTACAGTGGGGCCTTCTCACATTGTAGTGCACCAGAAAACTTAAGACTGCCTGGAACCAAGGACTGAGATGTAGCCTTTCAAAGACCACCACTAGCGATCTATGTCTGCCAAAATTCAGGCCCACTACATGTCGAGCCCACAGCCTCTATGTAGAGCATCCTTGGCTGGGGGACAAGAGTTGAAAGCACCGGCCTGTGGGCTCCTTTCCAATTTGAACCCTAATAATCACTGATGCTTCCAAAGGAGACCAAGCAAGCAAGCTTGACCCGACTAGCTGGCTGTGACACAGGGGTTAGTTAGGGCACCTGAAATGTAATATTCTTCCTGGCATAGAGACTTCTGTTGACCTCCAAGCTCAGTGACTTAAGACAGAACTGGGCAGCGTCCAGACCCCGCTTGCAGTGTGCAGAGGCATAGCTTCGAGCTCTGCAAGCCTGAGTTACTGATTGGTCCTCCGATGGGAGTGGCCGAGAACCCAGATGGCAGGTAATCATTAGGGGAGGCTGGCATGGGGCTAGGCCAGGCTGCAACTGACAGCTGTGGCTATGATTCACTCCAGCAAGCATCCATTTCACTACTAAGGACCTTACAAGCTGCATCCTCTCGTGCCAGGATTTTGTTCGTCCGTCCCGCTGTGTTTATTTCTTTATCTTTAACCTTATGTGCTAACAATCCTTATCAGAAATTATGCATGTGCTATTTTTCAAAGGCTTTTAGATTTTGAGTGCAAATCTTGTTTTTCCTGGAAGAGTCTTATGTCTGGACTCTGTTCTCCTGGAGACCTTTAACTCGAGCTAGCAGCTGAGTTAGATTGTTTCCTTTTCAGTTTAAACATCATCATTTAGGCAGTGTGCCCTGCAGGGCTTGACACAGGACTGTGGTGCACTCTGGCCTCAGACACTGTAGCAGACAGACCACTACCCCTGCTGTTTCTAGATTCAGCATTGCCTGCAGTATCTGGCAAGGTAGATTTCTAACACAACAATCTCAACAAAATACTGATTACATCACTTAACATTGCACCCCTCAGTAATCTTGTAGTGTATCACAGTGTGTGGGTTCCATATAGAAAGTGAATAGGAGCTGGAGAGGGGGATGCAGAAGATAACTATACTCTTATTCCTTGAGATGTAGCTAGTATCTTCCTCAGGCAGTGAGTTCAGGATCTTAATACAAATTATTTATCCATAGCAATGATTATATATATGATAAAGTCTTCCAAATGAAAAGGAAAAAAACCACTTAACTATGAGGCATCATCTCCTCCTTATTTTTTAGATATTACTTATTTTGTTAAAGTTTAAATGCATGTACATGTTCCTGTGTGAGATTATATGCTCCATGTGAGTGCATGCTAGCAGGTGTCACACTAATTGTGCATTTCAGGTGTGGAGTATGCTGAGTATTTGCTACTTCTTTTAGTCTCAAAAATCATAAAGAAGACCTTATTAATGCAACTTTCCCAAGGGATGTGGATATTTACAAGTTGCAGTCTGTGTAGATATACTAAAAAGCTGCTATTTGAATTAGTGTCTATATGACCTCAAAACCTGAGATCACAATCCGTCCACCCTTTGTTTGATGAACCCACAGGTTGGCTTCCACACCATCCAGGTTGAAAGATGGTCAAGTTCATATGAAAGGAGCCAAGGTCAAGGAGCTGGGTGGGGAGACGACTCCCTGAACGTTCATATGCTAAGTTATGCCATCTTGCTACCTATTGCCTGTATGTGTGACTCATTCCTCCTTTTATATCCTTCAATTGAGAAACACATATGAATGCTCAGCTTTTACCTAGTTGTCCTATGAGTAAGTAAAGAAAAGAAAAGATGGCCACAAATAGACCACAGGAAGCGGTCCTGCCGAGGGAAGAGCAGTTCTCCCACAGAGAACTGGGATCATCAGTCAGAGGTGCCTGGGAAGTAGGAGAGCGAAGACACCAGTGCCCACTAGAGTGGTCTGCATTAGAGCCTAGCAAGATACTTGTAATAGCTATAATTTGTTCCTATAAATATGGCATTGAGACATCACATCTATGAAAATTCTTAGCTGCTTTAAAGAAGGGACAGTTTCAGATTATCTCCCTTGAGACCTCCATAATGCTTAGCATGGTCACTTGTCCTAAGTAGATGTTCAATACATATTACTTAACAAGAGGATAAGCCTGTCCCCAGATTATTGAAGGAGGGTACTTGGGTGCCAATTTTCATATGTGGCAATCAAATTCTAGTACTGACTACTCTGAAGGATCACATTATTGTTTGTGAAGGTCACTCATTTGCAGGAGGTATAAAGAGAGCTGGGGTTTTAGTTGCTTATCAATTAAGTGACATTTAGCCAGTTTATGTTGCATCATTTAGCAGCAGGCTACTAATCAGAAATTCATTCAGCTCTCAATTGCTTGATAAAGTGAGACAGAAAATGGATATCATTTTAGGAAGTTGCTTTACCAAATTATTTTTGACCTGAGAAGAATATCCACCAAGCAGTGACTTGTAGAGTCTATTATGTTGAATGGCTTCTACATAATTAAAATTGTGTTTGTAGCCTAGAAATTATCTCTTAAGAGATCCTTTCTCCATAGCTGAGATTGCTATATAAGGCAAACTAACTCGTTCCACAGACTGCTGCTGTTTACTGAGGGAATAAATGTATTTCCATAAAATTCAAATAAAATATTCTTATGTTCCCATCTAAAGCCATCATCTGTTGAGATGACAGCCTGATCCTCTTACTGAAGTCAAGAAAGAAAGCTTCAAGCTTCAGAAAAACACATCCCTGATAATGGCTAACACTGAAATCAGGGTGGCCCTATGCATTAAAAACTAAGAGAAAAACATAAGCAGAGGAGAACAATACACATAGCTTAAATAAAGCCACCTGCACTTCAGTCCCGGCTGGCCTTCTGTTGTGCTCTGTGGGTCTCTGTTCCTGTTCTTTACAAATCAAGAAGCTGGAATTCGTCCTCATGGTTATGAGGGTGAAAAGTTCCAAAGTACCATGCAGGACTGGGAGGGACTGTATGAAAGATTGGTGCCGTAAAACAATCATAGTGAAATGACTGGCAGGGGACACATAGATCAGCAGGTAAATTACTGCAGGTTCAGAATAATGCTGCGTGGAGCCTCCCAGTGGGTCAGCAGCATAGTAGAGCCAGCACGTCAGCTCCTTGGTGGTACTTGTGCAGAGAGTTTATTTGTATTAAGCTTTTCTTTATTAGTGGAGGATTCTGGGCAGTGGAGGTTCTCTAATATTTCATGATGGCTGCCATGCAATTTTGGAAATGGATTTGTATTTGCAGAGACTCACTGTCATCCACCCTTCCATTTTTAATCAGATTTTGATCTTACATTACACATGCAATGGTAGACTGATAATTAAGCTTTGCCTCACTCTCCTTTGAGGCATATTTTTGCGTATTAATTGTTGATTAACCTGCTTTTCTGTCTAGCGTTGTTAACCCATGACGTCTTTTCTATTTTAAACACTTAGTATTTGAGGCAATGAAAAAGCATGGAGATGTCTTAAATGTTGGCTTTGGGGACCCTCAAAAGCTGGGGTCAAAAGCAAGGCAAGATTTGGAAGAATATATGATTATTCAGCTTCAGTCTCAATTACACCATTTGTACACGGGGAGGGTTGTGGCCTAGGGGAAGTAGACGCTCTGAAGGTTGTCTGTTTCTGAGAGCCCTTCTGTCTGTACCTGTGTCCTGAGTCCCAGGCTGGCAGGGACTCCAAACCTTCGACACAGTAGAGACTAGTATTGCTTCTCCTGAGCAGGGTCTGGGAAAGCAGTGAGTTCCCTGAGTTCTCCTGTGGGGCAAGAACCAAGGAAACATCATGGCTGATCTCTAGGCAAGCTGACTTCATGAGTTCTGAGGCTCCCATTCTGTCCCACACAGCAGGAGTTAAGGCAGGCCCAGAATATACAAACATGACACAGAAAGTCAGCATGAAGTATGTGGCCAAGGTCATGGTTTGATTATGAAATGTCTCTAACAAGCTCATGTCCCTGAACATTTGGTTCCCAGTTGGCAGTGGTGTTTTGCAACATGGAGCCTAGCTAGAGGAAGCAGATTGTTGGAGCATGAGCCTTGAGGTTTATAGTCTGGCTGCACTTCTTCTACCAGCTCAGGCTCCTGATCCACTCTGACACAATCAAGGGCCTACCAGCTTAGCTGTATACCTACTTATGTGGCAGTACCTTTCCATCCACTGTGAGCCATATCTCCTCAAGTCATGGGACAGAATAAGTCTCTGTTCCCTTTAGTTTGTTCTTGTCAGGAATTTTGATAGAGCAATGCAACAAGTAGCCTAAGATACGCAAAGTGAATGAAATGGGGAGGGAAACGGAATGGACTATGGACGGAGATCCAGAGTTCATTTCTCCTGATGCTCTGACAGATCATAAGACTTCGCCCGAAACTCAGATGCACTATGGAACAGCAGGACTTGATAAACATGAAGTTTTCCCACCTTAGAGACTGTGAGCTTCCTAGGGAAATTAATTTCAGTTCTATAGCAATAAAAACAATGCACTTTCACACATCTGATTTGTGGACACAAATGAGTTTCCACCACTCAACTGCATTAATATTCATGAAAGTCTGATGCAATTTCAGTTGTCTTTGGTGCTGTTTTCAGCTCTAGTACAGCTTCCCTGATCTTAGTTTGAATTCTCAGCTCTAGTGAATGTTCGTCCTGATAGCACCTTACAGCTGTATTTATATTAATTAGGTATATTTGTCTATATTAATAATAAATAACAAAGGTCACCTTGCTATATACCTTGTCACCAACAGAGGGAACTGAACTGCATCTTTTATACATTAAGTTACCTTTCTAATCAGAAAACACCAAGGGGCAAGAGGTCAAGTTTTGGAATTTTATGAGTCATGCCTTTTCAGTGTATGCTGTTTGGAATGAAAGACGGGGTGTGTGCAGCGTGCTATGAATATTGACAAGCCTAGATGATATGACGGATAATGAAAATGGAGTGCCTATGTACAATGGAATTCCATTCAGCTGTAAAGTAAATAAAATCATGAAATTTCCAGGTAAATAGAATTGGAAAATATTGTCTTCAGTGAGTCCCATTCTCCATCATATGTAGATCTAAGCATATCACCTTCAGATGCACGTGTGTTTGTCCGCTCCTTGCAGCCTGGTCCTGGGGAAAGGAGAGAGGTCCCTGTCCAGCTAGGTCCCCCCCAGGGGGCGGGGGGCTGAGGGGGATTGGTGAGGTTGGAGGCCCAAAGAAACACACCGGGCTAGGAGTCTTGACTAGCAGGAACTGAATTTTAACCTCTTGTTTATATAAACTAGGGAGGAGGGGTTTTGGTGGAGTGAGATGACGTAGGGGGTGGGGAAGGGTGACGGAGGGTATGGGGTGACTGACAGGGCCAATGGCAAAGCTCTACATCAGCAACAGCTGAGCAGAGGCAGGCTAAACAGGTCCTGTTGAGTCACTCCAGGACGGAAGTGACTAAGACAGGTCTCAAAATTGGAGCCTGGCTCGGGTTTGTTCACAAGGCCTAAACCAGGGCCAAAATGGGGCCCAACAAGGAGCCTCATGAGGCAAAGAGAGACTAATCATAAAAGCAGAGGCCTCAGGCGACAGTCCTCCTATACTCAGATTGTCTCCTAGCACTCAAATTGCCACCCTGGGCTAGCAACCACGCCTGACCGACGTGAGCACGTGCCCAGCTCATCTCACCATTGTCCCTTGCAGTCCCAGGCCATTCCATGCAGGCCAAGGCACGCCCTAGTGACTGTCCAGGGCTCTGGGCCACTTGTCCTCCGCTGCCCCTTTGCCTCCCATCCCTGGAACCCAGTCTCCTCCTCGGTCCCCCAGCAGCAGCACCTTGGCATTGTCGTGGGGGAGGGCGAAGGTCTCAGGCAGGCAAAGCACATGTGGGTCAGGCTGGGTGGCTGCACCATGTCTTCCATGCACCATGGGCATGGATTGGGAGGAGAGACGACGGGCCCAACATGTATGTGTTCAATTTGGAATTGCTGTAGAATGCAGACACTGGAAAGGGACTGTAGGTTGGGATTCAGAAAAAAAGATCTTAAGGGAGAGAAGATGGAAGAACACAGGTGACATGAAGGGAGTAACAGGAAGGGAGGCTTAAAGGGGAGGGAGATGGGAAGGTAGGGCGGAAGAGGTGGCTGATGAAGGCATAACTAATATTCAGGACATCTGAAAAAGTCACTTGGAAAAACAGTCTACATATAATCTAATTCTCCTTACTGATGCAGCCTTCGCATCTATATGTCAGATATTAGGATATGAGGATCTTTTGGGGAGCTGTTATGAAACATCACCAAAACATCTTTGCTAGAAAGATCTTTGTTCCAGTTAAAGAAAAAAAAAATCCCGTTCTTTCACTGTTACTAGGATGTTTTAAGTGTTTTTTTTTTTTTTCTAGTCTGTTGCCGTATCTACATATGTATACATTGTCAATAAAGTAGTAATTCCCTGTTAGTTTTAACAGTTTTCTCTCTGTTGGCAGACAGCTGGGGGCAGGTGCACAGAACAGAGCCTGAGAAAACAGCTTTGGTCCCTAGGCCTCCAACTGTCCTCTGTGTGCTTCTATTGGTATCTTTTCTCTGAACTTAAGCTGTGTTGTATATGAAGTGAAGGATCTGAGTAAGTGATGTTGGATCTTGACTAATGCAGAGCTGGTTCCCTGATATTCACTCACCTTGAGAAGGAACTCAAAAGTATCTGAAGACCAGTAACTGGGGCTCAGGTATGTACAAAGTACGAAAAGCTAATTGTCTGTAAATGTCGAAGCAGGACACTGCTAGGGACTGTGTTACTGGTGTGCTCCATAAGGAAAGCAGTGGATAAACAGAGGCCATGCAGAAGCTGCATTTGTGTTATCAGGGGATGCTTGACAGGTATGATGATGCTCAGTTGTTAGAGAGCTTCACCCCTCAATAAGCGAGCGACTCCCCATCACTACCTTCAGACAGATTTTACTTTCCCCAGTTTTCTTAGTAACTGTACTGTGCAAACTGGGCTATTGCAGAAACAGATCCCAAGACAAGACTTGGTGCAAGTCATTTATTGGGAGGTGAGAGTGGAGAAGAAAGAGAATAGAAGGATTTTACAAGTGTAAGGCATTTCTCCCCACTGGAAACACCTGGAAGACTGCTCCAGAGATGCTCCCCTCTGCTCGGGGAATGCAACCCAGGCATCATCGATATCGTGCTTCCCACCTCTCGCTTGTTAATGGAGTAAACTCTTCCAAATTATGGCCTGTGCCCCAGATAGGCCAGCCATGCTTCTCTGGCCAGAAAAAGCCCAAGGCTGGAGTGTCACAGATGCTTGTGGTAGGTAGCAGGTGGTGTGTATGGAAATGGGGATGGAGATGCCAAGGGGATTTGGGCAGGACACCAAGAGCATCTGCCGGTCCACCCTACTCCAAGTCAGGATACTTGTGCAAGGACTTCTCCTCTAGTCTCAATTCTCTCTTACTCGCCTTCTTCTCCTACGTCCTTGTAGGAAATAGTCCCTTCCATATAAAGCTTTCATACGACGCTGCTCGTCTCTGTACCACCTCACCCATCAGCTTCTCCTCCAGTATAAGACAACACACAAAGTTTTGCTCTTGTTCCTGCTAAGCTGTTCCCTCTACTCCAACTGTATTCCTCAGTCATTTGCAACTCTTCATACTCTCCCCGTCACATGGAGCTTTGTTATAGAGAATGTAGTCAATGTGTTCATTTTGTTTTTCCAGGTCAAGTCCATATTTCTTACAGGTTGTTCCATTCAAAGGCTACACTCGCACCTTTGTAATAACAATGCCATAGACCGTGTCTGCTCCGTTCAAATGTTCTTCCTCCCTTTCTTACTAATCTCCTTAATGTAAACACACTTCGACTTTGTGTGATTAGGTGCCTATTCCACAAGTGTGTGATGCTTGAGCCTGCTTATCCTCAGCAAATCAGTGATGACTACTCTTCCAGGATCTACTTTGCAGACCTTCAGAAAGGTCTAGGTAATATGATTTTGGTGGACTCTATAAACCTTGTCTACTGAGTGGTGCAAAAGCATGTGCTCAGACAATGCATGAATATTCTACACCACTTGAGCTGATAGAGATTTTAAGGAAGAGTTGACATTACTATTTCTGAGCATGTTTTTACCTAAAGAATTAGTAAATATATTAAAGATGAAGCCTTTCCATTGTATCCCCTGAAAAGTTTTAATGTCCCTTTTGTGGTAGGGGCTCAAAAAAAGCTCCAAAGCCTTGTATCTCCCACTTTGGTGAGTGATAATTTGGAATCTCAGAGGCACATTGTTCCTTCCTAGGCAAGTTATAGCAACAATTCAAATAGAGAACATTATTTGTCCAAAAGAAAGTAACTAATAACATTGGATACAAATACAAAACCATAAATAAATCTGTTCTAAAATCATGAAAGGCAATGAAGGTACTGAAACTGGACATTATTGGTAAAAGTGCAGAGAAAAATTTAGAAGAAAATTAAGTATTAATGTCATGGTTAATTGGGCTATATAATATATTCAAAAATAAAGTGTGTAAGTGTAACACAAATAAACAACCCCACCCACCCACAAATTGGTATGAAAGGAAAAAACAAGTATAATATTTTGTGGCTGTTAATATTCCAAAGAGAGATGAAAGAAAAGAAAACAAAATTAACAAGAAAAAAATGTTGCTCACTTAAGATCAAGACGTATGAGAGGAGCACGCACCTTTTAAAAATGCCCGATATTGACCAGAGTAGTATCAGTGATCCTTATACAAAGATTGCATCTTTGAAATGTGTTCTATTCATAAAGGTATGATCAAAAATCAGCGAAAGTAAATTGTTACTGTCATGTTGGTATGTTTTATCTGCTTGTGGATTTAATTTCCAATATGGAGGAATGGAAACAAATATTTCAGAATATAAAGTGCTTTTGTTAAATAGGAATTAAATAGGAAATTTCATTTGTTCCATTCTTCAAACAAAATGTATAAAAAGAAAGTAATTTTCTTGAATATTGTCTTTAAAAAAGATCAAAATTGATTATGATCCAAATTGCAAACTTGAAGCAATAGGCTATATAACTAGCTTCTTTTGTATAAATGCATATGTAAATGAGTATTATAAATTTAATGCATATTTTGATGTTTCCTATAGGTATTTAAAAATTCACGTTAATAAAGAAACAAATACATAGTTATACTTAATTTCTTTCTGAAGCACTGTTGTTTCTAAAGTATTATATTGGCTGGTTTTATGTCAGTTTAACATAAACTAGAGTTAGAGAGGTAGGAGCCTCAGTTGAGGAATTGCCTTCATGAGATCCAGCTGGGAGGCATTTTCTCAATTAGTGATCAATGGGGGAGGGCCCATCCTATTTTATTTTATTTATCTTATTTTATTTCATGTGTGTGTTTTCCCCGGCACATGTGCATGCCAACTCGAAGAGGACAACAGATCCCCTGCATCTGAAGATGTATGTGGGTGTGAGCTGTTCTAGGGGTGCTGGGACCTGAACCCAGGTCCTCTGGAAGAGCAGCCAGTGGTCTCAACTGTGGAGCCATCTCTTGAGCCCTCCAACTTGCTTTTTGATCATGGTATTTTGTTGCAGCAATAGAAACCCTAACTAAGACAGGATTATTCCTGAAAAAAAAATGAATGCATAAAATTACAAACATGCTGTAAAATGCACTAGGAAACAATGCTTGCTGGGTACTTTTTATACACTCTTAACCAAGGAGGAGGGCTGTACAGTCAAATGAAAGTGGTCATGAGCCAGTAAGCATTAACACCACATGTAGCACTGTTCTGTGCTGTCCCATCCCTGTCAAGTGTATGCTGTTCACTGCTGGGAGTCTCTTTCTGTATTATATTGCAGCTTGATTTCCAGTTCTGAACAACTGTGGCTGACAAAATCTGTATCAGCAATTAGCTGGTAAGGACAGAGATGAAGGTATCTCAGTTGGTGATAAAAATGTCAAGTTCATACCTATTTTCAAAGCCTTTTTGGTCAAGTGGATTTTAATGAATGATGCTTTTGTATTGTGAGAGTCATCAGGAACATCTAGCAGAGAATGATGGAACTTTGATGTTGCCTGGAAGGTCCTGAGACATGTTCCAACTACATGGGATTCAAAGAAAACAGAAAAACAACTACAAACGGTAAGTGCTGATGAAGTATTTATACATAACATGTTCACGATCCAGAGTCACTTATAATCTTTGTACTAAGGTTGTGGACCCTCTGGATAATAGCATGCAAAGAATATGCTTCCATGTATTATCGCCAATGTTGATTCATGACAGTTTTATAATACAAATTGTTAAATTACTGATTATTAACAACAAAGACATTGGCATTTACAAAAGAGAATCAGTATCAAAACAAGTTCTTCAGATTTCCAATTGAGGTACTTTTTATTTCTAAATCAAAAAGCTGCTCAAAATGTAATTGGTTGCCAGAGAGATGACTCTGTCATTACCAGCATTGAATGCTCTTCTGTTGGAGCCAAATTCAATTCCCAGTGCACACATGACAGCTCACAACCATTTGTAATTGCAGTTCCATTGTATCAGGTGCTGTCTTCTGGCATTCAAGGTTACTGTACACATAAATGCACAGACATATACAGACAGAACACACATACACATAAAAACTAAATAAAGCTTCATGCATATGTTTTTACTTTTATTACCCACCAGAAAACTAGAATCGGAGAGTTATCACTTGCTCAGATCCATCCCAAAATTGGAAAAATTGAATCATCTTAAGAACTCAAAGTTTCACAGTTATGTCTCTGCCGTGTAGAAGAGATTACTACAAAGCAGAGACCGATCTCCATGAGTTCCCATAGTACAGGATATAAAGAATTAGGTTAGGATCATTGCTTTCCAAATTATATGATGTACCAGTCTGCACACCGCTCCGTGGCTTCTTAATCATTTCAATATCCTGGTCCTTACACCCTTTATTGATTCCAGAGTAGTCAATACATATCCTTTAATTTATTTGAGGGTTTTTTTTTTTTTTTGCCAGTGTAGAACTTCCCTGCAAATGAAGTGCCTTAACTAGCTTGGATGTACACTCTAACAGTGTGTGTGTGTGTGTGTGTGTGCGTGTGCGTGTGCAAGTGTGTGTGTGTGTGTGTGTGTGTGTGTGTGTTTGTGTGCGCACACATGTGCCCACATATGAATGTGTACACGCATGTCCATGTGTATGTGTGTGGTCTTTCAGGAAAGTGAGAGTTTAGTTTGTACCTGGCATTTCTGGAGTTATGTGCAGAAAACATGTCATCACGCCCATGAAGGACAGATGACAGACGGTGGTGGGCAGTAAAACAGTAAACTTTTCTGTCATCACTTGGAATCCATCACACACTGGAGGAAAGGCTTTGGGTATCAGCTTGCTGCTGGTGAATAACAGCTGGAGATATTCAAGTATTGGGGGAGTAGACGCTTTAAACCACACTGGGTGGCCTTAAGAAAGAAGAGAAGCATGGTATTCTTAACTGAAAACCCTTAACCTCAAGGGCTATGACTGCTGGTAGACTCTTTTGATATTAACAGTTATAGATCAGAGTGGGCTAAGAAAGAAATGAAAGGCTGGTCATGGGCTGCCAAGTGTACACATTATGTAGTATTTCTTCTTTCCAGGTTTCTGGTAGAAATGTTAAAGTATTAAATGAGACAGAATGAGACATGGAATCTTGAGTTATAGATATCTGGAAAGATTTCAATGTTTTAAATATTTATGGTTGCCAAAAATCTTTAAACTTCCTTTTCTTTGTCTTAGAGAGCCATTCATCCCTTGGTTGAGGTAGTTCTCTTTAGTTTCCAACCCTCTGTCCTTCATGTTCATCTCAAATCAATAACTAGAGTTGATTTTCAGCAGAGTCAATTATGATGACAATCTTTATAATAGGTTTATATAACAAAACAAATCCATCTACCAATTTATGTAAAATAGAAGGTACTAAATTCTGAACCTGCTCAATCAAAAAGCACAGAAAAAAGAGACTTACGGTAGTCTAATCCTTTTTCCTTGTTAAATAGAGGCATGAAACAATTATGTGAATTCATCCAGAAGGCAAAGAAGAGTGGTTTGAATGAGATGCGACTCCCTATTTTCATAAGCTTGAGCACATGACTCTTAGTTGGTGGTGCTCTTTGTAGGAATGGCGAGGAGGGGTGGAGTTGCTGGAGGGAGTATGTCTTTGGGGGTGGGCTTTGAGATTACATGGTATTGCCTTCACTTCCAAGTCCCTCTCTGCTTTCTACTTGTAGTAAAGGATGTGTGGTCCAGCTTCCAGCTCCAGTCTCCTGTCTTCCCACCTCAATAGACTCTCTTCTTCTGGAACCATAAACCTAAATCAGCTCTTCTATGTGTTGCCTTGGTTATGGTGTTTTACACAGGAAAAGAAAAGGAATAAATGTAGTCGTCATTTAATGTTTAGGTGGATTAGGTGACTGGAAACTCTACTGGAATGTGATTAGCCTAAAAAAAAGGTAGGCCCACATAAATTATTTGCCATACTATACAGATAGAAATTGAAAGGCATCATTTATAGTATACATCTCACATTGTTTCTGAGTTTCAGCAATGGACGGAGAAGACCCTTTCATTAATGTTTTGAGAAATACTCCAGTGCTGGAACCAGTGCTATCACTACCCTAAGTGGTTAGCACTTCTGTTCACAATGTTTTCTGGGAATCACCAATATGGAATTGTTCTTGCTCCTTCCAATGGAAATGTGAAAGCCCTGCAGTGGAGCAAGGCAGGTGCACGGGACTGGTCGGGGAGTCACTCCCTAGGGGCTGGGCTTTCTGCTTTCTTAACATTGACTTATTGATCTTGAAACCTACAGATGGGAAGTGTGTGGGAAACTCACAAAACTCCTTATCAATTCTAATTTCCATGTGTGAGGGTAAGCTTACAAAAATAGGTGACATAGCTGCTACACTATTTTGTGGCTTGTCACTTTGGGGTGTAAATATATGCTGAAAAGAGGAGTACATGTAAACTGTTTGTTTTAGGATACTGGCTGCAAAAAGACTAATTTTTGGCAAAGAAAAATGTCATTGTGCTTTTTCATGATCAGAGGCAAAGTTTATGGAGTTTTAATGACAAATAAATTTGACCCAAGTCCATCTCATATAAGGCTCAGGGCACTCTGCAACATGTCTTCATCTCACCTCTACTTTTTGCATGTTGTCTAAGAAAAGACATCCCAGGCAATTGGCCATCACTCACAAAGTTTTCTATTTTATAAATAAGTATTATCTTTAAGGAAAGGACCAGAACAGTTACTTTTCTAGAGCAACCCATCCTTCCTATAGAACTCTCAGATTAGTTCTATTGAGAAAGGCTGAAAAGATAAGGAGTGGTCCTTTCCATCACAGTTCCATTTAACTCCCCAATTAGGCTGATGCAGAAGACAGATGGGTCTTGGAGAATGAAAGTAGATTATCATAAGCTTAATTAGGTGGCATTTCCAGGAGCAGCTGCTATTCCAGATGTTGTCTCCTGACTAACTCCAATCAATACAGCCCCTGGCTATCAGTACAGTCTATAGTGCAATTACCTCTACCTGGCAGTCCATAGGACCCAGCAGATCCAATGGAGGCTTGACTAGTTGGTAGCAGACTGAGATGTGTATAGAGCCCCAGTAGAAAATTCACAGTCAAGATGTCAAGTATTGTTTTTTTTAATATCTACAGACTCATCAGCAAACTATTTTTCTTTCCTTTCTTCCTTCCGTCCTTCCTTTCATCCTTCCTTCCTTTCTTTTTTAGTTCTTTCTTTTTTCTTTTTTGTAGCAATTAGATGCCTGACTATGATTTTTAGTTTCCTATAGTTAGCTTATCTTGAGACTATTCACCAAAAATAATAAATAACAATAATATATTTATAAGCATTATATTTCTATCAAGCTGAATACATATGCAAAAATCTTGAGTGCATAAGTTAAACTGAACAGGGTTCCTCATTTTCCACATACATGTCTTATTCATGTTACCCTGCTGCTTTCTCTCAAAACCTTTTAGTGGACTTATAGAAGTGTTCTAATGATTAGTCAATATCCTAAAGAGCAAGCAAAGAGACAAAACTAAAGGTAGACAGGCAGGTAGATAGATTGTAGGCACACAGATAAAATAAAAACCTGGTTTATAAATATTAAATATAAAATACAAGAATAAATGTTGATTTTCTGGGACCAACATGTATTTAGGCAACTTTACTTGGTCCTACACAGAGGAGCATCTTGTCTATGTCTTCTGAAAAAGTTAAGTAATTGGCTTAAATAATGATATAATTAGTCAGTAAAAGTTAATAATTTTAAGAGGTGATTGACAATTTGGAAATATAAGAATTTCGCTTGAGAATAGTGGATAACATTAGAATTTACATACAAAGAAGACATTCACATATAATTTAAAAGCTCGTCAGAATTCTCTGAAGAGTCACAATTGATGGTAACCCACTTCCTACGTGTCAATCATCCTTGTCTTCTAAATGTCTTAGTCCTTGCTTAATGGTCCCATTAATTATGCAACATTGGTGATAACTATGAGACATACTGTAACAGACTTAATGGCTTCCTATTTCCCAAATGTATATTTACCTTCTAATATCCAGAACTTAGATACTGTGATCTTATTTGAGAAGGTTTACATGAAGTAATTAAATTTAAAATATGAGAGTAAGATCATCTGGATTGTATGAGTGGACCTTAAATCCATCGAAAAGCTCCAAGGTGTCTTGGGATAGAGCTTAAGCAATAAAGTGTTCAAAATCAGCTCAGCAAAAAGACCTGAATTTGTGGAAAGCAAGATCATAGTGCACACTTATAATCTCATCACCGAGGCGATGGAGACAGGGGATCAATAACCAGCCAGCCTAAGCCTAGTCTACTTCCTGAGTTCCAGGCTAATGAAAGACCTGGTCTTCAAGGAAAGGAAACATAGAGAGTACCAAAGGCGCTCTCTTTCTCTCTCTCTCTCTCTCTCTCTCTCTCTCTCTCTCTCTCTCTCTCCACACACACACACACACACACACACACACACACACACACACATTTAAAGAGAAGTGTCCTTACAAGGAAAACAGAAAATAAACACAGAGAAGGCTATGTGAATATAGATCTAGTAATTGGAACCATACAACTAAAAGCAAAGAACAATTGGATTCTTCAGAAACAGGCACAAACAAGGAACAACTTTTCTAAGTCTAAAGTTTACTAGGATAGCTTCCATCAAGTTTTCATGTAACTGGGCAAAACGTTCAAGATATGGATTTGATTTTCCTCCCTCTTACCCTTCTGGAAGGACCATCAATCATGGACTTTTCAGGTGATGCTTACTTTATTGAAATACATTGTTCCATGCTTCCTGGCTCTGCACTTAGACTTCAGTGAAAGAAACCAGGCAATATGCTGCTGCTCAAGAGACTTGCCTTTTATCATGTAACCTAGCAACCCAGAGCAGCCCATGTCCAGAATATTTCAACAGGTTCTTTGGAGCCACCTCTGGTCCCAGCACAGTCATCTCTGTGTGAGATGGTATTGACCAGTCACAAGGATGCTACGTGGAATGTCTTCTCTCACAGAGAGAATATGTAAATTTGGGGGAAATGGATAACAGAAGTGTTGACGTTACTCAAAGTGACACATCAAGATGTGCTATAGAAACTGTGTTAACTGCAACGTTGAGCTTAGAGGATTTAGTAAACATGAGATAAACATGACCAGCCATCATTACAGAGAGATCTTGGAGTTGGAGGTGGAGATAGAAACCTTTTAGGTTTCTCACCATGAGTTGAATATAATTTTTAGAAGAGAGATGCTGTGTTGAGAGATGAGTCATATGCTGAGGGAAAATAGAGCTTCTAGTTCACAGGAGTCCAGAAGGGAATGTAGATAGAACCAGAGGACAAAACTGTAATGCAGGGAGCTTGCCTTATATGCTCAGCAACAAGACAACGGTAGTTAAGGATGACTTTGGGATTGTCTTCATTTTGGATTAAACAACAGAAATTCATTTGCTCTGGAGACTGGACATCCAAGGAAAAGGTATCTGCAAAGTTACTTTCTTCTGGGACCCCCTCGTCCAGTCTCATTGTTCTTGTCTGTTTATTTGTTTGCTTGTATTTTTATGTGCATTCTAGGAACTGAACTCAAGTCCTCTTACTTGCAAACCAAGCATTTTACTGACAAAGCTACCTCCCCTGCCCTATTTTTATTTTTTGAAGTGCCTTGCCAGGCAAGCATTTAACCACTGAGTAGAACTGTGACACACTCATCAGCTTTATTTAGTTTTTAAACTTTGGTTAGCATACAAAAATGGCTTTTCTTTTGATGTTTTCCAGTATAAGTATTATTAGACATTGTATCTTTTCTTTCTTTCTTTTTTCTTTTTTCCCTTTTTGCTTCTCTACTTCAATATATGATTTCTCTATTGGATAGCTCTGACTGCCCTAGAACTAGCCCTGTAGACCAGGATGGTCTCAAACGCAGAGATCTGCTTGCCTCTGCCCCTCAAGTGCTGGAATTAAATGCATACACCACCACACCTGTCTGTATTCTGTTGTCATTAGCCTCTTTGGTCCTCTTCTGCCCTCCTGTCCTCTTGCTGGATCTCTTTTACCATCTTCCCAAATAGTCCTTTTTGCTTTTATAACAAAGACAGTCCATTACCCTCTCTTGCTACCCCATGAGTACAGACTTGAGTTATGGGGTTAAATGATAGTGGCAACATGGAGGTATAATGAGATCAGCTTCATGATTTGCAGGACAGAAGTGATTCTATAATATCTGACTTGCTTATTTGGTGTCTACCTAGATATGCACTTATATATTTAACTCACCTTTTATACGCTGTTTATTTATACTGTTTGCATATTAAGGGCATAGGTTGAGGAATGAATGGTATTTTATAGAATGGAGAAAAAATTAAAGAAGTATAGATATAACTACAAGACTGGAGAGAGCCCTTTAGTTGGGCTTGTACTGACATTGGATAACCCTATAGTTGTATGACGAAAAAGGCAGATTTTGACTATATAAAAGCTAATAACGTAACAGCTTACAAATACACATTTTTGAGAGAAGGAAATATTGTGTATGGATTTTAATTAATGGAAGAAGTATATGTAAGGAAATTGCCATGCTTTGACAGCCATGGGCCCAGTTTCTTATTATAGGACTTCCATTATTTCAGGCAGAAAGCTCAGTATGAATCCTGAGAAAGATAAATGTTTCTTTCTCCATGAGTCAGGCATGTGCCATAACTTAAAGATTTGGATGCAGTAGACTGTTCCTGGCTAAGACTTTTGGATCTGGGAGACGCAGAATAGATAGTATAACGTGTGTCCAGTCAGGAGGAAGGTGCCACTGCTCAGCACATGTGCTGTCTGCTGTGAGAGGTTGATGTGATTCCTGGGAATAGTGCAGAGATGGCTAATGGCTTCTGGTGACCATTCCAGTAGAAAGGTCATAACTCTAACTTTTTCTTGTTAATTTCCTGAGTCTGATTCTTCTGTATTATTTACCATAAAATATGATTGGTTGTTAGCCTGGTTACTAATTGGGAACCTAGAAACTCTTGGAATTTCCCACGGGAGTTATCTTTGTAGTCATAGTGGTCCCTTTAAATCATGCCTGATAGTTTTAGGCTAATACAATGGCTTATGACTGGTGATACTGACTCAATAGAAATTTAGCTATGCCAGAAAGATAAAATAAAGATAATACATATGATAAGAGATATAGCGTTACCAACCCAATGAGGAAACAGGAGCTGGAGATTTAGTAGAACCATGTGACCAGTGATTTAAACTATCAGAATACATAATGGAAACCCCATTAAAAAATGTGCATATCCAAACTCTAAGTGAGCCTACATGAATGATTAGCACATGTAAGCACGCAGGAGGAACGAAACAACCTAAAATCATGGAAGCTTTGTGTCTGAGACACCCACATATACATATATGTGTGTGTGTGTGTGTGTGTGTATACATATATATATATACATATACATGTATGTATATGCATGTATATATATGTGTGTGTTTATGTGTGTATGTATATATTTTTTTCATGGGTCCTGGTTTGTATTCTTTTGTTTTTTATTATTGTAAATAGATTTTCTTTTATTCAATATATTCTGATTACAGTTTCTATTCCCCCTACTCCTCTGAGATCCTCACTACGTCCCCACCCACCCAAATCCACACTCTTTCTTTCCTTCATTAGAAAACAAACATGCACCAAAATTAATAAAATAAAACCTATAATAGCTAATTTGTATTTTTAAAATAAACAATTAATTTTAAATATGACACTTTCCTGAGTTCTTATAGCAAATTATTAAATGAGTTGTTATAGGTAATTATTGATCATGAAAGGGTAGTAATAACATCCAATTTATGACTAGTTCTTTAGATATGGTTATGGTTTGGAGTAAATCATCCCTCGTAGACTTAACGTGTTTAAAACGTGAATTTTTCAGCTAGTTGTGCAATTTGGAATTGTTTCGCAGCCTTTGCTAAGTCCCACCTGCAGAAAATGACTCCATGTATAAGGGAGGGGTGATGGGCCTTGAGAATGGTAGTCCACCTAGGCATCCAGTCTTAATCCTTCTGCATCCTAGTCTTGGGAGAGATAAGCAAGCAGTCTTATGCTTTGATTGCTGTGTGTCTTCATCATCATGGATTGTATCCCCTCAAACCATGAGCCAAATACATCCTTAAATTACTTCTTACTAAGTATTTGACTGTAGCAGTAAGAAAAGGGATAAATGGAAACATAGCACATACAAAGGGCCTAGAACCCCTAAAGCCTATAGGTTGGTATCTGCATTTAGTGTCTTACGAAGTACTGTACCCTTCCTATGGGATAGCTGACCTGACTTTGGTAGTGAGGATCAAAATTGCATTCTGTCTAACTTGTCTTTCAACTTGGAGAGTCATTCTAATACTATACCAAATATACTCCCTCCTTTGCTTAGGCTGGAACACCTTTCTGATAATTTGTAGTTAGCGGGAAGCATAGTAGCTTAAGGCATGGTAGAGCAAAACTATATTAAACTTTAGTAGGAGCCAAAGTGAGCTTTGAACATTTATCAGAGATCACTAATCATATAATTTTGTTTAAGCAAGCATATGATCAATAGTTAATAAAAATGTCAAACAACAGTAAGGTAATTTTGTATTTTTTCATACCACAGGGGATAGATACTGGGAGCCTAAAAACCTCTTAAGAAAAAGTAGTGAGTCTCATCTATGATAATGTGATGTTTGCTCCAGATGGAAGTTACACTCTCAATTCTGGACAGCATCTTCTAAAATCATCCTTGTTTAAAACTTCCTATCAAAGTGTTTTTCCCAACCATATCAATCAAAAAAGATGTTGGGTTGCTAGTCACAGACACCTCAATAACAATGGAATTAGAAAGGGTTAATTTTTTTCTCCTAAGTGACAGGGATGGCAGTAGGTGTGCATTATCTACAGTAGCAATCGAGATCAAGGCTCGTAGTTTGTCTTTCACCAAAAATCTACCTGATTTGAAGGTGGCTGTTGTCCTGATGGGCCTGCTAGGGCAAATGGACGAGGGCAAATGGAGGCTAAAGTGCAAAACGAAAGAACACACATACATGCAGTCAGATTTTTCTAAAGCCCCTTCAGCAACTTCCATTTATATTTGAATGCTCAAGATGGAGCTTTACAGGTCCCAGTGCAAGGGAATATGAGACTATAGTCTACCTTTTGTTGTATACATTACCATCACAAATAAAGGACAGTTGGTAAGAAAGTTGGTATATTGTTTTGTTGTTGTTGTTTTAACTTTTAGTGACCTCTTTATATTGATTCTTATCATATAAACTACTATTTAATCTAGGACCTATCTTCATATTTCTAACAATATTACAAGTGTTTTAATACATGGATACTTAACTTAGTACCTATTTATGTAAGGAATAGTCATGCAGGAGAAGATTAAGCCTCTCATTCTGTTTACTCTTTTGAGTCACTACTAAAGATCAACTGGGAAGATGGTGTTACAATATTGTAGGAGGGAAGAAGGGGCAATCACAGAGCTATTGAGTAAGACTTCCTTGTTGCAAATGAAGTACATGAAGCATATGTTAATGGCTCTGAGAAGGCATGTCCTATAAAAAGCCAGAAAACAAAACTTCAGACATTGTGCAGGATGGTCTGGGAAGGAGGATGGAAGTCTGATGTGACCCTGTGAGGGACAAATACGGAATACTATGAAGCATTTGAAGACACAAGAGTGATTTTTTTTTTTTTAAGTCTATCAGTTGGACAAGAGTGAGAAAGGATTTCGAGAATTCAATCTCAAATGCTTAGGAACAGTCTTTGTGTCCAGAAGGAGGAGAGAGTGATACAATGAATATTGTTAGATTGAGTTCAGGCAATTGGGGGAAGAGAAATTCTCTGAAGCCAAGAGAGGGGTCTGATGTGTAGACCAAGAAGTCCTTGATATACCAGGTGCCTGGATCCCTGAACAAGGCAAACAAGACTGTGGCCAAGAAATTAAGCAAAGGGGAATTTTGACAAAGATACACCAGCTGGAAAGGTTAGGACCTCCTGAGTAACTGCTCACAGCCTTCATGTAACTTAGGCAGGCTAGGTCAAACGAGCCTGGGAACGCACAGACAGGGACACTCCTTTTCTTCTGGAAGGGGTGTGCTACATTGGCTTTCTCTCGAATGTTGCTTGTTTTAGTTTTTGTTTTCTGTTTTATTTTCTTTCCTACTTGGAAAAATCTGCAGATAGAAACGATCAGTGAGTAGTTATTACAGAATTCCTTTTTGTGTGTGTGGCGTGTGCTTATGTGCTGTTCCTGGAGGAACAATGCCAGATTGTGTTTGTTTGAAAAATGAGAATATTTGAAGTTTATTAAATATGAAAATATGAGTCCTTAAGTTGTAAATAATGCAGTAATATCCTTTCTACTTTCCAAATAAGCAATTTATAGTCTTTCTCCTTGGGTTCATTTTTTTCCTTGGTAAATATATTTGTACTGCCTTGAAAAATGATTAGAATCGACTGCATGTTAATCTATCCCTGTAACACAGTTTTGATATCCAGCTTTTTTCCTGTGTGTGTACAAAATCTTTTCCTCACAGTTGTAAACGTTTCTTTCATTCTAGGTTTTCACAATGGTTGAGTCGAGTTTTACGGAGCTGTAATAAAAGTGTGTTCAGTAATTTTTATGATCCCAGTCTTCAATGCTAGGTAAAAATACCTTAACAATTGTATTCACAAGAATCCTAAAAGAGTTATAAACCAGAAACTGGAAAGGGGACCTGGAATATCTTTGGCCTCTACGAAGGCTAATGAATTGGTTTCAGACTCACAGTTTTCTGAACTAGCTGAGATTACCCAGAGGATTTCAAATATTATCGTGGTTATGTCATGCGTGGCAGCTGGTGGGTTGACAGATCCTTCCCCCTCAGTTTTACTAAGACATTTACTTCATTTGGACAGTAAAACATAATCCTGGGTTATTTTAATAAACTGGAATAAAAATTACTTTGATATGAGCCCCTGTCACACGATACACAAACACATTGATCAGACATTACACTTAAGACCAAACCCCACTTCTTATAAGCAAAAAAAAAAAACTTAATTTGATAAAAAAGTCATTCTGTGGCAAAGACCTCTGAAAATGGGATTGTATTTCCCCTTCTTTGCCTGGTCCCCATGTTTGCAAAGCTTCCTGTGAGGAAATACTTCCTTGTATTTCACCTAAATCCCCGTGTGGAAGCTTAAGCCCACTGCTTCCTCTTATAGATGTATTGAAGATGCAGGGCAGCTGCCACTACCAGATGGCCCTTAAACACACACACACACACACACACACACACACACACACACACACACACCAACCTAGGGCTCATTTAGACATAGTCAGCTTCTACAGTTCCTGGCTCTCCACAAGCAGGAGGAAGATGCATCACTTCACATTCCCTTCTCCCTCCTAGGTTGCGCATTACTTCTTTTTCTTATATTTTTGGAGCTGAATCTCTCCACTTGCCTCTAATTATTTCCCTATGACCAGTTTCCATAAGTGAAATTCCAAGGTCAAACAGAAAGCATGTTTTAAATATTTTTTTTTCCTCAGGCTGCCCACTTATTCTTGATAAACACTTGCTCTTTGTGTATCTCCTGGCTGTGTGGGGAAAGAAAAGTTTTCTAACTCACGTTCTTCTCTGTAAGGTGGGGTGCTTTTTCATATATTGGCCACTTGTTTTTACACATGGGCAAGAGTTTTATTTCCCTTCTCTTGACCATATTTGTATTGGTGTTTCTCTTATATGTAATCGAGGTTATTTTTATTTTAAGGAAATTAACCTTTACTCAGAGCCTTTTATCAGTACTGTTCTTCCAGCTGTTACTGGCTATTTAAGTCTAGTCATACTTGGAACTCACAGATGTTTTCCATCTTTATGTTGCTAAATTTATTAGTCGGCGGTCTGTGGCTGAATGGTTAAGAAAGCTGTTTACACCCATTTATGTCCTCTCTTTCTTTGTTATCATGATGGAGTGAGGCCAGCTTGACTGGATGACATTTGGGCGAAGTGCTCAAGGAGGTGCACACATTTGGGGAAAGGAGCCACCAATGTGAAAGCCATGCGCCTGGAGATTTTCTCTCTTGCCTGGGGTTAAGCATCAGGGCCAATATGTTTGAGGCATAATGACACAAGATGAGACAAATGAGAAATGAATTTACAAGGAAATATGGCTTCGATTATGTAGGTAGGGCCTTGAAGGTAAATTGAACCCTTTGCCACGAGAGAAAGGAAACTCTCAGAGTTTTAAGCAGGGGAGTTATGTGACCTAACTTTTACTGTAACAGAGGTATTCTTCATTTATTTTAACATAGCATAATCACTTGTCTTCAATTTATTTGCTGAAAAATATATTTTTCCGGATCTAGAAATTTATCTTAGTGAAATATAATGTATAGCCGGGCAGTGGTGGCACATGCCTTTAATCCCAGCACTTGGGAGACAGAGGCAGGTGGATTTCTGATTTTGAGGCCAGCTTGGTCTACAGAGTGAGTTTCAGGACAGCCAGGACTACACAGAAAAACCCTGTCTCAAAAAACCAAAAAAAAAAAAAGAAATATAATGTATAAGTTATTAAATTCATATGTATACTTAGGTTTAACTTTTGAATTTTAATTTTATCTGTTTTAGTTTATTTTTGCTTAAATATAGCACTGTTATTGTGTTATATTTAGTGTATATCTAAATACATTAATTTACATTAAAACTTTAATTTATATTTAAAATATAGCTGGATTAATTCCTTTATTTTATTATTTTCTCAAAATATGTGCCTCCTGTGCACTTATTTTCTCTATATAAATTTCATTGTGGTCATGTTTTTAAAAAAACCTCATTGGCTTTTGGCTTTTATAAATTAACCACATTGTGTTGAAGGTGAGTTAAAAGTCTGTGTTATGTTTCTTTCAGTAACCCAATCTTTAAATTCCTTTGGTAAGGTTATATTGCCTTTAAATCTTGTACATTTCTTCTTAATTTTTAGGTTTATTCTATGGCTTTAAGATACCTTAATGTTTCTCTTACCCTGATTACAGTGTTATAAGTTGTACCTACCACATAATAAACCATTTTATGAAGGACTCGTGTTTTTCTGTTTCTTTTGCTGCTTGTCTTTATAGACAGGAGCACCCTTATCTGTTACATGTAAGGGCTATCCATTCAAATGAACAAAAGAAGGTTTAGAACAAGATTAGGATTTGAAGTATCAAAGGTATGAGGGATAGTTAACTATTAATCTTATTTAACCCAGTCTAATTCAGCTGGACCCACCTATCAGGTTACACCATTTGCATTCTCTTCCAGTTGGCTTCTTCTTAGTTGAGTTTGATATTTGTTTCCCCTGGTTTTCCCTTCAACTCCCACCATGAGGGAAAGCTAATTCTCATGCTTATAAAAGCTGATGCCCAAGATGCAAAGTTCTTTTATATTAGCAATAGGATCTCAGTCTATAACTTTAGCATAGGTACCGCTCTCTCTTTTCATTTGACAGAGTCCTCTTGGTGATGCTTACAGTATTGGCCTGGATGAGCCTCTGATGTGTTTCCCATCAACTTTCCTTTAAAAGGATTCATTTGTCTCTCTCAGGACTGGCCAGCCGTCTGATGGCCTTGGCACTCTCTAGTCTCATTATGGGTACCCTCTTACTCCATTCTGATTTCCTACACGATGCCACATCTTGATGCACATAGGCACACACAGAATGGTCACATCTTTCATTTATGAAGGCCAGTGGGTATTCAGCAGTACATTTCCTCCTGCTATTGTATCTTTCTTGAATTCCTTTAGTCCAAATAAACACCTAGTGCAATGATACTAGTCTTACATGTTCACTTCAAGTATTTCCAGGTTGGGAAATCTTCTTTTTCTATCCAACAAGATGTAGTTAATCATGTAACTTTCTGAATCTGTTCCTCAATAAGGATGGAATTCTCCCTTGTATGACCCAACATGTACTTAAGGATGAGTTAGATGCCAGAATAGGTGTTGAAAATACAAAACTGAGCAAGGCAGAGTAGCTGCCACCAGAGCTACCAGAGTAAATGGAGAGGCAAAGAGATGTAAAGTAACCATGGACAGCCTGTTAGAAAATATAGCTATAAAATAACTGTAAATTATTTTCTAGAAATCCTTGAAATGCACGCTATAAGGTTACTCCCTTCTCCTGGATAAGATCATGACTTTAAAAACTCACTCTACTAAACCAGGAAAGTAAAAAGGGACCATGGGGTGAGGGTAGAGAGATGAATAGCAGGATACAGGAGATATAAGGGGTAAATGAGAAAATGAAGAGTGGGATTTAATTGAGGTAGAGGGGAGAGGTAGATACAGAAAGAGAGGGCTGGATAAAGGATGAATAATATAAAGGATGTTTTATAAACCCTCAAGGAAGTACATTAGCTTATATTTACCTAAAATTGTATAAAATACATGTAAGTATTTGTATGCATGCACACACACACAAACACACACACATACCCCTTAAATGAAGTTATGCTACTTGGGCTATGTGTACAAGGTTACACATAGTCTATGACAAGTGTCATAGCCTATGTAACAGAATCCTCCACTTCCTGTCAAAAAAAAAAAAAAAAAAAAAAAAAACAAAAACAACCAAACAAAAAAACAATCAACCAACCAACCAAACACTACCACTAACTACAAACTATTAAAAAGTTCAGTTTGAGTTGTTGGTTAAGATAGTCTAAGTGACTCCCAAAACAATGTATGCTATTGTTGTTTATTGTTGTTGCCTTGTCTACAAAGTTCCAGGACAGCCAGGACTACACAGAGAAACCTGTCTCGAAAACACAATAACAACAGCAATTAGGATAACGGTACCATGAGGTATCGACACATGCCTCTGCTTTTCAGTTGATGCATCTCCCACTGACATCCAAATTTGCCTGACTATGGAAGTTCAAGACTTGGATAAATCTGTCTTCTTTATTTGTGAAAATTTCTTGCACTTCCAAGTGGTGGGGAAAAGGAAAGGAGTAAGGATAGGCTGGACCAAGTGGCTCCTTGCAATCTTCTTACTGTTTTGCTCTACATGGAGCTCTTCTCTGCCTGGTAGATGCTCAAGGACAATGCTTCCTGGTACAGGTACCTGCGGTTGTGTGAGGCCTTTCTTTCTTCCTATAACTTCCCATCATTCTTCTCTTGACCTGCATAATGGCTGAAGACTCCTCCATCTAGTTGTACTGATTATTCTCTGTTTCCAGCTCTGGGGAATGGTAATACTACCAAATTATCTCTGGTAAAAAAAAAGTCTATTCATACTTTGTGTAGCATATTAGATCAGGACCTAAGGTAACCCTAGATAATTGTTCTTTCTCACACTTGGTCATATCTGGTCCAATGGACACTTAATTCTTTGCCCATACCCATCCTTCTCCCACCTCACCTAAATGATTGATCTATGAAAGCAAAAAAGCATCAGCAATATGCTTTTACTCCTTTATTATGCTGCCTGGAGTCCCTCTTCATAGACTTCTTCGCCTAGCAACAACAAAGGCAGTGCTCCAATATCACACAGCAAGTGGAGGGTGGATATTCAATCTTTATAGTTGTCTTTCTTGGCTAGAGACAGAGTAAGTACTATGTCCTCACCCAATAACTGTCTCCAAAAACTGTCTAAGTTTCTATCCCCACCTTAACCAGTTTCTCCTCTCTTGTGTGTGTTTTGAGAAAAATTTGTTGTGTAACCCAGACTGGCTTTGAGTTCTCAATTTTCTGACTCAACCTCCCTAGAGATGGGATTACAGATATGAACCCACACATCTGGCTGGCTTCTGCTGAAGTTGTTCAAAGGTGTGCTGTCATCTCAGGGTCTGAAAATATAACTTCCTCCTATGCTAAGCTGTTCAAAATCCCACTATTATTTCATATTTCAGCATCTCCCTTAAATATCTATTTATATAATTATATTAGAATGTCAAGTCTAAGAAGAAATGCTTATCCCTTGGCTCCTCAATTTTATGGCTGAGGGGAGATAATCTAGCTGTCCTATTGGGAAGAGGAAATTCTTCTCTCCTTCCCCAGGTGACCTACTAATGTGAATTCTAGGGGAAAACTGGACACAAATCCCATACACTGATAGGTAAGTTTATACTATCAAAAAGATATGTGGACTAGACTTCATCAACCATGAGGTCATAGTTTCATCCCATCTGAGGTCACTTAAGTTAGTGTGGGATTGTAAAAGATTGAGCCACAGTAACAGGTTCTGATTGTTCAACAACCAAAAGCTATTCAAAATCAAATTTATAGTCCAAGGTATATCTAGCAATGCTCATTCTTGTTGCTTCTCATGACTTCACTTTAGCCTAGGTTTTAAAAACACAACATGTGCATTTTGTATACACATGCCATCTCACCACACAAGGCCAACGAGTGCTGCTTGCAACGCCTCGGCTTAGATTCAAGTCTGATGTATGTTATGAATTACAGTGTTGTTACTGCACATATAAAGTATCTCCTGTGATACAGCATAACGGTTTAATTATGGAAAACTATGACTTTTTTAATATTTGGCTGATCATCACTCCACAGCATGGAATCAATAGCACCGTATTAGAATATCTTGAAATTATATTACGTTGGAAAGTTTGCGTTTTGAAAAGTTGCTGTTTGAGTTGCTGACTTGTTTTTATAAAAAATCATTAGGTGAATTTTTGGATTAGTACACAATTTGCTACAACTCTTTTTTTCTTTTTTCTGGCTATTGATTGACAGGCACAGGCTGGGATTCGAACTCGGGAGAGACAGACTGATGGCCACCTTGGACTCCAGAGAGCGGCGACTGCTGTGGTGCGCCACCCCTGGCCATTGCAACAACTTTTAAAATGGTCCTAAATATACGCCTACAATCTTGTATTATATAATTATTCAATATATATTTATTCAAGGTAACATTTTCAACATTGGTGATAAAATGAAAATATCAACACATGATGAAGATAACCTATATCTTCAAATATTGAATATTCGGCCAAGATTTATTTCTTTATGTAAAAGCAAAACAAGCAGATACATTTCATTAGTATGCAAATTTGTCTTTATATTTAATAAATAGAAAAATTACATGTATGCCAAATAATTGCTTAAAACAAAATTCTTATGATCTTTATCAGTGCATTTAATTTGTAAACTTATTTTATAGACATATATATCCTGAGTCATCTAGAAATTTCTAGGGATAAAAATGCATTAAGGCTCTCTGCCTTGGATGGCCCTTTTCCTCTTAGAATGACACATCCTTTAAATACCCTAGAAGAGAGAGTATTCCAGGACAGCACTAGGGCTTTCAACCTTAAGGGGAGGTAGGAAGTCCTACTGTTCCCTGTAGTTGTCTGGGCTCTGCACTTGTTACTCAACAACTCTACCTGACCTTTGTACTTGGCCTCTGCCTTTGTGCTTAGACTTTTGGCTGCCTGGAAGAAATGTTAATGGGCTTCAGAAACCAAACCTTTTACATTGTAAAGTATGAGCTGAGTTTGAATGGGTAAGAAGAAAACCCTATTTTTCTGCAGCATAATTCAGCATCTTTCACAATGGATTGAAATAAACAGAGGATTTGTTGACATTTCCTTTAGTCATAAGTGCTCTTTGAGGAGGGTAATTAAAGTGCAGTGCAATTCAGCACGGGAAGCACGGTAATGGGAACATTGGGTCTGTAACCAGTGGACAAAAAAGGTGGAGACGGTCCAGGCTGAGAGTTTAGCTGGAACAAAACCACAGGCACCAGAACGGACATCAGAGGGACTGTCTGCCCCCTCGCCCCAACAGGAGCTCAGAAAGAAAGCACACAGGAACATAATGGGAATGGGCAAGTGATGGCAAGTGTTATTAAGGCACTTTAGTCTGGGGTTGTTAAAGAGCCTCAAATTCTTTACGAAAAGCTTACATGCAACCCAGGAGCAAAGAGAATCAAAAGCTTGGACAAACGTGAGAAACAGAGGAATGTCTGACTGCCAATGGATATAAAAGGGCTACACCAAGCAGAGGGCTATGGGAGAGGTAAATGTGTTAAGTCCCCTCAGTCTGGGCTACGGGACGAGGAATAGATTTGATTAATCATGCTCATCTCTCAGCCACTGTGGAAAGTCTATAGAGAAGAAGCAGGCATGCAGATCTTCCTTCCTAAGTCCATGTTGGATGGTTGGTGAGTGTATTTGTATTTCTCATCCTATATTAAGTTGCTACTGTGTCCAGTGAGTAACCATCCATAGTGAGGAGAACCCCACAAACCTGGATCTTATCTTACCTTCCCCATAATTGAAAGCTCATTTCAAAGAAGGTAAGAAATCTTCCCAGCTTTCCAAAGTCTTGGCTGAAAACCACCACCACTTAATATTCTGAGTATAGTCTGATGACCAGCTTTGTCTTGCTCATCTCCAAAACCAAAGTCCAGGAAAACACTGGAAACACAATATATCTAAAAATCAGTTCCCTAGATTACTAATAAATGGTCTATTCAGGAAGTGAGCTTCGCTTATGACTTGTTTTAACTGTAACAAATACAAAGATCATATGTATGAAATTGACAAGCATGTAAGCAGTTATTTGCCAATAGTGAAATTGGATTTCTGTGGTTCTGGATGTCAGGGGAAGGCCAATGAAAGAGACATTTGTAAGGGATCACTTTAGGATCCAAACATGATCTCTGTTCCTGGTCACCATGTTTCTACAAGTTGTTAGTCGAAAGCACTAATGGATGGCTACTAGTCAGGGCATTTGGGTTGCAGTCACCCTTTGAAGGTTACAAAGCACAGAGGTGACACTCTTTTGTGTCATCTGCATTTTTCTCTAAGTGGCTTCTGAAAAGTTTGACTGTAATGGAAACCACACTGAAAGTTCTTAGTTAAATATTTCATTCATAAAAAGTATATGAAAAGGACCTCATTTATAAAAAGTATATGAAAAGGACCCCTGAAAAATAAACTCCAGAATATGCTAACCCTCTTCAGTCACAATCAACTAGCCACTGTCTGGTATGACTGAGACTCCTGTGAATTATTCACAGGACATCTTTTGTAATCCATTACTAATTGGTCATTATGTTTATTCTAGATTCTACCTCTCATGACAGGTCGTGTATGCCAACACTTCATTATATTTTATTCTTCTGCCTATTCTTCTTTGCTTTTAATTTTCCATTTTTAAAAAACTAACAAGATTAAACCTGTTATTTTACATTTTAAAAGATGTCATTTAGATTTGTTGGGTATATGCCTGGATTCCCAGTTCATGAAGACAGAGGCATGAGCATTGCTGAGGGTTCTAGTCCAGTCTGGGCTACATAAGGGGTTACAGTGAGACACAGTCTCAAACAAAATGCCCCAACAACAAAACATCCAGCAACAATAACACCTTCCACTCAACAATAACTCAAAAAGTATCATCTCAAATAACCCGTGTGGATGCTGCTCCTGGTCATACTCTATGCTCTATTTGGGTAGAATGCGTTTATTGTGAATGCCATTTACTTTTATGAGAAGATAGAAAGTAGAGCTGCCTTAGCTGAGTTCCTATTGCTTGATAAAACATTATGAGAAAAAGTAACTGAGGGAGAAGGGAGTTGTTTCACTTACGTGTCCAGGTAGCAATTCATCACTGAGAGAAGTCAAGGCAGAAACTCAAACAGGGCAGGATCCTGGAAGCAGGAACCATGGAGGGGTGGTGCTTTCTGGCTTGCTCATCATGGCTTGTTCGGCCTGCTTTCTTATAGCACCCAGGACTGCCAGCCCAATGGTAGCACCACTCATAGTGAGCTGGGTCCTGCCCCATGAAAACGCACCACAAGCTTGCTCACAGGCCAAAGGTGGAAGTGCTTTCCCAACTGAGGTTCCTGCTTCTAAAATGATGGCAGCTGTGTCAAGTTGATAGAAAACTAGCCACCATAGTAGTTTTTGTCACCAAGTAGTGTTTGTCACTAAGGAAATGGTTAAAGTTACTTTTCCTGTCTTTCTTCCAAACCAGTGAAAACCTAAGAATGTAGATGTGTAACAGGTTCATGATCTTGCTGTGATAGTATGCCAAAGATATATCCACATATTGGATGGGATACATAGTTTAATTATTCAGAGATGATCATGTAAACAAGAAGTGCTAGGATATTCATATATGTGTGTATGTATAGTACTAAGCAAAACTGTAAATACATTTAAAAATTAGCCAGAAGTCAAATTTAGGAGGAGACAACTATTTTCTTCTGTCAAGGTTAATGGAAGAAGGCTATAAAAGGAACAACACTGAAATATGTACAAGTTGTGTGGCTCACAGAAATCCAGTTTTGATCTATGTGCTTGGTTATAAGATGCTCTCCATTTAGGAAGACTGTTGCAATTTTCTTGGTGGGTGAGGAATATATGTTTTTCCTGCACAATAATTCAACATTTCTCACAGCAGTTTGGAAGAAATGGAAAGTTGGTTGACACCTCTTCAGGCAGAGGTAGAATTGTTCATACTAACACCCTTAGCTTCAGCAACTGAGTTTTCCCTTGGAAACATTGTAGATAGTTCCACTTTGCCTTTTCAAAGCCAGTTCCCTATACCTACCTTTAAAAGAATGGCTCAGCCTGGGAAGACCTAGGGCCATCTTTAAGGTCTAGAGGGTTCAACCTTAGAGGGTCAGTCAAGTACCAGGTTAGGCTGAAGGAAGCTGAGGAAGGAACCTGCAGTTCCACCAAAGCCCTCGAATGTATGATTCAATTTCTGGCAGCCACAAACTCAAAGTTCCTCGTGGGGCGGTTTCATAATTAAATGTTAAAATGGAAGTGTTCTTCTATGAAGGAGCACACACTGCTTTCCAAAGCCTAATTTAATATTCGTCTTCAGAGCTCACAGCTTAGTTAAAAATTCAACCTCAAGATTCTGCACACTTAAGCAGGTAGGATGTGATTAAGAGGATGCTTCGCTATCTAGACACTGAAATCCAGCGCTCTACATTGGCACATATGGATTGACAACTGGACCTGTGGATTTTCTCCATGTTGATACCACATGAGGGAGTCACCATGCAGAGATGGGGACCGACTGAGGTGAAACATGTTAATAGTGGAACTTTCTCCAGGACATCAGGGTGGTGATGTTTAGATTTTGCACACCACCCTGGCCTCAGTGTGAAAGAGACACCACTCCCAAGACTCTGTGTGATGACAACATCCAGCTATGGTTGATGAGCCAATAGCCTGGGGAGGGGTGGAAATAAAGACTTCATGGGGAGAAAAAAACAGCAAGCCAAGGCACAGAAATGAAGCCAAGAACAGGAGTCACATAGAAAGGATAATCCAATCCAGGCAGATCCCAGAGGTTGGGGACCATCATTTAAGGTGTCAGTCCTATTGCTGATGCTGTGTGGCTTAGGACAAGATCCTTCTGGTCTCAGTTTCCCTTTGTAGGTGCGTTTATATGATTCATGGAATGTTTTCTAATTCCAACATCCTAGAGTTCTACTTTTTCATTTTAATTTTTGATATGTTGCTTGATTTTTTTTTTTACAGCAAAATACAAACATGTTTCTTTCTTTTTTTTTTTTTGTTGCACTGTGATGGATTAGCAAGAGATTTAGCTTTGAAGGCACCCAAAGTCTCTACATTTATAAGTTCTGCAAGACAAAGCAGAGGAAGTGCAGAATGCAACCTGCAAGGGGAAAGCCTCTCCTATGCGAAATTCCAGACTGTGTTGTTTAATACTTACAGAGCCCTTTCAAGGCTTCTTCCTGAATATGCTAATGTAAATAGGATGTTTTCCCTTGACTATTAAAACTCCTGGCGAACAGCTATGAGTGTAGCCCCAAATGCCTGTGAAAATCTCATTTCCATTACCTGCTGAGACAACTTGGAAAAGCTAACCAAACAAAATTCAATTATTATATCCAAGACTCTTAAATTAATAAAATGAAAGGCACTTTTGAGGTGTGAGCTAAGAAATCATGCACATGTATGCAGCCAGGCCTTCTGAGGCGGGGTGGGGGTGGCATCTGAATCTTTCCTAATTAATGAGATACATTAATGTGCAGATGAAGCACTGGGTTGGAATGCAGGGTGCTTGGGTGGAAGCTGGATTTAACTATGTGTTACCCCACTACTTTTAGCACTCTCTGCTCCTGTGTCTCCCGCTTGTCTCTACATCTGGTAAAATGGATAAGGAGCTGGATGTGTTCTTCAAGGGTAGAACAGTTGCACAACATTCGTGAGGAACTGGGTTTAACCCCACTACCTCAAAACATTAAAGTTTCAAGGTTTGTCTATGATCTTAATTGAAAAGTAAATATCTCTTTAAATTTTTATTTAAATTTTTATTTTAATATTTTTATTTTAATGATTGGCAGATTGAATGTATGTGTATGAATGCTCGTCACTGCCTGGTCCTGATCTTATTCTTTCTACCATAGGGATCCTGGGTGTGAGGACTGCATAAAGGTATCTTGGTTCTTGGTGCTGGGCATGGGCCTGGAACCCCAAGACTCCAAGGGAGAAACGGCAGGAGTTCGGCCACGTCCCCAGAACCCAGGGTCCTGACAAGCAGTCTAATCTCCATGGACTACATTTTCAGTCACTATTAGTATAGTTAGTATATAGTAGTATTGTATATATATACTATTAGTCAATGTAGCTATTACCCTCCCAAAGTGCACAGGTAGAGGGTATGAGTATAGGCCTCAGGCTCTAGAGAGATTTACATACTAATGAAGGTCAGAGGGCAGAGCCAATTTAACCTTCCCCAGAACCTCCCCCTTTCTCCCTCCCTATTTAACTTAGGTCTTCCCTGAGTTTCAAGAGGTACATCCAGATCCATCCACCACCCACCATGAAAATAAACCCTCTTGGAACCAAGGACTTCCTCATATCATTGGGGCCTGTCCATCACCAAAGCTTCCAGCCTCTGGAACCTTAGACTTTCTCCTGTATGTGGGACCCCACCGCCTGGAAGCCTCCAGGACTCCTCCACTGCGGCTCTGTTTCCCACACCTGGGCATCAACTCAGGTTGTCTGGTTAGGAGTGTTGTGTTTTATAGAAGGAAAAGAGAAGCCAGGGATATGTTGTTGGGAGCACAGAATAGCTTGGGGAAAGGGGTGCCTCTGCGGTCCATGCTGGGGCATCCCTTCCCCCTGAGGTACCAGACATAAGAAGGTATAGTATAGAATAGAGTTTATTTAGGCACCAGAAGGAGTTGAGGGAGTAGAGATAGAGAAAGGCAGAGAGAGGGAGAGAGAAAGAGAGGGAAAGGGAGAAAGAGAGAGAGAAGAGAGAGAGAGAGAGAGAGAGAGAGAGAGAGAGAGAGATTGAGAGAGTAGAGACTGGTTATGAGCATATGGATAGAGAGGGAGGAGGGGAATAGAGAAAGACCGGCAAGAGGATAAGGGGCAAGAGATTGAGGAGAAGAGAGCAAGAGATGAGGAGGGAGTAAGCAGCCCCTTTTTATGGTGAATCAGGCGGACCTGGTGTTGCCAGGTAACTGTGGGGCCATCCCTAGGCGAAATGCCAACCAGAGGTAGGCTCCTTTCCTCTCCTGTTGATTTGTCTCACCAGCACTACCTCACTTTTATGCTCTCAGCTCACCCAGCTTGCATATACCCTGAAATCCCACCATTACGCCTAATGCCAGATAAAAGTATGCGTTCAGCAAATCCTTTAAATAAACCCAGAAACGTCTTGGCGAAGGATATAAATGTTCCTTAAATGTATCACTCAGGAGCTCTTAGACAAGCCTCCATTCGTGAAGAATAAACATGAGATGCTGTTTGTAGAACACAGGACACCTCCGATGCTTATAAAGCTGTCGCGTTTGCTAGGTGACCCTTTTGGAGAGGCTGGCCATCCTGTGGTAGGCAAAGAAAGAAGTGTATATGGAGGCTTCCTGGATTCTCACTCTTGCTTGGCTGTCCCTGTGGCTTCTGATTCATTCTTCCCCTAGAGAGAGGCACAGTAACCTTGAAGACTGTAGAAGGTGGCAGCTTTTGAGTGTCTGGATGATTCTGAGATCATTGTATCTCAAGATACAATGTGTATCATTGGAGGGAGTACAGAAAAGGGGTTTCTGCACAGCTCCTCTATTCTTAGATTGTACTTTGAAGTCCTTAAGGTATATTTAGACTGTGTCATAGACTTATGACACTATTCTTATTTAGTCAGCATCCCCTATTCCATTTGACAGTAGAAATATGTTTGTTTTCACTCATATTGAATATGGTCTTTTGGGTAGGTCTGCGCTTTCTGAAATGAGAGCCAATAAATTCCATGGGCACAGTCATAAGATTAGAGGTTTATGCACATTTCTCTCAACCCACATAATTTCTCTCTATATGGCGAAGTACAAGGAGTTCCATATAATTCATGGGGCTCATGGTTTTTCTAGTGGGAATGTAAAATTTACTCAGACCACTTATTTTTTGTGAAATGAAATGTATATAGTTAGACTTACCTGGTTTTTTGTTTTTGTTTTTTAACTCTGTAGAAAATTGCCTTCCTGTTAATTGCATGTGCAGTCTCAAAGCTCTTTACAGAATCTTTCATAAGTGATATTAATAGTAATGGTAGATTTTTATTAATAATGCATAATAACAATAGCGCTCATTAAAACAACATCAGTTAAGTGATTAGAGAAATGGTTGGAGTTGTGGTTAGAGAATGGGCCTGTAGACATCAGTCTTGCTGAAGTCATTTATTTTTTTCCCTATCAAATAGAGACAACTATAATGAGCGATTAAGAGCTTAATAAAATTCTGCCCTAATTGCATAACTGCAGACTGGGGGGTTTTGTTTGTGGGAATGTCCTTGGTGGTATCTTATGATGAGGTTTCCCCGGGAGAAAGAACAGAAAACAAAGGATCATTTGTAGGCTGCTCCTAAGTGAGTCACGGTTTTCTTCCTGCTTCCTGCTTCCTGCAGTTATCATCGGGAGTGGAAAGGAGAAGGGTTTCAGTCTCAGCTTTGTGCTACAATTCCAGGTGACCATAGGACAATGGCTTTGAACCTTGGCTCCTCAACCATGTCAAGTGAGGGTTCCATCTACTTGGTAGACATTTTCACTAACTGGCGTCGGTCCTACCAGGCACCCTCCAGCACACCCTGGACATTCCCACCTTTGTGCAGAGGCTCTCATTTCCTGGGTTCTTACTCTGCTCTTCTGCTTTGGCATCTTCGCTGGCACAGGAAGGCCACCTATGGCCATACAAGCTTAGAATGCTGCCATTCTTTCTGCTCTCTCTTTCTACCCACCCCCAGACAACTGAAGATAAGCAAGATTAATGAGTTCATCATAGGAAGCTGAGTGCTGGGGAAGCCAGGCCAGCTCTTGATGCTTTCTCCCCTGTTCCTTTCTACGTTACATACAAGCATGTACTCAAGTAGGGATAAAGCAATATATTCCGTACAGATGTTAAAATTCTACAGTGATCAATACACGGTAGAGGGCCACAGTGAGAAATGATGTAAGGAAAGTGCGGTAGAAAGTCTACTGAAATCAGGATGAAAATTTTAAGCACTGAACTTGTAGGAAAACAAAGCAAAGTAAGGCGCAGTAAAAGTATTCAGGGAGATGAAGTCTCATGACATCTAAACCTTAACGCTTAGGGAAGAAAATTGTGTGTGTGTGTATGTGTGTGTGTATGTGTGTATGTGTATGTGCGTGTAATATTTATAACATGTATATATATTATATATGTATGTGTATATACACACACATATAGTCACATTTTCTAGATGTATAAATTAGAAAGTTAATAATATCAACACAGTTTCTTTAAAGGTGAAATTCAGACTTCATATAGCTTTGTCAAAAAATGTATTAAGCAATAATAAAATACTAGCTGACTTAATTTATACTGAGGCTCTCGGGAAATTTGCAGTTTCCCAGGAGTGCGATCTTAATCCCCACAAAGTCAGCGTCTATGTGTTTAGAAGCATCAGAATAAATAGGACTTCATTGTATTTGCTTTGACTTGCCATGTATATTTTCCTACTCCTGGACTCAGTGCCCTTTGCTGAGCCCTCTATCCGTGACTTCTGGTATTTGGAATGGAGACTCACAAATGGAGATAAGAGCCTCAGAAAGAATGGCCCAGACTCTCTTCATCTGCAGCGAAGCATTAGCTTTCATTTATAACTTCTCTTAGAAAGAACATATTTTCTCTCAAAAATATTTGAAAGGAAGCTTCATTAATTACTACATGGCCATTTCTTAGCCTTAGTCCCAAAGGTCTGGTAAGCTTTAAATCCCTAGTGACACCTGCTGGGCAGACCTCTGCTCCAGCTGCACCGTTCCCCAATCCTGCCTCTCCTTTAACACACAAAACTGCTGGCCAGGAGGTGGGCAGCCGGCCTCAACCTCCTCAGCATCCAGCCAGTCTGTTCTCACGCAGGTGACCCTCTCCTGTGCAGCATATTCTCAGGGGTCCTGGATGCCTCTGCTTAGGCCCCAGGCATCAAACAAGGAGCTACCAAAGCAAAGCATGGAGAACAGTGCTGGCGGAAGAAGGGAGGGAGAAGGAGAGGGAGAGGGAGGGAGAAAGAGAGGGAGGGAGAAAGAGAAAGGGGGCAGAGACACTGACAGAGAAAGGGAACGTCAGAGAGTGAGACAGAGAAAAAGTCAACATTCGGCACCCCCCAGCCCAGCCGTAAGTTACTAAACTGCTTCTTTGTCTGTAAACTCCCGGGTGAACGATGCCACTCAGCCGTATGTTTTGTTCAAACACAAACCAAATTATGCTATACTTGCGTATATCTGAACATATTGGTTTATCTTACATAGAGTTTAATTGATGCAAACTTGAACTTCAGTATGTTAGATTTTCAGGGAAAACACCATCCTGCAATTCAGAGCGCTATGTTTCTCTTCGAACAAAGAGGAAAAAAAAAAGGAGCAAGGCAATTAAAACCCTGCTTTTTTTTTTTTTTCTTTTTACTTCATCTACACTCTCCAACCACTACAGAAATTATGTTTAACCTCTTGGAGTGTGACCTCTTCTGTCCTTTCCTGTCCAATGGCAAAATTTCCCTCTGAGCCAACATCTGCATCTTTGGACAGATGTACTTGTGTGCAAAGTCCATGTTAGCTGATCAAGCATGGCTTTGTTTGCACTTATTCATTGCTCACCCAGCACTGTGTAAGTGGTTTTGCATATTAACTAAGTGCACAGTAACCTTTCTTTACCTCCTTAGAGCTCCACCCCCTCTCACCCGCCGGGGAAATCAACACTGTTACTCGCCTAGGAAGCTGCCAAGAGGTTACCATGGCAACTGTTCAGCTTTCAGCAGCTACTTTTCTGGTTTGAAGGGGAGGGGAGGGGAGGGGGGAAAAACACCATACACCCAACAAACTGAGGAGACTAGGCAGTTTTCTGATCAGAGTTCAGATAAGGAAGGTCACAGTAATTTGTGGCCACTGACTAAAATAAACCCCGTGGATGGGAGAGTTACCACTTACGAAGCAAACTAAAAAAGGTAAGCACAAGAAAAAGGCAGTAATTAAGTTATTCGGTGGTGGTCACAAGCTGAAGCATTTCGGATTTTATCAGCCCATGTCACCTAAGATGTTATCTCATGAGTCTCTTTTGTTTTCATCCTGAGCCAAACAAAGATGATTTTTATGAGATTCCAAATGTCAGTGAGGCGGTGCAGGAGGGTAAGTCAGCCCCAGAGGGGGACGCTCACATCTGAAACTCATTTTCCCAAAACTTCATTTAACCCGGGAACAATGCGGCTCTCAGGCACAAGGAGCTGGAACCAGGTGCAGTGCCAGGTCAAAAGGCAGCCTCCCAGCGCCTCTCAGTGGGGTGGCTGGCTAGATGTGCCCGGAAATGGTCTGATTTCAAAGGAAGGGCTGGGTAGGGCTAGGCAGGAAAGAGGCAGAGAGTCAAGGAATGGAAGTTAAGAAACCTAATGCCGGTGGGTTGTAGAGACACCAGAGCTCTTCTAATCAGTCTAGCCTCTTAAATTGTTAGAAGAAAGTAGTTAACAGCTCAAGGTGACTCTTGGCAGAGAGCTGCAGGGTGGGGCAGGGCGGGGCTTTGAGTACTAGAGTGGAAGGACTTGGAACCTGTGTTATGTCCTTTCTGTTCCTCTGTTGACCATCTGACTGTCCGCCATCCATCTGTCCATATGTCTGTCTGTCAGGGCACCTGCTTTCTACTGGCCAACAAATTCCCAGCATCCTCAGTATTCAATCTTCTCTTGTATTATTGAACCCCTTTAAGAAGCAACATAGGAAGGCATTCTGCAGTAGCTGTCAGTACACAGGCTACTTTCTGAATCTTGGATATGTTTTTCAGAACCCAGCCGCAGCTACAGCATCCAGATACATTTAGAGGAGCTAATAATAACACAGAAACAAAATAAAAAAAAAAAAAACAGATGGAGCTGGGTTGTGAGTAAATAGAAATGCACTCCCAAACCCCAGTGCTGTTTATAACCCTTGTTTTCTTTAATATTTTACCAATTTTTATTATTTTTTTGAGTATTCATGGAATAGTAAAGCAACATTGTATTTTGGGGTTCCAGCCCCTGTTAAAGGTATCCTTCAATACCACTGTAAGGTATCATCCCTTTCACTGAACGATGATAGGTAATTCTTGGCACGCACCAACTTGTGCTCCGACCTGAAATCCAACTATCTTTGCCAAACTTCCACTCTCTGTGATGTTGTTCACTTTCATTTCTAATTTAACCAGCAGAGAAGAGTTGGGGTAAGGAAAGAGGTGGTGGGCAAGGCCGGGAAAGAGATGTCTATAAATATTCAGGACATGCAATGACTGAAGCCAGTATTTTTCAAGGTGGAGTTCAGAAGTATACACAATGCGTAAGATGACAGAACTTTACAGATGACAAGGGACAAGGAGATGGGGGTGTGAAGAGGGTCCACATAAAAAGGACGGGGAACCTACAGCCATTTATTCTGGCAAAGCTGTGCAAAGTTCTTGAGACTAAGAAGAGCAATTGATACAGTCCAAAACCTCGCTTTTATGCTGGACATTTCCCTGCGAAGCTGGAGGAAAGTTCTAAGAGTGAAAGACAGAGCAGAGGCTCCCCTATGTCATGGATGTAGCTAGAGGCCCCAGCTTACATAACTGTCACAGGATACAGAATGACAGCTCCTCAGCCTACAGTAAATGTGATTAAATTATCTCATCAGCCTCGTTCTCCTGAGGATTTCTACAATTTCAGAAAACCATCTGTTAATTTGACCTGTCTGCTAGACCCCCACACAGCACAGGACAGGGATATTAGTATTCGAAGACATTGCTCCCTCCCGTGATCCGTTGGAGGTCTACCAAGTTTAGTCTCTGCAGCCAGTTGAGGCCAGGCATGAGACATGGAGCAATAACTGGGAAGAATGAGAACGAGCAAAGGGAAAATTCAGAAATTTGTTGTAACTCAGCCACAGATTCCTTCAGCTGACCTGATCTAATTCCTGCAGCGACTCTCTCTGAAACCCTGCCACAGCTGAATTTATTTTTATTTTGCCTGCTCAGAGTCAGTGTACGGTGAAGGCAAGAGCACATCACCTTCAGGGAAAGTACTGCAGAGTGTATTACTCACCCCGCCCCCACTGTATGGAAAGGTTAATTTGAATAAGGCTGCTGCTTCCACAAATAGAACAGTAACGGCACACAGAGGGATGGCCAATGAGAGCGGCTTTCAGTGATGTCATACTTATACCTGCTTCTTATTATTTGCTGAATGGTAACAATGTGTGCCTTTAATCTTACGTTTCATTGGTTAAGAGCCCTGCCATTCTGAGTACTTCTGGAAGAGTTTTAGGCACTGCAGTTTCTTTACATACTCAGATTTTTTTCCCCTTTCAGTTTTTTTACCTCCATAAACTGCTAGGGAGCGAACAATTTAAACATGTATTCTGAAAACCAATATAGTTCAGGCCCAGTGTACAGGGTCCATTACTTGGCCCATCTAACAAGTCAGAGACAGTGTGAGAAAGGATGCGTCATTGATTGTACCCATAGACAGAATACCTTGCCTTTTAATGGGAAACAAACAAACTTATTTAGTTTATTTTGCAATGTAGTCTTTCACGGAGCAGGGCTTTCTTAAAAGCACTAGATGTAAGCTTTCTTACTGTGTAGGATTGAGGTTATTGGAAAAAGGGAGACCTGCATGGCTTATTTTTATCCTAAGTGGTTTAGAGTTTTAAATCAATTAAATTTTATGTCATTAAAATGCATCTCAAATCACTCAGACTCCGAGGCTTTCTGGGGAAACTCCTCTAAACAAACTTGGGAAAAGGCATACTGCCTTGATGTGAAGATAGATTAGTTATTCATGAGTTAGGCATTAACCGGCCCACTGAAGGAAGGAGAGGAACGTTCTGGTGAGCATGAGACACAAATGTGACTGGGAGGTCAGAGGTAAATGTTGGTGTTCAAAAGCCTTGCAGTTTGTGGTGGTGAGGGCGTGGGGCAGTCCTCACCAGGCAAAGTCAGAGCCTCAAAGAACCAAAGACAAAGTCGAGCTGTCCACACTTAGCTAGTAAAGCAGAACGCAGACACAGAGGTTAATCCGTGGCACTGCCAAGACAGCATATTAAATGCTCCAGTGAGGAGGGCAAGGCATTAAAGGACCAGTTAGCTTCTAATAGGCACAAAGGAGAAGCAAGGGGCTCTTAGGGACGGTGTGGATGCTTGACTGTGTCTGCAGCAGACACTCCTGACTGGATGTATGTATTCTCAGAGAAATGTTGTGGAGAAAAACAGGTGTGCAAATTATCAAGAATGATTCAAATTAGGAAGAACTAGAAAATACCAAGTGTTTTGACTGGGTTTGAAATGTCTTCCTGCGAACTCGTGTATTTGAGCACTTGGTCCCCAGATATTGCTGTTTTGGGAGATTGTCAGCCCTTGAGGATGTGGAGTCCAGCTGGCAGATTGGCTAGTAAACACGGGTCTTCAAAGGTTGTGTTCACCTCTGGCTTTAATCTGGCTCTGCATCCAAGTGCACTATGAGAACGGCCATTCCATAATCTCTTAGTACTCATAGAGCTGCCTCAGCATCACGCCTTCCCTGCCATCTGAAGCAACGAATCAAAACGAAGCACTGCATCCTTAAGTTGCTTTTTTCAAGTATTTTGTTTCAGTGACAAGAGAAGTAACTACCATCTAAATCATCGTGAATATCTACCTCTCAGACAAGTAGCTAACATCAATGAGTTTTGAATGGAAAGGTCTTTAGGTATGTACGCCATCACTCAGTACCTTCAGAGTCTAGTGAGTGCTGATCTAGGTGGCACAGAATTTTGAATTTTCATCTGCCGTATCACCCCTACACTTACCACTCAGGAAATGTTACAGGAGAAGTGGTGGAAAGATCTTAAGAACCAAAAGATCATGACATCTGCTTGCGATTGTGTCTTCTATATGCCTGGCAAGCTGTATCTAGGAAATCACAAAAATATGCTTGCCTAAATAAGATATGTACAAGGGAGGACACCAGTTGATGTTCTAACACAGGTAGGAAACTCTTACAAGCTCCACCTTTAGCTGAAGTGTTACTAATGACTCCTGAGGGAGGAAGCCTCAGTCTTCTCTAGGGACAAGCCTCTGGATAGAGAATCCAGTCCTGAGTGTCAGTCCTAAACGTACACGCAGGAGTAATGTCAATGGTACGACTTATACCATCCCACCTATATTACACACACACACACACCACCACCATCACCACCATCACCATCACCACCACCATCACCACCACCACCATCACCACCATCACCACCACCACTACCATCACCACCACCACCATCACCACCACCACCATCACCACCACCACCATCACCACCACCACCACCACCATCACTATCACCATCACCACCACCATCACCACCACCACCAGACCATCACCACCACCACCACCATGCACCACCACCACCACCACCATCACCACCGATCACCACCATCACCACCACCACCATCACCACCACCATCACACCACCACCATCACCATCACATTCACCACCACCACTAGCCACCATCACCACCACCCCATCACATCACCATCATCACCACCATCCACCACCATCACCACCACCATCACCACCACCACCATCACCACCATCACCATCACACCACCATCACCACCACCACCATCACCACCATCACCACCACCACTACATCACCACCACCACCATCACCACACCACCATCACCACCACCACCATCACCACCACCACACCACCATCCTATCACCATCACCACCACCATCACCACCACCACCACCACCACACCACCACACCACCATCACCACCACCACCACCACACACACCCACAACCATCACCACCATCACCACCACCACACCACATCACCACCACACCACACATCACCACCACACCATCACACACCACCATCACCACACACCACCACCACTCACCATCAACCATCACCACCACCACACCACCATCACCACCACCCCCACATCACTACACACCACATCACCATCACCACCACCACCACCACCACCACCACACCACCACCACCACCATCACCACCACCACCATCACCACACATCACCACACCATCACCACCACCATCACCACCACCACCACCACACCACACGACACCAGCAACAAACACCACAAACAGCACTCTTACAACATCACCAGTTAGTGCACGAACGACACACACCATCACCAGCACAGTCACAACAGTGACAGTAAAGAATGTAACCATAGCAAATTTAAGACTTTTAGAATCATGGCAGAATTTTAACGTATGGAGAGGGATGGAAGGATGCTGTAAATGAAGTTCTATAATGATATAAAACAAAAAAACCTAAGATTAAAACTTTCTTATACCATAAATAATACACATGATGAACTGTGCATGAGACTTTTCTGTCAAAGTTTTAAAATGAAAATAAAAAGAAAATAAAACCTGTTTTAATCTTTAGTATGCCTTTCATTCATGAAGTTTGCGGAATTTGTCAACACCTTTTCTTTCTGTAATGTGGTTGAAATTGTCATGTAATTATTTGTTTTTAATCCTATTTATGTGGCATTACATTTTTGTTTTGGGATGTTAGACCATCCTTACATATTTGCATAGGAGGATAGATTGTCTAGTAGTTTGGGTTTTTGATAGTGCATTTTCAATTTGTCCCTGTAAGGTACTTTGTTGAGAAATTGCATTCTATGTTCTTCATCAGAGTTTGTCATGTAGTGTTGGGGAAGTTTGATGTAGTCATGACTTTTGCTTTGCTACAAGTGAGCTGGGTAGTCTGTGTCCTTCTATTATTTAATCAATTAATGTTGTGGGACAGCTTGAGAAGAAAGAAATTAGAGCGTCCTCTCTCTTAGTCTCACAAAATCAATCCAAAATGGATGAAAGACATAAATTTAAAACCCAAAACATTGGAACTCGAGGAGAAAACACTTCCCCACATAAGCACAGGCAGTGATTTTCTGGATAGGGCGTGTGAGGTGACAGTATAAGACAGAATCCCAAGATTGGCAAATGGCTTAGACGAAATGAAAGACCTCTTTACAGCCAAAGAGTGAATAGTCAGACTATAGAGTGGGGAAACTCTTTGTCAGTCATATTTTACACAGGGTTATAAATTCCTGAAATATATAATAACTACAAAAATTAAACACACACATACACACAGAGAAAGAGAGAGAGAGAGAGAGATTTTGCCAACCAATCAACCAATAAATGAGCTATTTAACTAACTAGGGAGTTCTTAAAAGAAGAAACACAAATCGTCAATAAGTCTTTAAAAAAATATCAACATCCTGAATCACCAGGAAAATGGAAATCAAAACTGCTTTGGAATTCCATCTTATCCCCATCAGAATACCTAAGATAAAAAAGATGCAATTGAACACAAATGGTGGTAAAGATGGAGGGAAAGAAGAATATTTATTTACTGCTATTTAGAAGATGAAATGTTGGAGGTGCTATGGAAAGCAGTATAGTGGTTCCTCAAAAAACTAAAAATAGAACAGCCATATGACCCAGCTGTTCCACTCCTGGGCATATACCCAAAGGAATCTACATCCCACAGCAGAAATATTTACACCCATGCTTGTCACTGCTGTATTCATGGTAGCCAGGAAGAAGAAGCAACTCACATTTCCATGGATAAAAAGGGAATAAAAAAGCAAAACACATGGAACTTTATTTAGTGATAAATAAAAGTAAAATTATGACATTGTCAGGGAAATGACTGTATCTGGAAGTTACTCAGGTCCAGAAAGACAAATAATTCATGTTGTTTTCTCATATGCAAGGTACGAGCTTCTAATTTTTTAAATATGTGTACAACTGGGTATGATAGCGCCTGCCTTTAATCTCAGCATTTGAAAGGCAGAGGCAGGTGGAGCTTTATGAGTTGGATGTAAGCCTGATCTATATAGTGAATTCCAAGTCAGCAAAGACTATAGAGAGAGAACCTGTCACAAAAAGCAAAAACCAAGCAAACAAGAATAAAATAAACACAAATATGTACATATGTGGATGTGGAGGTGGTAGTACACACATGAGGGGGTTAAGGGATGGGTGTGAGGAATGAAGAAGGAAGATGAATCAAAACAAACTGGGTAAGAATATGCCTTGATGCTATCTATGACTCTATAGACTATAGAGTCTTAGGAATAAACAAGTAAAACAGAGTTAAAACTTGTTAATTTTAATTTTCATAAAGAGTCTAGGATTAAATCCTACCGTTCTGTTAAGTTTAGAAGACCCTGGAACCTCACAGTGCTTCCAGCAGTGAGGTGCATGCACTTTTTGACTTGAGAGCACTGCCTACAGTAACATCACAAAAGAGAATATAGTGGTTTCATGTGAGACAGGCTTGCACTCATACTCCACTTTCAGCCCTTAGCTATGGATTTAACTGTTGTCTTAGCCATGGTTTCTATGCACAAAATATCATGACCAAGAAGCAAGTTGGGGAGGAAAGGGTTTATTCAGCTTACACTTCCACATTGCTGTTCATCACCAAAGGAAGTCAGGACTGGAACTCAAGCAGGTCAGGAAGCAGGAGCTGATACAGAGGCCATGGAGGGATGTTACTTACTGGCTTGCTTCCCCTGGCTTGCTCAGCTTGCTTTCTTATAGAACCCAAGATTATCAGCCTAGGGATGGCTCCACCCACAATGGGCTGGGCCCTCCCACCCTTGTTCACTCATTGAGAAAATGCCTTACAGCTGGATCTCACAGAGGCATTTCCTCAAGGGAGGCTCCTTTCTCTGTGATAATTCCAGCTTGTGTCAAGCTGACACACAAAACTAGACAGCACAACTGTGATAGTGAAAATCTCTGAGTTTTATGTTTCTTGAAGGATGATGATAATACTCTTGTATATGAACATTGTTAGGATAGACTGTTGAGTGTGTGCATGTTTCATTTATGTAGCAACTGCCTCAGTAAATGGAAGATTTATTCATTATCTTAACATTATGACCTGGAAGAGTTTTAAGGACTTAAGATGATCTGCCTCCTACCTAGCCAATTTCTCTTATTCTACAGATGCCAAAACTGGCCTCCTTGATGCTCCTGAACACATCTGTTGTACTCAGGCCTGAAGAACTTTGTCTCACCAGTTCCTTCTATTTGGAACTTTTTGCTGACTAACCCTATGTCCATTACTTCATTCAGTACCCACTTAAAATATTAACATTATGGACTAATTTGACTTAACACCTGTTGAAAATGGTGTTTCTGGTATTTTCTTTCCCATAATTCTCTACTCTTACCACTCTTGACTACTTGACCTTCTTTCATGGCTATATATTTTGATTTGTTTTATTGTCTGTGGTAACATATGTAGGTGATCCAGTAACTAACAAGGGGATCTGAAGTTTCCTGCCTCATTCTAAGAGGTAATTGAGCTTTGCCCATTGATGTAAGACTTTGCTCATCATGGATAGCAATCAAGTTATAGGGCTATGAATCTATATTGTCCCTATATTCTTTCCACACAGGGAGCTGGTTTTCTTAAGAGTTGATAAGGAGAGAAATGGAAATATTATTATAGACGGATTCAGGGCAAGCCCTGGGTAGAAACTGTGAACTGCTGTCTCATTTCTTAGGACTACTTGTTTTATTTTCCCTCCCATCCTTCTGAAACATACTCGTGATAGCTCCAATTCTCATGAATAGTGGGTTCTTATCTTGGGACTCCGAATCATTCAGAGAACAGGATAGTAAATCTAGGAAGCAATAGTAAATTCCAAAATGAAAGGCTTTTTTCAACATACATGTACACATACAAATTTAGTAGAGAGAAGAATATAAGTTTCAAATTATTTTAAACTTTCCTTAAATTGTTCCTCTCTGAGTCAACTGTGATGGTAAAATAGACTCCAAGACTTCTATTTCCCAAACAAATGAAGGTCAACATAAGATGCTGTAGAGTTTAAGCATTGTTCCTTCTGACATCCCAAGTGGACAGTTCAAATGCCATCTAGTTAGCTTGTATTTCTAACTCCTTTGTTTAAAAATACCAAATCTGAAGGAACATTTGCCCTTTACATCTCAGCTATGTTCACACCAACTGTCTCCGCTTCTAGAATACTCCCCACTCCACTGTCCAGTGTTAGAGATTAAAACTAGGGCCTTGCATCTTCTAGGCGAGTATACTACTGCTGAGTTACGTGTCCAGCCCTAGAAACTTTTTAACATAATAATAAAAGAAAGAACAATCAAAAGCCTCTTTAAAGTCATGAGATTTATGGTTCAAAATTAATTGGCTATGTTCGTACATCTACCTCTTGCATGATGCTCAACTTGGGTACTTTTAAGTGAGTGCTACTTAAGCTATGGAGTGTAGATAATCATCCAGAAGTCATGAGAGTATTTTTAGAATCACATTGTTCTAGAATATCTGACATAGAAAGATTTGAGTTTCTAACTGTGTCATAGGGTTGACCAGTATGCTCAGAACAGCAGGAATTTAGAAGGTAGGCAGCATAACACCTCATTTGATCCTGCAATTTCAAATCTGTATCAAGCTTTTGAATGTAGCTCTTACAATTCATTCCCATGAGCATCATTGGATCTGGAGTCAGATCCTATGCTGAGTGATGTTCGTTTTTTAATTGGCAATCAAACCATCAAGAGCACCTCTTAGACAGTGTCTTCCTGGCTGCCCCTTGCAGGAGCCGCTTTAGCTGAGAACACCCTACCTTTCCATGTAAAGCTCCAACGACCTCCAACTCATCTACTAAACCCTGTCCTCACTCACCTCCCTCTGCCTTGTTACCTCATTTTATCCTGTTACCTTATTTTGTTAAGAGATTGCTTTTGATGAGGTCATTCCTTTGATTAAAGACCCCTGCTGGTTCCCTTGCTTAAAATAGAGGTTAGGTTGGCATATAGGCCTGATGGCCTGACACAGTTGGGCTGGAATCCAAGCAGCTCCAATTCCTTGGTATGTGACCTTGGACAAGCTGTTCAGCTTTCGCAAGACACACTTTCCTCATCTATAAGACAGAGGTAGTACTGCTATGCTTTTCAGAGTGCTGCCACAGGCTGCACGTGAGATAGCCCATCACTAAACTACCTAATGGTATGCCAGCCACTGTGGATGCGTAAAAATGTATCCACCTTATCATTTTCTTTCTAGGATAATACTAATATAGGCTGAACACAAGCATTTTTTGGCAGCTCTGAATGTCTCATTTCTTGTTGATTGATTGATTGATTGATTAAAAGACCCCCTCCTACCCTCAATCCAAAGAATCCCTTTGAACTTGTTTCTTCCACCATCCTAAGAAGTGCATGTTTGAACTGGGGAGCATTTATCATTCTTAAATTTTTTCTTTTCTTTTTTAAAATGGTCTTCCTGACCCTGTGAGAACATCTCTCCATGTTAACTTGCTGTGATGTGCTCTGATGACAGTATGATATCTATTCAGTTGAGAAATCCTGTTTCAAACAACAACAACCAAAACAACAACACCCGACAAACCAAACAAAAAAATTGCATTGTTGTTTTCAATGCATATTAATATAACTTTAAAAGTATCCTACAAAGCATTCACAGTAGTGTAGAATACAACTTCCTCCTTTCTAGCAAACTCTAAGTACTCTTTCAGGAGTCATTTAGAATGTTTTCTATAGATTACCTCATATTATTCCCTTGACCACTCTCTGTTGTGTTACAATATTTCATAGATGTGAGAAATGATAGCTTGGAAGGTTAAATAGCACAGCTATGAATTTATAATTGTTACATTAAGAGCTTGAATGTGTGTCTTTCTTAGTTTAACATTTCTCTTTTACAGAGTACCATCTTATGCAATTTGCTGCCTTAGTTTGGTTACAAATTCTTCCTTAACATAGACTAAAGTGTAGAGATCTTTCCTGAGTTTATGAGGCAGACAACAGCAATCTCCTGTATTATATGTTCAAGTGTCTTGGAGATAGCGCTGTGGAGCTAGGAGGTAAATCAGGACTGTCCAGTCCTAAACTCTGGACCCAGGAAATCCTCTCATTTTCATTTATGATTTGTTTGGAAGTTGAGCAGAGCAATCTTGCCTCCAAGGGAAAACTATTTTACCTCAGAGTGCATTTTTACTAAGTGACTTCCTACTTTCACCTCACAATGGCTTCATAGGAGATCCTCACAGAGATAAGTTCTCTGGACCAAATCACCCAGAAGAGCTCCTTCCTTCAAACCGAGAGAAAAGAAATCAAGCTAAAACTGAGGCACATCCTGTAAACATCTGTGTTTCCTCCCATCCTGAGAACCGATACTTTAACATGTTGCTTAGGTATTTTCAGCAAGAAACTTTGGTCTACAAGAGCCTACAGTTATAAGGGAGATTCTATACCTAACTGTCTTTGTAACTGACATATTTGTAGCCAGTTAAGAACCTGGGATTTCAAAATCAAATATTTGAAGCTTCTCTGCAAATCAACTGTAAACTTTTAGAAAAATTCTTAAGTGGGTCTCTGGAAAAACATGGAGGGATTCATTCATTCATTTTTTTATCCATCTATTTTTTGGAGTGGATTAAATTTTAGTTTTTGAAAACTTTGTACATGAATGCACTGTAACTCCCACCTACTCCCCAAAACTCTCCCCCATACGTCTCTCCCAAACTCATGTTCTCTTTTTAAACTGTGTGTGTATTTGTGTGTCTGTATGTGTACACACATATATACAACATACTGAGTACATTTAGCTGGGCTAATAGGTATTTACATGTAGACAGGGTTAACCACTTGGTTGTGGGGATCCTAGGTGAGAACTGGCCCTAGAGAAAACTAATTTTCCCTCTCTCAGTAGCTACTGGCTACCTGTAGCTCTTCATCCAAAGGTGGGAGGGACCACATGTAATTTCCCAGTCCATGTTGGTATGTCAACTGTTGTCCCCATTATCTTTGTCTTGTTTAGGAACCATAGTTTTAGGTTTCAAGGGCACATCTAGCAACAGACATTCTGGTCCCCTGGCTCTTACAGTCTTTTTGCTGCCCTGTAGTAGAAGTAAAATTATCCCGATTTGCAGATGATACAGTATATAAAAAAATTCCCAAAATTCCATCAGGAATTTTCTAGAAATTATAGAAATAATCAACACCTTTAGAAAAATGAGAGAATAAAAATTATATTAAAAAATCAGCAGCCTTCCTTCACATTAACAATAAGCAAAGACAAGAGATCATAGAAATATTCCTATTTGTGATCACATCAAAATATTCCAGAGTAATTTTAGCCCAGGAGGCAAAAGACCTTTAAGATGAAAACTTTAACTCTTTGAAAAAGTGTTTGAGAAAGATACTAAAGATGGAATGATAGAAGACCTCCCATGTTCATGGACTGGAAGAATTAATATTGTAAAGATGACCATCCTACCAAAAGCAAATTATAGATTCAATAGAATCCCGTCAAAAGGATTCTCATCACATTTTTTTCCAGAAATTAAAAAAAAAATCAATCATGAATTTTCTTATTAATATCAGAGAAACCTCTTAACCCCAAACTATCCAGCATTCCAGCAGATCCTCAGAATACACGTATCTATAGATGTTAAGATCTAGATTACACTAGAACTATTTGGAAATAGGAAAATGTTTTCTAGGAGTAGCTGAGGGCCTAGACAGAGGCACATACCCCACAGATAAACACTGAATTTAAAAAGCCAACAGTGTCTTGGCTACTAGAATCTGGATCCTGACTCCCCTGGGAGAAGAGGGTTGCTGTATTTTCAATTTGTTTTGTAAGAGGAGAATCCCATAGCATCTGCAGGAGAGAGATGCAAAACAGACATGTCTGTAAGGTTGTAGAGCTATGTGCATCTGTAGCTTGTCCCTTGGGCTTTCCGTAGGCTTGTGTCCATCTGGAGGCTAATATCCTACTGATATAAACTATTGGAGCATCTTTGTGCAGATTGGATATGCAGAACAGTAAAGAAAGAATTTGACTTCAAAATACAAAGTATCAAGACAAATAAAACTTTGATAGAAATCACTAAGCCGACCCATGCCTGTAAATATAAAGAGAAAAGATAAAAATAAAACATTCTACATAGCACCTTACACAATTTAAGTCAAATGTATTTTCCTGTGTGACGTTGACATTAAAAATTTTCACAGTCAACATGGTTAATTTTCAAATAATTTCAAATGATCAGAAATAGTAAACACCAATAGCAATACAAACTTTTACAGTTTATATACTCAGCCATTTGTGGTATTTTAGCAGACAGATTACCTAGGATTCAGTGTCACTGTGTGGAAATAGTGCATTTTAAGTATTTCTGTGGTGTGATCAAGGGGGATTAAACTAAATGTCTGCTATTGTAACAGCTGAAGCATTGTAGAAGGCTTTATGTGAACATGAAATTCTGGTTCTATCATATTATTGATAAACATGCCTCCTTTCTATACACAGCGAAAGAATAGAAGGCACAACATTTTTTTTGCAGCATCTGAATGCTTTCTCAAAAAGTTGCACAAGAGACACTGAAAGTAACAAATGATTCTTCCAAAGGAAGGAAAGGACACGGGATGAGATGCGCCGATTGACGCTGATGACAAAACTGAGCAGGTGTCACGAGTCCTCTTAGCATGTAGTTCCTCAGCTGGACTAATGATGCTTCAAATGTCCCATGGGACAACTGGTTTCTGTAGGGAACATGTCAGTCTGGGCCATCCTTACCACTGTGAACAATTTGTAGCAGTGTTAATAGACGAATTTCATAGCTAGGAGTCTAGCAACAGTGAGTAGGTAAGAGAAGAGAGGCTAAGGTTTGTCAGTAGGGATTAGTCTGTGAAGTTACTGAAGATGATGAAGTATAATGCCCTAAATTCTTTGGAAGTTTAGAGCTCTTGATAAAAAAGAATTTTATGCCTAATAAAAGCAGAGAATAAAAATGCAGAAATACTGGGGAAATGATGTTAACCTATAGCTCTATATCAAAGATACTTTTGCCGCTCAGCTCAGCACTGGTAAGGAAAGGAATGGGTCTGTTTGTTTCTTCACAGTGTATCATTTACATGGCTAATAAACTCTAGAACTTCTGTGCTCATATGACTTCATACCAGTTCACTTTTAAGAGCACCGCCAGTCCACTGTGTTTGCTCAAAGACTAGAACTAAAGCAATTTGAAAGAACATATCTCCCTGCAGGGAAAGAAAACATAGAATAGTGGTTAATGCTGGGGTCAGGACAGACAGACAGACATTAGAGCTATGGGCTAAGAGTATTCAGTGTGTAGTGTCTGTGGTTTTAGGAATGCCGAAGGGCATGGAGAAAATATTAATTCCAATTAAACTAGAATTTATGAAAGGTTTTGAAAAAGAAGACAATAGGAGTATGATATTATTTTATAATCCCACTTCTGGGTATATAACCCAAAGAAGTGAAATCAGTATATTAAAAAGGTAGCCACAGGGATGAAGCAATGGTATGGCCACTGGTTGCTCTTTCAGGGGACTTGGGTCTAATTCCTAGCACTCTCATGATGTCTTACAACTGTTTGTGACACCAGTTTCAGGTTTTAGAGGATTGGACGCCTTCTTCTGGGGGCACCGGGCATGCATGTGCAGCACAGACACATGTAGGCAAAACACCAATGCACATAAAAATGAATAAATAAAAATTAAACAGAAACCTAGGAAGGCTGCTGCTCTATGTTTGTGTAATAATCAAAATATAGAAACTACCTAAATGTCAATGAATGAAATAAACCATTGAGACACATTGAGCCCAGCCTGCATGCATGCACTCATCTGTGCAATCTAAAGAAGTGATCTTATGAGAGTAAGGGGTAGAAGAGATGCTGGGGAGGGTGGGAAAGAGTAGGGCGTGGTTTAATGTCTGACAGGACTGGAAGAAAGATGATTAATGGTACCATCAGAAAGGGGCAGTAATGCTGTTATTTTATTGCATATTAGAGTGACTGTGGCCGATAGCTTGGCAGTGAATACTTCAAAATAGCTACAAGAAAACCATTCGAATCTCCCAAACACTCTTCTGCTTTGAATTTTGGATATTCTTACAAGATGGTTACACAAGGTATATAGGGACTAGAACAGCATGGTGCAAGCCACAAACATGCTCAGATTTATAACAGAAATAAAGAGAGGATAAGCTACAACATTTGGTGCTGTGTTCAAAGAAAATTCAGGCTGAAACTGACTTAAGATAATTGGAATGACTGCTTTTGTTGTTGTTCTTAAGCAGGAAAATAAAGAGAAAAGGGAAGTATGTAAAATTTAAAAAAAGTAGTATTGAGGGGATTGTGTTCAGAAAGTACCACACTGGTATACTGGTATATAATTTTGAATATGAAGAAGTTCAAAGTTAACATTTTAGTGTTAAAAATATCTAATTACAACTCTGCTGATTAAAGATTTGGGAACATTGTCAAGAGCAATCTTTTTATGAAGACACAAAAATGAAGAGGTTTTAGAAATCTAAAATTACCTTAGTATTTATAATTTGGAGGGTAATTATTCAACATATATTTGCCGAGTCCCTTCTTTGTGCTGGACACTGGCGAAAGAACCACAATCCAGCCAAGCTACTGCATGAAGCTTGCTTTCCATTGGGAAGACAGACAATAAACTACTTGGCAAATCAACAAATATATATAATTTTAGATATTTTATGTGTCCTGGAATAAATAATAAAAGGCTATTGAGTCCAAGAATACTGAAATAGCCAATCTCCTTAATGGATCGTGGAGGCTGCTACTTTCTATAATGTTGAGAAGAACTGACTGAAAACATGAGTTTCACCCCAGATCTGAAGGTTGTCATCTAGAGGAACTCTGTTCTCACCATCCTAGGTAGTCTGTGCTAAGGTCTTCAGGTTGACACATGCTTTGACTGTCCCATAAACAGTGAGTTTTGTGTGGTTGGCATTGAGTGAATCAAACAGCTAGGGAGCTGCTAAGATCAAACAGGAAAGAGAAGCAGAGAGCAAACAGTCTTGGCCTTCTTAAGAAATTGAGTTTTCTGTGAAAGAGATGGGAAGACATTGGCCAATTCTGAATGGAAGAAGAGGGTGATCTGACCCAGACTTTTTAGCAATCTCTTCTGCCTTCTTCCCAGGTGCCTTTTAATTTGCTTGCCTCATACATTGTACCAGGCTATCCAACTTTGTAAACTATTTAGACGCATCTAATCAACTGTAGAATTTCAATTGTATTCTCAAAGTAGTCTTAATTAATCTATCTCTGTGTGTGGTGTGTGTGCACATAGATATGTGTACATGAGGATGTGAGTATCTTTGGAGGCTAGAAGTTGATACTGGGTCAATATCGGACATATTGTCCTTAGTTGCTCTGCACCTTGCTCTGTTACAAAGTCTGTAACTGAACCTTGCTATGTTTGCTGCCAAAGGAGCTTTCAGGGATCCTCCTGTCACAAATTCCCTGGTGTTGGGATGCTTACTGACCTGTAATTCATGTCTGGATTTTTACATGAATTCTGGAGAGCGAACTCAGGTCTCTTGTCTGCATGGCAAACACTATATCAACGGAGTCATCTCCCCAGGACCCTCAGTTTGTCTTTAGTTCCGTAATTAGTGTCAAGATTAAGGGTTGTAAATTTCTCTACACCCCTCCACCCCCCAGTACTTGCTCACTTTAAAATAAACTATTTCTACTGATGCTGGTAAGCTGTATTTTGACAAGAATTGGCACGGACAGTTTTGATGGGAAACCTTCCCTGTGTACGTGTGCCCGAGGGATCAGAACTGGGGCATCTGTGCCCCATCCTCAGCTCTGTGTCTTTGTTCAGGAGAAGTGAAGGAAAGAGGTAACAGGAAAGGAGAAACAGGGCTATCAAATACAACCTCCAAGGGGAAGTTCAAGGAGGTAGAGTGGGGATCAAAAACAAATATGTGAAATTCATGCTCAAGGTGGTGGTGGTGGTGGTGTAGGCAGATCATCTTGTTTTTTTGTTTCTGCCTAAGAGACTCTGTCTGATATGGCTTCCTTCAGAGATAAAGGCCACCAACATTTTAAAGGAAGTACCTTAAAACTGAGCAGCAGCCGGCATCACGCCCTTAATCATTTCTCACTGCTTGTTATATAAAATCCATCTTTGGTGGTTTGAGAGTCACTTTCTGTTTGCTCTCTGCTATTAATCCTGAAGAATTAGATTGAAAAGATTTTTTTTAATAATCATGCCCAATAAAGAAATTCAAATCTCAGACTTGGTTCTGGAAATAGGTTTATACAGAATTATGTTAATGGATTCCTGGGTGGGATTGAAATTTCAGGGTACCTTTGAGCCTCAGGTTCACTGTGCTTATCCAGACATGTTATGGTCTACAAACAGGTCGCTACCTGGACCCCCTTTGTCTTAAGACAGGAATAAAGCAAATAATGTCTTGGGAGGAAAATCTCAATCAGGTTCTGGAAGCTGCAGATTGACTGTCACATGTATTCCAAGTGACAGCAAGCTTTCAATGCGGCTGAGCTAACTCTGCTGTGTTAAAAACAAACATTTGGCTCACCTAACTTTTAATTTTTTTGGTAGGGTTCGCCAATAAAAGGAATACCACCCCATACCTGGTTACTTTTGCAGTCAGCAGTTTGATCCCAGAAAAACTCCTGAGGAGAAATCTTAACCTTAAGAATTCCCAGTTCTGCCGGGCGGTGGTGGCGCACGCCTTTAATCCCAGCACTTGGGAGGCAGAGACAGGCGGATTTCTGAGTTCGAGGCCAGCCTGGTCTACAGAGTGAGTTCCAGGACAGCCTGAGCTACACAGAGAAACCCTGTCTCGAAAAACCAAAAAAAAAAAAAAAAAAAAAAAGAATTCCCAGTTCTGAACTCTGTACCATAGAGATTCCTCAAATAAGTCAGCGCCATTTCAGCGAGAAGAGTCCCCAACACACAGGTTATTCCTCTTTCCTTCCAGTGCCAGGAAGCTTCCCAGATAACAGCCTCATGGAGATGAAATGTGATTTAAATGAATGTTTACACGTCTCTCTATTTTCTTCTTTATTTTTTATTGTTTTTTCCAGACCAGTGATTAAAGGTTATTCTCTGTAAGATTTAGCCCGTGAAACGCATAGCATAAAAATCCGAACCCTGCAGTCAGACACGGAGAGAGCAAAGGAGGACTAGGAGGAGGCGAGTGTCCCATTGGGCTGCAGCGTTTGAGTGTATGTAGGAATGATGTCATTTGTTTTCACAAAACCCGGTTTAAATTTGTTCCTACCTTTCAAGAACTGCAGCGCGGAGCATCTGTGGAGACTTCTGCAGACTATATTTCAGGCTGTTCGAGAGTGCGCGCTGCATCAAAATCCAGCCAATAGCAGGGGCAGCCTTGCCCTCCCTAGCCTCCATTTGTTCCCCTACCTGAAGCCAGGGTGTGCTGCAGCGGTGAGGCGACCCAGCCCCCTCCAGGCCCCTCCTGCCCTGCTCGAACTGCAGAGGCGTTAAGGCAAGCTTCACTTAGTTTAAAGGAGAACCCCGCTAATATCAAAGCTGACTTCTGGTCACCTTCATACGTTCGTTTCACTGGCAGGTAACCTCCAAGGGAAGAGGTACCTGTAAAAGATGATTTGGTCTTTGTAGGTTTTAAATTTAAACTTAGCAGTTTACTTTGCAATCCCTGCTGCAATATGGGAACAATCCTAAGAAGAAAGATGGCAGAGATCATGGGTTGCTGGGTGCTCATTGGCAGACGCAGGACCTCCGAATTCGGTAGCTCTAATTATCTTTCAAAAGCAAACCCATTTCCGTGTGTATATTTGTAGAGGATGATTGGGAAGTACGCAATGGAGAAAGATCACCAGTTCAATCACAAAAATCAATGGGTTAGATACAGAGTGGAAGCGAAAGTGCTGAGCAGCTAGCCACCTTTCTGTCCCTTAGTACTTTCCCTCCAGAAAGAAATACAGGCTATTGACAATAGAATCAGAGTGCGTTCTTTGATCAGAGCAGCAGAAACTGAACTCTGGTTAGTTTCTTATTGAAAGCCTAGGAGGAAATTTACAGACTAAAAGGAAGGCTGAAGGAACTGACTCAGGCGACAGGGCTAGGCTTTGACAAAGTCTCTACAACACTCTACAGGACTGTAACTTGCTGCTGGTAGATGGACATTAACCAGCATCCTATTGTCTTTCTTTCTAAAACACTCAAGTGGCCTGAGTCTCAGCCCAGTGTCCCTTTGTCAATGGGCACATGCCTGTAGGTTTTGCAAAAGCAGAGTCCTCCATTTGCTGATGGGTCCCAGAGTCATCTGGCAGAAGGGGAAGGGCCACAGTGGTCCCACGGGAGGTAATGATACTGTTCCTAAAGGATGGGGAGAATGGAAATTCTTTGTCTCCCACTGACATGTTTACTGCAATGGATGCGATCACTATAATCTTCGTACCTGGGTTGATGATTTTTTCCTTTCAAGCTCATTACTTCTCAGTACTCTGCCCGGGACGGAGGGTCTCATGCACGGTACGCAGCACTCTACCTCTGAGCTACACTTCCAACCCTCGTCTCCTTTTAAAAATCATTTTTGAGAAAACACTCCAGGCTTGAACTTGCAAACCTACTGCCTCTGCCTCCTGAGTAGCTGCGATTACAGGCGTATACCTCGTTTGTCATGGCCACCCATTTGTGAAGGTCAAATGAACTTACAACAGTGGATAGAAATGGTATGGCCTTTAGCAACCTTTGCCAAATTAACCATCTCTTTTTTGTGCTTAGCATCTTTGGACCGGTATCTCCCTTGTGCTTGACGTGGCATGTGACTTATGACAGTTAACTATGGAATTATTATTCCTTACATTTCTATGTATTTGAGGTGTATGCGAGTCCCCCAGTACTCACAGTAAGAGATATAGCCAACTCCTTTTTCTCTTTGCTGACTATTCTTTTCTTCTAGTGGTGTTGCCAATGTGATTACCTTTGCATCATATAAATGGATAAAGAACGAAATGATCCCAAGCCATATTTATTGGGCAATACTGTGACTTAATGAAGGAAATGCTTTTGGGGAACAGAAAGGTGAAATATTAATGTATTTTAATAGATTAGTATCTGTTAAATGATCTTTAAAAAAAGACAGGGAAGCCTTTATTGAGCACCTGTTTTATGAAATATAGAAGGGCACTATAATAAATTGTTACTAGGTCATTTCATGTGTTCTTCAATTTTGACATCCTACATGTCTCTAGCTGGTCTTTCAGAAATATACAACCTTCAGATTCCAAGAAGCACTGACTTGGACTGCCACCTTCTAAGCCAGTGGTTTTCAACCTTACGATGCTTTAATATAGTTCCTTGTGATGTGTGACCTCCAACCATAAAATTATTTTAGTTGCTACTTTATAAACTGTGATTTTGCTAGTGTTATGAATCATAATGTAAATATATGACATGAAGATATTGGGTATGCAACATCTGTGAGGGGGGTCCTGAGCCACAGGTTAAGAACCACTAAAATTACCTAGTACAAGAGATCTGCTCTGGACTGTATATTCTGGAGTCCACTTTGTCCTCAGGATTAGTCACAGAGATTTGTAACTGGTCCTCGTCAGTGTCAGGGTAGACTTTCAGATTGCCACTAAAGTAATATCTTCCTTCAAGAGTCCTGTTTACTAAAGTTCCTGAATTTTCCTGCAGAGTTGCTTCTGAGAGTGAAGATCAAAGCAGTTTCTTAGATCGAGAAAAGCCATATGTATACTCCTCTCAGGCATCTTTGAAGACCAACTTAAGAGACTAATGAGTTGTGCTTACTCCAGGCTCATCCCTCTTTGTTTCCTGCTGGGCATGGTGGGCATCAGGAGTCCAAGTCTAATGAGCCATAGATGGATGCACTGCACTCTGTGGTAAGGATACAAGTACAGACCAAGGCCCCTAGGACCAATAACACCTACATCAGAAAAGCAGGTCGTCTCACAATGTGGGATATTGTCAGGGGTTCCCCACCTTCTCCACACAATTTCCTGATCAGCCACTCTACAGCACCATGCCCTCATCCTCTTCATCCAAGGGCATTGTGGAACTCCTTGTAAGAATGATGTGCCATTCAGAACTTACGAAGCGGAAAGCAAAGCACAGGATGTTACTGAAATGTAGAGTTGTATCTTTTAAGGTTCTACAAGGACCAATCATTCCATTAAAGCAATGACAGGGAAAATTGTGGTCATAAAAGGAAAACGAGTCATATTTACATTATGCTGACTAGTATTTTTTTTGTTTACACAGGGTTTATTTTAGAATAAAAACTATTTGGCAGTGAGATTATTAATTTGAGAACAAATGTGTTAACTGTGGCATAATGACAGGAGACTAACTCCAGGTAAGGGGGAGAAACAACTTAAGATCCATCTAGAAAGCACGGGAGGGAAATGGCCAACATTAAGGTAATACAAAGTGAAGGGATGCATATGAAGTGAACAGTGATATGTTTGTTCTTGGTTAACTCAGCAGAGTAGAGTAATGTTCAAGTTGGAAAGTTAAGTTTTTAGTGAAACCCCATCCAAAATGAACTCTATAAAACACACAAGCTTTTTCCTTGTTGGAAATCATCAAACATGTAGACATACTATATTGTTTGTTACGACAGCAGGTATTTCCCATACTCTGATTGTAGATGCCCTTCTCTGAGTCTGTGTACATAGGATCTGAGCTGAGGTAGGACCTGAACATAACTCGGATATGTCCATGAGGAGAGTTGGAGATTCATAGCTAAGCCTCCTCTTGTCCATTGATACACCTTACTTAGCGCCAGAAAGCCACAAGGGTGTTGCTTTCTCAGTCCTGCATTATTCAACTGACTGTTTTCTGGTCTCCATGTACCCAGGATAGACACTGGCCTGACTGATATTAATAACAGCTTAAAATCACCACATCTGCAGAGTGTCATGGAATGCAAAAAGCTGCATTTCCATTGGTTGATTTTGTTATACAGTTCACACTTTAAAAATACTAAACAATATTCAAAAGTTGCTTAGCTATTCCATCATATACTAATCATGAATTAGAGACAGATTATTTACTTGTATCTAGCCCTTTTTCACTTAATTTTATATATCTTCCCGAGTCACAAAAGACTTAGCTTATTTTCAAATTGTTTCTAAACTTCATGAAAAATTGAAAAGAAATAGTCTCTCTCAGGATAAACTCTATGAGGATCAGATCTATGTGCTCTCTCTTTATAATAAATATTTGAAACTTTACCCCTTGTTTACAGTGCAGTGGGACTCACTCAGTGATACGGGCCACAGTCAGTGTCAACCTTTCCAAAGAAACCTCTTCCATCTCTCTGAAAATATCTCTCTAGCAAAACTTGTTTGCTAAATGACTGAGGCTCCCTTAACAAATAAAACAGCAGTGTCTGTTGCTCTTTTTCTCCGAAGCGATGACAAATTGTCGAGGAGTAAAAGCCTTCAGACTAATAACAGAGGAAAATTGACTCAAAGATCCCATCATTTTGTTTACCAGCTGTCTTTACAATTCTATAATAACCCAGCCCACGTTTTTTTTTTCTCTTTTAAAAAAAATGTTCAGAGATAGTAAAATAGACCAGAAACAAACGATCTCTCTGCTGGAATTAGTTTTTCGCAACGGAACAGGCTGGAAAGAAAAATATGATTCAGAAACTTACCTAGCTCTCAGGCATGAGACCCGGTGACCACATACTCGGCTGAAGCACAACTCAGGAGCATTACATCATCGTGACAAACTTTCATTGGCTGCAGAAACCCCAAGGATAACACAGGCTTGTAAGGTGCTGTGAGAAAGCCCCTGTTGGCTTTCTTTATCAAGGTTACAGCTAAAATACTGAACTCAAGACTTTCCCTTCGTTGAGCCTGCCCAGGCTGACCGGACAAGACATTGTTAACCATTTCTTAACATGCTTACCTTCACTTTAGACACTAGCTTTATATTTAACTCTAACCTGTGAGGAAATTATTTTCTTGTTAACCTTTTTCTTTAAAAATGCTTTTTAAAAAAGTAGCTTGCTTTTATCTAACATTTATGGCATCGTTCTGTATGAATGGCAGAGGTCTTCTGTTAGTCTTACGGCCAGCTTTCTTATTTTAAATACCATTTTGAATCAACGAATCCATTTCCTCTATGTGAGTTAGCTTGTCCTTATTTTCTCTAAGAGGAAGGACAGGTACCCATATACATATGTATTTATCTATAGTAATCTGAATGGAAGTAGCACAGGCAGCCCTCAGGTCCTAATTATTCATTTTGATTGTCAGATTTTTTTCCCCTCTATTGAACTGTGGAAGTTATTTATTTCCTGCTATTACCATGGTGATTTACAAACTGAAACTATGTATATCATTTGAGAGCAGGAGGGAGGGATGGGATAAAGAGTACCTCTGGTACCCATCACCATTCTACACCTCTACTGCCTCTGGGGAAAGTATTTGTTAAAGGAGAAACCACTACTAAAAATGTGGAACCTTTGGGCAATCCCATCTATCACTGCGGATGCAGCAGTAATATGACCTCACTGGTCACTGTCAATCTTCATCCCCTTTCTCTGACTATCTGCCTGCTTCTGTTTGTTCCTTTTCTTGTCTGCCTCTATCTCACAATCAGGAGAGCAGAGATGGAACAGGCTTTGGAGAAGAGGAAATCACATTAGTTACTTTTGGATTTTTTTTTTTTTTTTTTTGAGAGAGAGTCTCATTATGCAACCCTGGCTGTCCTGAAATTCTCTATGTAGACTACACTGTCCTTCAGCTCATGGAGATCTGCCTGTCTCTGATTCCTGATCGATGGGATTAAAGGCATATGCTACCATGTACTCAGCTCAACACACTTTTAAAGTAAATTTCACACCTCCTTCTTACTTGACTCTTTAGTCTCTTAAAGTCAAGCTGGTAGTGTACACATACTAATACCCGATGATATTCCCAGAGCTAAGAATTAAGACATACATTTGTAATGTATGTCTAGGCATCAACATCTTTGTAAAGTGTCTTTTCAGTCTCTGCAGATTCTCATTCTCATCTGTAGCTCTTGAAGGAGGCCAGTCTACCCTTGCATGAGCTATAGATACTGCAAATGCGACCTCCAAGGTCCCTTTCTTTCATGGGGCCTTAGACTCTGGCTTGTATGTAGTAACTAGTGATCATTTTCTTGAAGAAATGTTGAGGACTCAGAGGTCCCCTTTTGAGTTTTTATACTTGAGAGTGGAAGAGTAGGGAGAGGAAGAAGAGGAGAAGGATGAAAAGGAGAAGAGAATTTCATTTTGGAGTGGACACAGGTTTGCATTAGTCCCTACTCCTTGCCAAAACTGGATAAAAATATAACAATTGCACATGTGCACAGGGTGAGCGGTTTCAGCAGGGGATGCATGCTCCACAACAAGGGGTAGGTGAGCTTACATTTGAAGAAGTAAGACTTGCTTAGGCAAAGAGAAGAAAAAAGAAAGTTCCGCAGGGGCGAGGGGAAACAGAATGCAAAGCAAGGGGCAAGGTGTGGGTATGAGTGTGACAGTTGGTGATACTGACTTGAGAATTAGAAGAACACTTACATCTATGGAAGGAAAGGATAACATGGAAGCAGAAGCTAGATCGTAGAGTTGAAGGGCTTGTCAGCCAAGTGAAGAGAATTCGACTTTGACTGGGAAGCTACTTCAGGTTGCCCCTAGCCTACAGTTAGATTGGTGACTAAGCTCTCTTAGTCTGGCCTAGGCTGGAATGGATGGAAGTGGGCGGGCCCAGGAACATGAGTTAGCTTATGCTGCAATGAGAGTCGTGGCAGGAAGCAGATGGCACTGCTCATGAACTGAACTAAACAGAGTTATCTCAAAGGACCACGCCCAAGGGTGTGGGCAGGGGAAGATAACGAACAAAAGAAGGTAAAGCAGCCACCATAACAAAAGTAAGAAGTTGTTATTGCCCTAAGCTCATGATCAGAAGCCAACCTCGGTGTAGAGTCACAGAAAAGGAAGTGTATAGATATATAGATATATAGATATATGATATATATATCTATATATATATAACTATATATCTATATATCTATATATCTATATATCTATATATCTATATATCTATATATCTATATATCTATATATCTATATCTATATCTAATCTATATCTATATCTATATCTATATCTATATCTAATCTACATCTACATCTACATCTACATCTACATCTATATCTATATCTATATAAAACTATAACTATTCCTATTAGTTTCTGTAGAATAGAAGGAATTGATAGTAAGGGAACAGTTTGAAATATATATATTAGACAATATATTGAGTTTATCATTAAAGCAGCTTTGCTCCCACATGGTATCTTCAATATGGGGAAGGTTTTATTCGAAACTGTTGGCATAGCTAGAGAGAAAAATCATTTATGAACAGTGTCTAGAACTCAGATGAACATTAGGTTCAAGATGGAAGACATCACCTGTTGGTGATGGTGTGGAAGGGCTAGGGGACATTGTCCTACATGACTGAAAGGCACAGATCATGGAGGGCTGCAGCCTCGTGTCAGGAATCTGGAGTCTGGGAGCATGGCAAAATGCCTGCCATCACTTGCAGGGGACCCTGTGGGTTTCTGGTGATTTCCAGCCCGTGCTCTGCCAGAAATCAGGTTGTCTTTCATGGTCCTACAATCACCTTCATTGTTGAGGCCATGCATGTATGTGAAATTATCTGGTAGGGCAGAACAGTGGAAAGAAAAAAGAGATTAGGGACACTGGTACCAAAGAAGCAGCTGGAGCTGAGGCCTTGTGAAGAAACAGAAATAATAATGGCGAGGAGGAAAAGAAAACATAAGGAAGGTTAGCCTAAATTCAGCTAAACATGCTTCCAAAGGGTGTGGCCCAGTGGACCAGCGTTGGGCAAAGGCGGGAAAATAGAAGATATTCCTATTAGTTTCTGTAGAATAGAAGGAATTGATAGTAAGGGAACAGTTTGAATACAGGGTTTAAACTATGGCTGAAGCATCAAATCAGGCCTGCTCCTTTTTTGTGTGTAACTAATATTTAGTTGTTTTATTTTTAGATGGTTGAGAATGAAACAAAGGTAAATTATGGCTTTCCATCTATGATCAATTCTGTTAAATGTCAATTTAATGATAGTAGAAATTTAAATACAGCCAGCGTCATCCACTTATGTCAGACTTTGAGCTACAATGCTTAGCTTAGCAGTTCCAACAGAAACTCTGTGTCTGCTTGAAAGACCTCAGAACTTTCCAGAAGCAGTTTGCTGCCCCATTGTTGGTGAAGTAGTGCTAGAGATGCCCAGTTACAATGGGAGGTCAGGGATGAACCGATGGATTAAAGAGTCAGTGGAGTGTAGTCATCTTTATCTTTTAGAATATAGAAGATAAAATCGCTGGAAACAGATGCAGGAGTTTTTTTCCCCCCTGTTCATTTTTTTTTTCATTAATAGTAAAAGACTTTTATTTGGAATTGGGTAAGGTCTCTCTCTCTCTGTCTCTCTGTCTCTGTCTCTCTCTGTCTCTCTCTGTCTCTGTCTCTCTCTGTCTCTCTGTCTCTGTCTCGTCTCTTCTCTCTCTCTCTCTCTCTCTGTGTGTGTGGTGTTTGTATACATGCCATATCAGAGCACACATATGGAGTCAGAGAATAATTCTTAAGAATTGGGTCTCTCCTTCTTCCATTGGGGTGCTGGGATCTACTCAGATTGTTAGGATTGATAGCAAGTACTTTCACCCTGTGATTATCCCACTGCTTCCCATATCAAGATATTTTAAACACTATGAGAGAGAGAGAGAGAGAGAGGAGAGAGAGAGAGAGAGAGAGAGAGAGAGAGAAGAGAGAGGGGGAGGAAGAAAGACTCAATGGGGAGCAAGAGGCAAAGCCACTGTTCAACACAGATAAAGGTGATAACATTATGGAGTTTGAAACTGGAAATGAAATGTTTGAAATTGAGAAAAATGGGAGAGGAAATTGAAAAGAAAGAAACGGCAGCAGGAATTTGAGGTGATAACCAGTTAGACTTGTCGGGCACAGTAATTGCTAGGGAGAGGAAAGGAAGCAGCAACATCAGTTCAGCTTTGGGTTTTTGTGAAGCAGTGGCAGGAAGGGTAAAACACGAAGCAGGTTTAGTGAAGGATGACTTGAGGGCTTGTTAACAGAGACAGCTGTAGGTTTCACCTTGGCTTGTCTTCTAGGATGGTATCATGTCTTGCGTCTGAAACACCTGTATCATGCAATCTTACATCGGATGCTTATTCACCAGGTGGTATCACTGTCTTGGGAGGCTGAAGTGTTTTTCTGGAAGCAGAACCTTGCTGGCAAAAGTAGGCCATTTGGAACAGACCTTTGAGCAATATGCTCATCACTGGGTCTTATCCTGTTCCCTCTGCTCTCTGCTCCATCATGATGTGAACAGATTCTGACACAGGATCCCCCACCACCATGCTTCTCTACAGTGAAAGAGCAACAGGCTCAGTCCTCCACATAGGTGTCTCCTTCCCTCTGCTCTTTCTGCATGAAATCTGCCACAGTGACCCGGAAGAATGAACACACATGGGTTGCAGAATGCCACCAGGAAGATCATAAAATTCTTTTGGGTGATTATCTCTTGTGGACAACTGGAGATGTGGAGATGTCCAAAGAGAAAGAAAAAAGTGAGGGAGTAAAAGGTCAATGATATTTAGGAATAGGAGTTAGTATTCTTAGTGAGTGAGGAGAGAGAGAGAGAGAGAGAGAGAGAGAGAGAGAGAGAGGGAGCTGTCGAGGTAAGAGCAAAGTTTTAGACTTTATTATTTTAAAGGTTATGCCTAGTGTATTAGACAGCCAGAGCATCCATAATAAAATACCAAAGAATGAGTGCCTTAGAGAGGAAAATTATTTTCTTGCAGTTCTATAGGCGGGTTGTACAGGACTCATGCACTGTTGGTACTTGTTTCTCCCAGGCTTCATCCTAGGCTTGAAAATGGCTAAATCCATCTGTCCTCCTTTCTTCGTATCGATCACACTGGATTTGGGCAATATCTTTGTGACTTTATTTAACCACAGGTACCTTTAAAGAAAATCTATGTCTACATATAATCACATGGGCTTTAGCATATAAACTGGGGTGAAGGGAAAACACAATTTAATTCATAGACATAGGCACAGTATAGACTGGACTGAGTGGTTGAAGTAACATGTAGGGGATATAATTGGACTTAAGACTAGCAGCGGTTAGCAATACACTTTCTCCACATGTCCAGGTGGACACTGTACTGGCAGGGAGCCACTTGTCTCCATGCGTGTACATGTGTGTTGAGGTCAGAGAACCTTAGTTTCTTTCTTCAGATGCCATCACCCTCTTTTGAGATGGTCTCCATTGGTCTGGAATTTACCAAGTAGGCTAGGCTGACTGGCCAGTGAGTCCCAGGGCTTCCCTTGTTTCCACCTCTCCAAATTGGAATTACAAGCATGGCTAGCATACTCCAAACAGTTACTGCTATTGTTTTGGATGGGTTCTGGCATTGAACTCTGGTCCTTGTGCTTACAAGGAGCATACTTTGCCAATGGAACCTCCTATGCCTTTTAAGTTCCCTTTTCAGGGTATTTTGACACAGCATGAGAAAGCAACTAATGCAAGAGCACATATGACTGCTTGTTTGTCCTTCCTTGGAGTCAGATGGCTTCAGATCTTCCCGAGGAAGATAAGAACCTCGTTATCTGTTCTCCTTTAAAATTCCTATGTGTTCATGACTTTACTTTCTAAGAGTCCTAAAAAAAATCCAGAGAGTTGTTCCTGAAAGAGTAAAGTCTCTAAGTATGGTGTCCATCATAAGACATAATGAATTCTCATTTGGTAGCAATTCTGATACCAGGCTTAGTATAGAGTGAGTCTGGCTATGCTAAAAAGTACAATGGATGTTTCAAAATGAGGTTAACTAATTCAATGTAATTAACTATCATAAATGAGAAAGAATTTGTGTTATTGTAATCAAATACAATTATTATGAAAATGTAAAGATGATTAGAAACCACCACAAATTATCACAAATAAAGGAAAATGATTTCCTAAAAGAAGAAAAATTGAGGTTCAAGAAGTGATGACTATCTATAAAAAATGAAAGGAAAAATTAGTTATAAAACAGTAATCCTGAAACAATAAATGGCAAAGAACCTTTGATAAAATAAAGTCTAAAGTTGCATTACTAGATTCTATGGCAGAGATGCACAGGAGGTGAAGGTGCCAGAGCCAGGTTCCAGGAATATGGTTCAGATCTGGAACCTTAGTAGCTAGTGTGGTTTTAGCTCCAAGAATAACTGGTATTGAACAGTTCCAGTATCCAAGTGCAAACTTTTTACCGAGACCACAAATATATATGCTTTAAGTACCTAAAAGAAAGAGGTCAAGGAAAACAAAAAATAAATAAAAAACATAATAAAGAGGGTAGCATTACCCCGAGGGCATACAAAGAACCAAGATGGTGGTTATTTTTATGTGCTAATTTGACTGAGGAAGAATTCTCATTGGTCAACCATCTTTCTAGGGGCTTCTATGGAAGAATTTCTGATGAGATCCATGTCCAACAGCAGTGTTTGAATACAGATTATCCTCTATGATGGAGATAGGGCCTTATTATGATCAGTGGAAGGCTGATCCTAGAGAAAAATAATGTAGCTGTCTTCCAGTCTCCAGCAGGTACTCTTGGTATTCCTTTATAAGTCTCAACCCCACTTTACAGATCTTGGACATGCTAGCCTAATATGAGCTATTAAAAAAAAAAACAAAAAAACTAAGTCTCTCTCTTTTTCTTCCCCCCTCTCTGCCCCCTTTCCTCTCTCACCTGTAAGTTGTGTTTCTCTAGAGAAATCTGACAACCACTCGTTTCATTTGATATAAGACCAAAGCAAGGAAGACTTTAGGAAATGGCAATGAATTAGTAATTCTGTACATTTTCAGTTAAAAATTTAGTTAAAATTTAAACCTGAAATATGCACATAGAAATAACCTCAGGAGTGAAGAAATTGATTGAAATAAACACAAGTATTTTATAAATTTTTGTATATATTTTGTTGTTGGAGAGAAAAATAATTTAATTTTTTGTTTTGTTTTGTTGTGTTTGTTTTGAGACAGGTTTCCCTGTGTAGCCCTGGCTATTGCTCTGTAGACCAGATTGGCCTTGAATTCAGAGATTTTTCTGCCCCAAGTGCTGAGATTAAGGGTGTGAACTATAATTACCTGTTGATTTTTAAAAATAATTGAAGGCAGAGTTTCATTCCACATTCTAGATTGTCTTGGAAATCACTATAACCCAGATTCCTCGTCTAGAACTCAACGCTAGTTTGCTGCCTCAGTAGGCCAAGTGCTGGGATTCTAGGCATGAATCACCACAACTGCCATAGCAAAATAAATTTCTAACCATCATTACTTTTCTTTGTTCTCTCTGCATGTTATCTCTGCCAAGTTCTCTTCCTATTTTACAATCTGGGATTCTCCTGAGGCAATGATGGGGAACAGTAGAGATGCAGCTTCTTCCCTCCCTGCATGTGGGATGTGAAGGGCCAAGAGCTTGCTTGCCTTTTGGACCACTCTCACCATCTCCTGACTTATGCAGAATATATTGTTGCGTTGACAGTTTTAATAGCACTAGTACCATTTTCCACTAAATTATTCCTGACTTTAATTGTCACAAGGTTCCAGATGATATAGAATAAACTGAGTAAGTATTGGGGAGAAATAAGAACTTTTTCACTGATGGATGGCTGGGTTTTAAGAGTCTTAGCAGTTGATTTTCAAACAGCCTTTCATCTTCTTCCATTTCTCCAACTATCTCCGCTTACTTTAGAATCAGATGCCAACTCTTTTTGGAATCATGGAATACAGATGGACATGAATTCCTACACCAGACATTATTAAAAATGAAGTTTCATATACTCCATTTGGAATTTGGTTTTTGAATTTGGCTCAATCTTCATGCTCCAGGGAGGAAGTCTTATCATTCCTGAGTTATGATGAATATTTCAAAGCAGATATTCTTTATGGATCAAATCCCTAGTTGCACCAAAAGGGAGAGCCTGTCTCTCTAACAGGAGTATAATGTTCCCATTTTGCCTTTCAGAAATAGTTAACTACATATGTATTTTATTTTTCAGTTGCAGACCCAAGTACACGAGAAAAGGAAGTGTCTTCAGATGTTTGAATGTCAGTACAGCAGGGGAGCACATGAAACTGAGATCAACTCTTCGGGGATTATTTCTCATTGATGACTAATGGACACTTTCTGGCCATGCAGAAATCAAGGCACTATGTGCAGAGAAACTATCTGTTTATCTGTTGTAAGTATTGTCAAAGTGCATTTCCAAAGCTGACTTCTTTTGTCAAGAAGGGATTTCTGACATTTATTTGAAAATGCAGTACTTTCTTTACTCATGACACATCAAAGAGACAGACACCCTCCCTCACACAGCATCCATCAAACAACAGTAGTCAAGAAAAGAGAAAATAGGAGGGAAAGAGAGATACCTCCTACATTCTCAGCAGTCGACTTAGACTAGGCGCATGTTGCCTTGGACAGAATGGGCTAGTCTAAACAACCGGGAAGGGCGATGCTTACCCTGTTTCCACTAACAACTGAGGATAATTTATTTTTTTAAAACTTTGTGGTTTAATAGAATATGTCCTGGCTTATTTATTGAGCGTAATAAATGGAGCTCTTGCTATACATATTATGAATAATTACATTAAAAATGCTTGACCTGGAAGAAAACATGGCATATAAATGATCTCAGAAATTACCTGGAGGCAGTATGTTTCAGTTTCTAATAACTCCTTGTTTATTTATACCAAAACATCAATGAAAAAAGTATCCTATAATATGACGACTAATTAAGTGAATACAAATTAGACTTATGACATTTAGGAACTTGCATAGCTGTGATACTGTAATTAGCGACTGTGTGTAGTATACTGGGTCCTTTGAAAGCCAGTGCAACAGTGTACAAATTGTGTGCTTTCCTCCTTGAACCCTGCCTGTTGCTGCTCATTTGGGTTAATTTCAGTTACATGTTGACTATAAGAGCTTTGAGGACATTCACTTATATGATACCATGACTAAGGTAGACTTATTTCTAGGCACAGCGTCAATGTGTGGTTTGCATACCGAGCCTCCATCGGATGTTCCCTTTTTAGCCCATGGCATGCTAAACATGGCATGACCTGTTTCTTCTTATTTTAATTCTAAGGTTCTAGAGTAATTGCTTTGGAGCATAGAGAAAGATTTTTGACTTCCCAGAACAAAGGAATCTAAGATAATAAATATTGGAGAAAGATATGTTACAAAAGATTTTTTTTATTAGAACTTAATGATCTTAGGCAATTTAGTAGTATTATATACAATAGTATTTGCTTAGTAGTATGTAAAAGCATGCAACGTAGGTAAGATACAAATCTTCACCTGCTCTGTTATTGTCATTGATGTTTCACTTGGTAGGAAACAGTAGAAGCATCATGTGAAAGCTTATGTGGGACCAGGTAGTGCTCTGAGTCTGCTGACCGTATGAGCTCAGTTAATGCCTTCAGCACTGGTGGATAGAGAAGAGAAGCAGATTGCTCAGAGTGGAGGAGCAGATATTTCTCAGGTCTGTCCTAGAAAAGCTGTATGGCAATGCCTCTCCATTAAAACATACCCCAAACCATTGTAAAGATATGAGTTGCATAAAAGCACTAAGAAAAAATGAATGCTGTCCTCTCCATTTTATAGCAATCCCAGCAGTGTTGGTTAGAGCTGGAGCATAGCTAACCGATTGAAGGTACGGAATCTGCATTTTATGGAAAAGTTTCATCTCATGACATCCCTAAATAATATTATTAGGATATTTACCTACTAATGTCTTAAAAAGCAAATACAGCCATGGTGAGCATATATACATGGTGTCTTAGTCAGGGTTTATATTCCTTCACAAAACATCATGGCCAAGAAGCAAGTTGGGAAGGAAAGGGTTTATTCAGCTTATGGTTCCACATTGTTGCTCATCACCAAAGGAAGTCAGGACTGGAACTCACACAGGGCAGGAACCTGGAGGCAGGAGCTGATGCAGAGGCCATGAAGGGTGCTGCTTACTGCATTGCTTTCCCTGGCTTGCTCAGCCTGCTTTCTTATAGAACCCAGGACCACCAGCCCAGGGATGGTACCACCCACAATGGGCTGGACTCTCTCCCTTGATCACTAATTGAGAAAATGCCTTACAGCTGGATCTCACAGAGGCATTTCCTCAAGGGAGGCTCCTTTCTGTTTGATAACTCCAACTTGTGTCAAGTTGACACACAAAACCATCCACTACACATGCCAAGTTGCTTGTATACTCTGAATACTACAAATCCGCAAACATCTCTCTCCGCCCGATTTCCAGTGCAGAATTATTCCACCCCTTATTCCTGTGACTTCTCTGAAGTTCTGTTGATGCCTCAGGCATCAGAACCTTCTTTTTCCTGTGGAATTTGCTTTCCATGAAAAGAAATCCTCACTTCCAATCATCTTTTTTCATTCCCTAAAACCCACAGTTCTTACAACTCCTATAGCATTTGGTTTAAGTTATGATGATATAAAATAAAAGTATCTATGTATTAATGTATGATCTTATTTTGTTGCCTTAACTCTAGATACATGTTATCAATAGGTCTTGACTTTTATCTTTATTACATTCATTTATTTATTTGTGTGTAATATGCCACTTGCATTTGTGAAGGTCAGAGGACAACTGGTTCTCTCCCCATATAGGGTAGGCCTTCCGGATCAAATTAGGCTGTCAGGCTATCTTGCCTCTATCTTTTCTTAAGACCTGCCTCTACTAATTAATTGATAAATTGTTGGCTTGACACATAGCTATTTCTTGTTAATTACACGTGAGATCCTAATGTGGATGTTCTAGAAGAAAGATAATTGTTGATGTGATAATTGACTGATAAGGCCTGTTACTATTTAGTGATTGAGATGATCAGAGAAAGAATAAACTAATTCAAATCAGAATTAAATTAAACCACATTTTATGACAGGAATGAAAGATAAAATCTTCTTCAAATGAGCAAATCACGCCATGAGTTAACTTAAAAATCATTAGTTGTTTTCACTGTTCTTAGTTATACAAAATGTGTATTCAATATTCATTCAGCAATAACAACATAATTTTAAGCATTCCAAACATATACCTACTGGGTGCTGTTAGCCACCACCGTCACATTCACCATAATCTCATGAAACCACATTCTCCAGAAAGTATTTATTACCCAGATCCCAGCTACACTGCTCAATCCCATGTGTAAAGTTAAAATAACTATTTAACTCAATGGATTGATAATACATTTTTATCAAGTGGAGGTAATACATTTTTTTTTTATCAAATGGAGTGTTTTCCCATTAAATTTACAATTTTCCAGGAAGAGATTAAAGCTTTATTTCTTTGAATTCTCAAGAATATCTTAGGTTATATAGACTTTTTTCCAGTAACTATTTGTCGATAAATTTATGAAGTATCAGAGATGAGAAAATAAATTACAGGTAGAGCTTGAACACCTACCATAGAGATGACTGAATATGAAGTTTCCATCATTTAAAACCAAAAATTAAAATAAAAACTATCTACTTTGCTCAATTGCTGTACAGCTTTCAAAACTATTTTCAACAATGTCTCTACCTCGTATTACCATGAGCAGTGAGCATGAGTCCAGTCTTTCCAACTTATAGCATCATTGGTTTTGTAGATCTTAGCGTTTGTTATTGTATACATTAGCTTAATCTGTAACTTTCTCTTCTGGATCATTTTATCCTTGTATCAATACTACATTGTTTTAATTACTATAACCTCACTGGAAAACTCATAAATTCTCCACATTTGATTTTTCTTTTATAAGAATGTTTTAGTTAATTCGTATTTCATAATTTAGGAACTGTCTTTTTAAATTTTTACATTTTCAGATTTTCAGGGGGAAGCTTGCACTGAAATTTTAAATAAAATTGGAGATAATTGTTAGTGAGTCTTATGAAACAAGAACATGGTGTGTACTTCCATCTGGGTATAATTTAATTTCTCTTAAATATTTTATAATGTTTGTGTAAATGTATTACTTTTAAAATTAGATTTATTACTGTGTCTTATATTTCATGTTGCTATTATGAATATATTGTTTCTTAAGTTTATCCTCTATATATTTGTTGATGTTATTTTACAAATATTTTATTTATATTCTCATCTATATTTAAAATAACTTTTAAAATTTGATGCTATACTAGTCTTCATTTCATCCATGAGAAAACTAAGGCAGAGAGAGGACTGCACCACATCACCACATAGTCAGAGAACTGTGAGTCTGACCCAACGGGTCTACACAGTCTTCCACCCTATAGCAGAGCTATAGAATTGGGGGTACAGCATGAAGAAGCCGAATAAATATGTCACACACTCAGTTCTAGTATTGTTTATTTTACTGATCTTGGTAAAGAAACTTAGGCCCAGGAAAGATGAGAAATTATATAAAGTCCCAGAACTCATAAATGCAGACGAGTAGCTGGAGTTCAGGATTCTGTGAGTTCAGCATGGTATGTTACAAATGAAAACCATAGTGTTGGAAAAAGAATAACAAAAATTATATTTTGCTACATCAGAGTAGAAGATATGCTCAGTATGTATGGCTTCCTGTTTGTAGCAGCCTCCCCTGGATACTGATAGATTAAAAACTTATGAGACAGAAGGTATAATAAACTTTTTGGATAGGGGGCAGGAGAGATGGCTCAGTGGTTAAGAGCACTGACTGCTCTTCCAGAGGTCCTGAGTTCAATTCCCAGCAAACACATGGTGGCTCACAACCATTGATAATGGGATATGATGCTCTCTTCTAATGTGTCTAAAGACAGCTACAGTGTAGTCATATACATTAAATAAATAATTCTTATAAAAAAAACGGAGCATGGAGATGCAGCAAGTGGATCTGGTATTCTCACAGAATGAGTCACAGACACACAAGTATACACAAACACACACACACACACAACACACTACAAATCATATTACATTCGCATGCACAATACACTCATACGTATAATGTTTCTACTGAATCTGTATGCTGTTAAGAAAAATGTGCCTTGATTTATAAAGAGATGTTGCTCTTTAATTTTGAGAGCTAATCATATCCTTGAAAGTATTTATTTTGTTGTTTATGACCCATCCTTCTGGTCATGCATTTCCCAATCTTTCTACTATTATTAACTCAATCAGTTTCCTTGTCTGGCTGATTCTTTATTCTCTTTAATAGTGTATGCATTCTCTTTCAGCAGTGTCTGGTTATGTCAAATATATCCATTTATGCTTTTCTTCGTGCTTGAAGATTGAAATTGGAGACTGGTTTATTAGTGGTAATTATTTATTATTTAAAAATTGAATTCCTGGTCTTTGCAGCACCAGTAGTCTATAAGAGATAAAATAATTTTTAATAAGTTTTTACCTAAATTAGTCAATCTTTTTCAGTTAAAGCAATTTTGACCACCGAACTCCCCTTTTGCTCTGACATCATTAGGTTTCAGTTAGAAAGTTCTACACTAATGTATCATATTTTATATTTCTTGAATTAAAATAAATACATTTTCACAATTTTTGTTATTCTCAGTGAGAGAAATGGTACCTGCAACTAATCTGCTATTTAAAGAAGAAACCTCACATTTGTCTTTGCTTATATTTTTTTTTTTTTTTTTTTTTGTTGAGTAATAGACTGAGACTGACTGACTGACTGAAATGAATGAATGAATGAATGAATGCAGCATTACTGCTCAGGGCAAAAGATGTAAACATTCAGACTCTAAGTCCACCACAATATAGAGCCCAGCATCAGTGACTCAATTTGACATCTTTATGCACGGAAGCTTCTGGGTTTTTGCATTGCTACAGATATCCTCATCTCTAAAGGCAGCTCTGATTTTCTTTTGAGATACTCAGTGAAGCTAGTGCTATGTGGTGTAGCCTTTCTTCTACTGAGCTTGCAAGGCTGCAGTAGTGGGAACTCAGGAAAACTGGCATTGACAATAAACATTAAGGTTCATAAGTCCACAGATTTGAAAGGACAGCGTTCTGCTTAACTCTCTGGTGAAGTATGCTCCTGGTGGCGTGTGGCCTGTAACTGAATCTTTTATTAAGGATGATTTGGGTGTCTTCAATATAATTCTACCACTATAATTATCATTTCTTGATAAACATCATGGCAGAAGTAGATGCTCTCCAATAAGTTGTTGAGTTTTCTATGTGTAACAATGGAGGACACACAAATAGAAGTTGTCTTGTTCCAGACCCTCCCTTAAGTCTTTGCCTTCATTTAATACTTTTATCTGTGTGGGGACACACTAGGATGTAAAGAACGTATATTTCTTAAAATTGAACATCTAGGCACAAAGACTGTATAAGAGATCTCAGAAAACTTGGGAATAGAGTTCGATATCCTGTAACCATGTGTTGATGGTCCCCACTCAGACATTTTGAAAGGTAACCACATTCACCAGAGAAATGAAGACTGTTTCTTTATAACTAGATCTCTCATTGTAAAGGAGGAACTTGAGAAAATAATAAGAAAACATCTTGGAAGTTCCGGAATGGTCAGATCAGCAATAAGACCACTTTCCCAAGGGTTTAAAGCATGTGTCACAAGTGGTTTGAAGTTGGTCATTTTGCTCTTGTGATCACAGTTCCATAGGAGAATGATGTCCCACAAAAGCTAAAGAATCACTCATTTTTACAAGATGACGACTATGTGTGTGCACTTTGGCTGGCTCTATAATTTACACATCTCTCAATCACAGAGATTTATACAGCAGGTCTCAGGGTATCAAGACCAATGTCTGCTGACCTGCTTCCCTGTGAGAATACACTCAGATTCCCACTCTGCCTGCTCTCCACACTGCTGCCTGTCCACTGAGACTAGCGAATGCCCTGTGTCCTTTTGGTTCTCCTACTGGACAATTCTCTAGACTAAGCAGAACGACAGCATATGCAGACAATTTACAAATAGACATCATGTCATGCTACAGGCTCTAAGGATTATAAAACGAAGCAGACTCCTACTGTGTGGAATGGCTCACTCCATCCTGTAAATAGAAATTGCCTTTAAAAGCTGAGGGCAATGTCATGACTAAACACCAATATTATTTATCTTTATCAATGGAGTACCCTAAAAAAGAATGATTTCAAGATAACCAGGGAATTATTTTCAAATCTCTAGGCAACATTCAAGGACATTTAAAAGTGAACACCTCATTTTTTTTTGTGTTGTGCTGAGTATGGAGAAGGTTGAAATTCTTCAGAGAATCTGTGTATCTCTCTTACATGTATGTTTCCACATAACAAATGAAGACCCCATCTGTAACATGATGAAAGATTCAAGTTTCTTCTTAGTTGATGTGAGGGATTGTGGTTGTTCCTATCTCCCTTAAACATCTTCTAAATTGGTCAATATTTTATGGTGCCTTCAGGGAAATGTTATATGGCTGTACTTCTTTTTTTTTTTTTATGTATTCACTTTATATCTTGCTCACTGTCCCCCCCTCCCTGTCACCCCTCACACATTTCTTCCCCTCCCCCCATGTCCCCTCTTCCTATAAACAGGTGGCTCTCTCCATGAGTATCCCCTCCACTCTAGCACATCAAGTCTCTTCAAGGCTAGACACATGTTCTCCCACTGAGGCCAGACTAGGCATTTGAGCTTTTTGGATAGCCACCTACTCCAGTTGTTTGGGACACACACGAAGACCAAGCTGTACATCTGCTACATATGTGTGGGAAGGCTTAGGTCTAGCCAGTGTATGTTCTTTGGTTGGTGGTTCAGTCTCTGAGAGCCCCAAGATCCAGGTTAGTTGACTCTGTTGGTCTTCCTGTAGAGTTCCTATCCCTTCCAGGGCTTGCAATCCTTGTTCCTATGTTTTATCTATAAGAGTCCCCAAGCCCCATCCACTGTTTGGCTGTGGGTGACTGCATTTGTCTCACTCAGCTGTTGGCTGAAACCTCTCAGAGGACAGCCATGCTAGATTCCTGTCTACAAGCATAACAGAGTATCATTAATAGTGCAGGGATTGGTGCCTGCCCATGGGAGGGATCTCAAGTTGGGCTGGTTATTGGTTGGCCATTCTCTCAGTCTCTGGTCCATCTCCCAGTCGTACACTTCTTGTAGACAGGATAAATTTTGGGTCAAAAGTTTTGTGAGTGGGTTGGTGACTCTATCACTCCACTGGAGTTCCTGCCTGGTTAAAGAAGGTGACCTCTTCAGGTTCCATATCCCAAATGCTGGGAGTCTCATTTAAGGACATTCCCATTAATCCTTGGGCACCTCCCTTCTCCCAGGTCTCTGTCTTGTCCTGGAGATGCCCCTCATCTCCCCACCCCAGTGAGTTGCAGATTTGAATTCATTTTTATGGCCATGTGGCCATCCCTCCTGTCCCTCCCCACACCTGACCCTAAATGCCCCTCTTCCCCTCCTGATTCCCTCTCCTGTGCACTTTCCATCTGCCTCTTATGACTATTTTACTCCTCCTTCTAAGTGAGATTCAAGCATCCTTGCTTTTGCCTTCCTTCTTTGAGTTTGTGGAGGGTAGCATAAATATCCTGTATTTTATGGCTAATATCCACTTAAAAGTGAGTACACACCATGCATGTATTTTCGGGACTGGGTTACCTCATTCAGGATGATATTCTTATGATCTACGCATTTGCTGCAAAATTCCTAATGTCTTTATTTTTAATAGCTGAATAGTATTCCATTATGTAGATGTACCACATTTTCTTTATCCACTCGTCAGTTGAACGGGCATTGTTTCCAGTTTCTGGCTATTACAAAGCTTCTATGATCATGGTTGAGCAAGTGTCCTTGTGAGATAGTGGAACATCATTTGGGGATATGCCCAGGAGTGGTGTAACTGTGTCTGGAGGTAGAACTATCCTAGTTTTTTGAGAAACACCAATTGATTTCCAAAGTGGTTGTACAAGTTTGCACTCCCACCAGCAGTGGAGGAGTGTTCCCTGTCCTCCTCTTCCTCCCAGCCTGTGCTGTCTCTTGAATTTTTGTTCTAATGGCTGTATTCTTAATCTGCCCTGAGAAAAAGATGACTCTGATATAATTAACTCAGTGTTTATTCATAAACATACCATCAGTCTTCTTTCTTTTTTAAACAAAAAGGTCAATTATTTGCCTCTGTGTACCCAAGTACCCCATGTGTGCTGTGTGTGTGGAGGCAGAAGAAGGCATCAGATTTCCTGAAATGTGCTACTGTGTGGGTACAGGGAGCTAAACCCAGATCCTCTGCAAGAGCAGCGTGTGCTTCTAACGCTAAGCCTGTCTTTCCTGCTCACTCTATTTATTTGTTTAGGTAGGAAAAAAATCCTGGGATTCCTGAAGGACACAGCAATATACTGGTTCCATGATTTAAACAAAATAAAAAACGAACCAAAACCAAAACTAAAAACCAACCAAACAAAAAACCTTTCATTTTTCACAAGATATAAAGACCAGGATGATTTTTTTTCCTTAAAATTGTCATGTATATGGAAATAATATCCACTTAAACTTAGTAAATTATAATTCATAATGTAGCAAAGCTTTGGGAGATAATATTTAGATTGTAGACATTAGTTTGCTATAATTAATAGAAAAATGTAGTATTAACTTCATTTTGGGTGATTTATTGAGATAACTCAAATAAGATAGATTTAGATAGATTTTAAATTATTTTTTTTAATTGTGTTTAAAGTTATGCTGAAGGTAACAAATCACCCTTAGGGTATTATTGGCTTTCAGTCACAACTGTTTGTTTCTCATTTGCATGACATATGCAGTACGGGTTATTAGAGACCTGATTCACATGTCTTCATTCCATGGTGGTGGAAATGCAGCAGACACTGTTTTGGAGTTTATTGTTGATTAATATGCTGGAAAGAAAATTTTCTACTAATTTCTCTTTCTTTGGTCCCAGGCTCTCTCATACTCTCTGTGTATCCAAGGATGACCTTGCCTTTCTGACCATCCTTCTGTCTCCACCTCACAAAATCTACAGATTATTACACATGCATGACAGCCTAGCTGCTTTACGCAGTGCTGGCAATCAAAGCCAGGCCCTAAGGCATACTAGCCACGTATTCTGCCAATTGAGCTAAGTCCCAGCCCTTGCACTAATTATTATATCTTCTCCTGTAGGTAAAATACATCACCTCCACCAGAGATTATAGGAAAGAAAATAAACACATTTTATCATGCATTCTGACAGAAAACCAGAAATGTTTCGTGGACAGCATTAATGAATGCAAACTAACCCATACTTAGGCTTTGGGTTAAGGATTTGGAGAACTTTTGGGGCCATCACTTACCCTCACAGCAAATAGCATGCCTTGGGCCCAGTTTTAGGCACACTGGACATATATAACAAAATGAAATAAGCTTCCTCTTTACACAGGTTTTTTTTATTTTCCCTAGAAGGTGAGTGATTGGACACACTCTAGGTATTTTTAATCATACCATTGCTCAAACAATTGTTACCATTTTAACTATTTCCCTTAGTGGGCCAAAATGTAAGTTAAGGAACAACTTTATCAGCACGCATCATAGCTTGCTTTTAGGAAGTGAATGCAACCACAGAGCTCACAGTGAAGAGGCATTCAGTGCTCAAGAAATGCTATGCCTCTTCCCAAATCAAGGTGTATCATCATGTGATATTTGGAAATCAACACCAAGCATGAACAAGACCTCTTTCATGTTCTTGGGTATTAAGGAAATTTCCAGGACTTTATCTTTCATCACATTTCCTGGAAGTACAGGGCAAGACATACACTCTTTTGACATAGTCTTTGCTTTCTAACGTGCCCTCATTAACGATACGGCTGTTGTTGAGAAGGAGAAACTGGCATTTGGTATAAGTAATTGCCAGTGTAATGTGAATTCGTTTTTCAGAGTCATGGTGATTGAGTAAAAGCCAGGGGGATCACTTTTCTTTTTGCTGGTCTTGAGTGAAATGCAGAAAGGAAAGATCTATGCTGTAGCATAAACCTCAAAGAAAATGGACCCAACGAGTGTGTGCAAAGCAGCAGTATTTGTAATTATTTATTTACGAAGAGCCAAGATAATGAAGTATATAACCTCACATCTCAGCACTCTTCATTTGTATCTACCAATGCTGGCTTGATTCACTAGACTTCATCTGTGTGAGGAACACCAAAGGGTGCGAAAAAGACATTATTTATAATACAATTCGAGATACAAATTCATTGTATTTGTATTGAATAACTATGCTTTGGTAATACTGACTTTAAAAATGTAATCCATTTGGGACACAGAGCAGATATTTTCCAAAGGTAATTTTCTTGTGGGGGAAAAAGTCATGTTGTATCAGGCCATGATTCCTTGTCTATGGCAAGGGAAGCTGAGTGGATGGAGGAGCAGACTACTTGCTGGGTCCTTGGAAACAGGCAGTAGAATCTGAGGAGTGCGACAAATGTCCACTGTGAGAGACTAACACAGGGAAAGGAGTTTTGATCAGGATAGAATCCAGAATGTAGTTCTGAGGATGTGCTAAGAAGGCTTTTTATACATGAAAGCATAAAGGATTTAAAGAACATTAGAGCTTCACTTTAATTAGAGGAGAGCATGTTGACCTAATGTTCTATTAAAATTAATTAACATCCATAGTGGTATCTGAAGATTAAAATAAATCCCTAGGGAAGGCGGCAAGTGAAGACAACTCAAAAGGTTGCATTGGGTTATAGGTGAGTGGCTGGAGCCACATAACCAGATGCAGTGGCAGCTTTTGAAAAGTTGGCCACTATAGTTTGAGATACAGTTCATGACATACATCACGGAATGAGTGTTGAAACAGTGCACAGTAGAACTAACCTGGTTTGAACAAAATGCTTACAGCCATTGTAAGGCAGCCGTGTGTTAAATAGACTGGGAGGTGAAGTCTTATATCTAGCACACTGACTGATGGTAGGCAGCTGGCTTAAGCATGGAGCTCAGCTAGAACTGGTAAACAAAGTCCTCTTGAGCATGACCTCGTGCCTCTACAAAGCAGCTTATGTCTAATGAAGTATTGTCTAGACTGAACCTATCCTAGGAGAACATGTACACGACCCGCCTTGGGCAGATAAAAAGCATCAGCTCCATTTTTGCGGCTTAAATCCTTCCGTGGTCAGTGCCTGGCATACGTTCCATCCATAGGCTCCGTCCAGTTCCCGTCCCTAATCAAGAAGTCGTCCTGATAAAGCTGACTGAGAAGCATTCACCATGTCTGTCTTACTTGTGGCCAAGCGACGCGACAGATGTAAAACAGCTGACAGTGGAAGCAAAGCACTGTGTAAAAGGGGACGCTAAGCTCTTCATTTCTAAGGAACAGTCTGCCTCATTTATGTTGTGGTCAGGGAGCTTACACTTTAAAGGTTTGCAATGGTGTCTCACTGAGATAATGTGTATGAAAAACAGTGAAGTCAATTGATATGTAGTACACATGCGATACAATTTACAAAATGCTAGTAATGATGATGATTCTAACCAGAAGAGTGATTTGTCTTCCTTTTCTAGGAACTCAGAGAGTCTTCTCTAGGAGACTGACATTGGTACACTGATCCTCCAGATGTGAGGATAGCATGATAAAGAAGTTACATCACACGCTTAGCCATTTATTGGGGCTTAAAATTTCAGGCAAAGTGTGATCTGTTTGCTTGGTAGCGTTTCCTCCCAAGTGTAACAGCAGAGAACATCTACTTCATGATTATCCGTGAAATTAACATCAATGAACTAGTAAAGGACTAGCCTATTAAACACATAAAGAGAGCATGCATCCTAGGTACTGCCTATACTTAGAAGATACAAAGCACACTCACAAGAAATGGTAAAGCCCAGTGCATTTGCAATCTAGAAGTCTCTAGTCTGGGAAATGACAATCACAGAAAACTATCAACACCTACCTTCACAACTTTAATAAGTATAGCCAAGGAAGCCAGTTTCTCTCTCCTTACTATTATTATCACAGGGTAAATTTTAATAACAAAATTTCATAGTTGCATATTGTTTCTGTCCAGAATAACAATGACTGAAATTCCAAATCACTTTTATTCACATGTTTGCTATTATGTATCATCACTATTAAAATCAAACTTGAGTGGAAAATTAAAAAAAAATATGAATGGCAAATCATACATAGAAATCAAATTGGTTCAGCACATAAAAATATTCCATTTTCAAATGCCTGGCATTATAAATGAAATAGATTGAGTAGAGCTATTTTAGGGTTATCTTTTGCTCAGCATTTGTGATGAGCTTTGTAGAAATCAGGGCAACATTCAGCTTTTATTCAAATGCTCCTGAAACTTCTTACCGAGAGGACTTTAAGACATTTCTTAAGAAATTAATACTAAAGAAATCCATGTCAGAACTATCATTGTGCTTAGGTAACTTATATCTTGAAGAGTTGAAATTAGAGCCTTGATTTTTAAAATTGTACTCACGAACTGCGGGATATTAGTAAGTTTGTTTGTTTGTTTATTGGCAAAGTAAGGAGATTGGACATGCAGGTGGATCTATTACATGGCAAGCAATATATGCAACCAAATATTAGACAAACTCATTGTTTTATTTCCAATCTCATCACAAATATTTTACATTACTAAATTGATTAATTAGGTAGTGGACAGATGACTCAGTGGTTTAAGAGCACTTGTTGCTCTTACAGAGGAGCTGGATCCAATTCCCAGCACCCACAACACGACAATCTCTAACACCAATTTCAGGGGACCTGATGACCCCTTCTCATCTTTGCAGGCACCAAACATGCATGTGGTTCACATACATACATACATGGGTCAAACCACTCACATATAAAATAAAATGGATAAATCTAAAAGTTAATTAATTCAGAACTGAACTAACTTGTATTTGTTGAGTATGTGCCAGGTGCTATAAAATTCAGTATATAAGTCTATTATAGATTACAATCCTTGTCAGCTGGGAGCCTTCTGTCACATTGGGAAAACAAACATGAGAGAGCACATTGAATAAAATCTTTTGTGGCGAAGGTCAAATTACAAAATCCATAATACATGAGGGTTGGGTAGCACACCGAAATCCTTAGGGGTCCTAGAAAATGTGCTTGATCCGAGTCTTATAAAGGATATAGTTTGAAAGGAGAGTGTGGCATTCTAGAATCCAGAGAGAAAACAGGAGTTTTCATGTGATAACCTAGAGGCGTGTCATCTTTATATACTCATGCACTTAATTGCATCCTAACAAAGGCTTATTTTCACTGTAGTCATGATAAGTTGGATATTAGTAGTTAACAACAGTTTACTGTGTAGTATAGTTGACAAGTAGCTGAGCATTATAATTGCTGAAATAACCTATAAATGATGTGTTAAATCCAATTCTTCTGAAGAAATATATTTGGTTAGGATGAGAATCCCAACTCTGCCTCTTATGAGCACTCAAAGAAAATTATTGAACCTGTTTGAATTTTAGTTTCATCTGTACATGGATCCAAGTTCCTTCCCTCCCAGAGTCATCTAGAAAACTAGACTATTCGCTATTCCTGATTACTCTTGAGCCCACTTAGGACAGCCTGATAGAGGTGTATCGTGTAGATACACATGTCAGTGATGATAGGATTTCAATGCCCTTTTTATCATCTCCCTCTTTAATATTGACTCATTCTTTGAGTCTTATCAGAACTTAGTGCCTTCATGTTTTTACAGTTGAAACTACTCTTTTGATATGCACAGGACTTTGTAGGGTATTCATATGCTGCATGGGCAAACAGTTTATCATCATAACAGTAATGATTTAGGACATCTAAGTCTGATTCAAAGAAGCAAAGTACTCAAACTGAAGAAGATATAAATGCGCTGTGTCAGGAAGAAACAAACAAAACAAACAAACAAAGCCTTCCTGCTTAGTTCTTGTAGAAACTTGTGTTATAAAGGATATAATTTGTTCAAAACAACATTTTCCATCTAGAGATAGAATTTTGCTTATACTATATAACAAGCCAAATGAGACTTGTAGAAACAAGAGCATAATATGTTGGTAAATCACAATCAGGCACAATTTGGGAAATTAAGAATTTGAAAATTAAAAGCCATGAATATTCAAAAAGAGAATTTCATACAGTTATATTAAAAAAGAGTGCTGACATGATTTTTTTTTTAACAGAGAAATAGTCTCATCTATGTCCAAAAGGGAAATACTTATATAATGACTTCATGTTGCTGACATTATGGTCAACCTATGATGTTTAAGAGAGTGGTAGGAAAAGACAATATCTTAGTTAGGGTTTTACTGCTGTGAACAGACACCATAACCAAAGCAAGTTGTATAAAGGACAACATTTAATTGGGATTGCCTTACAGGTTCAGAGATTCAGTTCATTATCATCAAAGTGGTGTCCCGGCAGGCATGATACAGAAGGAGCTGAGAGTTCTATATCTTCAACTGAAGGCTGCTGGTTGAATACTGGCTTCCAGGCAGCTAGGAGGAGGTTCTTAAAACCCATAGCCACAGTGACAGACCTACTCCAACAAGGCCACACCTACTCCAACCAGGCCACATCTTCTAATCGTGCCACTCATTGGGCCAAGCATACACAAACCATAACAGACAACATCCTCTGATCACTCATCACAAAAACTATAGAGGGTGATGTGAGGAACTCATAATAATTCTGCTTTGTAAGTGATCAAATAGAATGTTACAAGGGGGATTTGCACTTACACCCTAGCTGTGAGACAATGGCTGGGATTTATAATATAAGCAATGACTCAGGACATATGAGGGTAGATATCCCTGAAGTCAATTTTATTCTCTCAGTATCAACTCTGATGAAATGTACCATTCTGCACAGTTCTTGTATTCTCTTGTACATTTTGATGTGTACCTGGTCTTAGGGCTGTATAGTAAGTAATCCTGTTTCATTGCTTCCTTTCCTCTCAGAGTGACTTTGTGACTAGTTAAATTTAAGGAAATTAGTAGTTTTTATTGCCTCACTCCCAGATACTCCAGTTTTTCCATATTTTATAGAAAATAGCCATGTCCCAGGCCTGGGAAGACTAGCATGCCATGATACAGAAGTCAGAAAGAACCTGAGTCTGTGAATGACCATAGAGCCAAGCTGTCTAACAAGTTTGCAATGACCTACATGCTGGGTGGGGAATAAATTCAAGCTGTACTTAAGCCTATGAATTGCTTAAGTCCATTTGGGCTTTACACTAATTATTAAATATTTTGTTTGTGGTTGATTATTAGAACGTCCAGTCAACTGCCAATCAGAAAAATCTAATGGGAATTTATTAACATCAGTATTTCCTAAAAGACATATATAATAAATTATGAACTTGTGTCTCTTTTGTTGGCAGTCAGGTTTATTTATTTACCTATTTTATGTATGTGAGTGTTTTGCCTTCATGTATATATGTGCACATGCATGCTTGGTATCTGTGAAAGTCAGAAAAGGGTATTGAGTTCCCTGGAACTGGAGTTAAAGAGGCTTTTGAGCCACCATGTAGGTGTTGGGAAGTAAACTCAGTCCTCTGCAAGGACAACAATGTTGTTAATTATTGAGCTGCCCCTTCAGCCTCTGTTAACTTACCAGTAACTTACAAAAAATATTTGAATAATTTCTGTGGCTGGAATTTTTTCATATGAAATGCTAGTCTACTAATATTTGTGCATAACTTTTGTAACCCCAATCATATATACTATAGTAATGTATAAATGAATATATATGAATATAAATATATTGTATAACTATATGTATTTTATATATACACAGAAAGAAGACATCAAAGGAAAAATTAAAATAAAGTTTCTGATTTTGGTAAACATACCTTGAAATAACCCCTAATGAGTCATAGCACCATATAACCCATGACCACCTTGAGTATGGGAAAAGTTTGAATGAAGATATTGACTATGGGAGATAGGGGACCTCAGGTCATACTTGTGTTATATTAGACTTGTCTAGGCAGTCTGCAGTAGAAATTATCCAGCTGGCTTTGTAAATATCAAAGTCTGTGATCGAAGTACTTTTTTAATGAGGAAGATGTTGCAGAGACCTGCTGTAAAGACTTTCTAGATGTAAGAAAGGCCTTCATCTGATAGCTTGTAAGAAGTTAGACTTTGCTATTCAGCTTTAGGAAAATGAATTCTCTGTATTGGATTACCCATTAGGAGACTCTTCTCTTCAACAATTATTAGCTGCCTTTAGTACTTTGTTTACAGGTGAAAGCATTGTAAAACTTCCCCCTGCCTCATTAGCACATATATTGACATTGGCATTGTTTGGGTCTTGTTTTGACAGTCATATTGTTGAATTAACCTAAGTTTAAGTTCCCTGTCATTTCAAGGAAACACAATCCTACAACAGACCAACAGACGTCATGGTCTTCCTCACAGTCTTTCCATTCTTCTTCCAAGATGTTCCATGAGTCTTAGGTACAGGAATTCTCTTGTGCTACAATCATGTACACCCAAGCCACATTAAAATGGACTCAGCAGGTTGTATGCATATATTTACACAAGTATGTTTAAAAACAGTGATAAAAAAATACACTGTCAATTTGAGAAGGAGTAGGTGAACCTGGAGAACAGAAAGGGAAGAGAAATGAAAATGAATTCTCTCAACAATCAGAATGGGTGTGACATTAATTTTTCCCTAGTCAGGTTTTCTAAGGAAAGCACTTGTAGTTAATGCCTTGATTACAGCTTCATGGAAAACTGACACTACCACAGACACTACCAGGCAATAAATAGCTGTGTGTGGCTTACAGTTGCCAGGATTGTGGTAAAATTTTACACAGCAGTGAAAAACGATGTACCCATGGTGATGTATTTTATGAGAACAAAGACAAAAAGATAAAAAAATAAAACCAAAAACCCTTTGCTGATCCCAAATGCTGCATAACAAATTCATTTTGAATCTAGATAACTAGAATTCCTACTATGACCTTGCATTTATTGTCCTAAAGTGTCAAGATTAAAACAATGAAAATATCCACTAAAATAATTGAATTATACTGCAGAAATAATAACTAACAGCTCATCTCTTGTTACCTCTATCTGGATAGCTAATTTTAATGATGAGATTTCTTCTATTTTACTCCTTAAACAATAGTCATCTGTAAACCAAAATTATTTTGACCTGTTTTTGCTTCCTCTTTTAAATTAGCTGTTGCTCTTTGATGTAGCTAATTGGAGTAATGACAGAGAAAATGGAACTATTTTAACCTTGGGAAAAATGCTTTTAACAATTTTTAGAAGCTACAATATTTTGTAGCTATTAGTTCATTAGTGGAAAATTTATTCTTCCTTCCCTTTGACTTTTTTTGAAATTTTTATTAAATTATTTTATTTATTTATGTTCCAAATGTTGGTAACCCCTTCAGAGTTTTTCACCCATCCTCTTCTCCTTTGCCTCTGACACAGTGCTCTCCCAGCCCCTCATTCACCCTCCGACCTCAATTCTCCCAGTTTCCCAGTTCCCTGAGATATCAAGTCTCTACAGAATTTGGCACATCTCCCACTGAGGCCAGACGAGGCAATTCTCTGCTACATATGTGCCAGGGACCATGGACCAACCGCTGTATAATCTTCAGTTGCTGACTTAGTCTCTGGGAGCTCTGAGGGGACCGGGTTAGTTGATACTGTTGGTCTTCCATGAAGAACATCCCTTTCAGCTCCTTTAATCCTTCAGCTAACTCTTCCATAGGGGTCCCTGACCTCAGACCAATGGTTGTCTGTAAGTATCTGCATCTGTCTCAGTCAGCTGCTGGTAGAACCTTTCAGAGGAAAGCTGTGCTAGGCTCCAGTCTACAAGCACAACAGGGCATCAACAATAGGGTCAGAGATTTTTGCCTGTGTGTGGAATGGATCTCAAGTTGGGTCAGCCACTGGATGCCTTTTTCTTCAGTCTCTGCTCCATTTTTGTCCCTGCATTTCCTTTAGACAGGAACAATTCTGGGTCAAAAAATGAAAGCAGGTGGGTGGCCCTACCCCTGCACTGGGGGACATGTCTATCTACTGGAGATAGTCTCTTGAGGTTCCGTCTCCTCACTGGTGGGCATTTTGGCTAACATTTTTATGTTTAAAAGAGGCATTTATCTTAGGAAACTGTGGGTACAAGATATAATTAGATAGACTTAAACTTTGAAAATATTACTAAATTAGCAATCTGTAGCTTTGAGGCTTAGAACATTATTAATTTGGTAACATTTAGTAAATATCAAAACTCATTATTCTCCAAAGTCATGTCTAGTAATAGTAAAATTTTGTTCTGGCAAAATGTCAATGGAAATATATACAGGTGTAAAATTTTTAACAGGATGCCTATTAATTCAGATGGTAGACAGTCCTTCAGTTCTCAGATTCCATCTCAGTTATCAGGTTTTGGTTTAGCGGGTCCCTGTGGCTTCAGAAATGAGGGCAGAGAAAGACAAGTTGCTCATACTCCTGAGGTTGTATTAAGCTTCCTTGCAGATTCTGAGGGACTCTCCAGTTTGAGAGCCCCCGTTTTATTTAATCTCAGCTCAGTAGGTCTGCTGTAAAATCCAAAGATTCCTGGTGCCTCTGGAGTGTCAAGAACTCATTACTTGTTACCAACTTTCAAAAGAAATGTTGCTGCTTCACGTTTCTAGAATTCTCAGTAATCAATATAAATCATGTCTCTGATTAGTAGGCCATCTGTCTCCTGTATCAATAATTGGAGTCCCGTGAAAATAGAAGGGAGAGAATGAGAAGGGGCAGGTAAATTCTCCAGTGTGTGAGTGCCTTGCTGTCTAGCCTGTACTCAGCTTTCTAGACTCAGGTCTGTAACCAGACCTGAGAAACATTGTCCTTCCTCGGGAAAGCCATGGTACACTAGATCTTCCCTCTTATACTGCCCTAATAATACTGCTTCAGTGTGCTTCTTTACCATTTAGAACTGACTTTTCCTTTCACTGGCATGGGGTTGTTGAGATTTCATCTGTGGTGCTTTAGTGCAACCGAGTGTGTGGTTTGGACTCCTTCTCTGTACATGCCAGAAACAGGAATGTGTCAGTTATGGAGACAATTAAATTTGAAAAGTATGTAAGAGCAAAGAAAGGGCCTATGGGTGATATTATAAACCCAAATGGTTTATCTGTACTCTTTATTTATTTACAGTTGGCTTCCGGTGGCTTTTTATGAAACCTCTTATTTTCCCATCCTTCTTGTTTATCTTTTAAATATTAACAACGAAGCATCCCTTTGATGTTGCTGCATAGTGATGTAGCTGTCAATATTCTTCTTGATGCTGGAAAAAGTTGTTTGGAATATGAGTATGATCATAATTCTATTCCTTAGTCTCTTATTTGATAATAAAAGTCAGACGTGGTGGTAGGTACCTTACATCTCAGCATTCAAGGGACAAAGACAGATGGAGTTTGAAGTCAGCTTGGTCTACATAGTGAGTTTCAGGCTAGCCAGGCATGCATAGTGAGACCTTTAAAAAAAACAGATTTAATTACTTTTCTAAGGTGGACATAGCCATATGAAAGAATGAATCATTCTAAGAAATCAAGGAAATTCATCAGTTTGGGGGCTTCTATTAGGTCTTATACACTAGAGTAGAAACCCATATTTAGGTTATTTGCTGTAATTCTCATATCAACATTTGGGATAGTCATAGTCACCTACAAAGGTATAACCAATGGCAGGGAATAAAAATTATTCAGAGAATTACAGTTGCTGAACATTTGCATTAATATTTGAAAGCAGACATTCACTACCAAATTCTTGTGACCTGACCCATTAAAATCCTGCACTGACTTTATTTGAAAAGATTAGAGCAGCCCATGTAAATTGATATAAATAGTATGTGTGTGCCTAAGAATGACCTTGGATGTTGTTCCTCAGGTGCTACCTCTCTTACTCTCTTACTCTTTACCAAATAGGCTAATATCAGTGGTCAGCAAGTTCCAGGGCTCTGTTTTTCTCTGCCTCCCCTCACCACACCTGGCCTTTTTCAATTTGGGGCTTGATGAGTGAGCTATGAACATCATGCCTGTCTCCTCACTCCCCATACCAGTCTTTTAACATGTCAGCACTTGCACCTGCTGAGGGAAGGATTTTTGCATAACTCATATATTTGGTTTCGCAACATTTTGAGTATTTTAACACATTTTTAAATAGCTGAACCACCTTACATCCAGTAATCATCCCAAGTCCTTGAGACCAAGAATGTCTAAATATTAAATAGCAACTATTACAATATTTTTTGCCAACTTTCTAAGTTATACCAATACAGTGAGGCATTATTATTTCATATGTACAGTAATTTGTATTAATATATGTGATTTCTCTACATATGAAAATTTAGTTTACGCACCATCATCTGTTTTGATTTCCTTTCATCATTGATTTTAGCTTCTGAGATGAACCTTACTCTAAGCAGGTCTAGTTTCTAATCCTACAACTAGAGTAGGTTGTTTGGTTTCCTTAGCCTTGATCATCTTTTCTGAAACAACCTAAGTCTGTGTGTATGTATTTCTAAAAACCATTTATCTTCCTAGGGCCATGTGGATGTACTACTGTGCATTGCGTAAACATTGGTGAGAGGAAGATGCTGAAACACGTATCAACCTCACTTTGTAAAGTATAGGAGTGAAAGGAGGTATTGATCAGGCAGGCAAGCAGTGATGCCCTAAAGCTTATTGTTTGAAGGACATGTTAAAACTTAGTATGTTTTAATTAAGGTGCAGGAAGTTCTACCCATATGACAGGTGATTTCCATCTTTGAAGTCTAATGGGATTGCATTCTACTGGGGAAGTAGAACAAGACTCTTGCCAAAAACATGGAAATAGAGATATAATTCATTCCTGTGAAAACTGGCTTGCTAAAACTTAGTTGTTTTTTTTTTTTTTCTAGCTCATAGTTAACAGACAATGTTAAGGATAGTATCTGAGATCTATAAAGGGACTGAAATGTAAGTAGTATAGTAAAGAGACAAATGATTATGGAAATTGGGATGCAAATCCAAGTCTGATGGCAAGGACAATGGATGAATGTTGGAACTGAAAGATCAAACTAACCACTATCAAATTTGTAATCTATTAGACACTTACTGAGTCATATTTGTGTATAAGAAGTTATCCTAGAAAAATAAATATATTGTTGTTCTTTTGAGCAAGGAAGAAGGATGACTACCAAAACTTAAGTTGAACACTATTAGCTGATATTATTTAACAAAAAGTGATTGAATGAACATTGGTAGTTCTATCTTACAAAGCCTCAGATCACATGGACCATGACATTGTAAAGGACCAAGAAAACTACATCTTCCTGTGTTTGCTTTTTGGAGAATAGTTTTTGCTGAGAAGGAATTGGCACCAAGATGTCGCTCTGGGTTATGCACTAGTGTGACATTCGTGTGAGTTATAGGCATAGATTTGCATGAATAAATGCAGCTACAAAGAACGCAGGACATTGAGCATACTGTGGAAATGAAATAAGACTTACTCCATTAGTTAACTGGTTTGGATATCTAGCTTCTGGCGTATTTCTTTCCTGAATTAATCTAATTCACAAATTTACCAGTAGCCACTTAGATTGAAGCAGTAGGTGTAGCCAAGAGGGTCTCTGTGGTGATGGAACAGAAGGAAGAACAGGAACATATCAGTCTGTTTCTCAAGAGCGTTTTTATAATAATGTTTTAAAATTACTCATTTCATCATTCTTCCCTTCTCTTTACTCCCTCCAACCCTTCCCATGTAACCCCTTTCTTTCAATTCATGACATCCTTTTGGTTTCATTGTTGTTACAGTTCATATATATATAAATAATATATTTATATATATATAAATAATATATTTATATATATGTATATAAATAATATATTTATATATATGTATATATATAAATATATAAATATATAAATACATCATATATTATGATGTATATATATATGATGTATATATATATATATGATGTATATATATATGATGTATATATATATATGATGTATATGTATATATGTATATATTCTAAAGAGATAAATACAGCCTGATCCATGCCCTCTAATATGAATGGTGTTTGGAATCATTTATCACATTTCTCATTCTCCTGTGAACTAACACTGCTTGGGCCTCAGCATCATGGAATTAAGAGAATGGAGGATCTAGCGGGAAATAACATCAACTGGTCCCCATTTGGGGAAACACACACAACAACTAATCTGAGTCCTTAGAATCAGCCAGTCTAGACTAGGGGCTGATTGAGACAAATTGAGATTTAAAAAATGTCAATAGACACAATCTCTATAGGGTGGGGCATGGAAACTAGGTAAGGAAGAGACTCACTCAATATAGCAGAATCCTCAGTTGCACATTGTAAGTCAAGAAAAAAAAGAAAACACTAGTTCAGTAGTTATTTTGGTCCTATTTGCTCCTTAAGCTATGCAGATTTGATTTTAAAGAATGCTGTGTTGATTGATCGAGCATGTATTTTTAGAACACACTTCTCTCCAATGCTTACTTCACCACTTTGACACCAGATTTGAGATGGAGAAAGCAGATGCCCTACAGAATTGAAGTTAAAGGAAAACTGAATCATAACGTATTTCTTATGCTGTATGTTGGCATTCCCTTTTATAATACGTATCTAGGTTCCTTCTGTTTTCAGAGACTCTGTGGCCCAACAGGATCTCATGTCATCTTGATCTTGCTCATCTCCATCCTCTTTGCAAAATATTTCCTTCCTGCTTTAACCACAGCTTCCAACAGGTAAGCCACCTTCCCATTAAGGCCTTTGGTGTTTCCCTTGCTCCTAAAATATGTCCTTCAAAGTACTTCCCACCATTTGGATTATTATTTCATCAAGATTGTTCTCTGAGAGTAGGAACTCTGCTGTTTTGGTCAGTTTCATTTTCTCAGCATTTACAATTATGCCTGGCACATAAAAGGTATTCCACAAATTCTGACTGAATATTTGCAGGGTTACCAAGGCCTGAGATGCATCTGTCTACCAAGACTTGCCAAGGGCAATTGTAGCTCCCTGCCATTTGGTGTTTTTTAGTATCTAACAAGTCTGAGTCTGTTTTTGCTCCAGACCCACTCTGGAGCAATTGAGATCATTAGAGGAAGGAGAAACAAAGTTGCATGCTGCATAATTTTTATGTTACCCACTCAACTTTATTTCTAACATTGTTAGATCATAAACCCATTAAAATTGCTTTATCCCAGACCATAATAGAAACTAGGCAAAGGCTGGCCATGTATAGATATTCAATGACATTTATCAACAAATGGCTTATTTTCTATTGGAATGCCACAGCATATGGTTGAAAGAATTTTAAAATGAAATGTCCATATTGACTTCTGTACAATACAATTTAAGTTCTTATTAATTATAAAAGGAAATATTATGGCATTTCTGAAATTTAAAAAAAAATCTTAGCATTATTCTGAAACAGCAAACACCATGATTTTCATTCAGATAATAAGAATGACCTACCACAGGTCTACAAAGATGAAAAGAGTTAACACATGCCATGCTCTTAAAACTAAGAGTTTTAAGTAAGGTAAGAGTTCTGAGCAGCCATTGCTACCAACAGTACCAGAACTGAATTTTATCCCCCCTTTCTTTCTCTCAGTCACACAGATACACACATTATTATTGTTATTATTATTATTGCTAAATTAAAAAAATGTTTTTCTCTGATACATTACATCCCAACCACAGTTTGCTCTCTACTCACTCCTCTCAACCCCTCCTCTCCTCTCCTCTCCTCTCCTCTCCTCTCTCCTCTCCTCTCCTCCTCCTCTCCTCTCCTTCATATCCACTCCCATTCCCATCAGAAAAAAATCAGGCCTCCCAAGGAGGAATAACAAATTCAATAAGACTAGGCAGAAACTCTCATATCTAGGCTGGGTAAAGCAACCCAGTAGGAGGAAAAGGGTCCCAAGATCAGGCAAAGGAGTCAGAGATTCCCCCGACTCCCACTGCTAGGAGTCCCACAGGAAGACCACACAATCACAGCACATATGCAGAGGACCTAGTTCAGACCCACACTGGCTCTGTGTTTGCCACTTCAATCTCTATGAGCCCCCAAGAGGGCTGCTTAGTTGATTCTGTGGGCCATATTCTCCTGGTGCCCTTGACATCTCTGCCTCCTACAATCTTTCTTCTCTCTTGTTTTCTCATAATCATTCTCCTTTTTCTCACTCTTTTTCTCCATTGTCTTCTCAAATAAAAAGTGATATTTTAGCAGCATGATCCCTATTATATATTTCTATGTACAAACAGGAAACATGATATAAATCTGTCAGATAAATAAATTATTGCATTGAAATACATTTTTTTTGCTTGCAGAACATGGAACAGAAACTTTTTCATGTTTTGGGAAGTTGCTGGTTGGTACTATAATTGGCATAAAGAGTGAAGGAAGGTAAAGCAGCTTTGGTCAAGGACTGTGAACCTTAGGGTATGACAGTGCTGGACTTCAGTCCTGCTTACTAACTATACTTGTATAGAGTGGCTTTTTAATTTCCAGTTCTCAGACTGACCCTCTATAAAACAGTTTATCTCAAGGACTGAGAAAGAATCACCCAAAACAAGTAGCACCTAATTTATACTCTGTACTACCAACCATACCTGGCCAGTCACAGTAAATTGTTAGTGACTTCCCACAATACTGTGACAAATGCCTGATGAAAAACAGTTTAATGGAAGAGGGACTTATTATTGCTCATAGTTTGAGAAGATCATTCAATCATGACAGGAAAGTGTGAAAGGTACTGTGTTGAGAGAGAGTAGACAGCTAGCTGGTCATAGTCCAGTCAGGAAGCAGAAAGAAGTGAATGTTGGTGCTCATCTCCTTCTTCCTCTTCCTTTCCCTCTCCCTCTCCCATCTCTCTCTCTGTTCAGTCCATAATCCCAGCCCATGAAATGGTGCTGCCTATAATTATGATGGGGGTCTTCTCTCTTCAATTAACCTAATCTAGAAAATTCCTCATAGACATGCTCTAGTCTTTCTAGATCTTGTTACTTTGATTCTTAGTAAACTATCACTGTAGGTATTATTATCATTGAAGAATCCATAGTTGTATCTTGTAGGAAGTATTAAAATTTAATGAATGTAACATGCAATACGTTTTCCTTTTTAATGTGGTTCTTGGATTTAAGAACATTGACAATAAAATATCAAAAACTATTTAGCATTTCTTCTTCATTTTTCTAGATCATCATGCTTTAAGTTAAGATACCTGAAAGCCTATCTTGCATTATTTTGAAGAATTTGACTGGTTTGTCTTGTAACCCACAAAGTAGATTTGGCATTAGTGAGAGACTGTCCTTGTCATATTAAGTCCTAGCTGTGTCAGCGACTCTTCTTTACTTTGTCCATCCTCGTACTGTACAAGCATGACTGATAGCAGGCTGCAGATTCTAGAGTCTGGTCTCAGTCTACACATGCCCGTTAGCAGTGGAATCACAGAGAGGTCTGGAGGCCATCGGTGGAGCAATTTCCTTCTGCATAAAATGAACACAATAATCTAAGTGCTCTCGAAGGCTTGTTGTGAGATGAAAATGGGGTAATGTATGTATAAGTGATTTGTAAGCTGTCAAATGCTGTACAATTATGAGGTGATACATGAGTCATAAATCAACAACGATTTATTGATTAAAGCTGCAGTGAGCGACTAATTCCATCACTACCTGAGGCATTTAGCAAGTTATCTTTGGATAGCAATTTCAAATTGACACTGCCTAACTTAGAATACCTTTACAAGTAATTATTTTGGGAAAATGATCTCTAAGATCCCCAGTATCTATCTATCTCTAGTCTTACATTTAAACTTTTTTGTTTTATTTGTGATCTTTGGGGTTTCTTCTTATGTCAGAGTAACATTAAGGTCAAACAGCCAGTTTGTGGTTTAGTTCTATATCTTACTTGAGAGTTCTGAGAGAGGACTTATTACTCAGGCCAGGGAAGAATGGAGAAAAACTACATTTTATTCTTTATTAGACCTTTTAAAAGTCAATGTCAACTAAGTGATCTGCGGCAATCACTTCAGTCACAGTCACTACAGAGAAACTAGACTGTCACAAAGTCTGTCTCCACAGTGACACACTTCCTCCAACAAACCACATCCACTCCAGCCAGGCCACACCGCCTAAGAGTGTCACTGTCTATGACCAAACAGCCAAACACGATGTCACCACAGGTGAGGAGCTCAGGTAGCAGAGGACTCAGATGGAATAGAATGATTTTGCTATCCACAAATTTTAAAACTATCATGGAGGAAATAAAAATGACCAGACTCTAGTGCAGCAAGCAGGACCCAAAGCCATTTTGAGTCGGTAAGCATGGAGTAACTGAACGTTTTTCCTCCTTCTCCTGTGTCCTTCCCCTCCTTCCCCTTTTTGCTTCTCTTGCGCCCTCTTTTCTCTTTGAGGTGCATTGTCTTGAATACAATTCTTTCACACCCTCTCAGGTGCTGGGACAACAGATCTGCACCACCATACCTTGCTTTGTACATGTATTTTTATGTCCACTGACTTATCTCATTTATGAAGTTTCCTCTATAACTCTTTTTATTTAAGAGTTAATATATACTAACTTACATGCTTGGTCAGTATTAAATAAGATTTCTTTTTATACTAATTCCATAGAATTTTATTCAAATATATGTGTAATTTTTATACATTTTCAAAATTTACTTTACATCCAATCTCATCTTACCCTCCCTCCTCTCCTTCCAGTCCCTCCCTTTCATCTCCCCTCCTGTAATCCTCCTGCCCTTCTTTATCATCAAAAGAAGGGAGGCCTTCCACAGATATCAACCTGCCTTGGTATATCAAGTTGTAGTAGGAATAAGTACATCTTCGCCTATTATGGTTGAGCAAGACAGTGCAGAAGTGGAAAAGAAATCCAAAAGCAGGCAACAGAGTCAGATACAGTCCCTGTTCCTGCTGTTACAGGAGTCCCACATGAAGACTAAGCTGCAGTATTGTTACATATGTGCTGAGGATCTGAGACCATCCCAGTCATGCTCTTTGTTTGGCAGTTTAATCTCTCTGGGTCCTTATGGGCCCAGATTAGTTGATTCTGTATGTTTTCTTGTGGTGTTCTTGACTCCTCTGACTCCTTCAACCCTCCTTCCCCCCATTCAATAAGATTCCCCAAGCTCTGCCTAATGTTTGGTTGTGGGTTTCTTTTTTTTATTTATTTATTTATTTATTTATTTATTTATTTATTTTTTATTGGAAAAATTTTTTTTTTTACATTTCAGATATTCTCTCCTTACCCCATTTCCCCCCTCCCTCCCAGGAACTCACTATCCCTTCCCCCATCCTCCTGCCTCCACATTGGTGTACCCCCAGCCACCCTCCCTCATACCTCACCTCCCCACCCTCGAGTATCCCCCCCCCAATGTCCAGTATTCATGGGACCAAGGCTCTCTTCTCCCACTTATATATATAGCTCCCTTGCATATATAGCTGGAGCCTTGGGTCCCTCCCTAAGCGCTCCCAGGCTGGTGGTTTAGACCCTGAGGGCTCTGGTTGGTTGGGATTGTTGCTTTCCTCATGGTGTCGCAAATGCTCTCAACTCCTTTAGCCTTCACTCTATCTTCTCCATTGGGAACCCATGATCAGTTTAATGGTTAGCTGTGAGCTTCTGCCTCTGAGTATGTCAGACACTTGCAGACTTCTAAGGAGACAGCTATATCAAGCTCCTGTCAGCATGTACATCCTGACATCCACATCAACCTCTACCTTTGGTGACTGCACATAGGATGGATATCCAGGTGGAATGGTCTGTCTCTCCTTCGGTTTCTGTCCTGCACTGTGTCTCCATATTTGCATCCTTGAGTATTTTGTTACTCCTTCTAAGAAGGACTGAAGCCCCCACTACTTGGTAATCATTCTTCATGAGCTTTATGGGGTCTGTGAGTTGAATCTTGGGTATTTCAGGCTTCTGGGCTAAAATCCAATAATCAGTGAGTGAATACCATGTATGTTCTTTTGTGATTGGGTTACTTCACTCAGGATGATATTTTCTAGTTCCATCCATTTCTATAAGAATTTATCAAATTCATTGTTTTTAATAGCTGAGTAATATTCCATTGTATAAATGTACCACATTTTTTGCATCCATTCCTCTGTTGAAGGGCATCTGGGTTCTTTCCAGTTTCTGGCTATTATAAATAAAGCTGCTATGAACATAGTGGAGCATATGTCCTTGTTATGTGTTAGAGCATCTTCTGGATATATACCCAGGAGTGGTATAGCTGGGTCCTCAGGTAGTGATATGTCCAATTTTCTGAGGAACCGCCAGACTGTTTTCCATAGTGGTTGCACCATCTTGCAATCCCACCAACAATGGAGGAGTGTTCCTCTTTCTCCACATCCTCGCCAGCATCTGCTATCACCTGAGTTTTTTATTTTAGCCATTCTGACTGGTGTGAAGTGGAATCTCAGGGTTGTTTTGATTTGCATTTCCCTGATGACCAAGGATGCTGAACATTTCTTTAGGTGCTTTTAGGCCATTCGCATTTCCTCAGTTGAGAATTCTTTGTTTAGCTCCTTACTCCATTTTTTAATAGGGTTATTTGGTTGTCTAGAGTCTAATTTCTTGAGTTCTTTGTATATATTGGATATTAGTCCTCTATCGGATGTGGGATTGGTAAAGATCTTTTCCCAATCTGTTGGTTGCCGTTTTGTCCTATTGACAGTGTCCTTTGCCTTACAGAAACTTTGCAATTTTATGAAGTCCCATTTGTCAATTCTTGATCTTAGAGCATAGGCCATAAACAGGCTGAAAAAGAATTTAGGGAAATGACACCCTTCACAATAGTCACAAATAATATAAAATACCTCGGGGTGAATCTAACCAAGCAAGTGAAAGATCTGTATGACAAGAACTTCAAGTCTCTGAAGAAAGAAATTGAAGAAGATCTCAGGAAATGAAAAGATCTCCCATGTTCATGGATTGGCAGGATTAATATAGTAAAAATGGACATCTTGCCAAAAGCAATCTACAGATTCAATGCAATCCCCATTAAAATACCAACTCAATTCTTTACAGAACTAGAAAGAGAAATTCTGAAATTTATTTGGAACAACAAAAAACCCAGGATAGCGAAAACCATCCTCAACAATAAAAGAACTTCTGGAGGAATCACCATCCCTGACCTCAAGCTGTACTACAGAGCAATAGTGATAAAAACTGCCTGGTATTGGTACAGAGACAGGCAGGAAGATCAGTGGAATAGAGTTGAAGACCCAGAAATGAACCCACACAACTATGGTCATCTAGTCTTTGACAAAGGAGCTAAAACCATCCAGTGGAACAAGGACAGCATTTTCAACAAATGGTGCTGGTTCAACTGGAGGACAACATGCAGAAGAATGCAAATCGATCCTTTCCTATCTCCTCGTACAAAGCTCAAGTCCAAGTGGATAAAGGACCTTCACATAAAACCAGACACACTGAAACTAATAGAAGAGAAAGTGGGGAAGACCCTCGAATACCTAAGCACAGGGGAAAAGTTCCTGGTTGTGGGTTTCTGCATCTGTTTCCATCAGTTGCTGTGTAAAGCCTCTCAGATGACACTTATGCTAGGAGGCTATCTGCAAGTATAACAGAATATCCTTAATAATGTCAGGAGCGGGCTGTCTCTCATGGCATGGATCTCAAGCTGGGCCTGTTATTGGTTGGACACTCCCTAAAATTCTTATCCATCGTTATCCTTGTACATCTTATAAGCAAGGACAAATTGTGTGTCTAAGGTTTTGCGACTGGGATGGTATCCCTGTCCCTCCATTAGAAGTCTTTTCTCATTACAAGAGATGACTGTTTCAGATTCCATAATTTACATTGCTAGGAGTCTTAGCTAGGGTTACCATCATAGATTCCTGAGAGTTTCCATTGTTCTAGGTTTCTAAGCTGGTCCCAGAGATGCCTTTCCCCCATTCTAGTTCTCTTTCCCCATCCTCTCTCTCTCTCACCTTCCCTTTAGAGGGTCATAGTTCTTCAGGCTGATCTACAACTCCACTGTTTCCAGAAACTTGCAACGTTTGTGCTGGTTCCAGTGCAGGACTTCCTGCACTACACAATCTTACACACTGTGTTGTGTGAGACTTTGCTGCTAGTGGGCTGCTCCTACCACGGAAACCGGAAAAGCTAAATCAGATTTCACTTGGGGGGGGGGGCGGTGAGGCAGGGGTGCATGAGGGAGTGCAAGGGAGCACCCTCTCAGAGGCCAAGGGGAGGGGAGGAGGTAGGGGTGAAGAACTCAGGAAGAGGGGATCACGAAGGGCAACATTTGGAATGTAAATAAATAAAATAATTTAATAATAAAAAAAAAAACGTAATTTCAGTGCAAGGAATCGTATCCTACTGGAAAAAAATTATGTTCCATGAGAATACAAGTACATTCATTTATAAACATAAGAGTTAGGTAATCAAGTGAGATGGTTTTAATGAACAACTTCAGGAATATGCAAAATATAGAATTACAAAATGAACTTCAATGTAACTATTACCCAGGTTCCAAAATTATTGGAGAATTTTCATTTAGTCTCTGACCTCCCCTTCCTATACCATATTACAGTTAAACTTCTAGTAGTTCAGAACAAAGAAAGTGACATGGTGAGTTACATATGAAACCAAGCTTATCAGAAACCTGGCATACTTGTCTGTGGAAACCCTGCAGAAAAGGAAAGCATACTTAGGTGAATTTGATGACTTGAAACCAAGGGATTACCAAGTAAGGTTACTGTAGTCACCAATGTTATCCTTCAAAGGAAAATGAAAAAGAGAAGCCTACCTTAATAAGAGTAACTAAACCAGTAAGGCTAGCATTGCAGAAGATACTCAAAGGACTACTACACACAAAACGGGAATAAAGATATACATTATCAGGAGAGATTAGGAAAAAAATAATCACCCTACCTAAACAAACAAAAATTGGGAAAGAATCAATATTAATGTATATATATTTGTCTTAATTATTTGAACATCTTATAAATGGATATAATGCTTGAATTTAAAGCTCTTTTTTATATAACTTTTCCCAGACCTATCACTCACTCATATTTTTTCCCAACTTCATGACCCTTTTCTGTTTTTATAATCCAATGAATACAAATTATGTGACCCACATATGCATGGAACACGATAGCATACTTCTGATGTGGGGAAAATTAGTAAGTACCTTTCATTAATAAATGTAGTCACAAAAGATCTGCACTTTCCAATAAAAAATGTGGATTGGCTTAATGAATAAAAAACATTAAGGGCAACTCTTTGCTGTTTGCAGGAAGTCTATATTATTTGGAGAAGGGAGTGTGAACAAAAGAGGGTAATGTGGACGTGAATAACCTCAAACTGCCTTATACATGTGTATCTATTTCTCTTCCCATCATTAGGGATGTCTCTTTTCAATTTAAGATTATTACCGGGTATTAGCTTTTCTTTTCAATGTTTTCTTCAGCAAATGTTTAGATACTTTGCTTTAAAACAGTCTCAAGGCTCCATATACTTATAGGAATATAAAAAAGGTACTTATTTCCTTGATTTAGTGAAAAGCATTTTTTTGCATTTGTGCTATAATTTGGTCAACCAGTCCTCTCCTTGGATGTCTGCATCATCTCCATTTTTTTGCCATTATGTATAATGTCACAAGGAATAACTGTATACATTTGTCATGGTAGTTTTTGCTAGTACATTGTTCTCCTTTATAGAGTAAGAAAAATAAAAAGTATTTCTAGATTTGTTTGGAGTAGAAGATGTGATAAGGTTTCTGATATGTTTGGTGTTATGTCTGACATATAGTCATCTTGGCTGCAAGTAACTAATAATGTCAACATGAGACAATTTATTGCGGTGTCTTATGAAAAGACCACAGAGTGGTGTGTGTGCTCGTGTGGGCTGAATACAATAAATGAGGGTGAATAAGGTTAGGAAAAGTGATGTTTTACCTAAGGTTAATTAGAGTCCAAAAGGAGTTTTAGTTAATGGGAGCTTTTCTGAAGATCAGATTGTGAAAGAGAAGATTGAGTTTAGTGCAATAAGTAGAACTTAGGGCATAAACGACACCAGCCAGGATGGTGACCTGATTTGGGAAGCAAGTGTTGGATCCTGAAAGGATTTTTCTGTTATTCCAGTGGCCAGTTTTGGAGAGTTGGCAAAGGACTTACAGCAAGGAAGGACATGAACACAATTTTAAAAAGAATAAACAACTTTTGCTATGGTTTCCTCTGGCATGAAGGAAATTCATGCAAGAAATAGGAGGAACAAACTATGACTCTGACTGAGCATTTTAAACACTGGTGGCATAGCATGTCCTCTATTTTATCTTTATAAAAAACACACAGGTATACTAAAGACAACCTGACCGAGTATGTCTCTTCAGGTCCCTGTGGTTTAGTTATCATTAGGCCATTCTCTCTATGGTGGCCTTCTTCTTCATCAGGCCTACCACAAGAAACATGCCTGGTTCCTTCTCCCTTCAGGACCTCGTATACGTGAAGGCTCTAGTGTCACATAAAAAAGTCCACACAGTCAGGTTGTCTTTTGCTAATCTGCCTTTTGATCTAGGGCCCTTCCTACTGAGTCAGTGGCAGCTAATCTGTCTTTTGATCTAGGGCTCTTCCCCTAGACTCAGTGGCTCAGTGATATGCTAGAGGTACCAGGGATTTTCTAGTAGCTTTTAAAGCAAGATTTTTAAGATTAAAGCACTTAAAAGGAGAAGTCATAGTTTCCAGAGGGAAACTATGCAGGCTTTAATTTTGACATATTTTTTCCAGTACATTTATTAATGACTTCCCTTTTTGTTTTGGTTGCATGAGAAGATAAAAGTGGTTTGATGTGTCTACATTCTGCTCATAATCTAATAGAGAGGACAGGAAGTACAATAGGAGTTGACAAAAGCTGGTGGTGACCCACCACTGTTAGAGAAAGCCTTGAGATCCAGCTGAGAGTTAGAAAAAAATCTGTGGAGAAAAATGTTACTTCTATCTACCTACCTATCTACCTATCTACCTATCTACCTATCTACCTATCCATCCATCCATCCATCCATCCATCCATCCATCCATCCGTCCATCCAAGTTTGTTTCATTTATTTACTCTATGGGAAAAGTCAGATTTAAATCAAATTTGGGGTACTTTTTTTTTAAAAAACAAAACAAAACAAACAAAACAAAACAAAACAAAACAAAACTTTCAATTGATTCTTCGTGAATTTCACCTCATGCACCCCAATCCCATTCATCTCTCCCTTCTCTTGTACCGGCCCTCCACTCTTGCAACCTCTCCCCCAACAGAAAAAAGATCTCACTGTGGAAGCTGCAGTGGATCACAGCGTTTCCCACAGTACACCCTTTGGTCCACTCTTCTTTGCTTGCAAATCTTCTTTGTGTTGAGTCATTGGTCTGGTACCAGGTCTCTGGCTTCTGCTACACTGTCAATACTGAATCCTTGCTGAGACTTCTCTTGGATATCCCGTTGTTGCCTTGTGTCATGGCAATCCTGCATGACCTATTGGATCTGTAGGAACTGCCCCTTCATGTACTCCAGCAGTTCATCAGTGAGGTAAATGTTGGACGGGCCCATTCAAAGTCCTGAATCTGGGTTTGAGAGGGAATTGAGCTGGCTATCCCATTTGGTCTCCCAATCTCATGCCCTTGGGGCCAGCTTACCAGAACTGCTCCCCTAGACACACATATACACCACCATGGCCAGCTCTATCCTGTTGCCCAAGCGAGGTGCAGAGCCTGCTTTCCCCAAGTGTTGCAGCTTGTGAGGGGCATGGCCAGCTCTTCTGTCTGCCATAGATGGCTAGAAATGAGGGGAGAGAAGAAGGCATCTATTTCTTATCTGAACCACCACCCAGAAGACAAGAGGCAGGGCCAGCACACATTCTGGTCTTGCTTAACTGCAACCTCCACATCCAGGGCCAGCTCTACTGATTTATCCAGACAAGGTGCAGGACCAACTCCCCAGCACTTAGGACCCCAGAGCCAGTACTCCCATGATGCACAGGTGAGGGGTGGGGCCAGTTCTTTACAGTTTTTAGATATCAACATGTCCCCGGGTGGCAAACCAGACAGGGAAAGTCTGTCTGGCCTTTGATAGAAACAGATCCCTGCTGCTGGAGGGCCATGGATCCAAACATGGCCCCTGATGGCAGCACAGGCCAGGATCCCATCATGGTCCCATGTGGCATCACTGGCTACTCACATCAGGCTGTTCCCCACTACCCTCGAATCTCCAGTTCTGCCTCTCTTCATTGTGCCCACGTCCTTCTGTTTCTCTTTCTCTACCATTTCTCCACCACTTACTTGCTCTTCTTAGTGGTGCCCAGGGTCTCTAAGTATCTGGGAGTCATTTCAGAAGTAGTCTGAGGAGTGCTATGCTCCATTCATACATTGTGGTGACAGTGAGGGCTATCTCTGGCATGATCTGCCCCCAAGACCTATGTTGCAAAAAACTGGTGGTCATTTCAGTTTAGCTCCTTGTCCAGTCCTCATGGTACTGCTTTGATGGTCATCTCAGAACCACGTCTCACCCTCCCTCACCAGCCAGTGGCCCCTTGCAAGAGGTGTCTGTGCTAAGCTTTCTTTTCCTCAGGGACCTGTGGTCCAAGGTGGGGTTCTTCCTAGACTCTGGCTTGCCCCTTGTCCTGGAAGCCTGTCCAAGCTTGCCCGGCTCCAGATTGGTGGTAGTCCCAAACTACTCCCCTTTCTGGACCCCCTGGTGGAAGACTGGTGGTCTTCTCAGACCTGCTTTTTTTTTTCAGGGAATTCATTCAGATATACTGGTCATGCAGATGTTCATAGGTCAGAATATTGAGGGTAGACATAACCTCACTCCTCTCTGCCGCTTCCTGATGCATATGTGACACAGCAGCCACACCTACCAGCCGCTATGGGTGGGAGGTTCATGTTTTAAATAATTACTTTAAGACTTCTTAAAAATTCCTGTTGGAAGCTTCAAGCTCAGTCAAATAATCAGTATGATCAGTTTGGTTGAAATTGTATATAAAAGTCATACATTTTAAAATATCACTATTCCAGTAAAATTGCACTTGATGTGTTCTGACATTTGTCTGCAAAATAAAAGCTTAAACCAGTTTGGATTTGCAGGTGCTCCCTGAGGTAGTGTGCCTATTGCTCTGGTTTGCAGGTGCTCCCTGAGGTACTGTGGCTACTGGCTTGTTTTCCTGAAAGGACCAAACTAAGCCTCTGGCCCGAGAACAAGTTTTTCTGCCTTCCACTCTGCCAAGAACTGGGTGTTCTCAAGTTGTGTCATAGATCACTTAATTTCTTATTTAAATTGAAGGGCTAAATTATCTGTAACGTCTCCTCCGTTCATTACATTATTTGGATTTAATATCATTTTTGTGAAGCCCTTGTTAGTAGAGAAGACAGTGGCAGCATCTTCATTGTACCTCTATAGAAAACTTGACTGAATTAAAAAAAAATGGTAATGTTCTAATTTTAAGTCAGGTCATAGTGTCCTGATGCTAAATTTTGCTGAGGGCAGCCAATTTTTAAAAAGAGAAGAAAGACAGTGAGATAAAGGGAGGAGGATAAAGAAAAAAGAGGGGATGGGGAATGATAATTATTTATTCCACACTGAGTATAGTCAGTGAATTTAAGAATATTCCTCCAAGGACTTGACATGTAGCATTTGAGTCTTGAAGCTGGGAGACTGCTGTTGAATTCTGTCAGAGACTACAGGTAGGGCAGTCTCCATCTAATGGGAAAGAGAACAAGGTTGTTCTAGAATACCTGTGGGTATTCGCAACCTGTGGGTTACAAGCCCTCTAGGGGTTGAATGACCCTTCCACAGGGGCCACTTAAGACCAGTGGAGAGCACAGATGTTTGCATTAGAATTCCAAACCGTAACCAAATTAGAATTATGAAGTAGCAACAAAATAATTTTATGGCTAGAGGTCACCACAACACCAGGTACTGTATTAAAGGGTTGCAGCATCAGGAAGCTTGAGAACCACTGTTCTAGAAGATCGACACCAAAGTCTTGATAAGGAAGGATGTGCTTTTATGCATCCAGTGGCTACCTGAAATAGAGCTCCAACACAGAGGCTGGGAAAACAGGAACAGCAAAAGAGTGTGGAGGCTGAACTGTTGGCTGCCCACAGTGGAGATCAGAGAGTCCACGCTCGGCAGAAGGGACACACAAGTCATGGAGAGCTACAGGCAGAATTCTGCATTTCTGTCCTCTATAAAAATGGCTCCCAAAAGCCAGCCAATGACATAGGGAAGATTGTACCAAACCCTTCTGTCTAAGAGAAAAGAGTGATGCCTCATGACTCCTTCTGAGCCAGAGCATGTGATCTTTTTCCCAGGGAGTCTTGTCTGCTTGTACCAATGCAGAGCAGTGAAGATGAAGTATCTGGGTTTCCAGGGATGGCAATAATATTATGTTCAATATGAATATATATTCATAATCTTATGAGTGATGATCTTCTAGCACACTTTTTATACCAGAAACAACCTGAGTTGCAGAATGCTTTAACTTGACGGCCAACAAAAATTAAACTTGTCTCACCTGTCTGGCTTTTATCACACCTAACAAGAAACTTCTCTATTGAGAGAAAGGGACAGGAAAAGCTGTAAGACACACATGTGGTTTAATGTGAGAGGAAGACTCACAAACCCACAGGGAAGGCTTAGAAGGTTATTCTTAGAAGGATAAACCTCACAAATCTAGGTCTTTTAAGTACGATTATTTCACACCAACCACAGGCACAGATTATCAGAAACCATAATAAAATATGATGATACATGAAAATGGGGATGTAATCTGAGACACACAAACTACCTCACAACTAAACTAAATATCACAAAGACACTGAATGCTTCTGCATCCCTTCACTTCAATTGCACATCTCTTTATTCATGTATAAATGGTCCAGCACTTGGGATGCTTTTTATGTAGTTCGGGTGTATGAAATCAAGTCCGTAGTAGGGCTGCATAGAGGAAAATGTACCTGTGAGTCAGAAGCCTCACAGCTACCTCCATTGCTGTTACATTTTCTGCCGCACTGATCCATCAGAAAGTAGAGAAATTTCCAGTTAAAGCGCATCTCTTGTTTTGTGACAGCATTTCATGCTACATCTTCAGTAACATTGTTTATTTTGATATTTATTTGATAACAGATGAAAATGAGTATAGTATAAAATTAAATAAAAATTACTTTTTAAATAATTTTCTGTAGGACATAACAGTGTTTATATGCCACTATTTTCATATATGTTGAAGTGTTACACCAATCACTCAATTTCTTATTTTTTTATTCGATATTTTATTTATTTACATTTCAGATGCCATCCCCCCTTCCTCATTCTCCCCATCCATTAATCCCTTATCCTATCATTCCTCGTTTTTTACCTTTATACTGTTTAAATTACATGCAAGTATTAAGGTCAGATATAGGTTGAGGAACTAGCAATATAATAGATACAAATAGTTCTATTTGTATTGTATCTAGAAGACAATAAACCCAGATAATCAAAGAACATGCATGGCAGTAAACAGAGTCCTGTGATCAGTATTTCTAAGGGCACTGGTGCTACTAAGATGAGCAAATAAGTGATGAAGTGATTGGAGAGAAAAAGAAGCAGAAGGATGTGTGCACAGTGAAAGGAGGCAGGACTGGAGGGTAGTGAAGAACAACTTGAAGTGAATGGCCAGTGATGCGACCTAAGGCTGTGTTGATGTCCTGGGGGCAATGTCTGAGTTCGCAGACCTTCAGATGTTGGTCCTGTTACAACTAAAGGCCGGGTGGGTGGAAGTTCTTTGGCATTCAGGCAGAGCTAGTTGCAAGGCATGAGAGCAGGAGAGGGGGCTCAGCTTCTTGTTATCTGAAGTGTTCTGGAAAGCAGACTGCACTTTCCCAGGAAGCTGGGCCTGATTGTGAAGATTTTGGGTGATCAGGTCCCAAGGGGATGTGTGGGAGAGTTGGCCCTGCCCTCACAGGTCACAGCACTTTAGAGTGTGGGCCCTCTACCTTGCCTGGACAGCATAGTGGAGCTGACCCTAGTAGCAGGGTACAGGTGAGCCAGACCCAAGGGTGTGAGTGTGGGAGAGCCAGGCCCACCACTTTCATGCTGTGCAATGGCACAGGCAAGAGAGAGATTACCCCAGCTTGCCCATTGCCATCTATGGCAGGAGAGAGAGCTGTTCTTGAGGTCTTGAGAGTGGGAGAGATGGCCTTGCCACTCACCTGTTGCAGCACTTGGGAGCAGTGGGCCCTGCACTTCACTTGGACAGCAAAATAGAGCTGACCCTGCTGGCATGGGCTTGGGTGAACCAATTCCAGGACGTGAGAATGGGAAATCTGGGTCTGCCTCTTATAAGCTGCAGTATTGAGTGAGCTAGCCCTGGTAGTGAGATCTTTTTATTTTTTTTTCTTTTGTGGCAGGAGGATGCAAGGGCATCTGGAGGATACTATTTAATGTCAGAGGGCTGAATGAGGAAGATGTTCTTATCCACTGTGAGTGGGAATCATCCAGTTGTAGAAGACCCTGGGAGAAAGGCAGAGAAGAGGAAAGGTGTGTGTTCTTTCTTATATTTTCTCTCTTTCTCTCCCTCTGTCCCAGAATTAGAATGTGCTTTCATCCTTATGGACATCAGGACTCTAGAAACTTTGCATGCTGGATGTGGGACTCTGGGAATCCAGAATCACTATCTGCTGGCGATTTCATGCTTTTATCTTTGAACATAATTATACCTGGTTTTGAAGTTTTGGACTTTTGCCTGAACTATGTTACTAGCTTCACTGGATTTTCAGTATAGAGGACTTCTAATCCTCTGCAATCATGTGTGTTTATCCCTTGATAATTTTATTTTAATATTATCTGTATCTTTACACAGTCATACACTTCTAAACAAATTTACTGTTCTCCTACAAAGAAGTATATAATATAAATTATGTATAATATATGATATTTAATAATGTTAACAACTAATTACAATATTGGCTTAAGTAATTATGATTCTGTAAATCTTATCGTTATTTTAAAAGTCCATGACTACTCACAAAAAGATTTCAGTAGTGTGTCTTTTGATCCTGAATCACAGAGAAACTTATTTTAAAACAGTTCTTTGTTACATGCATACTGTTGGCACTTATTTAAGGCAGGAAATGCATATACTAATGAAGTGAATGTTCGTTTATTTCTGTATGAAGAATAGTAATTTTAAAAAATTCTTTGAGTGTTTGATACATGTATATGATGAGTTTTAGTCAATTTTTATTCCCCTCTCATTAGTATTATTATACCTTCTGCTGGCAGAGGCCACATCTATATGATGTTTATAGTGTTTCTTGATGGTATCAATATACCATAATGAGTGAGTGATTGACCATCCCATTTAGGCTTGTGTGAATATACATACTTGGTGATTGTTGCACAATGATTAAATAGCCCAATGACACATTTCCAGGATTTCCCATTATTAATAGTACAAAACTATATATCCTATTTGTTCTGTCTATCCAGCTACTCCAGAATATATATGTACAATATAGCTTAAAGTACTGTAAAACAAAATAATTTGCTTAGAGTTTTAAGAATGTAAGATTGCCTAAATGAGAAATTAACATTAGTGAATGTAATTATAAATTAGCTAATATGGTTACCGAAGCTGAAGACTTCCGTCATTAGCATTCAGAAAGCTAGATACCTGAGTTGATCCTAAAGGCATGGAAACAGAGAGCTATGGACAGCAAGCTAGAGACCCCAAATTCTTCATCATTCTCAGTATCTGTTCCAGTTAGTCCTTCAAAAGACTGATGAAACCCACTCGTGCTGGAAAAGACCATCTGTTTGATTCATTCTACCAATTCAAATGCGAGTCCTATGTGGAAACATCCTCACCGAAGCATCCAGAATGTTTGACCAGATAGCTGAGCACTCTTCAGCCTTGTAATGTTGACATAAAATTAACCATCATATTAGTATATCAGAAACGTTTATTATATAATGAAATGTTTTACTGCTTGTATTTCCTCTAATCTTATTGACATTCTACTAGTCACTTAAATTATTCTTCAACAAGAAATTGTGACTATTTTCTAATGTCGGCAATATTGTAATCAACATCTGCATAAAAACTGTGGTTACATAAGTGTATGTGGGGATATGTCTACATATGCAGATATAGTGGAGAACTGTATTCTTGCTCCTTGCACATCCTCCCCTTACATTGTCTAAAGTGATATAGTCTAATGTACCCTTCAGTTCAACTCCATTCCCCCAGAATAGAAACCAGAGCAAGCTGGCCAATCAGAGGAATTCATCTCAGAGTACAGGGATGGTTCAGAAATGCTTCTGGGTACCATGAGTGATTTGAGGGTGGCCTGAGACTTTGTTGATGGACCTGTTGTGAGACTCAGACGTTTACGTTGTGACTGCTGAACGGTGGGGATGTGGCATAGCTTCTAGTGGTTCTCAAGCCTTGTGGATGGAATGTTTCCACAGAATGAGGTCAGGATAGAGAGGAAGAAAGATTAAAAGATGCCAATAAAGATAGCTGTCCCACAACTTTATTGATTCTTTAAACAATGTTGCCCATTGCAAAATTAATCCTCAAATTATCACTCAAGCTACTTACCTTCCATAAATTATGTCAAATCATAGAGAATTTCTTTATAGACTGTAAGAAATTTAATAACTGACTAAATAATATAAGCATGTCCATTTTGAGAATTATATTCATTCACCTATTTTATAGCAAAGTACTGGAATGCTTTGATTAAAATAAAAATATACATAATAATACTAACAAAATATCAGTTAAATAACACTTAAGTGAACACTACTTTGTGCCAGGCACTAAGGTTAAATATGTATATTAACCTTAAATAATTATATGTTTGTCAGAATTAATCATACATGTATTTATTTTCCATCCATACATGCATTGTTTACCTAGGAGTATTGACATAGGTATTATAGAATGGGTATAATCTTATATGTACATAATAAATTATGGACATAGGTTTGTGCTTAGTCTTATTGTAACTTCTTGTGTTGTAGTTGGTTGATATTCATGGGATTCTGAAGGGAAATGGAGTAGGAGTGGATCTGAAGGAGCATGGAGGTAGGAGGTACTGGGAGAACTGGAGGAAGGGGAAACTATTGTCGGGATGTAATGTAAGAAAGAAGAATAAATTAAAAAGCAAAGCACAGACTGCAGGTTATTTCATACATCTTTACTTATCTTTTGAACTTTTGAGATAAAAATAACTTGCTTACTTGCTGTCCACTAAAGAAAATGAACAACATAAAATGAAGCAAACATGATGTCTTAGTAAAACTATTATTTGCCTTCATGTACAAATATCCTAGTACTTCAGAGACAGTGTATATCATCCACATGAGTGCATGTGATGATGCTGAGTGCTCTGCAGACGCTGAGACAGTGGTATTTCAGGGCTGCTTTCTGTGGAGCGGGACATTTGGTCACTCCAACTCATGTGACAGATGTCCGGTTCCTCTGTAAGATGGAGGGCATGTGCAGACATTTTGAACCCAATCCACATCGTTATTTGTGAATATAGGCTCACAGAGTCTTCTTATCTTCAGCACTTGGCACCCAGGGGCATGGGTGAGGCCATCCAGAAAATCTGTGGACCATGCCTGGAAATGAGGCAATTATGTTCACCCACATCCCATTGGCAAGAGCTCAGTGGCTCTGCCACATCTAAATACAATGGTGACTTCAAATTGTAGCCTAGTGAGCATTCAAGAGGAATGGGAAAATGATACAGCAGCAGGCAGCCCAGTTATATTCTATAGCTAAGAGCTAAAACACATACATGACTCCTTAGATATTCATAGAAATGTGAGAATATTGACTTAGAAATAAAATTATAGATTGCTATTGTGTTTTGTCTTATCTCTTGAACACGATATTCTGGTACTTCTAAATTAGTCTTAAAGAAAATCAAATATGTTCAATAAAATCTGTTATTATTTAAAGTTATTGCTAAAGTTTTTCATCGCATTATTTTCTCAGGACCCTTGTGCCTAACCTCACTTCATTTTGACAGCTTTCTATGATGATGATGATGATGATGATGATGATGATGATGATGATGATGATAATTTTAAAAACAGGCTTTAGAGGTAAGAAGACCTGACTCATAGTATCAATTTTCATTTATGTGGTATTAAATATTGAAAATAATCAAAACTTTACCAATCTCAGTTTCCTGACCTGTAGAAAAGGAGGCAGATGCCTATCTCTCTGGCTTGTCATGAGAAGTAATTAAGTTAAGGGCAGAACACGCTGACGTGAGCAGTTCAGGGCCTGCTATACATAGTAACATTCATTCCTTTCTTATACAGTGCGTGCCTTCTCTGGGATATACTTCCATAATTGCTACTGCAGGCAAACGACCTCTCACTCTAATTAATAAAACATGCCAGTTAGAAATAAATCATATAATCTGAGCTTGCATAAATTGTGGTTACTAAAGTGTTTGTAAAAATCATTATTCTTCAAATGCAATTAACAAATAATTTGATGAAATAGATGACATCATACAATGAGTTCATTTATCAAGAGATTTCTGATATTTAGTGTGAGTTTTGGAATGAAAACACCAATTTTCACTGCAAACTAGATTTAGTTTTTTATAAAAGAAATGAAGAAGTATTTTAATATATTGCTAGCCTTAAGAGATTTGAGAGTGAAGAATGATGTAGAAGTAGGTTCACACCTGTATAACTCTGCATATCTGGATGAACATTTATGTGCATGCCCATAATTGGTTGTATATTTTTGTGTAGTGGTTGTGTGTGTGTGTGTGTGTGTGTGTCTGTGTATATATAATACAAAATATGTATACAATATATATATTGTATACATATATATGTGTGTGCATATATTTGTGTGTATTTCTATATCCATTTGTATGTGTGTTCATGTGAGTGTGTGTGGACATAGTGCATACATGTGACCAAGTGTTTGATCTTGTTTTCACAAGAGTGTGACCCCGTGCATATATGTTGGTAAGTCCAATCACGTGTGTGTGTTTGTGTTAATATATGCATTTGTTTTCATTTGGTGTGTGTATGTGTGCTGCATATATCTCTGCTTGGGAGTTTTAAAGGTACTTACATTTTTTTAAAAAAATAAAAAATGTGTTCCCAGGTAGCCTAGACTGTCCTCTCCCTGCCTTGGCCTCCTTAATGCTGGGGTAGCATACATGCACTACCATGCCTGTCCCTTGAAGCTACTTTTTAACAACATCTTCCACATGCCTGAAAGTCAGGGAAGTCAAGACAAACACACTGCCACACTGGTCAGTTTTCCCTCCCAAAAGCTAAGAACCTGTCAATTTGTTAGAACCTTGAATATGATCATCTGAAGGCATACATGAGTAAGTTTTCAAAGTATAGTTACTACTGAATCTTGATTTTTAAACGAAACAAGGAGCCCCTCCTTTAAGTTTCCATGTGTTACCATATTGAAGCATATCAATGTTGAGAATTTAAAATAATATTAAATGAGCAGTATTATTCCAGCTTTTGGTTTTGTTAACAATGCCAGGATAGAATCTTCTTTGACTTAAGAAAACACAATCTATCTCTTAAAGATTCGTGTCTCCTTCTTGATGGTCAGCAAGCACAGTGTCACTAAAGATATGCCCTGTGGATCCATGATGTTCAATGTAGCTTTTCCTGTGAACTTCTTGTGTGTCAATAACTCCATATTTATGCATCTCATTTATTCAGGTTCAAGATCCAAACTTCATATTCTGATGAATGAATCTAGATGAGGATATGAAGAGTGAAGACTAGAAAGGTAATTTTTATTAATTTAATTTTATTTTTTTACTTACTCACTTTGCATCCTGCTCACTGCTCCCTCCCCTTGTATCGCCCCTTAGAAAGGTGATTTTTGGTGGTAAACATAATCTTACCTGAGACATTAAGATCAATTTACAGTATACTATTTTTTAATTTAGAAACATAAATGAATGGTAGTTTTGGTTTGCATAAGAACTATTATTTTAATTGCATGCAGGTTTTTCTTCTTGGTGGCTATGTGCTTTATATTTAGCATTGGGTGGACCAAAGGAAACTTGTGTTTCTTTGTGGCAAGGCAAAACGTTGAACCAGTTTGATCAGTCTAGTGGCTCTGTGTTTGTAATTTTAGAAAGAGTAGCAGAAAAAGGAGTTGTGGTCTGGTGCCATGTGTACAGGGATATCTCTCCCATTTTTAGTGCCCTTTAAGTTAAAAGTGATATTTAAATAAATTATAGGAAAGTTGCGAAAGACTCGCCAAGGTTTCATAGTCAAAATCCATTTTCTTGATCAAACGGTTGCTGAATAAGGACCTAAGGATTTAAATAAGACATTTTCTCGAGAGGAGCAGTTCTGTGGCTAGACAAAAATGTTTGCAATCCTTCCTTGAGGTCCTCGGAAGTTCTCATGAAGACAAATGATTTGGCAGAAGGAGCAGTCCACAGAAACGTTGACTTTACCAATTTCACACTTTCCTTTCTTTGCAGCTAATGCAGGCCTATTTTTCACTCTTTGGTACAGGGTATCTCTAGTACGGTTAAGGCAGAACTTGGAACATCAAGCGGATGAACTTCAGTTAAATGCTTACATTGCCTGTGGAGCGTGCACGAAACATTTATAGAGGGCACAGAAAGTACTACTTTTGCTTCATGCTTCTATGACTGACTTTTCTAAAAGGAAACTGGAATTGATTGCAAAAGAAAGTGCTAGAAGGAATTCATCCCAATGTTTTGAAAATGAAAGAAGAAAATGTTGTTATTTTATTTTGTCAAGGGAGATGAAATCTCCATTATGGGGAGAACATGGAAATTATGAGAGATTGTATAGGCTGATGTATGGTCTGATGTAGGCAAAAATGGAACAGCTGATAAAACTTTGTACTTTGATGTAAGACTGACATGTGGGTACACACGACAGCTTCTGTAGTAGATTCCTCATTTTTTTCCTAAGTGCATATGGTAAGCTTTCATGTGAAATTTAAAATACATTTTTTTTAAACAGTAAATGTATCTTGAATTGTGTCCCTTATTTTATTCTAGAATTCGCCTGTGTTTTCCATGTCTTCATTCTAGCATATATTTATATCTTCTTTGAGTCCTTGAGCTTCTCTGTGTGTGTGTGTGTTTGTGTGTGTGTGTGTGTGTGTGAGTGTGTGTGTGCCATTTTAAGTTCACTGTCTTGAGTTTGATCTATGTTGCTTTTTTCAGAGACCCTTAATAAGGGGGGAGACGTTAGCTGTGGTGGGACCTAGGCATCCTGAGTTAGGTGGTTGGTGGAGTTTTGGGTCTGGATATCTGCCCTATCTATATTGAGTAGGGGTTTGGTTATCAGCTTGCTGTTACCCAACCTTTCAAGTTTGGGATCACCTGAAAGGTGTTTGTGATTCAGTACTGGAGCGTCTCAGTATTGGTGGGTGTGATGGCCATCTTATTTGTTAACTTGACTATATCTGGAATATTTCTTTATGCCCTGTCTGTGATTGTTTGCATGTTATACTGTGACAGAGATCCTATAAATGTTTGATTTGACCCTTTAAACTATAGACTGCTACACCAATTTGAATTAGTTCAGTTGCAAATGTTGGAACATTACTGCAATGTTAGAACAATGTGTTGCTGGATAAAATACTCCAAAACTTAGTGGCTTAAAAATAATCAAGACATTGCACAGTCTAGAAGAAAGTTTTTCTCTTTTTATTATTTATTTTTTTTACACTCCAGATTTTATTGCCCCCTCCACCCTCCAATTGTTCCACTTCCCAGACTTCCTCCCCTCCCCCCTGTCTCCATGAGGCTGTCCCCTCTCCTCACTCCACCTGACCTCTAAGCTCCCTGGAGTCTCCAGTCTCTTGAGGGTTAGGTGCATCTTCTCTGATTGAACACAGACCCAGCAGTCCTTTGCTGTATATGTGTTGGGGGCCTCATATCAGCTGGTGTATGCTGCCTTTTTGGTGGTCCAGTGTCTGAGAGATCTCGGAGGTCCAGATTAATTGAGAAGAATTTTTTAAAGCATAATTCTTTTCAAAGGTAATATTGTCATTCTACCAAAATCCACACTAGTTTTTCCTCATTCTTGGTGTGTGTGTGTGTGTGTGTGTGTGTGTGTGTGTGTGTGTGTGTATGTGTGTGTGGTTAAGCACTGATCATGGTTGAGCTGATACATTTGACAGAATCTTTTGGTATGCCAAAGGAGACTGTAGGTTGTATTTTTTGTTAACTGGTGGGTGCTTGACATGCTATAATTTCTATTGTGTTTGAGAGACACTAAAGGCTTTTTATCAAGCCTTGAGTTCATTCAATGACAAGACTTTTCCTGATGTTTCTCTTGAACCAAAATCTCCTAATTCTCTTTCCTCCTAGGCCCCTTGGCTCTTGTTTTCTGAGATAAATCACTTTCTTTTTTTCCTAAAGCAAAATGAAAGGGGCAATTATACCCTTGGTGATTCTTAATGTTCCCAATTAACTAAGTCACTTTCTAGAGTCTGATCTGAAAATGGAGCTTTGAATGAACCTTCAATAAATGGAATTTGTTAAGTCAACTTGAGCCTTTTCTTTCTTAAAGAAAAGCCAGCTACTTGAATACTGAGCTGTGTCACACAGTACTGGTGCCCTAATTTAGTGTAGAATAAAAATAATATTCTCTGTATAGCAACCCTTCTTTGAATTAAATCAAAGGAACTGAATCAAATCAAAACAAACTAAAATCAAAGCTGAGTGTCTTTGTATCAACTATCTACTTAAAACCTAGTTACCTACCTACTATCTATCATCTATCTATCTATCTATCTATCTATCTATCTATCTATCTATCTATCTATCATCTATTTATGTATACATTCATATGTGTATTTCAGTCACTAGATTAGAATAAAACAAATGTAAATAGTGATATATATTTTAAAATCATTGTTTAGTCATTATTGTTTGTATTGTTGTCATTTACTTTGACTATACTTTGAATCCACAGAAAACCGGTTCCTTCAGTTCTGTCCCTCCTGGTTTTCAGAACTGAATGGGGTTTAAGTGAACTCAGAGACTTTTCTCATTGGCTTCATTTTTGTTGTTGTTGTTTTATGTCCTTTCATGAATCAGAGGGCACTCTCTTGAATTCTAGAGCACTTAATATGCTTTATTTAATAGCTCTTTTAACAAGAATCTTGCCCTTCACCGTCTTTGTTTCCAGAAATGCAAGCAGCACACTGGGGACAGTGGAGACCCGGCTTCACTGCGGTTTCATTGCAGGCCATAACCTGTGCCCCTTTTCTTAAGAGTTTATTTGTCTTGAGTGAATGAACTCAACTCAGATATTTTTTGTAAATCTGCACACATGAAGAAAAAAACGTTATGTTTTATAAAGAGCCTAGGAAGAATAATAGGTATGTCTCTTTTGTCATATTGTCATGTTCCTGCAAAATGGTGTCACTCACCTAAAGAATTAAAGAGTTGTCAATCAGGGAGCTAATGGTTCTTTCATATGTAGTCCTTTAAATCATAAATCGACATTTTTTGTTAATTTGTACAAATTTGTTTGCCAGTATTAATAAGTAAAATAATTAGAAGTCACGGCATAAAAAGCACTGTACTAGCCTAGTAGAGAAATTAAATCTGGGGATATGCATTGTTGAAACTCTAGTCATTTATTAATGCATTTATTAATGACTGATAATAATTAAATGTGGTTTTTGAGACATTTAAACATTAGCACTAAGATATTTAAACACCAATCAATCAATTCATCTAACATCTATTTGTCTGTCTATCTCTCCATCCATGTATGTATATCAATCACAGGATCGGAAGACAACAAAAAATAATATCCATCAATCCAAATAATAATAAAAAGGGAACAGTAAGAAAATAAAAACTACATTCTTTAAAAGGCAAAGACTCTGAAGAATGTTTAAAAATCCAATTGAATATTGTTTTACAAGGCATCTAGCTAAAAATCAACCAATGCAGAGAAGTTTCTATTGAAAAGATAAGACAGTCTTTTTTTATATAAATGCAAATGGAAGGAGTGACACTTCTGTTTCCAGTAGCAAAGATTCACATAGACAATCAGTAGATACACTTTGATAACAGGCACCATCTGATATTATTAAGTGGAAATCCCCTTGTGAGTCCAGCAGTGATTTGTCAAAAAAGTATAACATTTTAATTTAAAACAAATGAAGAAACTAGCAGTCATGAAGACCAATGAAGTTGTGATGGGAAATGAAGGATGGTGCTCATTAATTCAGAAATACACTCATCTGTGCTATTTGCTTAGGCACATTTGATGGAAGATGACTCCAGGCTCCAGAGTGAGCAGGCACAGTCTAACCCAGATTAGAGTATACTGTGGTCTAGCAAGCCCCATGATCAAAAGGAAGCCCTAGCTGTTTTCAGAATACAATTCTCTCAAACCACAGCCTTGCATACTCTAGGTAAGGACTCTGTATCCTTCTCCTTACTCCTCATTGTTTCAAAGTAAAGTTTGTCTTTTAAATGAAATCCTCAGAAATATTTTAAAATAATGACTAAACTATATTTTCATCGAGAATTCACTATCTGTTTCACCTGTTGTTTTTAATCATTCTTTGACGAAATTTCTTTTGTTTATTTGCATATTTTCAGTGCTCAAAGTCTGTTATTGGCTTATTGATCATTATTTGTTATATTGTTTTAGTAGTCCATTAAGTATTAACAAAATCCATTTTTACTTAATCATAGTCTAACTATATAATATTACTTTCTTGTATCTCTTTCTGTTTAGAGCCTTATAGGAGTACATTTTTCTGTTGTTTTATTTCTTTTCTGTGGTACTTTATTTAGTTGTCCTTTGAGAGTTTCATGTTTATATACTGTCTTATAATCATACCTAACCCACTCCCTCTCCAACCCACCTTAGATCCCCGCACTACCCCTCTTTCCCAATTTTATGTCTTTTCATAACTCATTAAGTCTAATCAGTGCTTTCTGTATGTGCACAGATGTAGGGGCTATCAACTAGAGAGTAAAAGATCTACCCAGGTCACTTTTCTAAAGGAACCAAGTCTCTGTATGGCAACATCTTTCATCTTAGTTGCTGTTTTGTTGCACTGAAGAGATACCATAATCAAGGAAACTAATAGGAGAAAGCATTTTATGTGGGGTTTGCTTATAGTTTCAGAGGGTTAACCCAAGAACAGCATGGTAGGGAGCATGGCAGCACGTAGACAGGCAAGGATGACACTGGAGTAGTAGTTTAGAGCTTATATCTGATCCAAAAGCACGGGTCATGAGGAAAGACTGGGTTGGGACTTTAGAAACCTCAAAGCTCTCCCCACAGTGACAACCACCTTTAACAAGGCCTCCTAATCCTTTCCACATAGAACACAACTAGGAACTAAACGTTGCTGTGGGGCTGTTCTTACACAAACTACCATAGCCTTCAAGTGCTTCACATATCTCCTCAGCTAGGGGTCAAGTCTCATAACCCCGTCCTGATGAATAGTGAAATTTTGATTGGCTTGATCTTGTGCAAGTCCTGTGCAGGCAACCATTGACATTGTGAGTTCGTAAGTCTGACAGCCCTTCATACCTAGACGACATTGCTTCAGAGAAGCTCTGTTCAACCTCTCATACCATATAGGGAGGAAGTATGATACAGATGCTGCATTCAATTCATTTCTCTATATGTTGTAATCTCACTCTAGTTTGCTCCTTTTTCAAATTATCTCTTAATTTTTATTGTAAAATAATTTTATTCATATAAAATAGTGTAAAAGTAATGTATGACTTTATGGAAGTCATTTATGATTTCAGTCAGGCTTTCTTAAAATTAAGGATAATTATCAAAACAAGGAAATTAATGTGATGTTTTACTATTAACAGAATTTATTAATTTTCCACAACTTTTTTTCATTTCAAGCTCTACCCTGATTTTCTACATAGCATTTATTTTATGCATCTTGTTATTTCCCTCTAATCATTGCTAATCTAATTTTGAATATGATGGATTTTACAATTACTGGTCAGTTATGCTAGAGAGACAATCTTGCTTTTGGTTTGGCTGATGTTTTCCCGGATGTGCAATGTGCAGCTCATCTTCATGAGCATCAATACTACCCCTGAGATCCGTAGTACCAGGATGGATGACATCAGTCTGTTGTGCTGCAGGACCTATCAAAGGTGATCATTTCAGTAAAATATCATCTGCTAGAGTTTTCCTCCAAGATGTTCATTCTTATGGGGTCAACCTTTTTTTAGTCTATTATTTCTTTAACAATGAAGAACTTGGATTTTATTATCATAGTGTATTTGTCTGTCCAAATTAGTAGGCATCTGTCCCATTAGTAGGCATGCTTCTTGTTCAAAACAGATTTACTAAAGAGAATGCATTGTTACCACTTACTTATGTATTTATTCTTGTTAAAATTTATTTTTACTCATGAGTACATGTGTGTGCCTGCTTGTCTGCCATTGCATCCTATGCATGGATGCAACCCATGCAACAATCCAGAACTTTCGTTCCCCCAAAACTGGAGTTTCAGACAGTTGTGAGCCACTGGATGAGGGTGCTGTGAACTACACCTGGGTCCTCTGGAAGAGCAGCAAGTGCTCTTAACCATGGAGCCATCTCTCCAGCACCATGTGTTTAATTTTATAATCTACAGACCAAACACTGCTTTTCATGGTTACTGAGGTGAGTTCTTTCTTTGTTACCTCTTCCAGTGTTGCTTGTTATCAATATACAAGGCAGTTGTTACTGTTTTCTATTCTACTTTGGGTCTTCACAACATTCAATAGCACAATTTTGATGATTTTAAATTTTCAATTGTTTTCACTCTTAAGTGATTTTTGCCTATTGTTACATTAGATTTTATTTTGCTTCAAATAATCAAAACTATACACGAAGATACGTTATGAATTAGTTAAGAAAACTTTTATGTGTCTCACAGTTGGAGTTTTCTATGAGGTAAGTAAGAATATCTTTATGTTTCTCACAGTTACTGTTTTTCTGAATAAGGAAAACCAAAAGCTTGGTCAACCTTGGAAATTTTAAGACACTGGATCCAGACCCATTTGTTACCACTTGGGAGCAGTAAACCCTTGCCTGGAGGCAAATGCTTGTAGTCTAGAGGAAGATCCTTCTTTTTTATCTTCTAGCTGGGGTTCATCTATATTATATATTACTTTTTGTGTTTTAAATTTGAACACAAGTAATAGCTTTCCTTATGGTATGTCCACACATTTTTTTCTTGTTAATGCCTTCCACCCACCCACCCCTCCCCGCTCCACCCATTTCCCTGGCCTGATTCCCTGTTTGTATCCTTTCTCTATCAGCATCCCCTTTCACTTCCCCATCACCTGTGGTCTATGCCCCTCCTTCTCTTCCTTATGGCCTTTTCACATCTCATGAGCCTTTTTATAGTTGCATGACCTGTACCTACACCTCTCCCCTGATAAATACACATGCATATACATTATGATTCTCATCTGAGAGGCAACAGGAGGCACTTGTCTTTTAGAGCCTCTGTTATTTCACTTAATATATTTTCCAACTGCATCTATTTGAAAATTTCGGAATTTCCTTATAGCTGATTAGAGCTCAGTTGTGTGTGTGCGCTCCGTTTGTATTATCCACCCATCTGTTGATGGACATCTAGACTGATTGCATTTTCCTTCTTTGTTGAGTAGATAACCAATAAATGTAGATCTCAAATGTCTCTGTGCTGGGAAACAGAGTGTTTTAGACAGATTTGTTTCTGAATAACAGTTTAAAAATTATTTGTTTCTTTATTGTAATAGTCACTTCTTTTCTTCTGTGATGTCAAAGCTGGGAACCAAACTCACCTCATTTGCCTTGAAAGCACCGGGCGGTGGTGGTGGCGGCGGCGCACACCTTTAATCCCAGCACTTGGGAGGCAGAGGCAGGCGGATTTCTGAGTTCGAGGTCAGCCTGGTCTACAGAGTGAGTTCCAGGACAGCCAGGGCTACACAGAGAAACTCTGTCTCGAAACCACCCCCCGCCCCCGAAAAAATAAAAAAAGAAAAAAAGAAGAAGAAAAGTCTTGAAAACAAGTGCTTTACCTACTGGGCCATCTATGTCACCAGTCCCGAAGTAAACTTTGTTTTTCAAAGTATTACATAAACTAGAAAGGAAGAAACACTACCCAACTCATTTGGTGATGTCAGAATTCTTATCTTGATACTAAAACTGGATAAAAATCTGAACAGGAAAGAAAGGAAGAGGGAAAACTACAGAGCAAATACTCTGGTGAACATAAAAGCACAACTTCTCATCAGAGTATTTACTGACCAAGTTTAAAGTCACATGAAACAGATCACACCTTGTGACTGAGTGAGTGCCATTCTTGGCTTACATGGTTGGTTAGTGATGTCCCTCTTTCTTCATCTTCATCAGTATTTTTCTCTTTTGATCTGTTGCTCCCGGCTTACCTGCTTTTGGCCTAGAACTTCTTTAGTTGCTGTTTTTAATCTTTTTTAATTTATTTCAAAAAGATATTGTTTATAATTCTTTATTTTTATTTTTGAGCATGACAGCATTCATAATATATTTAGCTGTTACAATACTCACTCATCTAAAGTCTATGTTTTAGCATAACTGTAGGATTGTGCAAATTTTTCTACAGTGATCATTGGCATTCCTCACTGCCTCTGTCCTACCTATAGGTAATAACTAATTTGTATATCTTTCTCTGTGTGGCTGACTTTGGTATTTACAAAATTTTCAAAGCTTATATATGTTGTGACACAGATGGGTGCTTTATTCCTGTCATAGGTTTGTAATATTTCACTATATTGATATACCACACAGCTTATTAACCCATTTATTGTTTTATGGATAGACTGTGTATCTTTGATCTGTTCTAAATAATTATGCTATACACATCTGTAGTCAGGGTTCATGTGAAGATAAGTGTATATTGAATTTGAATACATGATTTGGTGTGGACTTGTTAGGTCATTTGACAAATCTATATTTAACCTTTTGAGGAATTACCAGGCATTTTTTTTTTCTTTTCTTTCCAAATAGCTGCCTCACTTTTACCTTCCCCTTAGCATCATGGGAGGGTTCCACCATCTCCACATCCTTATTACCCTGTTATTATCTGTCTTTATGCTCTGGCCACATCAGTATCATTATTATGTACAAAGTATAGATTCCTATAAATATTGTTTTATAATTTGCTTCTTTTTCTACTTTACAATATATCCTAGAAACAGGCCCAACTGATCTTAAAAGGACCTTCATTTGTTTTATAGTAAAACAATATCTCACTAATTAAAATGAACACAATTTATGTGGCCAGTATCCTAGTACAGGTACTTGGTTTGTTTTCACTATCTTGCAAATAAAAACGGCAAAATAAGTAACTGTGAACGTATGTTTTTTTTTTCTCATTTTTGGAAGAGTAATATCAGATTATATTCCTAAAAGTGGGATGGCTAAGACAAAGGGTAAATATATATCTGTATTGTTAAATCTTGCTAATTCTTATTCCCAAAGCCACCTACAAACATTAGCTGTGTTTGCAAGTGCCTGCTTCTCACTACTCTGATGGAATGTACTGTTGCTTCTTGACTTTTGCCAGTCTGGTATGTTGAAAATGACATACTGGAGTTTTAGTTCCCATTGTGCTTATTTTGGTGAAATTAGTTACTTTCATGATTTCTGGTCCCTTTCTAATCTTCTGAGTGACAATTTTGTTCTTTAATCTACATTGACAAGTATCAGGTGGTTACATTTGCTCACTTGTTCTTTCAACCTTCCTCCTTCCCATCCTGTACCCTTTCTTTTTCATTTTGAGGAACTTCCTCCAATATTTTTCTTCTCACAGTCCTGTGTTTTCTCAGCTTTCTAAAAATATGCTTACTTTCTCTCCAACAGGTATTTTGTTAGACATAGAAACCTAGCTTACTGCTTACGTTATCTGTCCCAGGCCTCACGCTCTTCCTGACAAGAAATCTCCAGGCGTTGTTTCCAGGCCTACTCCCAGATGGGCCTGGTCCATTCTGTCCTCTCTTCCCTGCCTCTGGAAAAGTGTGTTCTGGGGACATAGTCTTCTGCACTGTCTGCACACCCAGAAGCTTTTATCCAGAGTGGCCATCGAGCATGAAGAAACATTGATGTTGAACACACACTTACATAAACGTATACACACATACACAAAAATGGGGTGTGCTATAACAGCACGTTAGAAGCAGCTACTCTGTGCTCGCAGGATGGAGAAAAGTCAGAAAAACAAAGGGTGCGCTGTAGTTTAAAGACTGAAAGGGGGAAAGGCATCCGAAACCATTGAAAATGGAAAAGCTCCAAACAGCAAAACCGACAAACTAATCCACTAGCTCCCAGGCAAGAGTAAGGAAGCTAAAGCCTACACAAGGTAAGCAATGTGTTTAAGAAGAGACATAGAAATTCTGCAGGGTGCTATATGCTGTGAACAGCTCTAATCAGAGGAATGCCAACATCTCTTATGCCTTTGACACACACACCAACACACAAATTGTCCCTAGGCTACTGTTGGAGAATGCGTATTCCTATACCACCCAGATAGACTACAACCCCAAGGACCGCCTCCTCTATGCCTGGGACAATGGCCACCAGGTCACCTACCATGTCATCTTTGCCTACTAACACACTTGACCCTGCAAAAAGAAAGCACAGAGGGGCTGCTAGCACCCTGTGTGTGTCCGTGTGCATGTCTGTGTGTGAGATTGTGCAGGTAGGTGTGTGTTGTTTTAGAATATATTATTTTGTATCATGTTACAAATGTAAAATGACAGTTTGGGTCTATTTTTTTTTTAATATGGATTGTAGATCAATCCATATGTGTATGTGATGGTCTCATCCTTCACAATTTATTTTTGTGCAAATGAACTTCTTCTGATCAGTAACTATCCTCTTTCATGCTCCGAACCTCTGGCTCCTAAGCTCAAGGGTGGGAGGGCTTCTTCCTCTGGGTCTTACATCCAAGAGCCAGAGGACCAGGCTCAAGAAAAAAGTGCTAAGTGGTGGCAAAGTTTTATGTATTAGAGAAGTTCTTAAAACTCAGAAATAAGAAAAAAAGGAGATATTTTAAAATCAAAATAAATAAAATAAAATAAAATAAAAATAAATAAATAAATAAATAAATAAATAAATAAGAGACTACCAGGCAATTCTAGCTTTAGGAAAGTCACACACACTTTAAATGAACGTTATTCTGTATGAGTGCTTCCTTTGTGACACATCACCATTGGCAAAGGCTGTTTTGTTAAACTCTGTTCCTGACAGATCAATATCTATGTTCTGGCTTGAAAGGAAGCTTGAGGCTATTTTGGGAGCCTGAAAACAAGAAATAACCACAAGTCAGAGCTCCTGGGAGTCCATGGGTAGGACAGGACTCCATGATGTACTTGTCAGCCACAAGAGGGTTAGACACAAGTGTGACAAGACATTCAGGAGGCAGTCGACTCAAGTGGGGAGTGACTCACTGGTGAGGGGCCCTACCCTCTTTAAAGGGATATAAACACTGCACTGACAGTCACAACCTAGAGGCCCGTGATAGCCTAAAGTTTTAGAATACCTTTCTCTCACTTGGTCTTCCCAGTGCTCAGAGTGCTCCAGTGGAGGGGTGGTGCAGCCTCCACTCTTCTACAGAGGGGTTAATACCAGACATCATTAGGAAAGACCCAGATAGGTCGTTTAATGGCAGAACTTGAATCTCCAGTCTGCCCCCAAACCCTAGTATACCCGGGAAACACCTCTTTACTTAAACATCAGCATGTTTTATAAATGAGAGTCTCTAGATGAAGTGGGGGTATGCCCTGCCTCAGAAGCCACCTTCATAGGAGGATTTATGTCAGATAGGTTCCTCAACCCCCCTCCTCCCCTGCCTCCTGTGATTTCTCTTTTTCTGCATTTTACTATTTTTTTTACATAGTTTATGTGTAAAAGAAAGATTATATGCTTTTTGTCTGTTCTTACTATGCTCATTAAATTTGCTTGTGCATTTTTAATTTTTAAAAAACACTTGTTTTCTTACCCTTTTCTATGATGCTTCTGTCTTCCGCTTTTTAATAATTTTACTTAACCCAGGATTCTCTCTCCCCTTCCCTAATTCCTGCTCCCTCCCTTGTTTACATTCACTTGTTACCTTTATCTTTCTCTAAGTAATAGGAAACTTCATAGCTTACTCTGCATGATTTCTGTCATTTTGTTATTTGATGGTAATTGGAGATAGACTGGATGGCTTTAACCAAAGTGTATTTCTGTGTCTGCTTTCAATCAGTGTTGCTGCTGTTTCCTCCTTTCTCCTAAGCGTTGGAGATTAAGCCCTGGCTGAGGGTTCACTTAGAGGTGACCACTATGAAGGCACAAATATCTCAAGCAAAGTTTGGGATTTTCCAGGAGTCACTTGAAATAGCAACTATGCATAAGGACCTTTGTGATGAGTTGGTAGAAATGATATCACATGCCTTTTCTTCTCCTATCTTATAATTCAAAATTTAGAAAGCCTGCACAGCTCAGTGAATACATTATTTTAAATAACTGATACTTGATAATAAAAATCAATATGTCATAAAAGACACTCTAAATATAAGACAGGAAAATCAATTTTAATACAACAGAATAAAACATTTATGACAATATGTCACCATTTATAGAGGATTCAGGATTGAACTCTGGTTGTCAGATTTGGTGTAAAGTGTTTATACTCTGGGCCCTCCTAACCAAGCCCATTCCCTAGTTTTATATGTTTAATATGGTAAACATAATATATTTAGAAACAGAAGATGTTTTATGTCCATAATACTCTTCCTCATTATCCTTTCCTTCCTTCCCTCCCTCCTTCCTTCCTTCCTTCCTTCCTTCCTTCCTTCCTTCCTTCCTTCCTTCCTTCCTATTTCCTTCTTTTCATCACTTGAGATAAGATCTTGCAATGTATTTCAGGCTAAGGTCAAACTCATTCTATTCTTCTCTCCTTTGGCTCTGAGTGCTAAGATCATAGGTACCTACCAACATGGCCAGCTGCCTTCAGTAATTTCTTTGCCTAACCAAAGAATACATATGGAGGAACTCATGGCTCTAGCTGCATATGTAGCAGAGGATGACCTTGTCAGGCATCAATGGAGGAGAGCCCCTTGGTCCTCTGAAGGCTTGATGCCCCAGTGTAGGGGGAATGCCAGGGTAGGGAGATGGGAGAGAGTGAGTGGTTGAGGGAACATCCTCATAGAAGCAGGAGGATGGGGGATGGGATACAGGGTTTCCAGGGGGAACTAGGAAAAGGGATAACATTTGAAATGTAAATAAAGAAAATATCCAATAAAAATATAAAAAATAATAATTTCTTTTCTCTTCATGTCCTGAACTTCTTTTAGAATTTTAGAAAAGATGTATAGAGAGTTTTCAACAACCTGTCAATTGTGCAAAGCAGAAATTCAAGCATTTTATACAACAAGAGAAAAGTAGCATTGCTATGATGCCATCAGTAAACCGAAAACTCCGTTTACTCAGGACAGGCTGGGGGCCCAGGATGAGACCCAGGCCATCATTGTTACTGCTCTTCTTTCCTAATTGTGTGAAAAAGAATCATAGATCATAAGTAAAGGAGTTGTTGGTTTTGAGTCTACCATTGACTGCCAAAAAGTGGGGTGTGTGTGTGTGTGTGTGTATTTGTGTGTGTGTGTGTGTGTGAAAGTGCTTTTCATGACTGAGTATTTGTGTAATTGCCTGCATCATTTAAACTAATTTTATTTAGGAAAATTCAAAAATTCCTTTTGTGTTGTTAATTTGACTCATTATCAGTTATAGTTCAAAACAAGCTAAAAGCTCAAGCAGATAATTCAGGTTCTGTTTAAGAAATTATTTCATATATTTTTTTTATTTCAATGAAAAATTAGGAAACATTGTTTAATGGAACTCTGGCATGTCTAAAAATTGTAAAACAATTCCCAACAAATGACTCATAGCGGGTCTGAAATATTTCCAGATGACTCTAAAATACTGTAAGGATATCTTTATGTGGTTTTTTTTTCTCATAAACTAGTTAGTCGTATTTCATATTTGATTAACTGAGGCTGGAATTTGACCTTTCTCAAAAAATAAAGCCAAAATAAATTTTAGTCTTTACATTTCAAAAATATGTTGAGTTTTCAAGTCAAAGGAATACTTAACTTAATATTGACTTTAACCATTTGTCCATTTGCTTCCATGCAGACTCTCTTAATGTCTCTCATTATTTCCTCAGGTCTGTTTGACACAGGTACCAAGACAACCTTAGCTTGTATGAATTTATTGCTTAAGAAAAACATGACTATTCAGAACTAGAGAAGGCACACTGCAGTAAAAAGTTATGCAATAGATAATTTAGCTTCAAATGTAATTAAGTCTTGTTAATGTTCATATGTGATGATAAGTGTAGGCAATGCCAATTTATTGCCATGGTTTTTCATTTCTTAAACTCTAAACTACTATCTAAGTACAAAAACTTGGACTTGGGTAACGTATCTAAGCCCATAAATGGCAAAGGTTTAAATTATTTTTTTCTCTTGTTCACATAGATGTTAGGTTGTACTTGATTCCATTTTATCATTAAGAAAGCATTGTTGGAAATACTTTGCTGAAGAGCATGGTCTCCTGGAACTACCACACTGCAAGTTTGATTGTCTGTGTTTACAAGATCTTGGTTTGAAGGATTTTATGGATATTCCTCAATATATATTGGAGATTGAGGTTTGGTTGACTACTATATTAATTTCTTTATAGGTTCAAAATTTATTTACATAAAAGTGAAATTTAGATAGTAAGGATGAGAAGCAACCTGCTTCAGAGCAGATAATGGCCTCAACATTTATCTGATTACTTAACAATACAATTGAAAATAGTGAAGCTGATCAATTCTAAAACACCTGTACTGGATAGAAAATACTCATCTGGTATTTGTTTTTCTTTCCTTGTAAGTGACAAAGCAGAAAGACAGTAAGAAAACCTGAAAGAGAACATTTGAATTAATATTTGTCATTAAAGATATTTGAAAAAGTCTTTCTTAAACTTAAGTTCAGCTGATGTAAAACTCAGAGCGACTCACCTCTGACTCTATCAAAAGATTATGTCATTCATTCTTTCAACTTTCCAGGAGGATGGTGCTCCAGTCTCTCATTTATGTTATACCCTGACCAATCTTCCAAGAAAATGTTTCATTAGTGACTTTTAGACAATATGCAATATGGTTATGTTGAAAAAACCCAGTCCTTGGTTGCAAGGAACTTACAGTCATAGGAGCACAACATGTAACTAGCAATAAAAGACTGAGTTTACAGTTTAAGATGGAAATGCATTAGTCCAGAGAGTGATGCAGAACATAAGACTTAATGTATAGTTTTAGGAAGGGCTGACACTCTCTAAGTGAAGGCAGCAAAGTAGAAGCCATTGTAGGCAGAGTTTGATTGAGTAGAGATGTGAAAGAATGTGCATATTATATGAGAGGAAGATGCTCTATCAGGGGAGGGTGATATACAACATTTTCTCTTTCACTGACTTCTGATTCTGAAACCATTACCATGGTATTTCCAAGTTACTCCACTGTTGCAGTATAGCACTCATAGTCCTGTAACTTACAATTCTTATAAGCTTATTTTTTCCTGTCATTCATTTTATTTTTGAAAGTATTTCCTTTCTGATTTCTGTTCCCACATTTTAACTTTATGTATAGCCAAATAGAAGTTGTTTTAGGTTGTTGACAGAATTGTTTTAATGGCTTTTTTGCTGGGGCTGCTCCTGGAAAGACATCATATTCTGATCATTCCCACATGATCCTCTGTACTCAGAGCAGTTGGTAAGAACCCTCCCCCACAACCCGAAGAGCCAAAGCTGCAACTGGGAGCCCAGTGCACTAGGGACCCATCACCCACCAAAACCCGCCCTCCCAAATATCACTCCCTTTCTGCCCCCTCCACCTGGTTGTTTCTGCTGGGGCAGACTCCTAACTAGTCTGCTCCTGGGAAGACACCATATTCAGACCTATCCTAGAGGACTCACTGCACTCAGAGCAGTAGACTCCCTAGCTTGTCTGCTCCTGTGAAGACACCATATTCTGACTAATTGGCAAAAGTTCCTTCTGGTCTGAGTGGGTGCCTTGATACGACCTTAGGCACTAGTTTTGCAACTGATCCCACAACACCCAGAGGAAACTGGACTCCCAGGGGCTTTAACATGCCCAGGATCATAGAGGAAGCTGGACTCCCAGAGGCAGAGATAGTGAGGGGAAGTAGCAGTAGATAGCGAAGGGCAAGTGCAAGAATGCAAGCAACAGAAACCAAGGTCACTTGGCATCATCAGAACCCAGTTCTCCCACCATAGCAAGTCCTGGATAACTCATTACACTGGAAAAACAAGATTCAGATTTAAAATCACTTTTCATAATGATGATAGAGGACTTTAAGAAGGACACAAATAACACTCTCAAAGAAATTGAGGAGTACACAGGTAAACAGGTAGAAGCCCTTAAAGAGGAAACACAAAACTCTCTTAAAGAATTACAAGAAAAACATAACTAAACAGGTGAAAGAATTGAACAAAACCATCCAGGACATAAATATGGAAGTAGAAACAACAACAAAAAATCACAACTGGAGATTACCCTAGAGATAAAAAAACCTTTGCAAAGAGATCAGGAGTCATAGATGCCAGCATCACCAACAGAATACAAGAGATAGAAGAGAGAATCTCAGGTGCAGAAGATACCATAGAAAACATTGACACAACAGTCAAAAAAATGCAAAATGCAAAAAACTCCTAACTCAAAAGATCCAGGAAATCCAGGACACAATGAAAAGATCAAACCTATGGATAATAGGTATAGATGAGAGTAAAGATTCCCAACTTAAAGGGCCAGTAAATATCTTCAACAAAATTATAGAAGAAAACTTTCCTAATGTAGCAGGATACTTTTTCTGCTACATTTTACAATAAAGCTCGGTAATTTGGGAGGAACTAATGTGGGAGGATCAAGGAGAGGACGAGGAGAAGGAACAGGAGGAGTGAGGAAATGAAGGAGAGGAGCAGGAGAGAAGACGTCTGGAAGCATCTGAGTGTCTTTAGCAGTCTCAGGTAGTTATTCTTATCTAGGTTAATTAATTGGGCTTACGATTTTAATTGTGTGGACATCTTGTTAATTGAGCATTACAAAATTTATAAAGCCTTGAGATAATTTTTGAACATGAGAGTATTTATTCTACCTGGAGCCACAGGTATGGCAAATATTGTCTGGGGTTCAGTGGAGCATTGTAGACAGTGCAGTGGATTGACAGATCTAACCATCACAATGGCATCTCGTGGGTGCCAGGTCTGGTGTTTCTGGCTGGCCAGAGCCATGGTCTTGTGGGTCTAGTTGTGGCGCATGTGGCCTGAATGAAGCAGAGCCTCCACTGATTAGATAGTTGGCCTGTGCTGTGGCATTTTTTTTTAAAAAAATATTAATCACAATAAGTGGCGCCTAATGTGGGGTGTGAACTCACTAGAAATTTAAGACTATTCACCTGAGAGTAAAAGTTGTAATTTTTATTTTATTTTATTTTTTCAAAAAGTGAGTGAGTAATTAGCACTGATACAAGTCACATGACTCCAGCGCAGGAGAATTAGACAAAAAAACTGCTTGTAGGCAGGTCCTCTGCTGAGAGAAATTGCAGGCTGCTACAGACAGAGAGCCAAATAAATAAGCCTCCAAAGTTTTGGAGCAGTTACTGATTTAACTGTGAATTTATAAAATGGGGATTATTTGGTTTTAGGAAAAAATTTATAAACAGATTTGTCCTATTCACATGGAAAATTTCGCCCGTGGTTCAGAACTTAGATAGGAATAATTGTCACTGAAACCAGGTAGAGAGTACAGTGTATAAATAAAGGTTGCTCTGAGCAAAGAGAGCCAAGTGAAAAGGCTTCCGACTTGCGGCAGATACTGATTTAACTGAACCTACAAGATATTGGTACAAAGTTAGGTAAGAAGATCAATGGAATAGAATTGAAGACCCAGAATTGAACCAACACACATATGTTCACTTGATCATTGACAAAGGAGCTAAAATCATCCAATGGAAAGAAGACAGCATGTTCAACAAATGGTGCTGATTCAACTGGAGATCAGCATGTAGAAGAATGTAAATCAATCCATTCTTATCTCCTTGTACAAAGCTCAAGTCCAAGTGGATCAAGGACCTCTACATAAAACCTGGTACACTAAAACTAATACAAGAGAAAGTGGGGAGGTGCCTAGAACACATCGGCACACATAGAATTTCCTGAACAGAACACCAATGGCTTATGCTTTAAGATCAAGAATTGACAAATGGGACCTCATAAAATGCCAAAGCTTCTGTAAGGCAATGGATACCATCAATAGGACAAAGTGGCAACCAACAGATTGGGAAAAGATCTTTACCAATCCTACATCTGATAGAGGGCTAATATCCAAGATATACAAAAAAACTGAAGAAATTAGACTTTAGACAATCAAATCACCCTATTTAAAAATGGGGTACAGAGCTAAACAAAGAATTCTGAACTGAGGAAACTTGAATGGCCGAGAAGCACCTAAAGAAGTCTCCAACATCCTTAGTCATCAGGGAAATGCAAATCAAAACAACCCTGAGATTCCACCTCACACCAGTCAGAATGGCTAAGATCAAAAACTCAGGTGATAGCAGATGCTGCGAGAATGTGGAGAAAGAGGAACACTACTCCATAATTGGTGGGATTGCAAGCTGGTACAATCACTCTGGAAATCAATCTGGTGGTTCCTCAGAAAATTGGACATAGCATTACCTGAGGACCCAGCTATACCATTTCTGGGCATATACCCAAAAGATGCTCCAACATATAACAGTGACACATACTCAACTATGTTCATATCAACCTTATTTATAATAACCAGAAGCTGAAAAGAATCCAGATACCCTTCAACAGAGGAATGGATAGAGAAAATGTGGTACACAGTGGAGTACTACTCAGGTATTAAAAACATTGAATTCAAGAAATTCTTAGGTTAATAGATGGAACTAGAAAATACCATCCTGAGTGAGGTAACCCAATCCCAAAAGAACATACATGGTATGTTATGCACTCACTGATAAGTAGATATTAGCTCAAGAGCTCACAGTACCCAAGATACAACTCATAGACCACATGAAGCTCAATAAGGAAGACCAAAGTGTGGGTGCTTCGGTCCTACTTAGGAGTAACCCAATACTCATGGGAGCAAACAAGGAGACCAAGTATGGAGCAGAGACTAGAAGAGTGCCTGTCAGGAGACTGCCCCACCTGGTGATCCATCCCATGTGCAGTCACCAAACTCAGACACTGTTGTGTTTGCCAGGAAGTGCATGCTGACAGGAACCTGATATACCTGTCTCCTGAGAGGATTTGCCAGAGCCTGATTTGTACGGAGGTGAATGCTCACAGCTAACCATTGAAATGATCACAGGGTCCCCCAGTGGAGGGGTTAGAGAGAAGACTGAAGGAGCTAAATGGTTTGCAGCCCCATGGGGAGAGCAACAACACCAACCAACCAGAGCTCCCATGGTCTAAACTCCCAGTCTGAGAACACACATGGAGGTACCTAAGACTCCACCTCTATATGTAGTAGAAGATGGCCTTGATGGGCATCAGTGGGAGATGAGGTCCTTGGCTGGATGCCACAGTGTGGTGGAATTCGAGGTTGGGGGAGGTGTGAATGGCTGTACGGGTGAGGGCACACCCTCATAGAAGCAGGAGGAGGGGGTATTTATGTTTATTGTCTTGCTTATTCCTTGACTATTTGCATCTATTGTATTGCTAGTTCCTCAACGTAGAACTGACTTTAATACTTGTATGTAATTCAAATGGTATAAAAGCAGATTGGGCAAAAAGTTTAAAAAAAAACCCAAAACTGTTTTTATGGAAGTCCTTTCATTAGACCTGGTGAAGACAGGTGAGAACTGGCTTTGGTGTGAGGAGTTCATGGTGATTGCCATGGTGCAATTTCTTCTGAACGAAATTCTCAACTTTTAGCATATGCTCACTTCCTCAAAGGGGGTATTTGCTGTTAAGGTTTATACTATGAATAGCATGTTAGAAGTCTTTATATCATATGAATAAAAGTTGTCTTTTTTTAAAAGACTACCCTAGAAACTTTAAAATACCATGATAGTCAAGGAAAATATAACATAATTGAGCATAATTTCACATTCAAAAATTGAGGCTTCCTGCTATGTGACATTATAATTGATCATATGCTAAGTCATAATGTGGCTGTGAGTGGAAACTCAGTATATACTTTTTCAGGATATAGTACAACACAAAGCTTACCTTCTTTCTTTTCTCAGGACTAGGAATAAAATCCAGGGTTTTATACATGCTAAACTACAACTTTGCCACACACCCTGTTCCATGATATTATCTTCATATTCTATTTAATATTTAGGGAAGTTATGGGTCAACTGTCTCCTATTACTATGCCTCTCTTAAGCCATAGTTACTATTCTTGCTTTTAAAAATCAGTCTGTCCATCTTCCCTAGACTTTAAGTAAGTCTAAAATTTCCAAACTTTGTTTCCAAAGTCATTATATATTGCTGTTTTCCAACTTTAATTCTAACTCTTAGATGATTGTATAGTGTTATCAGGTGTCCCAAATTAATGAGAGACCAATTTCATAGTCACTCAGGGAATGGGATTGGTTCACTAATGAATGTTTGCAGACAGGGAAGACTTTTGCTGATGTATGCAAAACCAAGCAAGAATGCTCCCAATAACATACATCTACTACACCTGCATTTCTACCTAAGCAAAGACACTCCCACAGACACTCCATTTCAATTTATAATTGTTAGGCATCTCTGGAGCCTTGTTCACATGGACATATATTATTTATGCAGAGAGAGAGATACTAAGCTGAGAGATGCTCTTGTCATTGGACTGATCATGTCTTTACTTAGATGTAACTAATGATAATGTAGTCAAATGGTTAAGAGCATGGCCAGCTTAGCTGTGATTGAGGAATTTGTTCATTACTTAGAAAAACACCAATCAGAATTCATCTCATTTACTTATTGAATTGAAATATAACAATTACTTCTGTTTCCCATGAACTATTTCATGTTTGGAAATATACATATATGTATATGTATACATGTGTATATACATATATGCATGTGTGTGGTATATAATAAGTAAACTGAGCTAAATAATATTTGTATTACATTATGTATCTTATAAAACAAAACATAAAACTTAGGAGAAAGAAAACTCTGAAAAAGTAAGCATGCATGCAGAAAATACAAATATAATCTTACTCAGTTTACAAAAGGAAGTAAAAGTTTAATATTCATAATTAAATATCATTTATAACCAGAAGCTTATTTTTCCATTTAATAATTGACTAATATGTTGATTGTTTTAAGTGAGTTTTCAAGGTTAGCAAGAAAAAAAAAGCAAGGAATGTCATTGTAGCATCTTCATAGGTATGTGTCAGTACACTTGGTGATCATCCATCTCCCTCTCAACTGCCTGGCCTCATTCCCTGCCTACCTTCTCCTGGTCCACCATCTTCTTGCAGTTTCTCTAGCCTTCTGCTTTCTTATCTCATGTTTTATATTAAAAATTAAGAGTCAGTCTATCCACTTTCTTGCTGGAATTTGTCTTAAAAAGACAGGTTCTTTGTAGTTTAACTTCGTCTAGAATGTCCAATCCTCCTGCCTCATACTCTTAAGTGCTGGGATTACAGGTATTTACTACCATACCTGATTTTTACAGTTTTTATTTTAGACTCCAAGGTGTACTTTAATTCAAATACTGACAAAAGTCAGATGCTATAATAGTATCATTTTCTTATTGAGCACCATCAGTACTCTCTCTCTCTCTCTCTCTCTCTCTCTCTCTCTCTCTCTCTCTCCTCACAAGACAGTGTTTCATTAAGTACCTCAGACTGTCCTTGAACTTACTATGTAAACCAAGTTGAACTCACAGAGATGTACCTGCCTCTGCCTCCTAAGTGATGGAATTAAAGAGAAGAGCCACCATGCATGGCTTTTCAATTTGGATTTTAAAAAGCTCACCAATTATGCAACCTTTAAAAGAAATTCTTTATTTGAAAATATCAGTAGTCATTTTGTTATAAAAAGAAGACTTAAACTTTTTTTTTTTAATATTTTTTATTGGAAATTTTATTTACATTTCAGATGTTTTCCCCTTACCCCCTTTTCCCCCCTCCCTCCCAGGAACTCCCTATCCCTTCCCCCCTCCTCTTGCCTCTATGATGGTGTACCCCGACCCACTCTCCCCCGTACCTCACCTCTCCACCCTCGAATACCACCCCCCACAATGTCCAGCCTTCATGGGACCAAGGATTTCTTCTCCCACTTATAAATAGCTCCCTTGCATATATAGCCGAAGCCATGGGTCCCTCCCTAAGTGCTCCCAGGCTGGTGGTTTAGACCCTGGGGGCTCTGGTTGGTTGATATTGTTGCTTTCCTCATGGTGTCTCGAATCCTCTCAACTCCTTCGGTCTTCACTCTATCTTTTCTTTTGGGAACCACATGATCTGTTTAATGGTTAGCTGTGAGCACTTTATTACTATAAAGAATATAAAGAACATGGGAAGGAAGAAAGAGCTGTCTCTAGAAATATAATATATCTAGAAATAGAAATATCTGATATTTCCATTTATTTTCTTTCTCTGCTTTATCAGTTTTAGGATTTCAAATCAAGCTATAAATATTATTTTGCTCTCCGTTTTCACTTTACAGTAGAAAGCAGTCTTTAAACATGCTTTAGTGGAGTGAATACTTGGTATTTGTGGACTAGTGAGTGTGTAGAAGAAAAACAAGAACCCAGATCTGAATCTGTGGAATGCACACCAGGGGCAAAGCCAGGGGAAGAACCCTAGGGAAGTCAGCTGCAGGAAGATTTTCTAACAGCGGTGGTGGAAGAGAGGCCTAGATCGTGGACCTCATGGGTCACAGCCAGCTGGGAAGGAGCCAGAAAGCTGGGAAAACAATTGAATAAAAAATAATGAAAGTAACACAGGCCAATGCTTTTGGACATCAGGCTCCTGGCAATGTCATTAGCAAACGGTTTCCTGTGCAGATCAAGGGAGAGGGGATGCATGAAAGGTCTGTCAGGTAATGTAAAGAGCCTGTGCTCTAATTCTATGCATATGTACAAGCAAAATTTCCATGGTGTTTTGTAATATCACGTTTAAACAGAAAACAGAGAGAGTAGGTGGATTATTTTGGCACATGTTTATAATTTTATTTAATGTATTTGATCATGTCATGAATTTAGCTTCCTTTTCCCCAGGACACCGTAGCAGAGACAAGATCTTTATGACAGATATATGACTATCAAGAAGTGGTGTGTTAGTAAACAACTGACCACATATCCCAAATCTCCATCTAAGATTATACCACCTCTTGACGTAATAATTATTACTATAAACTCACAAAGACTGCAGTTATCAAATGTATCTTATGGAATGAAACCTGGTTCATATAATTCACGGATTCTAATTAGACTGTGGAGGCTTCTTAAAAATCAGCCTTTGGTTTAATTTCTTTGCTTGCTTCTTTCCCCCAGGGGTCAGAAAGAATGGACAGCTGTGTATACTGACTGGGGGGAAAGTTGCTATATATTCTAAATAGAGGTTTTAGAAGGTGTTTCTGGAAATTTCTGGAGTTGGCCTTTTCAATCTTATTTTGAATGACAACTTCAAAAAGGCTTCAAGGGATTGATTGGAAAAGTGTTGGAAAAAACAAAACAAACAAACAAAAAAAGCATTGTACAGTGAAACAGGCTTCAAGGGATTGATGGGAAAAGTGTTAGAAAAACAAAAAACAACAACAAACCATTGTGCAGTATGAATCTGGCTGAAACAAATTAAAGACACTTGGGGATATTTGGAAGTTCATAATTTTGTGTTCTAACAGGTCAGTTTATAGTGAACTTTACCTTTCTCCTGAAAAGTCTTAATGAAATTTCTTTTCTCAAAGTTTTTATTACATTTTATTTATTATTAAGTTATATATAAATGTGTGTGTGTGTTGTGTGTGTGTGTGTGTGTGCATGTGAGCACATATGCATGCAAGTTTCACAAGGCATTCATCTGGAGTCAGAGAACAACTTACTGGATTAAATTCTCTTCTACCATGTTAGTCACCAGGAAGACGGAAATCAAATAATCAGGTGTGGTGACAGGTGCTTCTTTTCCCCTCAAAGAATACATTTTATTCTTGACCAGGGCTATCACATTTAGCTCAGGTTAGCCTTGAACATATTGGCTTCTGGCCTCTGGGTTCCAAGTGCAGAATTTATTACTTTGAAATAATTTTACTGTAAGACTCTGATTAGATTTAGCTACCTGGAACCCCCTGAGTGAACCATGAGGATCCAGAGATCGATCTAAAAGCAAGAGGAGTTTATTTTTCCAGCATGCTTGGGTCATCCTGCACCAAAAGGAGAGGCAATGACCCCGGGCATCCCATTAGCCAGTTTTTAAACAGCTTTCAGGGGTAGAATACAGCAATAGCCATTAGGTACAATGTGATTGGCAGAACAGTGTGACTTTTAAACTGATTGGTGCTTAGGTCTGTCCACCCTGAGGAATGAGTCTGTGTGTTCTGGGCTTCCCTTATCTGCAGGTGGTCAATAGTCCCCCTGTGGACTTCCTGAGGAATGTGCTTGCCCTCTCCCTTCCAGAGGGGAGGGGTGACTACGTGCTTCATGGCCTTTCTTTTCTGGGAGGAGAGGGACCTGGTGGAATTTTCCAAAGGCTCTGAGCTGACCTCTTCAGTATTAGATGTTGTCTTATTTTTTTCCCATAAACTCCTATTTGCTACCATCACTATTACACAGTTTGATGGTTTTCAGGATTCCTGACTGTCCTAGCACATGACTGGTATCATGCCTTAATTTTCGAAGTGCTACATTTGATGCCTGGGTGTTGGCACATAGCTTGCTGTGAGCATTGCATTGACACAATTGCAGAAATGATGTTAAATGATTTAATCGTTAGATAATAATATTCTAATTTATTTTTGTTTATTTGTTTTGCAGTGTTGAAGATGGAAGCAAGAGTATTGCAGGAGATAGGTACCCTACTATTGAACTACATTCTCTGCCTTGAAAAAGGTTCTTATTTAAAAACAAACAAACAAAACAAACAAAAAACATTGAATCTGAAAGTGTGTGTGGTGTGTGTCTGGTGTGTCTGTCTGTGTGTGTGTGTGTGTGTGGTTGGATTAATACCAGTGCATTTAAAACACTAGAGTCTCAAGTGGTGAGAATAAAATCACAATATTTTTAATCAAACATACATACAATTTAGCATTTATATAAAAACGATAGTTCCTAGTGCCCAACATTGTGAAAATATTTTCAGCAATTAAGAACTACCAGCTGAAAGCCATCACTTGGTACTATATTCTTAGAATTAAGGCTTTTGAGAAAACTTAAAAATGAAGTAAATACTGTAACCTCATTTGATCCTGTAGACAAGAATAAACAGAAGCTTTACTCTCCTTGGAGTCTCTTTATTAATTGATTAAGAATTGTTCATCTAGTGCTCCTGAACCGAGATGCCCAATTTGAGCACATGTGGCTATATGAAACCTTCAGAGGAGAGTTGAAGGTGGGTAGTTTTATGTCAACTTAATAAAAGGTAGAGTCATTTTAGAAGAGGAAACCTCAGCTGAGAAAATGTCTTCACCAGATTGGCCTGTGGTCAAGCCTGTGGTATTATTTCTTGCTTGATAATTCTTGTGATAGGATGAGTGCACTGTATATGGAGCTATCCGGGGGCTTATGGTCCTGGGTGATGTGTTTATAAAAAGATAGAGAGATAAAGAATATGTTCAGTGGATGTGTGGAAAGGTATGGTGAAGGGGATGTCTCAGATGGCCCATGCCCAGGCATCTCTTCCCCCTGAGGGACCAGTCACACACCGGTATAGCATAGAATAGAGTTTATTCAGGGCATGGGGAGGGAACTAGGAGGATAGTAGAGCAGAGAGGCAGACACACACAACACACACACACACACACACACAACACACACACACACACACACACATAATATCTAGAGAGAGAGAGAGAGAGAGAGAGAGAGAGGTAGAAGAGTAGAGTAGAGGCTGGCCATGACCATGTGGAGAGAGGGGGAAGGGAAGGAGGAGGGGTGAGGGGACAGAGAGAAGCTAGAGGCAAGAGATCATAAGAGAGAGGAGGGGGCAAGCATCCCCTTTTATAGTGGGCCAGGCCTACCTGGCTATTGTCAGTAACTGTGGGGAGGAGCATACCTGGCTGTTGCCAAGTAACTGTGGAGGTGGAGTTTAGACAGAATACTAACACTGGGTTCTATGAGAAAGCAGGCTGAGAAGGCTATGGAGAGCAAACCTGTAAGCAGCATCCCTCCATGACATCTACATCACCTCTTGCCTCTAGGTTCCTGCCCTGGTTGAGTTCCTGCTCAGATGTCCTTCAACGATGGACTATTACCTGTCACCCAAGTTACTCTTGGTCATGTTGCTTAATCACAGCAATAGAAATCCTAGTTAAAACAATTAACTAAGACGTTTGAGATACTTGTAGATAATGTAAACGATAGACATGATCAGCTTTACTTTGTTTAGTTTCTTTATTATTCTATAGCTATTTGATTTCAAATAAGTGTAAAATGCAAGGTGTATGAATTTTATTTGGTGAAGCGGTATTACAGATTTTAAATGGATAAATTCTTCCTCATTCTGTCGTATGTTTTCAAACTAATAAATATTTTACGGATACATAGATGAGCTATTTGTTATTACTTTTTAATTTAATAAAACAAATTAAAATGAGCAGGTGTCTAGGTGTTCACTCTATTTCTGCTCATCTAAACAATGCACATGATAAGGAAGCTTTGCATATAATCTGAAGTTTACTTGCTAGTTTAAGTACAATTTGTTTCAGTCAAAATATTTGTGGGAACTCCTACTTGATAAAGCTGGACCATGAGACTTTATTAAAAGCGCTTAGAGAAGCATTATATGTAATATTATATATAATATATATATATATATATATATATATATTTTCATATACCATAGGAATCTTTTTAAATTCTCAAAATAGATTTAAAAACATATAGACACAAATTTCTAAAATCATTCTTCCTGTGACCCTTACTAACAGGATTCTAATTCATCATTTAGGGTTAATTAAAACAACCCTGATGTTGTTAGGATAGATTATTAAATGTGACTGCTACGATTTTTGTTATAGTTTATTTTTAATTTGTTCTTTATTTTTTCTTCAGCCCTGTTGAATGCTAATGTAGTGATTTGCCAGGCAATAGTGGCTCAGGAGTGTTGTCAGGTGACACATAAAGAGAAAATATAACCACAATGTGTGACCTCAAGAAATGTCAGGTGCCAAAGAACAGACTTGGCATGGGAGAGGAGTCTGACAGAAGGTGTGTCTGGGAGTGGTGCAAAGAACGACTCAAAGTCAAATTGTAGGTCCAAACTGATGACCTGTGTCCTGTTTGATACAGCTTTTTCAGTCTGCTTCTATGTTCTGCTTTCTGTCTTGATATTTCTCTGTCTATATTCTGCTTGCCTGCTACTCAAAGAGATCTATCTTTGTTCATATCCTGCTTGTGTGTGTGTGTGTGTGTGTGTGTGTGTGTGTGTGTGTGTGTCTTTCATTTCTGCAAACAGTTCTCTCTTTTTATCCTGAAAAATTCTCTGGATAGCTGATATCCTGCAGAACATAGTTCCAGTCTTATTTTACATATAAGTCATACTTTCCTTTTGATTATCCTACCTTGTGTCCCCTTTTATTCTTTAGAGATAGCAAGCATATTTTTTTCTTAACATTAGAAAAGAATTCAGTGATCTCTCTGTCTTTCTTAAGCACAGACAATAAACTAGATTGGTGGAACCCTGTCATAAAATGACCATATTGGCCATACCTGCGTCTGAACTCTCTGTGTCCTAGAATAACCTTGAACTCCAGAATCTGCCTGCATTTGTATTTTTCTGACAAGCTAGCTCGTAAGTGTACCTGCATTTGTTCCTTTAGACTCAGGAAGCCCCTCATATAATTCATATTGCATCCTTATATTTTGCATAGTTGAGAATATATATATATTGAGAATATCTATATATAACTCATGTATTTTGAGCTTAGCCTTAAGCCATATGGCATAAGCCATAGCCTTCAGCACTGTCCTGAAGTTCCCAGCATTTACCATATTGCAGAAACATTAGCTATACCTTTGCCTACTGGACTCATGCAGTCTCAGATCATCATGGAGTCATTAAGATTTACAAAAAGGACATTTCTCAGTGGGATTTGAAACTATGTACATTATTACACAAACAAGCCTTACTCCCACTGCAGATATCAACACTTGTGGAAGCTCACACCGGAGCCCTGTCCCAGGGACAGGAACTATGTGCCTCCGATCCACACTGGGCTTGACGGTCAGGTATTCTGATGAAAAGTAAAGAGACAGCTGGACGTGAGATGCTCAACAATTAGGTGGAAAGTCAGGGTTATAGGGAGGGAGGGAGGGAAGGGAGAGAGGAATGTCTGTGGGATTTTGTCTTTATCAAGGACCCTTAGCTTTTCTTATAGGTGTTGTGGATTGGAGGTCTTAAGGAAAAGTCATAAAGAAGGAATGGATTTGCATGTCTGCTCTCATGTTCAGTAGACTCAGAAGTTGTGAGCAGTGCTGTTGTTTTTTGAGTCAATGGATGAGGAATTTATATGAAAACCACATAGGGAAGGCAGATTTTAAGTAGGCCAGAGGTTATAAAACTACTGGATTTCCAAAAATGATTAAAAATGGATATGGAGACAGCTATTGTATTTAGCAAGTTTATAATTGATAAATTAATAGCCAGGTATCACTTCTTGAGTTTTAATAAAAACTGATTCCTGCCAAAAGCTTTTAGTCATGAAACCTTTATTTCTTATCATGAATAATTAGAACATCATCAAACAGCCTATGTAAACATAAGTTTGTCAATGCTGGGTGTGCCTGGGGCAGAGAAGCAGAGGCCAGAGGATGGACAGGCTGGGGATATAGTGTGCTTCCTACTCTAAAACTGAACTATTTTCCCCAAGAAGTGCTTTGAAAATAGAATGGTTGGTTTAAAGAAAAGGAAAAGTTGATAGCTTTTTCTTCTCTTTTAGCATTTGATCAGCATTTCCAGTTTGTTCTTTAGTATGTTGTACTCATTAAATTCTTGAAACCTACTTCGTAGCAGCTAATATCATAGATGTTCTTATATTCCTCTATCTGGGATTTCTATACAAAATTCCCTTAAAATAAAAATAGTATTTATTGATTTTTCTCTAATCTTTCTAATCTTTTCTCTAATCTTTCTAATTTTTCATGTAATTGAGAACTTTGAAAAACTACTGTAGAAGCCAAACTTGGGGTTCAGTTTTCAGTAAGCTCTCCATTAGAGATAAAAAATGAAAAAGAGAACCAATGTTACATGGTGATCACTCAAGGCAGCAAAAAGTAGTATTTCCACTTAAGTTGAATAACTCAATAGTCATAGACATGCATCTGTCTCCTTCCTAATTGTCCCCATGCCACAATCATGTCTTTTAACCTGCACAGCAAACTCTACTATAATTAACCTCCACTGTGAAATTAGAGACAGATCTGAAACAACCCCCCTTGCTCTCATTCATTGCCTCTCTGCTGTGACATAACTGTGGGACTCTGAATTAGTATGCCATGGGGGATAATCTAATGGGAAGGGGATTTATTAGCGTGTGCCTGCATATATCTTATTATCTTTTGAAAGTCTTAATGATAAGCAGTCACTTCAAGTTTTATAGCTTGTAATCTGACACATGTAAATAAAACTCAGGATTCTTGAAACAAAATCATAAAAGTAGCATATTGCAATCAAAGAGCAGATGTTTGTGGCATCAGGCTGAATAGAGATGGTCTCAATTTGAGCCATCTCTGAAAATGACAACAGAACACAAATTATGTGAGTATCTAAAGGGGGTAATTTAATTAGAAAGATGTTGAAAACATGGCTTTGGCAAAGAAAAATAAGGAAAAAAAAAGTCATTTCCTCCAAAGAAGAAATCTAGTCAAGTCTGAATTAGAAAAGTCCTCCAATGTCACAAAGATTTTTGGATTACTAGCTTGCATCAGTTTTCCTATTGCCATGGCAATATACATTGACAAAAGCAATTTAAGGGAGAGGGAGTTTGGGAGTTTTGAGGATGCAATCTTATCATAGACAAGGAGTCATGACTGCAGGAGCTTGGGGTGGTTGGTCACATTGCAGTCATAGTGAAGAAACAGAGTCAGATGAACCCTGCTACTCAGCTGATTTTCTCCCTTTTATTTGTAGTCTAGAACCCATTTTAACCTAATACAGTACCAGCCAAATCCTTACTCATGTGTTCTGAGTCTCACACAAAACCAGCATCTTGTCCATAGAGCTCTTTTATTATTGTCCTATGGTTGTCAATATTTTTTATGAAAAATGACACAAAGTAGGCATTATCTGTAAATTGCATATGAGGAAAAAAATCTCAGCTTATAATCCCTTGAACAACAGAACATTTTTTCTTTGAACCAAGAGAGGAATGTCAGCCATATTTTCTTCATCGACACATTAATACATTGACAGACTAGAGTCATGATCCTTCACCTGTTTATTAAATCTGTATTTCCTTACTTAACTTCAAATGTTAATTTTGACAAAATGAAGATATTTCTTGGCTTCTTAAATTCAAAAAATATTTTTGTATCAATTTATTGCCTTCACAGTGTATATAGAATAGTAATAAATTTATCATTTTAAGAAGGCTAATTTTAGATCTGCTTCATACTTTATATTGATTACAAGACTCATTTTTAATATATTAACGTGTTATATAAGCCCTGTTAAGGTGATCCAGTTGTTATAGCTTTCATGATACAGTATATCCCATCATAATTTGTGCAAGATGATGTCAGAATCCTCTACCAATACTATGATACTAAACATGTTTTAGTTGGAAAATCAGTATATTTTCATCACAGTGACATGTTACTGGTTTCTGACCAGAAAAATCTAGAATAATTTGGCATGATTTTTTTTTTCTGGAATAGAAGGATGGGCCATGTTTAGTTAGAAAGAATTTAGGTCAAAGATAGAAGGAAAAACCTTAAGAAAGTGGTTTCAATGCCTGCCAGACCAATGCAGGGAACTGGCCTAACCAGAGTTTGGTGTTCTCCTGAGTAGCAAGCATGTTGCTACTAATTAGATGTTGACATCTAATTGTCAAAATTTAAAATACCACTATGTGCTGAGATTAGTACTACTCATTTATCAACAGTGGAAAGAAACAGTTAACAGTGGAAACTGTTAACATATTAAAGTCAGACTTCCTCTTATTGGTAAGATTTAAGAATTATGTTTTGCATATTAACCATAATGGTTTTCAGTGTTTACTGCAGTCATAGCATTCTTGAAAAAAGGAAAAATTAAATATAACTTACTTAGAAAAGTACACACACACCTATATACTTTCTGACCAGCAGCTGTGATTCTCCTTGGGAAGAGTCTATGCTGAGAATTTCCAACACTAGACAAGACGATAGGTTTTTTTTTTTTTATCAGAGTAGTCTATGTATCAGATACTATAATAAGAACTTTATGTGCACTGTTGTAGTTAGTCCTTACACTAACCCTGTGAGACAGTTTTATTGTCAGCATTTCTCAAAATGTGCTGGTGAGCTTCAGTGACTATCCACAGTTAAGCAAGTTATCAGGGAAAAGCTTAGAATATTCATTAGTCAGCTTGCTGGCACGTAGTGCTGTACTTCTTACATTCATCATTGTTTCCCACCCTGTAAAGCTAATATTCCAAACTAAGCATTGGAAATTCTTAAATATTATCTACCTAGGTTCTGATTTTTTTCTCATCATCCGTAGCCAGAGTGTACCTGGTCTTTCAGTTGGATGCTGCTGTAAGGTTTCTGGCCTCTATACCACACAATTTCTATTTGTACACATCTAAAGCTGGATATCCTGACAGACAACCCCCATGATCATATATATTCCCCACTCCACAAGTACCCCATATGCTTAGCTTTATATCTGTCTCTGTGCCAACACTAAGTAAGGAAGTAGGCCACTGCTGGTGTAGAAGTTGTGGAATCAAGTTAATGTAATATGATCTACTAGGCTGACCTCCATAGCTGGGTCCCTACATGCACATTCTCCTAAGCAGATGAGGAATCCAATGTGTGTAGTGGGCGTCTTTGTGTGCCTGGGTGGTTTTCATGATGCTCTTATTAACAGCACATAACAGTAATTGAGTGAATAATATTCCCTAAGATTTAAAAGCAAAATCATGGAAGAGATAAAAAATAGCTCCCATGTTTACAAGATTTGATTAAAACTCAATTGTCTATATTAAAATTTATCTAAACAAAACCTGTATTAGAATGCTCAAGAGGAATACAACTGACAAACTGGTTCATAGTATAGTTACTTCTGTTCCTTTATATTTGTGAAGTTCCTCATAATTCATATTGCATCCTTATATTTTGTACAGTTGAAAAATTATTAATTTTCTAACTCATATGTTTAGAGCTTTTCCCATAGCCATAAGGGCTGTCTTGAAGGTCCCAGTGTTTACCATTTTACTGAGACATAGCCACACCCTCAACTCCTAGACTTGTGCTTTTTTTAATTATCAAGGAGTCATTAATGTTAACAGTGAGAACATTCCTTGGAAGGAAAGAATCCTCTACTGCTAGTACTGGTTCCAGAAAGTTCATACTCAAAGAAGCTTCCTCCTCCTCTCCTCCTCCTCCTCCTCCTCCTCCTCCTCCTCCCTCCTCCCCCTCCTCCTCCTCCTCCTCCTTCTTCTTCACACATTTTATCCCTCTCCTGGTCCACCCTCTGACTGTTCCACATCCCATATTTCCTCTTCCCCAACCCCTGTCTCCGTGAGGATGTCCCCACTTCCCCCCTCACCCCACCAAACCTCCTGACTCCCTGGGGCCTCCAGTCTCTTGAGGGGTAGGTGCATCTTCTCTGACTGAGCCCAGACCCGGCAGTCCTCTGCTGTATATGTGTTGGGGGCCTCATATCAGCTGGTGTATGCTGCCTGGTTGGTGGTCCAGTGTCTGAGAGATCTCAGGGGTCCAGGTTAGAGACGGCTTACATGCCCACTTTCAGCCATAGACACTCATGGAGGCTTACTCCATGGCCCTGTCCTAGGGGCAGGAACCGTGTCCCTCTATCCTCATCAAGACTGTGGTCTTGGCATCAAAGTAATGGTTGCTCACTAGCAGAGCTGTAGAAAAACAGGCAGATGGGAAATAAATGCTGTCAGTCTTTATCCTACAATGCCCCCCAAAATAACATTCTGGTGATCACACCTTTGAGACTCACATACTCGTCTTCCAAAGAAGTGTGTTGTTCTTATGTGAGAATTTCAAGTTATTCTAGGCAAAACATACAGAGCTCTGGATCTACTCAGATGGGGTGTTTCTCTGGGAAAGTGGAGTGTTTCATATTATATCATCCTAATGCCATTAAACTATTGTAATATCAAATAGCCTTTCTACAATCCCATGCTTATTTAGTTACCATCAAATTACAGTTTGATTTTCCACTTAGTTCTTCCCACAGGCTACCATCTGCTGCTTATGTAGTTGATGAATTCCATTGATATTTGTGCAATGATTTTTTTCCAGATCACTAAAGACAGTGGCCATTGGATATTATTTGATCTTTTCTCTTTCCTTACTTCCTTTCTTCTCTTCTCTCTCTATTCCTCCTTCCTCTCCATGTCTTTCCATTTTCTCCCCTTTTTTCTTGATGTTCTGAACAACGTTTCACTCTACAGCCCATTGATTGTTTAACTTGTCTGCTTCCACCTCAAATTCAGATGACAGTTCTACTGTTAACCTTTACCTTAGTGGCTAGGTTTAGATTCATTCATGCATTCATTTTTTTTAAATACAACCAAATAAAGTGTAATAAGATAAAACAAAAACTATCACCTCAAAGTCAGACAAAATAGACCTAAAAAAAAGGAAAAGAAAGAGCCCAAGAGAGGACACAACACAAGAGGCAGAACCCAATAAACTGTATTATTAGTGCAGGGTACCGGGTTTAGACTCATGCAGGAACTGGGCAGGTTGCTTCAACTTCTGTGAGTTCTTGAGAACTTTGCTTATGTTGATTTAGAGGACCTTATTTACTTGGTGTTCTCCATCTGCTCTGCTCTGGCTCTTACACTGTTTCTACCTCCTTTTCCCTGGAGTGCCTTGAGCTGGAGGGCAGGGATTTGAAGGAAACATTCCATTTGGTGATGAGTGTTCCAAGGTCTCTCATTCTCTGCATAATGTCTGGCTGCAAATCTCTATATTTGCTCCCATCTGCAAGACAGGAAAAGCTTTCCTTTTTCCCCATTAATATATTTTATTCACTTTACATGAGGATTGCAGGCCCCCTCTTACTCCCAGTCCTCCCCTCATACTCTCTGTCCCCCACTTCCCCCTCTCCTTCACTTCTGAGAAAGTGGGGTCTCCCTGGGTACCAACCTACCTGCACTTCATGTCACTTGCAGGACTAAGTACATCCTCTCCCACTGAGTACAGACAAGACAGCCCAGTTAGGAAAACAGGCTCTATAGGCAAGAAACAGTCAAAAGTTAGTCCGATTGCAGTTGTTAGGGGTCCCCATGAAGCTCAAGCTTCACATTTGCTGCAATGTTCAGGAGGTTAAGAGTAGGTCCATCCCTATTGCTCTTTGGTTGGTGGTTCAGTCTCTGTGAACACCAAAGGTCTAGGTTAGTTAACTCTGTAGGTCTTCTTGTGAAGTCCCTATCCCCTCTGCATTCCTTAATCCTTCCCCGAACTCTTCCACAAGAACTTTCCACGCTCCATCATAATAAGAGTACCATTAGAGTGTCAGGATTGGTTGGTGCTTGCCCATGGGATGGATTTCAAGTTGGATCTGTCATTGTTGGCCATTCCCTCAGTCTCTGCTCCATCTTTGTCCCTGTACTTCTTGTAGGCAGAAAAAAAATTTGGTAGAAGTTTTGTGGGTGGCTTGAAGTCCTTATTCCTCAACTGGAAGTACTGCCTGGCTACAGGAAGTGGCTAGTTCAGTTAGGAGTATCAATTAAAGTTAGCCTCATAGATCCCTGGATCCTCCCCCAATCCCAGATCTCTAGCATGTCCTAAAGATGCCCTGCACCCTCACCTCACCACCCTAGCTGATTTTGTTTGTTCTCTGGTCCTCTGTCCCCAAATCGCTCCCTTCCCCTTCCCATCTCCTCTCTCACTCAGGTCTCTCACTTCATCTAATTCTAATGACAGTTTTATTTAGGGGGAAGCTTTCCTGATGATGGTTGACCAAGGTCTATGAGCTAAGCAGAATATCATTAGGAGTCATTTTATTGCACCCTCCCCGACCCATCAGAATTATTTGGTCTTGCCCTAGGTCTCTGTGTTGTCTAGTCTTAGGGGTTTTGATAGACAGTGCTTGTTGGGTAGGAATTCCTTCTCACAGAGTAGACTTGAATTCAAATCAGTTATTGGTTGGTTATTTCACAAGTTTTATGCCAGCATTGTCACAGCATATCTTAGTGTTACACTTATTTTAGTAATGTGTCGAGTCCCTTCTGATAAGAAAGACACTAGAATATGGGTGTGAAGGCTCTATATAGGCACCAACTTACACGTTCAATGAGTTGTATAAGTATTGTCTTCAGCAACAGGGCCTTGCTGTCTGTTTTCTTCAGAGCAACCTATTGTTTCAGAAACAGCCTGGAATGTTTGATGACTCCTGTGGGGACCCTTTGGCAAACAACTCAATCAGATGTAAGCAAAACCTGATACTAAAAGCTTCATTTGGTAACAAGACATGGCCAGTTGAGTCTCTGTCTCCCCATTTGTCAGTTTAATTTGAACTGCCTTCATAGAGGTATGCATGTATTTTAGGAGGTTTCTACTGTATTAGGTTCCCATACTATCCCTCAAATGCCTCTTGATTTTAACTGTCTCTCCTCATATCCCCTCCACTATTCTCCTCTTCCCATCCTCCAGATTTGACTTTTCTTAAGTATACACTTCAATATTTGCTGATGCTATTGTTCTGCTCAGCACAGCAGTTACACTCAACATATTAAGTCAGGATTTGCATACCTTGCTGCATATGAGGTAGGGGTCATTTAATCTCTGATGAATCCATGTTTCTCTAAACACTATGAATAACATCATGATTTTCAGTTGGATACAGTTTTCTGTAAATGTTAAGTTGACACATGGTCTGGGTCCTAAATAACCCCTTCACTCCTGTGTGCATGTGTGTATGTTTTGTGTGTGTGTGTGTTGTGTGTGTTGTGTGTAGTGTGTTGTGATTAGGAAGAGAATCATAATGGGAAAGAGAGATATAAAGGGAGGTGGGACAGAGAGAAGAAAATGAAAAGAGAAAGGATGATGGCTGCATTAGATACAGTAGCAGAAGTGGGGCTATTGGAGGGAATGACAAAGAGGTTAGCAAGAGGGAGGCGGGGGAGTAGGAGGAGCAGACATGAATAGAACAAAGCACATAAAGAAACTCATTATTTTGCATGCTAACTTGAAAAGTGCTTATAAGAAGTGGGGAGCATATATTTATTAATAGGGCAAGCCTCTGGGTAACTTCCCTAATAGCATTTCCCAGACAGTCCCACTCTTCTCTTATGGCACCAGAACAACTTCACCTTTCTTGATACATTTTTACTTTACTGCTTTGAGAAAGGACTGAGGCTTCTGTTCCTCACACCAGAGTTGTTTTATTTCTTTGTATTTCTATGTATCTAATTTCTCCCTCTACATGACTGTCACTATTTAGATGTTATTAAGATGCCCAGAAATAAAACTCAACTAAATTAATAGTAACTGGTCCCATAGCTGGTTGTTGGCCAATAGGATAGCTATAGTTTGTTCTATTCCTTTGGACCTTTGATTGAGGAACTTTGATAGAAAAAGAAAGCACTATGAATCATGTCTCTTGATCACCTAGTAGTTGACACTCTAAATGCGCTCTTCTGGTGTTTTATATTACTAGAAAGACATATAGTAATGTATTTCAAGTCATGCTTTGAGGTATGTCTAAAGTTTCCTCAACTTTTGAGAATGTTTCTTGGACTGCTTTTCTTTCCTCACTATGTGTATGGTTAGATTCACTTTCTCAACACCTTTCCCCACCCCCAACATGGTCTCATTTTTTTCCTTTCTAGTGATCCTCTACAGAAGATCATTAGCTCTAGTTGAGACATATGTATAACTGAGGTATGGCATGACAGCAAGAGAGGCTGTACCCCTTAATATCAATACAGAAAAGAATGAAAAATGAACTGAAAAGGAGGATATTTTCAAAAATTGAAAATAATTAAAACAGTGCTTAACAATGTGAATTTTGAAGACCAATTGACTCCATAATTAAGTTAACTGGTACACACTGGAAACCATTTATTTATGTATTTTTGAGGCAAAGTTTGTCCTACCCACAAAAGCTGGATAGCTGCAGTGGAGGTCATATAGTATGCAAAATATTTACTGTGTCCCCTTACAGATAACATTTAGAGTCTCCTGGAACCATGATAAGGATGGAGAAAGGAATTAATAGAATCATGAAAGAGAAGTAAGAAAGGGCATGGAAGAATTTTACAGCAGATTCCTGATGAATATTTGACAAGTTTGTATGTCCAAATCCAGTCCAGAGATTTCATCCAATGTTTGGAATAGTTTGCCAGTTTGAGTTCCAAAGTAAATGTTAAGGAAAAACAATCCTATTTTAGTGGTCAAATTTGCTAGACAATAATAATATAATCCTTTTGATACTTGTGATAGATAATGATTCTCAAGTTGAGAATATATAGAATTACCCATGCAGAACATCTGTGCACACTTGTGAAAATTTTTCTTGATCATTTTAATTGAAATGGAGCTGGTACCTTCTGTAGGGTCAGATATAAGAAAGTCCTGGGGAAATCCTCTTTTCTCCTTTTCATTGCTTTCCTAATGTTTGTTACTGATCCATCCATCCTTTGTCTGTAGGAGCCACGGTTACCACTGTTACCCCATCTTTTGCTGATAATAGATACCATATATTCAGTTTCCCAAATAATCATTAAAGACCAGTGGTTCTCCCACACTCATCTATATCTCAGTTCGGGATTGGGAACCATAAGACTTTCATAGACGGAGCCTCATAAGTATGGAGATAGCCCTTGGTCGACTACCCAGCAAATATTATGATAATCCACTCTAATAAACCCCTGTTTCAATGTTTATTCATTATGCTACGCATTGCTTATCTTTCAGATAAAACTTCATGATTGGCGGCAGAAGAAAAGGCATCCAATCATTAGTTCCAAAATGTGAGGGCAGAGGAGTGTCAATATCTGTGGACAGAAAGCTGCAAATTGAGTGTTTTAATTACTTTAAGAACTTGAGAAATGGGCAGATTGACGTCTTCAAGGGGCAAAACTAAACTAAAGTAAAAAGAATGAAGAAAAGTAAACATTTCTGCAGACAAAGATAGCTAAGTAGGCAGGTGGTTAAATGGACAGAGACCTAAGCAGGCAAGATGACTGACAGACTTCAGAGCTCTATTCTGTTCCCTGGAATTCTCTATTTACTCTATTTCTTTTTTGTGCTACTTCATTAAAATGAACTCACATAGAAAATATTACACAGAAAACAGAGGACAAAATGCCAATACCATGATTTCCAAGTTTGTAAATAGACTCTTGAAATTTGAATCAGAGAGATTTTGGAAAACCAGTGTGGTCACATATTCTATTTCTAAAAGACTCAGCATGAAGGCAACCAGATTTTTCTCTTTCAGATATTTTGAAATAGAATAGGAGTTTAGGCCTAGAAACCAAGGTGTCATCTACACTAGTGTATGTTGGAGAGGGTGCATACTGCACAGGGTATAGCTCTGTTCTAGGAACTTGTATGGAGAAAGAGTCTACCTCTGGAGTAAGGTGGGACTGAGCTCTGTTGAGTAGAGTCCCACAACCAAGAACTACAATGTGACTGAAAGGTGCTAGGAGGGACTGTGTCTTGCTCTTCAGAGACTGACTGGGAGGTAGGAAGACTTCGAAGAAGTTGGTTGTAATCTCTAAGAAACTGTGGCGATTTGACTAGGAATAGCCCCCTACCCACCCTGCCTCAAATATTTCAATGTGTGGTCAGTAGTACTTGAGAGATTAGAAGGTTTGGCCTTGTTGGAGTAGGCATGGCCTTGTTGGAGTCCATGTGACCTTGATGGAGGAGGTGTGACTTTCTTGGAGAAAGTGTGTCACTGTGGGTGGGCTTTGGGGTTTTCAATGGTCAAACCAGGCCCGGTGTCTCTTCCTTCCTGCTCAATGCTGCCCTTGATATAGAAATCTCAGCTACCTCCCAAGTACCACGTCTGCCTGTATGCCTGAATTCTTCCAGCCATGTTGATAATGGAGTGAGCCATGGAAGATGTAAGCCAGACCAATTAAATGTTTCCTTTATAAGAGTTGTAATGATCAAGGTATCTTTTCACAGCAATAGAACACTAACTAAGATAAATGCACAGTAGCAATAATCATTGTGATTCTTGAAGCTTTGTAGAGCTTTAGTTGAGTGGCTAATTCTTTGCCTTTTCCCTCAAACAGGATATGGATTTAACCGACAGACACATGTCCCAACAGGGCTCATTCCTGAAAAGAAGAAAATGGAGAAGCCATGTCTTAATGGAAGAAGACAAAATAACAACTGTGTCGAGTTTCTCCTTAAAGACCAAAAAAATGAATGTAAACTGGAACATGACTGGATAATATACAGCAAAATTGTGCTTGAACTGATCAGAACAACTTGGATATGATTGTGGAGATTAAAAAAAGGCAGAAAACCAAATTGATAGAAAATGCTATTTTTGAGCAAATTTTACATGGCTCTAAAATTTATGATAGGAATGAATTTACATTAAATTGAAAATTATTAACTTCTTGCCTGTAGATAAAATGATTGTCCTGAGATTAAAAAGAAATATCTAAAAACGTAGCAGAAGTTTTGTGCTCTCAGCCTTGACTTTTACCAATATATCATTATATATTAAAAGGATTTCTGAAAGTTCTTCTCTAAGCAGTAAGATTATGATTATTTTCTTGTTTGTATAAATTTCATTCCACAACATAAAATTTTACAATGAATAAGCTATAGTGCTTTGGGTTGTCTATGGGTAAGAGTGCACATATTGTGTAAGAGAATTTGGACTGCGTTGTCTATGAAGTATGGACATGACCCTCAGCCATGACTACAGTTCTGGGAAAAAAGAAGAGTATAATTTCTTTAAGTGTTCACACAGTAGGTGTCTTTAAAACAAGGCACTATGGGGCACTTAAAAGTACACATGAAATTCAGAAACCTGGGGAGGGGAAGACAGTGTAACAGAGTGGTGTGTATTTGTTATTGCTGTTATTGTCGTTTAGTCATCCAGGTTGATTAACTAGAGAGAATGTAGATCTGCATGGGTGAGTGGATGGCCCTCATGGGTAAGCTGCCCATTTCCTTCTCCTGAGCATTGTTGCTGCTATTCTAGAGGACATTTTGATCTACCATATACATGAATCATCACACTGCTTGTCTATTTTAGCACTGAAAACAATGAACAAGAGGAAATTTCGTCTCAGCTTTTCTGCAGAGGATATACTTTTAATCCTCTCCTTAAATAATGAAAAGAGCCTTGAAGCTGACCAAGAGTTTCTTTTTATAGTCTAATGGAGAACTGTTTTTCCAATAAGTATAAAATGCCTTTATCAATATTAATTTTCCAACATATTGATGATGATGTGAACAATTTATTATTTTAATGAATACAAATATTTTGAGGACAGAAGAAAACTTCTGACATGCCTGCTGAGGGAAAGTACTTGTTCAGAATATTTAATAACTGATTTGGAAAGCAGATCACTAAACCTAAAAGTTTGCTATTTGTGAGTTGATTTACTAATACATATACTAGAATAATAGATGATGTATTAAAGAACATATAAAATATATATTTTTCTAATTTATTAAAAGCATTATGTGTATATGTGTGTGTATGTGTGTGTGTGTCTGCATGTGTGTTTGTGTTATGATGAGGTTTTGAGAATTTACAAGCATATAGCAAATATGTATCTTGGGAAATGTAGAAATATATTCTTAGAATAGGAGACTCAAGAAATTCATGTCAGTTTTCATAAACCTAAATGAAAAAAAGTTGGAGTTGAGATTTTTTTCTTCCACTCAAGTGCATATTTCAAGTGTAATTATTAGTCAAAGGGACTACATTACATGGTTGATTTAGGTTGGCCAAGCAAAAAGAATTTTATACTTCAAAGTTCAGTTGGAATAGGCAATGGCAATTTATATCTTTTCTGCCAAGGAAACAGAGGATTTGGTAAGAATATTAGATAGAATAATAGCTCAAAATCTTCCAGTATTAGTAGTAAAATTGTCAGCATTGAAAACTATGACTTGAAATAAGGGAACTTATATAAATTTCATAACAAAATACACAAGACTGGAGTTGAATCATTTTTTTCTATGTTGGCAAATTCATTGCTTCTATTTCTTAATAAGGCTGATTTTGTGGACTTTCCCCTCTTCTCTATTGTTTTTTTTCTAGATAGAAATATTTATCTATTTATTTCTCAATTCTGTCCCCTACAGTCCCCTGTCATGAGTTCCTTCCCCATCCCCCATCCCCTTCACCTCTGAGAGAGCACCCCCTATATATAACCCCCCAACCCTGGTGCATCAAATCTCTCAGTGCTCATCCTCCCCCACTGAGGCAAGACAAGGTACCCATATTGGAGAATAGATAGCACAGTCAGGTTACAGGTTTAGGGAGGTCCTACGCTCCAGTTGTTGGGGACCCACATGAAGACTGAGCTGCATGTCTGCTACATATGTGCTCTCTTTCTCTCTCTCTCTCTCTCTCTCTCTCTCTCTCTCTTGTGTGTGTGTATGTATTCTTTGGTTGGTGGTTCTTTGAGAGCTCCCCTGGGTATCCTTCTTCCATGCTACCCTGGTGCACCCTTTCTGCAGAATTAAGTACATCCTTTCCCACTGAGGCCAGATATGACAGTCCTTTGCTACATATGTGCCAGGGGCCTGGGACCAGCACCTGTATCCTCTTTGGTTGGTGATTCAGTCTCTGGGAGCGATCAGGGGTCCAGATTAGTTGGCACTGTTGATCTTCCTGTGGGGTTGCTATCTCTTTCAGGGCCTTCAATGCTTCCTCTAACTCTTCCATAGAGGTCCCTGACCTCCATTCAATGTTTGTCTATGGGTATCTGCATAACCAATATCTCTATCCAATATTTGTCTCAGTCAGCTGCTGGCTAGAGCCTCTCAGAGGGCTGCTACGCTAGGCTTCCTGCCTGCAAGAACCTCATAACATCATTAATAGTGTGAAGGATTGGTGCCTGCTCATGGGATGGGACTCAAAATGGTCCAGTTAGTTGTCAGCCAATGCTTCAGTCTCTGCTCCATCTTTGTCCTTGCATTTCTTTTAGACAGAACCAATTTTGGGTCAAAAGTTTTGTAGGTTAGTTGGTGCCCACATCCCTCCACTCTGGGACCTGTCTGGCTACTGGAGGCTGTCTCTTCAGATTCTGTATCTCCACTGTTGTGCATTTTGGCTAAAGTCACCTGCATTGACTTCTGGGAGCCTCGCTCATCCTTCCCAACTCCCAACCCTGGCAGCTATTTCCATTTATTTCCATTTAGTCTCCTGGCCCTCTGGGCTTTAATCCAGTCTTTTCCTATGCCTGATCCTGGCTCCCATATCCCCTCACCCTCCCCTCTCCCACACAGATCCCTCCCTCCCTCTGCCCCCACCCCCATGACTATTTTGTTCCCCCTTCTAAGTGGAATTTAAGCATGATAGGAATCTTCTTTAACTGGAGTCAAGCTTACTGACAGGTATATGCATACAAATACCAACAGAATGACAGCTCTTTAGACAATGATATGATAATTCAGCATTTGGGTATAGATGTTCAGCAAATGCTAACTTAATCATGCTGTACCTAATAATTTTTTGCCTTATCACCAATTTTTCATCTTTAACAATTTAATCCTTGATCCTTCAAATTGCTCTCTCAGTTTGAGAACTGGGGTACTATTACTATTTGAGAAATTGTGGGTTCAGTATTATACATGCAGAAGATGTTAAACCAGACAAGGAGGAAGAAATGAAAAGAGTGACGGGCCCTTATTTAAAACAGAGGGACAAGTGAGGAATTAATACCAGAGGGACTTCAGTAGAGAAGAATCATATTACTATGGGTGTCTTTCAACCAAGAGTATTGCTAAAATAGATTCAGAGAGACTGTTATCAAATGTTGATTATACTCCATTGTTTCTTTTTCAGGCTAGTGTATAGAAAGTTTAAAAAAAAAAAAACCAACAGTTCTAGACTTAAATATCTCATCTTTGTCTCATCATTAACTATGTAGAAAGATTTTTGTTACTGTTTAAAAGAAATATGAAAATCTCAGCCCTAAAACCAGTTGCAATTATGTCAGAGTACTTTATTCTTTTAATTTAAGTTAATTTTTAATTTATGTGTATGTGATGTGCCTGTATGCATGTGTGTGCAGCATGTGTGAGCCTGGTGCTCAGAGAGACCATAGGAGGATGTTAGATCCCCTGGAATTGGAGATACAGATAGTTGTAAGTTCCCATACGGTACTGGGAACAGAACGTGGATCTTATGCAAGAACAAGTACTCTTAACCAGGGAGCCATCTCTCTAGCCCCTTGTCTGTGTATTTAAAGATATCACCAAGTGCTTCCTGAACATGTCAAATATAGCTACAATACATCAGGAATTGTATTAAACATGAATATAGAAACACCCAAATGGAAAAGCTCTCTCTACCTTTTTGGTACTTAAACATGTGGATGATCAATTGAACAGAAGTAAATGGTCAAATTAATCTTCCATGAGCAAGCGAAGTGCAGCTAGGAATTAAAGAAAGCAAGTGTGATGACTTAATGGAGATGTGCTAGATTCTGGACCAGTGGAAAAGGTGATGTCAAATTTTAGAGCCAGAGGAAATAGGTGGGATGCAGAAAGGAGCTGCATGTAAGGCTTGAGGTATAAGCAGCACCAATGTATCCCGTCTCACAGGCTAGGCTGACAATTTGATTCATTTTCCTCGTGAAAGTATTGAAACCATTTAATTGGGCTGTTACAAGGTTAAATGGCCAGTTTTCATTAATCTAACTGCTAGTAGCTAAATGGATTGGAAAGGCATAAAAATATGCACAGATTTTAAGTAGTATAGGAATTGTAAAAAAAAAAAAAAAAAAAAAAAAAAAAAAAAACCCTAGTTGGGAGATGGAGATGTGGATCTATTTTAGGTATACCTGTGTCCCAGAAAGTGACTGCTTGATAGGCATGTGGTTATAGAAGGATTATCCCTAAGCCAAGCAATAACTGTCCGCTAGGGTGACTTTAACTTTTAGAAGCAAAGATGCCTAACAGAAATGTCAATCATTTGTGAGTCCATATTGGTTTCCTAGAACGGCTGTAACAAAGTCTCACAAACCAAGTGGCTTAAGGAACACAACTGAACCAGTCGAATAGTTGTGGAAAGACCAAATTAAATTGTAGAACATGGATGTCTTAGTTAAGTTTTTACTGCTGTGAACAGACACCATGACCAAGGCAGCTCTTATAAGAACAACATTTGATTGGGGCTGGCTTACAGGTTCAGAGGTTCAGTCCATTATCATCAAGATGGGAACATGACAGCATCCAGGCAGGCATGGTTCAGGAGGAGCTGAGAGTTCTACATCTTAATCTGAAGGCTGATAGCAGAATACTGGCTTCCATTCAGCTAGGATGAGGCTCTTGTAGCCTACACCCACAGGGACACACCTACACCAACAGAACCACACCTTCTAATCGTGTCATTCCCTGGGCTGAATATATATAAACCATCACAATGGTAGTCGAAGGATTGGTTTCTTCTGTAGACTCTGAGGAAGAATATTTCTGTGCTATTCTGTAACTCCTACCTTTGATCTGCGGCACTTTTGATATTTCATTGCTTCTGGAACTTTCTCTTTGATGCTTTCCTTTCTCTTCCTAGGACATTTTCTCTGGATAGCTTCACAGACTTCCTTTAGGTCATGCCTCTGTGTCTAAATATCTCTTTAATAATGACGGTGGTCCTGGTGGCCTATGAGCTCACTCTACTCCATAGTGACCTAATCCTAATTAATTACAAATGTAACAACTCTGTTTCCAAGTCAATTCGGAGTCTGAGTTTCTGTGGTTTACAGCTTCAGTACAGAAGTATTTATCGCAACACAAGTCAGCCCACTGAAGTGTCCTCCATCCTTCTTAGAATGCAAATCATGTCATTGTATGCAGCAAGTTGGCTAAAGACTCTGCACAATCAACTGCTGTTGAGTGCCCTTGCCTATACAATCACCCTCCCTTTCATGGAATCTGAAAACATTTCCTAACAGTGGTAAATGAAAACATTTCCTACTAGAAGTGGTAGCCTGAAACTTCCCGTTACATCATGATGGTTGTTTCCCTTGTAATAACATCACTACTGTTATCTTGAGTTTTCCAAAAATCATAGGCTCATTTCCAAACATGCAGGAAACAATTACAAGCCATCTCTTTAAATACATTTAACCAATTGCCTATTGAACATATTCAGAAAAAAAAAATCAACAACTAAAAGAAAAATTCCTGAATTTTGTCATTTTTCCCTCAAACTTATGACATCTTATATAGTATTGAGTTTATATTAGCTAGCACAAGTAATCCAGAGATTACTTTAAGTACCCATGAGGATGTACATAGGTTCAATGCAAATGATAGGCCATGTTACACAATGGCCTTGTGCATTTATTGGCTTGGAAATTACAAAGAGAGAGGGACAGGTTCTGGAATCAATTTGCCATGGATACTAAGAAAACATCATAAAAGTGTACACTATAGAAAATAAGCCATAATTCCACCACCAAAAATAACTAATGTTCAAAATGGAATCATGCTGATTAAAGCTAGAAATCATGGGGATGGAAAGACCTGTTAAAAGACTGTATTGCTCTTGCAGAGGACCTGGCTTCTGTTCTCAGCATCCACATTAGATAGCTCAATCCACTATAACTCTACCTCCAGGGAATCTGACACACTCTTCTGGCCTCCTTGGGCACCTGTACTCACACCTGCATGCAATACCCTCTCTGTATGCACAGCTAAAGATAAAATAAATCTTAAAACTTTAAGTCATCTGTATAAAAAGTTTACATTTTGATTTTTTCCCCACTGAACATTATTAATGTATCTCCAACAATGTGTTTCAATACTGCTATTTTGTTTCAGTGACTAAGTGTATGATATCTTGTTACCAGATAAGTTATAATTCATTTAATCATTTTCTCTAGTTGCTACTTGGATGATTTCTATGTTCATATTAAATTAGACAACGAGGACTTTTGTGTATAAATCTCACATGCTGCTCTAATTATTTCTGTGTAAAGTCCTAGAAGTGGGACTGTAGACCATATTTTAAAAGCTATTGATATTTACTGCAAATATAAGTCCCCTAAAGGGTGATTTATGTGTTACCCAATGTCAAATAATACTTGTTTTGCTGATCCCTTGTTGACACAGAACAGACAGAACATAAATTCTAAATTGGGGAGCAGAATAGTTCCTTGGTTGTTTTATTCGTTTTTTATTTTACTTAAGTTTTAGGGATGTTTACTTTGTGGTTTTAGCCAATTATACTTCATATTCTAAGTCCATTTTTATAAAAAGATAATGCTTTTGCCTTGTTATTTATTGGTTTATAAAAGCTCTTTATCACTTTCATATGACACAATTTGTCTTTTTTCCAGAATGCCATATGTTTTTTTTTTTTTTTTGGTTTGTTTGTAATTTGTTTATAAAAATACAGAAATTTAATTTTTATGCTATTGACTATGTGAGTCCTTTTAAAAATGATTTTTATTGTTGATTACAGGTGTTCTAATTGCTTTCTTGACCCCCAAATCTGTAAAACTCACTTTTCTGTGGCTAATTTCCATTTGAAGTTACATATTTAACTTTTTAGGCTATGTAGCAATCCTCTTTGTATGTAGTATAAGGAAGGAAGCATGTTATTTCTTTTATATAAAGATTTATACAACAAGAATTTCTAAGGTTTGTATAACCAGATTCTCTTATTTGAAAGTCTCCTTTTCCTCATATAATAATTCTTCTAAAATATTTTTAATTATTTTCTAAATTATATATATATATTATGTATGTCTATGTTTGTAACATACATGTCAGTTTAGTGTATATGGAGTTCAGAAGAGGACGATGTATGCCCTGTAGCTGGAGTTAAGGTAGTTATCAATGGTTTGATATCGGTGCTAAGAACTGAGTTTGGATCCTCTGAAAGAGGACTTCTCTTAATTACTGAAGCATTTCTTTATACATATAAACTCTTCAGGTAACAGAGTTAGGTGTGGGTTCTATACGTTCATGAAAAGACCTTAAACATCTTTTATCTTTATGATCATTGGCCTTACACTTAGTGTAGCAGTTAATATCCCTTTTCATTGCTCAAAAAAAAAAAATCACTTCTTGTTCCTTGTAGGAAAGTTAATTTAAAAACCCTAATTAACAGTAATTCTATAGCATTGACTTTCTTTCCTCTGAGAACTGAATGTTCACACACCCCTGATATAGAACTGCCTATTTGACCCTGGGAAGTGGCTACAAAGTTGAGCTCAGCCAACTTGACAAAAGAGAACAGAGTGGTAGTTGGCTGTTGAAAAACCCACCACCAGCAGAGGAAACATTTTCACAAGGTACCAGGAGATTAAACAGTATATAAGAAAGACGCCCCTCTCTTGAAGATTCTTTGGTTAGTCTAGGGTCTAAATAATGGCCTTAATTGCTATAGAATTTTAAAAATATTTGCAGGGCTTGACATTGTTTCATTGAACATTGCTGACACTGGCTACCACTATTTTCTCAATGGCAGATAATTCTAAGAGCTCTTAATTAGATGGTGGTTTCTAACTGGAAATTAGCTGAATGCATCTGTTTCAGGCATGACTTGGTAATGCTTCATAGTTGTTTGTTTGTTAGGAAGCATCTTTTCCAGTCTTCAGAAACTAGACAGTCCTTGATTCAAATGAACAAGAGGAGAGAGGAAAGCACAGTGATTATGAATTTGGGTAAAAATGTGACGGATTTTCTTGGAAAGTTATTTTGTGGCAAGTGTTTGCTGCACAGAAATTTGATTCCAGGGGTATTACAAGTCCCAAGGCTGATTGTAAAATGAGATTTTATAAGTATCTAGGCATGTAAGTACACTTATAGGGTTTTACTGAGAAGTCTTTTTGAAAAGATCTTTTATTTTCAATAGGATCCAAGTCTGTGAGGCTGGCCTTCTATTTGAAATCCTCCTGACTCAAGTTCATGCATGCTGTAATATAAACCCATTACATAATATTCTGCTAATATTAGGGATGTTTTTAATCAATTGTGAATGGTTACCCTTTGCCAACATTGCACTGTGAATGAGCATGCCTGTAGGAAGAAACCAGCTTTGGAGGTGTTATTGACAAATCTGTAGAAGACTCAAGAATGAAAACCTTAATGACTTCATTCATTACTGTAGTGAACTAGCACATAGGTTGATGGTTTATTTCCAGTCATAGTTGTTATCCTGTTTGTTAATTTTCATTTTTTGTATGGCGGAATGTTTATATTGCTTAATTTATTATTTTACTGCCCCAATTATAAAGTTTAACAAAATTTCAATACCTTTGATTCTTTTGCAGACATCGTTTAGTTTGTTGTATTTTGTGATTATTAGATACTTTTTAAAATTTTTGTTAATGTATTTTATGTGTACAGGTCTGCTGCTTGCATGGTACATGCATGCCTGGTACCCATGGAATTCAGAAGAAGACATTGAATCCTCTAGGATTGTAGTTATAGATCATTGTGAGATGCCATGGGGTGCTGGGAATTGAGCCATCATCCTTTGGAAGAGCAGCAAGTACTTTTAAGTATATGTAGTTTTTTAAAATCATATATTGCAGTTTGGGAAACTGACCCAGTGCCTCACACACTAGGCAATAGTACTCTACCACTGAGCTGCATTAACCTCTGAGAATAATTTTGTTAAAAAGAAAATAAAATATTAAAATGTGTTCTTCTCAGTGTTTAACATTTTCTAGGTGTGCTCCTAGCTCTAGGTAGCATCTCTCAGGAGAATCTTGCCCACTCTTAGTGTGTCTAGCCATTGTCTCAGAGAGAAGCTTCTTTTGATTCTATACCATTAATACCTGATTTTGTCCTGCCCTTAGCTTTAGAAGTAAAGCATATTGGGGCATCTCTGCATTGTCACCTCAGAAGCACCATGAATTTTGTGGGTACATTTGAAAGTCAATGATGCTTCTTTTATGGTCAAAGTTTCTGAAATACAGAGACTAATCTTCCCAGCATTCAATACTATTGTCTGTCTCTATAACTGTTTCCAATATTGTATTTTGTAGATTATTCACATGGTATCTGTCTAACATCTTATCTAGAACTTTTAAACTGGCCATTAGAACATGACAGGGTCCATAGAAATGGAGAAAGACTACTAACATATAAAGTGCAATCAGTAATTTAGTGCCATTTTCTTTCCATGAGAGATGCTCAAATGAGATATCTTTCCTAGGGGTAAAACAGAAGTCCATGGGGTAACACTTAAGACCCACTACAAGTTATTGTTATATTTGAATAAGAACTCTGGTTATGAAATGAGGATACAATTATATTTTCCTTGAAGAAACACACACAGAATTTTAGAACAACAGCCTGCAGTCTAAGCCCTTCATTACACATACACACACACACACACACACACACACACACAAGAGAGAGAGAGAGAGAGAGAGAGAAGAGGTAGAAGAGAAGAGAGAGAGAGAGAGAGGTAGAAAGAGAGAGAGAGAGAGAGAGAGAGAGAGAGAGAGAGAGAGAGAGATCTTCAAGAAACTGGATCACTCAAGTTATTTCTTCATGGTAGTTGAAGAGTTCAAGCCAGAGCACAGATGCACTCCCTCATAATAAAGTACATTTCTAATTGAGATACTGTGTGTTCCCTTGGGTCTCACCCTAAAGCTTCCTTCCATGTTATTGTGAGTACTAGAGACTCATACTACATGCTAGGAATGTGACTAAATCTCTATAAAACCCTCAATTGCTTGGCAGTTTTGCTGCTGTTCTAATAAATAGTTGAGATGATAGAGGTTTTGATATGTACCCTCTTTTCAAGAAAGAGCCTTTTTTTCTTTGAGAGTAATATAGAAAAACTTTTTCTCCATAGAATTTCATTTCGTATTTCAGATAACTTCATTGACAGAAATAAATACTGATATCTCAACAAAAGAGAAGTCCTGCCTGTAACAGAAATATAGCCAGTTACTCAGAGATGGTAAAATCATGGATTTGAAAGCAGACTCTACAACTGCCACTTTACTAAACCAGTCTAATACCTAAGTCTATTCTAAATATTTGTCCTTATACTCACAGAGAGGTCTACTCCCTACCCGCTCACTGAGGAACATTCTCTTTGTAACAGACAGTAGCTATTAGAGAATGGCACAGCCAACAAAATGCATAGCTGTGGAGCACAATGCCAGTGGGTATATCTACAATTCAACTCCCACACCTACTGCTCAAGGATCATTGTAGAAAAGGGGTGGAAAGGTTGTAACAGACAGAGGAATGAGGACTTTGCTATGAGATTATGTTTTATAGGACTGGCAGATGCTACATCCATAATGTCTCACCAAGACTGTATGAATATGAGCTGAACAAGGACAACAATAAACATACTAACATGACAGGGGAAAGCCCATGAAGCCTCAACTCTATACCATGAACTACAATAGCCAAGGAATGCTGGGAGTGTGAGAAATTGTCTTTCCCAGGGAAGAGGGCACCAATTGGTTGTCCAATACCAAATGGTCAACTCTGAGAGATACCATATCCTGAGCCATCCCAGAAGATCCGCTGCACTCAGAGCATTTGGTAAGAGCCCTATGGAAGTCCCACAGCTGCTGGTGGGAGCCCAGTGGACTCAGGACCCATTAATGTCCAAAATCCCTGCCCAATGAATACCACTCCCCTTCTGCTCAATTCTTTCTGCTATGGCAGACTGCTAGCTAGTCTGCTCCCCTGAAGACACCATATCCTGAGGCATCCCAGAAGATCCACTGCACTCAGGGTAACTGACACCACAGCCTGAGGCATTCCAGAAGATGTGCTGCACACACATCTGAGCATCTTCTCTGTCCCTCTGAAAAGCCCCAAGTTGGAAGGCCCCACAGCTGGTCTGCTACATCTAGGGCCGCAGGTCTACCAGGAGACCTGAAGCAACCCAGGGACGAAAGAGGCAGACTCCAGACTGAGTCACCCAGACCAGCAAACACCAGGGAAAACCAGATGGTGAGAGGTAAGCACAAGACCATAAGCAACAGAAACTCAATATACGTGGGCAGCATTAGAACCCAGTTCTTCTACCACATCAAGTGCTGAATATACCAACACATACAAAAATCAGGAAGCTGACCTAAAATCCTATCTCATGAAGATAATAGAGTCTGTTAAGGAGGATATAAATAACTCCCTGAAAGAAATACAGGAAAACACAGGTAAACAGGTAGAAGCCCTTAAAGAGGAAACAAATCAATCCCTTAAAGAAATACAGGAAAACAAAATCAAACAGGTGAAAGAATTGAAAAAAGCCATCCAAAACCCAAAAGTGGAAATAGAAACAATAAAGAAAACACAAATGGAAATGGAAAACCTAGGAAAGAGATCAGGAATTACAGATGTAAATATCACCAACAGAATACAAGAGATAGAAGAGAGATTCTTAGGTGTAGATATCTTAGAAGAGACTGACACAACCTTCAAAGAAAATTCAAAACATAAAAAACTCCTAACGCAAATTATTCAGGGCATTCAGGATACAATGAAAGACCAAATCAAAGAATAATCAGAATAGAGGTGAATGAAGATTTTCAGCTCAAAGGACCTGAAAATGTCTTCAACAAAATTATAGAAGAAAACTTTCCTAACCAAAAGAAAGAGATGTTGATAAAGATACAAGAAACCTATAGAACACCAAATACCTTGGACCTGAAAAGAAAATCCTCTTGTCACATAATAATCAAAACACTAAACTCACAAAACAAAGAAGGACTATTAAGAGCTGCAAGGGAAAAGGGCCAAATAACATACAAAGGTAGACCTATCAGAATCACAGCAGACTTTTCAACAGAGACTATGAAAGCCAGAAGAGCCTAGTCAGAGGTCATGCAGACTCTAAGAGAACACAAATGCCAGCCCAGGCTACTATACCCAGAAAAAGTCTCAATCAACATAGATGGAGAAAACAAAATATTCCAGGACAAAGTCAAATTCAAACAGTATATATCTACCAATCCAGCCCTACAGAGGATCCCAGAATGAAAACACAAGGAAGGTACCTACACCAAAGAAAAGACAAGATATTAAGCATCTCACAAAAAAGCCAAAAGGAGAGAACCACAAGCACATAAAGCCACCTACATAAACAAACATATCAGGAAACAACAGTCACCTGTCTTTAATATCTCTCAATATTAATGGACTCAATTCACCTATAAAAAGACATAAGCTAACAGACTGGATTCACAAACAAGATCCAGCATTTTGCTGCATACAAGAAACACACATCAATAACAAAGACAGAAACTATCTCAGAGTAAAAGGTTGGAAAAAAGACTTCCAAGTAAATGGTCCCAGGAAACAAACTGGAGTTGCCATACTAATATCCAATAAAATAGACTTTCAACCAAAAGCTATCAAGCATGATGAGGAAAGACACTTCATATTCATCAAAGGGAAAATCCACCAAGAGAAAGTCTCAATTCTGAACATCTATGTCCCAAATGCAAGGGCATCCATATACATAAAAGAAACTTTACTAAAGCTCAAAATACACATTGAACTCCAAACAATAATACTGGGAGACTTCAACACTCCACTCTCACCAATGGACAGGTCATTGAAATAGAAACTGAACAGAGACACAGTGAAACTAATAGAGATCATGAACCAAATGGATTTAACAGATATGTACAGAACATTTCACCCTAAAACAAAAGAATACACCTTCTTCTCAGTACCTCATGGTACCTTCTCCAAACTTGACCTTATAATTGGTCACAAAACAACCCTTAACTGATACAAGAAGACTGAAATAATCCCTTGCATCCTATCAGATCACCATGGCCTAAGGCTGGTCTTCAATAACAGCATAAACAACAGAAAGCCCACATACACGTGGAGACTGAACAACTTTTTACTCAATGATACCTTGGTCAGGGAAGAAATAAAGAAAAGAATTAAAGACTTCCTGAAATATAATGAAAATATTGACACATTATACCCAAACTTATGGGACACAATGAAAGCAGTGCTAAGAGGAAAATTCATAGCACTAAGTGTCCTGGTAAAGAAACTGGAGAGATCTTACACTAGCAACTTAACAGCATGCCTGTGAGCTCTAGAACAAAATACACACAGGGGGAGTAGAAAGCAGGAAATATTCAAACTCAGGGCCAAATCAACCAAATAGATACAAAGAGAACAATACAAAGAATCAACAAAACCAAAAGCTGGCTTTTTGAGACAATCAACAAGATAGATAACCCCATAGCCAAACTAACTAAAGGACTCAGATGCAGTATTCAAATTAACAAAATCAGAAATAAAAAGAGAGACCTAACAACAGAAACAGAGGAAATTAAAAAAATCATGAAATCCTACTACAAAAGCCTATACTCAACAAAACTGGAAAATCTCGATGAAATGGATGGGTTTCTAGACAGATACCACATACCAAAGTTAAATTAAGAGCAGGTAAACTATCTAAACAGGCCCATATCCCATAAAGAAATAGAAGTCATTAAAAACCTCCCAACCAAAAAAAAAAAAAAAATCCCAGGACCAGATAGATTAGTTGCAGAATTTTACCAGACCCTCAAAGAAGACCTGATACCAATATTCCTTAAACTATTTCATAAAATAGAAACAGAAGGAATACTACCTAATTCATTCTATGAAGCCACAATAACTCTGATACCTAAACCAAACAAAGACCCAACCAAAAAAGAGAACTTCAGACCAGTCTCTCTTATGAATATTGATGCAAAAATACTCAATAAAATTCTTGCAAACCAAATCCAAGAAGACATAAAAACCATCATTCACCACTATCACATAGGCTTCATCTCAGGGATGCAAGGTTGGGTCAGTATGTATTGTATTGGGAGTTCCTGCCTGCCAGTGTTCAGTAGCAAGACCCTGTTTCAGAACATTAAAAAATAATAATAATAAATTTGTTCCTATTCCATGTTATGATAATGAATAAGGTCTAAGTGCAAGAGAGGAGAGAGAGAGAGAGAGAGGAGAGAGAGAGAGAGAGAGAGAGAGAGAGAGAGAGAGAGAGAGAGAGAGAGAGAGAGAGAGGAGAGAGAGAGAGAGAGGAGAGAGAGAGAGAAATACATCCCTACAGTGACAGAATGTTAAGAGCAAGGCAATTACCTCTCCATAAGCTTGATGCACTCGAATCTCCCATCCATAGGCAACTCTGTTGAAACTATCTGTTGGAGAATTTGAGTAAAGCCTTGAATCCAAAATCATCATTGCTAGATTTTAACACTGCCATATCTTGAGCATGTAATAATTTTGTATATTCTTTCTACTGTCAACAGAAAGAAAATGTATTTCAGTACTTAGTAAGACAAAAGTTTTGTCTCTCTGAACAAGATAATGGAAGATGGATTCTATTTGAACTCATTTGGAATTTCTTCTCTGATAAATTTTTCACTTTGTGAAAGTAATTTTAGGTTATTTTATTTAGAAAATGATAAAATAGAATGGGATTTAAATATCTTATATTATTATGGCTGATCTATTACTTGCCCATTGATGAAGAGAGGTTGGAGCAACATTTTTTCCTTTTTTATTGGATATTTTATTTACATTTCAGATGTCATCCCATTACCCCATTACCCCCCACCCAGGAACCCCCTATCCCATCCCCTCTCCTCCTGCTTCTATGAGGATGTGCCCCCATCCCACACTTCTACCTCCCCACCCTCAAATTCCCCCACATTCAGTGTCCAGCCTTCATGGGACCAAGGACCTCCTCTCCCACCTACGCCCAACAAGGCCATCCTCCCCTACATATACAGCTGGAACCATGGGTCCCTCCCTATGTGCTCCCAGGCTGGTGGTTTAGACCTGGGAGCGCTGGTTGGTTGGTATTATTGCTCTCCCCATGGGGCCACAAATGCTTTCAGCTCCTTCAGTCTTTTCTCTCACTCCTCCATAGGGAACCCCATGATCAGTTCAATGGTTAGCTGTGAGCATCCACCTCTGAGAATGTCAGACTTGGACAGACCTCTAAGGAGCCAGCTATATCAGGCTCCTGTCAGCATGCACTTCTTGACATCCACATCAGCATCTACCTTTGGTGACTGCACATGCGATGGAAACCCAGGTGGAACAGTCTCCAGACAGCCCCTCCTTCAGTTTCTGTCCTACACTTTGTCTCCATATTTGCTCCCTTGATTATTTTGTTACTCCTTCTAAGTAGAACTGAAGCACCCACACTTTGGTCTTCCTTCTTTATAAGCTTCATGTTGTCTGTGAACTGCATCTTGGTATTTCGAACTTCTGGGCTAATATCCAATTATCAGTGAGTGAATACCATGTGTGTTCTTTTGTGATTGGGTTACCTCACTCAGGATATTTTCTAGTTCCATCCATTTACCTAAGAATTTCCTGAATTCATTGTTTTTAATAGCTGAGTAATACTCCATTGTGTAAATGTACCAAATTTTCTGTATCCAGTCTTCTGTTGAAGGACATCTGGGTTCTTTTCAGCTTCTGGCTATTATAAATAAGGCTGCTACGAACATAGCTGAGTATGTGTCATTTTTATATGTTGGAACATCTTTTGGGTATATGCCTAGAAATGGTATAACTAGGTCCTCAGGTAATGCTATGTCCAATTTTCTGAGGAAACGCCAGACTGATTTCCACAGTGGTTATACCAGTTTGCAATCCCACTAACAATGGAGGAGTGTTCCTCTTTCTCCACATCCTTGCAGCATCACTATCACCTGAGTTTTTGATCTTAGTCATTCTGACTGGTGTGAGGTGGTATCTCAGGGTTGTTTTGATTTGCATTTCCTTGATGACTAAGGATGCCGAACATTTCTTTAGGTGCTTCTCAGCTATTCAAGTTTCCTCAATTGAGAATTCTTTGTTTAACTCTGTACCACATTTTTAATAGGGTTATTTGGTTGTCTGGAGTCTAATTTCTTGAGTTCGTTGTATATAGTGGATATTAGCCCTCTATAAGATGTGGGATTGGTAAACATCTTTTCCCAATCTGTTTGTTGCCGTTTTGTCCTGTGGACAGTGTCCTTTGCCTTATAAAAACTTTGCAATTTTATGAGGTCCTATTTGTCAATTCTTGATCTTAGAGCATAAGCCATTGGTGTTCTGTTCAGGAACTTTTCCCCTGTGCCTAGGTATTCGAGGGTCTTCTCTACTTTCTCTTCTGTTAGTTTCAGTGTATCCGATTTTATGTGAAGGTCCTTTATCCACTTAGACTTGAGCTTTGTACAATGAGATAAGAATGGATTTATTTGCATTCTTCTACACATTGTCCTCTAGTTGAGTCAGCACCATTTGTTGAAAATGCTGTCCTTTTTCCTCTGGACAGTTTTAGATCCTCTGTCAAAGATCAAGTTACCATAGGTGTGTAGGTTCATTTCTGGATCTTCTGTTTTATTCCATTGATCCTCCTGCCTGTCTCTGTACCAATACCATGCAGTTTTTATCACTATTGCTCTGTACAGCTTGAGGTCAGGGATGGTGATTCCTCCAGAAGCTCTTTTATTGTTGAGAATAATTTTCGCTAGTCTGTGTTTTTTTTTTTATTCCAAATGAATTTGAGAATTGCTGTTTCTAGCTCTGTGAAGAATTGAGTTGGGATTTTAATGGGGATTGCATTGAATCTGTAGATTGCTTTTGGCAAGATAGCCATTTTTACTATATTAATCCTGCCAATCCTTTAGCATGGGAGATCTTTCTATCTTCTGAGATCTTCTTCAATTTCTTTCTTCAGAGACTTGAGTTCTAGTCATATAGATCTTTCACTTGCTTGGTTAGATTCACACCAAGGTATTTTATATTATTTTTGACCATTGTGAAACGTGTCATTTCCCTCTTTTCTTTCTCAGCCTGTTTATCCTTTGAGTAGAGGAAGGCTACTGATTTGTTTGTGTTGATTTTCTATCCAGCTACTTTGCTGAAGTTGTTTGTCAGGTTTAGAGGTTCACCAGTGGAAGTTCTGGGGTCACTTGAGTATACTATCATATCATCTGCAAATAGTGATTTTGAATTCTTCCTTTCCTATCTGTATCCCTTTGACTTCTTTTTGTTGTCTAATTGCTCTGACTAGGAATTCCAGTACTATATTGAATAGGTAGGGAGAGAGTGGGCAGCTTTGTCTAGTCCCTGATTTTACTGGGATTGCTTCAACTTTCTCTCCATTTAGTTTGATGTTGGCTACTGGTTTGTTATATATTGCTTTAACTATGTTTATGTATGGGCCTTGAGTTCTTGATTTTTTCCAAGAGTTTTACCATGAAGGGATGTTGAATTTTGTTAAATGCTTTCTCAGCATCTAGTGAGATGATCATATTGTTTTTTCGTTGAGTTTGTTTATATAGTGGATTACATTGATGGATTTTCAAATATTGAACCATCCCTGAATTTCTGAGATAAAGCCTACTTGATCATGATGGACGATTGTTTTGATGTGTTCTTGGATTTGGTTTGTGAGAATTTACTGAGTATTTTTGCATCAATATTCATAAGGGAGATTGGTCTTAAGTTCTCTTTCTTTGTTAGGTCTTTGTATAGTTTAGGTATAAGCCTAATTGTGGCTTCATAGAATGAATTGGGTAGCATCTTCAGTTTCTATTTTGTGGAATACTTTGAAGAGAATTGGTATTAGGTCTTGTTTGAAGGTCTGATAGAATTCTGCACTAAAAACCATCTGGTCCTGGCCTTTTTTTTTTTTTTTTTTTTTTTTTTTTTTTTTTTTTTTTTTTTTTTTGGTAGGGAGACTTTTAATGACTGCTGCTATTTCTTATGGGTTATGGGACTGTTTAGATGGTTTATCTGCTCCTTATTTAACTTTGGTACCTGGTATCTGTCTAGAAAATTGTCCATTTCATCCAGATTTTCCAGTTTTCTTGAGTATAGGCTTTTGTAGTAGGATCTGATGATTTTTTGAATTTCCTCAGTTTCTATTGTTATGTCTCCCTTTTCAGTTCTAATTTTATTAATTTGGATACTGTCTCTGTGCCCTCTGATTCATCTGGCTAAGGGCTTCTCTATTTTGTTGATTTTCTCAACGAACAAGCTCCTGATTTTGTTGATTCTTTGTATAGCTCTTTTTGTTTCTACTTGGTTGATTTCAGCCTTGAGTTTGATTATTTCATGCCATCTACCCCTCTTGGATGTATTTGCTTCTTTTTGTTCCAGAGCTTTCAGGTGTGCTGTCAAGTTGCTAGTGTATGCTTTCTCCAGTTTCTTTTTGTAGATGTATGAGTTTTCCCCTGAGCATTGCTTTCATTGTGTCTCATAAGTTTTTGTATGACCAGCCTTCATTTTCATTAAATTCTAAAATGAATTTAATTTCTTTCTTTATTTCTTCCTTGACCAAGTCATCATTGAGTAGAGTGTTGCTAAGTTTTCACTTGTTGTGGGCTTTCCATTGTTTTTGTTATTATTGAAGACCAGCCTTAGTCTGTGGTGATCTGATAGGATGCAAGGAATTATTTCAATATTTTTATATCTGTTGAGGCCTTCTTTGTGACCAATTATACGGGATAATTTGGAGAGGGTACCAGAAGGTGATGAGAAAAAGGTATATTCTTTTGTTTTAGGATGAAATGTTCTATAGATATCAGTTAAATCCATTTGGTTCATAACTTCTGTCAATTTTACTGTGTCTCTGTTTAGTTTCTTTTTCCATGATCTGTCAGTTGCTGAGAATGGGTTGTTGAAATCCCCCACTATTGTTGTGTGAGGTGCAATGTGTGCTTTGAGCTTTAGTAAAGATTATTTTATGAATGTGGGTGCCCTTGAATTTGGAGCATATATGTTCAGAATTGAGAGTCCATATTGGTAAGTGTGAAGTATCCTTCCTTATCCTTTTTGATAACTTTTGGTTGAAAGTCTATTTTATTCAAATTAGAATGGCTACTTCAGCTTGTTTCATGGGACCATTTGCTTGGAAATTTGTTTTCCGTCCTTTTACTCTGAGGTAGTGTCTGTCTTTGTCACTGAGGTGCGTTTTCTGTATACAGCAAAATTCTGGGTCTTGTTTGTGTATCCAGTCTGATAGTCTACATCTTTTTATTGGAGAGTTGAGTCCATTGATGTTAAGAGATATTAAGGAAAAATGATTGTGGCTTCCTGTTATTTTTGTTATTAGAGGTGGATTTATGTTTGTTTAGGTGTCTTCTTTTGGGAATGTTGGAAGATTACTTTCTTGCTTTTTCTAGGATGTAGTTTCCCTCCTTGCATTAGAGTTCCCATTTATTATCCTCTGTAGGGCTAGATTTGTGGGAAGATATTGTGTAAATTTGGTTTTGTCATGGAATATCTTAGTTTTTCCATCTATAGTGATTGAGAGTTTTGCTGGGTATAATAGTCTGGGCTGCCTTTTGTGTTCTCTTAGGGTTTGTATGATATCAGTCCAGGATCTTCTGGCTTTTATTGTATCTAGTGAGAAGTCTGATATAATTCTTATAGGTCTGCCTTTATATGTTAATTGACCTTTTTCCCTTACTGCTTTTAGTATTTTCTCTTTGTTTTGTGCATTTGATGTTTTGATTATTATGTGACCAGTAGGAATTTCTTTTCTGGTCTAGTCTATTTGGAGTTCTGTAGACTTCTTATATGTTCATTGACATCTCTTTCTTTAGGTTAGGGAAGTTTTCCTCTATAATTTTGTTGAGGATATTTACTGGCCCTTTAAGTTGGGAATCTTCACTCTCATCTATACCTATTATCTTTAGTTTTGATCTTCTCATTGTGTCCTGGATTTCCTGGATGTTTTGGGTTAGGAGCTTTTTGGATTTTGCATTTTCTTTGACAGTTGTGTCAATATTTTCCATGGTATCTTCTGTACATGAGATTCTCTCTTCTATCTCTTGTATTCTGTTGGTGATACTTGCATCTATGACTCCTGATTTCTTTCCTAGGTTTTCTATCTCCAGAGTAGTCTCCTTTTGAGATTTCTTCATTGTTTCTACTTCCATTTTTAGATCCTAGATGGTTTTGCTTAATTCCTTGAACTGTTTGGTTGTGCTTTCTTCTAATTCTTTAAGGGATTTTTGTGTTCCCTCTTTAAGGGCTTCTACCTGTTTACCTGTGTCCTCCTGTATTTCTTTAAGGGAGTTGTTTATATCCTTCTTAAAGTCCTCTATCATCATCATGAGAAGTGTTTTTAAGTCTATGGGTGTCCAGGACTTGCTTGAGCAGCATTTTGGAAATATGAGCAATATAATCAATATCCATAATTTAAAAAAAATCAATAAATGATAATATGATCTCAATGGATAGTAAGCTGGAAATATGGAAAATATAAACGAAACAGAGAAAGACTGATCAGACTGAAAATATACAAAGTATCTTTTTCATCTTAAACAATTTTGACAGATACAAAGAAAATGGCTTAATGTTGATAGAGGTTGTACATTTGTGTGTATTGTATTGTTAGTTCCTCAACCTACAAATTACCTTAATACTTGCATGTAATTAAAATGGTATGAAAGCAAAAAGGAGGAGAGGAGATGGGATAGGGGTTTTCCGGGGGGGGGGGGGGATGACATCTGAAAAGTAAATAATTAAAGTATCCAATAAAAAAACTAAGCATTACATCTGTCATCATATTTTCTGTTGAATCATAATATGGAGGGCAGAGTCATTACAAAGGAAGGGGTATAGAGGAAAGCAGTATTTTTTAAGATCCTCAAATGATTGTCACTAACATCAAGGACTGGGAACAACTGGAACCCATAGTCTTAGTTAAATGCTCATTAAAGTCTTCACTGATTTTCTTTCCAGTGAAAGAAATAGCTTGGTATGAAATAAGAAAGAGAAGGGGCTGGAGAGAGGCTCAGTGGGTAGAGTGCTTGTCAAGAAAACACAAGAACTTCAGCCCATATTTTAAAAACCAAGTAGAGCATCACACAAAACCCAGCTCTGGAGCAGGGGTGGATTGAAGCATATCCCAGAAGCTTGCTGGCCATCCAGTCTAGTTTAAATGGTGAGCTCTGGGTTTAGTAACAGTCTTTGTCTCAAGCAATAGGTGAAGAAAAATATGAAAACATCTGATGTTGACCTATGGCCACCAAAAGCACACATACACAGATAAGCACATTTGTATATACATATGTATACAATATATACATACTCCACCCCCCACACATATACCACACATATACATATTTCACAGAGAGAAAACAAGAAAAGGTAAGTCATTAACGATATTCTCTTTAATCTTAATAATGAAGGCAAAATAAAAAACTGTTGCAAAATATTCAATAAAAATGAATGAATAATAAAAAGGAGTATCATTTTATGATCAAGAGGTAATCCCTTTATGTTGGTGAATTCAACAATGTTTGAAAATATACAACCATAATGTAGATGAATGTGAAATACCAAAATATAAATGAAAATAAAAATTAATAGAGATTAATTGGAACTGGGGCAACAAAGGTAGGAGGCAAATGGCTAGGCACAGCTAGGCAAAGGCATGTGGAAACATTCAGAATCTGCTGTATACTCCCACTGTGTATGATAGAGGGCTTGGTCAGTTACAGTGAAAGAAGATTTTTAGTTAGCTCAGAATGACAGGAGTAATAGGGCTCTCTAATTCAGAGACACAAATAGTTAAAATTGCAGGACCACGAGACTGCTAGCCTTGGGCCTCAGTGATTAGCTACAAAAATACAAGGCCAAAGAAACAATAGACTACTGAGCATTCCGAGAGCCCAGCCCATGATATTTCAAAGCCAAGAAGACCAGGAACAAAGGGCTGTTCCCATGAGGTTAGTCCGTCCCACTCTACCCTGGACCTGCTTAGGCAACTTTGAAATAGCCAATCATATACAAACCATGCCAAAGCCCCCCCTCCCCCAATCCCTTTGTATAAAAACCCTGTGCTTTTGGGGTCAGGGTCGACTCTTCTATCTCCTTCATGAGATATGTGTCGATCCGGAGCTCCATTATAAACTGCCTGCCTCATGTGATTACATCAAGATGGTCTCACGCCTTTAATCCCAGCACTTGGGAGGCAGAGGCAGGCGGATTTCTGAGTTCGAGGCCAGCCTGGTCTACCAAGTGAGTTCCAGGACAGCCAGGGCTATACAGAGAAACCCTGTCTTGAAAAAACCAAAAAAAAAAAGATGGTCTCTTGTGTGTTCTTGGGTGTGCTCCCCTGGGACTTGAGTGAGGGACTCCTTTGGGGGGACCTTTCAACAGCAGGAACCTAGAAATATCAAGGTGTACTGCATTTCCCATGGATAAACACCAAAAGTACATACCATTGAAAAGGATACATGGAACTGAACTGTACTGTAGATTTATCAACTTAGTGAGACCTCGCTTAAAGAGGAAATGAATGTATTGAAATACAGCAGATAGCATCAATAATTTAGACTATAGATTGGAGCATGTAGTTGGCATTAAGCTAAAGAAACATGGCAGAAAGTAAGTGAGATAAAATTTACAATCAATTTTCACAAAATTTGGATGCCTCTTAAGGAAACCCAATTCTCACAATACATCATTAATTATCATCTTTTGTGACATCTACATCTTAGTGATATAGAGAGGGAAGGAGGGAGGATGAGAAAGAGACATACAGACACACATGGAGGAGAATTCTTATGTTCTTGGGTGTCCGATTACCTTTCATTTTCATTTTCCTAGATAAAATTCATATGAACATACATAGATGTCACTTTCTTTCCTGTAGAACTGTAGAATCCTATCACTGTGATAGCTATCAAAGACTGCTATTCCAACAAATTTTATAATATATACAGTATATATAAAAATTAGTTGTTAAAAAAATTACAGAGCATATTAGTGATTGTCTGTGGCCTTGTGCATGTATTTTATAACATGACCTTCACTGTTACCTCTAAAGAAGGGGTCATCTTCAGTAAAAATCAAAACATAAAGAGAAGAAGACCTTGTTTAGCATCATCTGTTGAGAAGAGGAAGGACTGAGGTTTTTACCTAGATTTTCTTGATTTGGGAAGGAGGTGACTTTGAGTTTGGAGGAAGCTTCATCTCATGCCATGAAGACTCTAACTCAGGAGAACGAGTGCCAGATGCTCCTGGTAACACAAACCTTCAAATGAGTCAGTGGCCTCCGGACCTCTCAGATTTAAAGGACATAATTCATGGATCACACATAATAAGTGTTAGAAAGGAGAATTTTTTCTAGATGCTTATGAGAAAGAACAAAGGCAGAGTACTCATACAGCAGGTGTAGGGTACCACTAAGAAGCTAGTCCAGGTCCTTTAAGAGAACCAACAGCAGCAACTGGGATGAAGTATGTTGGGGTTGAGCCGGTTAGTTCAGCTGTCACCATGATGACATGCCCACTTGGCTTCCCTTGATTTCATCATGTACTCAAAAAAAAAAAAAAAATCTAAGCAGAGGTACTCATCCAGGGAAGAGGTAACAAAGAAGCAGAATTCTCTTCCAGTGTTGCTAACCTCTAGCAAGTACCTTCCTTCCAAACAGTGGCTCTTGGGGTCCCTGCTCTGCTTGATCAGTTTCCTTCTCCTGTCCTCATCATTCTGGTTTCAGATCTCCTCAGTACCTGAGGAGAATAAAAATAAAAGAAGCATTAAAGCAACTGCTTAGTAAATATGGGTTCATTAGTTTTAAATTTGCAGCAATATAGAGTCTCTTCATTTTGATGGTTGAAATTAACTTTATCCTTGATGTTTATTCATTTTCTAGGTTTTTCTTTTTTTATGTATTCTTCGCTCATACAATGTATCCCAACTGTAGACTTTCCCCTCCAAGTTCCTCCACCACCTCCCCTCTCCCCATGATCTACTCTTTCCTTCATTTTCTTTCATAAAAGACCAGACTTCCCAGCGATGTCGACCAAACATGACATAAAGAGATGCAATAAGACTAGGCACAAACATTTATAACAAGGTTTGACAAGGATATCCAGTAGGACGAAAAGGGTCCCAAGAGCAGGAAGAAATTCAGGGACACCTCCAATCTCACTTTTAGAAGTCCAACAAGAACATCAAGCTAAACAACTGCAGCATATACATGCAGAGGGCCTAGTGCAAACCCATACATGCTCCATGATTGTTACTTCAGTCTCTGTGAGCTCCTATGAGACTTGTTTAGTTTTCTCCTGGTGTCCTATATCCTTCTGGTTCACAATACTTCGCTCTTTCTCTTCTGCAGAGTTCCTGAACCTTGCCCTAATGTTTGACTCTGGGCCTCTATATCTGCTCCCATCAGCTGAGAGGAAGCCTGAGGATGGTTGGACTGAGCACAGATCTATAAGTATAGCAGAATATCACTAGGACTCATTTCATTGCTATTTATTTATTTATTTATTTATTTATTTATTTATTTATTTATGATTGTTAATTGCTTTTGGTTCTACCCTAGGGCTCTGATCCATGTAGCTTCTGGATTCTGGTCATCCACACAGTGTTGACTGGGCTCCCTTTCTAAGCCTCAAGATAGAGCAGATAGATAGAACTTTACCTTGATCTTTCTGAGTGCAATTATCTTGCAGATATAACATAAGAGAAAAGTAGATGGAAGAAAGACCCTGACTCTATTATCGGGTGTCTAACACAGTCACTTGCCCTCTACTGAGAAAGACTGCCCTCCTAGTACAGATTTTTCACAAATTGTCTTTGACAAATTTCCTAAATGCATTAGAAATTTTCACTGTTAGAAAAGTTAAGAATTGTCACAATAGATAGAAAACCCTGTTCTGCCTGCAAGATGCACTGGGGCAATCGAGACTCAGAGCCCTCACTCTAACGTGCACTCTCTGAAGCTCATGAAATCAGGGCTCTCAGCCTCTCTCCCTCTTACACACAATAGCTTCGAGGGCAGGGAAACCTCACTTTCTGTTCTTTAAAAATCATATTTATTTATTCTTAATTTACATGTATATGTGTTTATGTGCCTGAGTTTATGTTTACCACATCTCTATAGGTACCCATGGAACTAGAGTTAAGGGCAGTTGTGATTTGTTCTATCTGGACACTAAGGACTAAACCAAGATCTTCAGCCTTAGGTACTCCTAAGCACTGAGCCACCCCAGTAAACCTTGCATCCCTCTTCTTCTTTCTCTCTTCAAAAGATAGAAATGCAGCTACATTGGACAAGACTGTTCTCACAAACATTTTACTTCTGTGCTCCAAGGGAAGTTGCTGACAGAACATATGCATGTACAACCATGTTTATAAACTTTTGGGACCTCCAGAAAACTATGAAGTCTCATCTATCTATAAAGAAAGGCTCTGATCCCAGCAACATTTGTCAGTGGACACTGAAAACTTACCAGTTATCAGTTAGACTTCAAAGCAACAGGTTTCCAGTTCTGAATTTTATTCACTAAATCTCAGTTCCCTGTCAGCTAGCACAGATGGCAGTTTTCTAAGAGACTTGGTTACACTGTCAGGATAGCCCTTCACTCAATAAAGAGCTCTTAGTGGATTGTATGAATTCTGTGAGACTTTAAGAGGCTCCAAGTTGAAAGCAGAGCTCTACAACATTCTTGATATAGGCCAAAGTAAAGGGTCAGAAGTAAGCAAGAGTTTGTCAATAGACAAAATGACTTAGCTGCTTCATATCCAGTCTTTCTGCCATGAGAAACCAACACTCTAGGATACTAGTCTCAAAATATTATTTTAACATTGCACCTAGCAGTTAGATTCTGAAGAAAAGTAAAAAGAAACCAACAAGAGGGTTGGTGCTGCAGATACATGATAACGTGCTTGCCCAGTATGCAGGGCATCCTAGCTTCAATGCCTGCAGTGCATAAAACTGGCAATCCCAGCATTACAAAGGTAGAGGCAGAAAACCGGAACTTCATGGACATCGTTAGCCACATAACGATCTTGAAGCCAACACAGGGTACATAAAACTGTGTACACAAACAAGAAAATACAATAAGCAAACCAAACAGTAGAACACGGAACAACTGATTAGAACGTTTATTCATGCTTGTTAAATTGTAAATGTATAACATACAGATCCCTCCCTTCCTGTGTATCTCTCCCTGTCTGTTATCTGTTCTCTCACTTGTCATTTTGTCTCATTTGTCTCTCTCTGTCTCTCTGCCTTCTCTCTCTTCTCCTCTCTCTCTCTCTCTCTCTTTGTGGTGTGTGTGTGTGTGTTGTATGTGTATGTGAGGGTGCATGTGTGTATGTGTGATCAGGAACTATAAGTTATAAAGGCAGTCTGCCACAGTTTCATGGGTACTTTGAAAAGTCACAAAGCTTCTAGGTAATGACAGTGAATAGTCTTTATTAGAGAAGTACAGGCCAGCATACTTTGGTCCAGTTTTCTGAGGCCCAATTTCTACAGGAGGACGTAGGGCCAATGTCACCTGTATACAGAGTAGGTATCTTACAAAACAAAAACCCTGGGCTAAACACACTTGTTTTACTAAAGGGCTAGTTTACAGAGAATATGTAATGTGATCTCATGGGGAAGTGCTCTTTTGATTTAACTGGTCAGTTAAGTGTCCTATGATCTTAACAGGAGGCACTGTCCATGTTCCCTGTGGCTGTTTAATAACATTAACATTGTTTGTATAGATGCATATTGATATATATGCATATATATAAACTATCCAGAAAACTTTATGTACATATTTAAGTTCTTCAACAATACTATTTACTAAACCTAGTTGTATGTATATTATGACTTTTACTCCTTAATTCTACTATAAAGATGTACTAATTTAGACAATTAACAAAATTTCTATTGTTAGACATGGAAAATATTTTTAAATGCTATTATTATAGAAAAAACTTTTTAAAAAGTTTTGTGCCTACATTTTTTCATGTAAATATGATATTTTGCTGAAGAAAATTCTTGACATTTATAGACAAATATTAATGGTTATTTTTGAAACTTTTGATAAAACTTGATATACTTTTTTAAGAAAGATTGTTTCAGTTTGTATTCTCACTAAGAATGTATAAAACATTTTCCATTTTTGAAGGTATTTCAATTGTAAAATGTATGCAATATCAATATGTTAAAGTGCTGTTTGTGATTGTGGTCACCAAGTAAATGAAGGGTGTCCATAAAGAAACAGAAATATCTACTTCCTTTCTTTACTACATGTCATAACATGATTCCCTGTCACGAACAGGTTGCTAATTTTCATGTATCTGTACATCATGTTCAATATAAGTGATGACCTAGAGTATATGAACCTCCATTTAAGAGGATAGTCAGCATTTTACACTAACATGTGTTCTGTGTTGAGAAAGCATGAAGTGAGAAAATGCCCATCGACACTGCTCCAATTTTTGTGGATGTGGCTTTGTAAGACCTATCAAGTGTGAAGCCAGATCTGAGGCACAAGAAAATCAAAATAACGTTCTTGCTTCTAGTTACTGAGCTAAGAAGAGGTCTCTGTGGGCAAAGTATCTGCTGTCCAAGCAGGAAGTAAGGACCTACTTGCAGTTGAACCTCCAGCGCCTACACAAATCTGGAGATAATGATATCCCCTTCACCCTCGGTGCTGAAGCAGCTATATCTAAGTTCAGTGACAAACCGTGTCTTAAAGGGAAGGTGAACAGTGATGGAGGAAGACAAGGGACGTTGGCCTCTGGCTTTTACATGTGAACTCATACATGTAAACTTCCAACAGTACACATTCGAGTATACTGTTCTGTGCCATGATCTGAAAAGCACATGTTTATTTGGACACGAATGAAAACACATACACAGATACAGACACACACAGACACATATATATGGGGGGGGGATAGAGAGAGACAAAGATAGAGAGAGAGAACAATGTCTCATTTAAGTCTGCATCTATATAACATTTTGTCATTTAGTTCATTCATTTTTATATTCATCATCTTACTGAACTATATAGAAATATTTTTCAGCTTTTGTTTATTCATTGACATTTTCTTTCTTTCCTATTCCCCCACCCCTCAAATCTTAACTTTGTTTTTAGTTGATATTTTTCAGGGGGTTAAACACATAATAGTTTTTTTTCTAGTATTTCATTTCATGTTTAGAACCAGTAGATACCTAACCACATGACTCCAGCATATGCCTACCAAATTTGCTATTTCATTACTTAAGTCTGGAGATATACTC